>JAHFWJ010000146.1:0-1200000 GCA_028555115.1 Himalopsyche japonica
TAACAGAAAACTGAAAAAAAATTATAGCTATATTACTTTTTTTTTTGAGTTTTTCGTACGAAAATACTGATTTTTATGCAAATAAATTGTTCTAATTTATAATATCGACTGAAGGTGCTTGATGAAATTTCAATATCAATTTTGAATTGTTACAACTTTGTACGATTCCACATGTTTTGTCACTAACAACCCGAACTTCTTATATTTCATCAGTAGATGTTTGATAGTAGGTATCTATTGTATATATATATATATATATAAATACTCATTTATATTTTTATGTTAGTTCATTAATGTTTGTTGTAAACCCCTTCAAGAATGACTCATTAACAAGAAATTTATCACAGACAATTGTAGTAATTATTATAAGATTAATATTATAAAATTTGTTTTAGCAGCAATTTACTGCTTGGGGTAAGTGTTTTCCTGTAATTAATAACTTTAGTATATATACGATGCAAACTTTGACAAAACATGTGAAACCATTTCTTTCCAGTTTCCACCAAGAAGTGACAGTTAACACTTTGAAAGCTATAGTTTCCACAGTTAAGAATTTGATATTGAAATTTCACAAAGCTCAGAGTCGATATCACAAATAAGACTGACATTGTTACGTTTCTCTTAAATATGCATATATTTTTTTTTTCAAAATACAATGATTCTCATTAAACGATATTATTGGAATGTTTATACTCACGCTAAATTATGGCTTTTTTTACTTCTTTAAAAAGCAATGTATCATCTAAATTTATAATAAATGAGGCTTGTTTTAAATATACTCACACTTGCAAGTATTAAATCTAATGTCAACGATTTGTGTTGATACTTACGATATACACTTAAAACCTATCAAGTTTTCGATAATTTTGCATTCGTAGCTCGTCTTTTGTGGCAAATCAAATATTATTCGAATTTCATTCAAGCTTATAAATTCATTCATACTAAAAAAAGCATTTGGCCATTATAATAATATGAATGACATGAAAGTATTGCGAGTAAGAATTATTCATTGATGCACTTCGGATGCAGGTCCTGGAAAATGCAGTTTTTATCAATCAGTTCACTTGCAGCTTTGTCGGTCGATAATGAAACGAAAGATTTTGCTCGCAGCGGAGCATTTATGCAGCGTGGCTCAAAATTACTGCAACAAAAAAGCCCTAATTACGTCAGAGGAGATAAATATCAATTCAATTCAATCATACAGCAGTTGTAACAAGTTGCTGTCAAACCTGATCTATACAAAAGATTATTCCAAAACACCGAGAACTTCAAAAAAATGTTGAATAACGATGGTGTTATTTTTTTTTATGGAAATTGTAATGACAAATCTAAAGACAAAGGTTTCAACATTTTTACATTTTTCAGTATCAACAATTAACGCTTTCAGCCCCAGCCAATTTTGTCTAGTATGCGATAGAAATTATAAAATTTTTTTGCTACAATAACAATGGTTTTATCAGCTTTTATAAATTTCTGTTATGATCTCTCTATGACGTGAGAAATAATCATTTTTTTCACAAATTTTTGCTACTTAGTAAAAAGTATATTTATCAAGTTTTTCAGAACAAGCTATGGGGGATTTATCACTTTTCATTGTGTTATAAATACCCAGGTCAATATCAATATAACACATGGGTTGCAATCTTTTAAAAAATAAATACTCAAAATGTTTCATTATTATAAAACGTCAACACTCAATATAATTGGTAAAAATAAAAAATGCATTGAAAAATGTTGGAAATGTTTTCAATCGCATCTGAAAGGGACATACCACTTCTACCTGCTATTACTCTTGGCCTATTGGCTTAAGCTGTCTCATAGACAGATTTGTATCGTTTTTAAGGTGTTAACTGTCACTTCTTGATGGAAATGCATAATATTTTAAATAATAAAAACACATTTTTTTTGTACTTATTTTCCACAATATATTTTTTGATCAGGACCGGTGAGCGAAACCGGTCCTGATCAAAAAATATATTGTGGAAATAAGTACTACAAAGATGTGTTTCTATTATTTAATAAAACAAAAAAATAGATTTTTATCGGTCTTTTTTGGAAGTACTATGCACCTCTTGTAAACTGTAAGAAAGTCAAACTTTGTTTCTCAATATGCAGTAATTTTTTTTTCTATACAACAAATCGCCACGGTGATCAAAGAATGACCTGAACACTTCATTTTAAATTTAAGGCCAATAACGGTTACATGCGACTCTTAGTATACGATTAAAAGGGTTAAAACGCTATAATCACATATCGAAACTGTGGAGACATTAACAGTAAGAGGAGATAAGTTGCTTGAACATTTTTCGTCGGATTTGTCGTGATAGATATTCTGGAATATTTGACACGTGTTTCACCTCTTTATAAAGAATCTCCGTACCACCCTCATCTCAAAGAAGCGAAGCGTGTGTCCAATTTAGTAGCGCATTAAGCCAGCTATTAAGGTTGTTCTTCAATTTTAATGTTATATTAAAAATAACATTCCAAAAAACTACGGCGTAAATTTATCAACATGTCATTTTGGTTTACATTGAAAATGAATTTCTACAAAATAACCACCGATCCATCGAAAATATTAATTATTTAATGTTGAGATGGAATATAATGATGATAATTATTTCTGTAGCAGCCTTTAGACATCAGATGCAATAATATCCGCATTGCATTTCTTACTGCATCGCATTGATAGTGAGGAATGCACCAGTTGCACCTGCCGCCCTCGAGTGCATCAGCTTTGTCCTCACAGGACACTGATGCAGTTAGCTCTATGCCATCTGTGATCATTCTCTTGCATTCGTTTTCACACTGTCAGGACTCATATTGTATCCTTTACGAAAAATCACAAGTTTATTTTATTACAATTAAAACATGTTCTTAGTACTATTTCTGCGATATATTTATGATCAAATTATTTAAAATATAGTGGCCAGCTAATGGCTATCAATTGTTATATTGCTTTTGTTGCTGTTTATTTGGTAATAAAAGCTCAGTAATAATGAGTTAAAATATCAAAATACAAGAATAATGTAAATTAATTGAAAGGTATTCCAGCTTCACCTCAAAAATGGTCAAAAAAGGCAATTAACTTACTCCACCGAAAAAAGATGTTTTATTAAGTACAATAATATCGAGCCCCGCAATAAAGGTGTAACAAATCGGAAGTCGATTTTAGGTTAACAAAATTACTTATGAGAAAATGACATAATATATGATAGAACGGCTATTTATTTACTTTTAGTATGTGTCACATATAAAGCTATAGTAAAACTGTCACAAGACAAAATGAGACATTGTTATTCATGAAAATAACAACGCAAAAAAGTAACGTATTCTAAATATTGTTTCAGTTTTTTGCTGTTGAGCTGACGAACTATAACAATTATTTTTTTAAGAAGAGAGATTTTCTATTTTATTTGGAATCTAATTAGCTACACGTTACTCTAAAAACTGATTTTTTTGTGTTGTATCACTTTTCTTGCGAGGACGTGACATTACGTATAAATTTTTCTTTGTAGCCGTTATATAAATATAGATTAACTTGAATCAAATTTGAAATATAGCTTAAACGATGGTACGAAGTCAAAATAGCTTTCAATCATTGCATACAGTCAAATAATTTCATATTTGTCTAGTTAAAAAACAATATATTTTTAATTAAAACCCTTAAGAAAACGAAATTATAAATCTGAAAAAAATCGCTTAGAGAATATTACTTAATCGCTTTCGCTTCATACAATTTTTAGGAAATTGGGGACAATTATGAAGTCGAACGCGATCGAAAAATTTATGAAAACGTTGATATAATATATGGATTTGAGAACGTACACATTATTACCGAAATCATCGAAGCTAACAACTCAGCTACAGACATGACACCATTTATTAATACCTTAATAATTTATAAATATTTGCATTCTTGAAATTATTAACAAAGATTTCATATTATAAAATTAATTAATAAAGATAATCTTTCACGGCCCTTCCATGTCTTCATGTTACCTTAATTGTTTGCAATTTCCCATGATATGAAAGCATGTTTAAGTCCCACCAGGTATTCCTTAAGGTTAGAACCCGAAGGTCGTCCAGAATCGAGTTGGGAGAATTGGTAAACCGGGTTGAGGCTTTCCAGAGGTATCCACAGCAAGCAATTAATGATAAGAAAATATTTATTACGAGTTAGTGAGAATAAAGTCATTAAAGACATCCTTGACTTTGAATAAAAATACATAAAACGATATAAAAATCATTGATCTCTCTTTCATCCCTTACGTCAGTTGAATCTTTCACCCTGGGACGACTTTTGGCAATCGCCTTTCTATTAAATTACTTCTGTTAATGATAGCCTAATGATGTCTAATATTTATGAACGGTTCGAAACTCCGCCATATGCCTTGCGGGCCCAGTTATTTCTAATATTGTACCAGGGCATTTTTTTCACCCTACCGTCTGTTACCTGGCGAAAAAACAGCCTGCTAATTGCCACTTATAAAAAGCATGCCATAGGGCACGGAGTTGCAAACTTTCACGGGGATATTTGAAATAAGTAAGACGTTATCGTCATCAGTAAACACTGACAATTTAAGTGAATTTATGAGATTAAAAGAGATTACACATATTACAGTCATTAGAAATAAACAGAGTTCAATTGAATTCTCCGTAAATACTGAATGAACAATTCCACATCCTAAATTATGTTCTATTATATCAATTACGGGAGATTAGTTCAATCAGAATAAATAATATTTTATCTAAAAAAAAAAAAAACATTTAAAATCTTTAACATAAGATAAATCACATTTTAATGTTAGTTAATTCCCTAGATCAGTTCTCATTATAAAGGCATTCTATAATTTATGATATCGACTGAAGGTGCCTGATCAACTTCAAATTTGAATTGCTACAATTTTGTACGATTCCACATGTTTTGTCACTAACGACCCGGGTTTCGTCTTTCGACATCTTCAGGCATTCTATCACACGGGTGCAACAGAATTGACAAAATTGTAACAATTCAAATTTGATAAAGGCATTCCTTTGTTTCTGCAATAAAATTAGATGTATTATTAAAATTTCATTTCTGTAATCAATTATTACTTATATGTAGATAAGCGATGTAAACTATTTACTGTCTCTCAGTTTAATCGCATCCATTTGAAAGAATGACTGAATGAAGAAGATTGAGGAGTGGCGAAACCAAGAACTTAGTTATAAAATATACGGAAGTATACTAGATTTGTACGATTCAAACGTAATTTATGATATCGACTGAAGGTGCTTGATGGAATTTCAATATCAAATTTGAATTGTTAAGACTTTGGTATATAGACTATGCTGACTGTTTATTGAGCGTCAGTTCTGTTGCATCCGTGTGATAGAATGCTTGAAGATTCCGAAAGGCGATACCCGGGTCGTTAATGACAAAGCATGTTTGTAGAATCGTACAAAGTTTTTACAATTCAAAATTGCTAATATTGTTTGTCTTGATTGATTTTCTGTATAGCAACACAGTCGTATTTGTCCAATAAAAGACAATACTTTTTGATACAACCGATAATTTAGCTACGCAGCCCTTTTCAATGTGATGCCAATATTTTTAAAAAACATTAATCTCAAATAGTTTATTTTGTAAATTAATTCACGACAATTAGATACCCCTATAGATTATGATACAAAAGGTTACAAATAGTAATACCTACGCATTGTTGGAAAATATTTCTGTATTAATTGTTAGCAATTTCGGCACCATGCCATCGTCAGAAAAGTATTGTTCAAGGTCATAAAAAATGTCACCGTCAACGAAGTAGCTGTTACAAAGATAATTGACAAATTCTGATCATAAAAGGTTGAGAGACATGATAAATTAGACTCATAAAGGGCAACACCCACCAAATGGGCAATGTGGCACAAAATGCGAGAACGCTCATTTTTTTCTATTAATTTTTTTATTCGAAAATCATCGTCTTTGTGATGTATTTTTTGTACCGCAACAGAAGCGTACCTTCTGGGGGTGTCTGTATAACACGTCATGATTAATAATTCTCCCTTTCTATCTAAAACAAATTTTGTTATTAATGGATACGAATATCTTTTGTGGACGATCTATATCTTTTTATATTGAATAAAATTGCGTATTGTCTCTTTTGTATAGAAGCGATTTTTTGATAGATCAGAGATGATAGATCATTCAAATCAAATGATTAAAATTTCAAATATTAAAAATTTATACATTTCAGCATGTTTTGTCAATTACGGATGCAACAGAACTGACTAACAATAAACGACTTGCATCGGATATACAAGCGGAATTACATATGATATTAAGGATAAACATTTAACTCAATTTAGCTTTATTTTATTAAAAAAAAAATGATAAAATATGATACTATATAATCCTCACTGTTTTGATATATAATTCAACACATTCATCCGCGTTAAATAAGATTTTTCGAGTACAAATCGTTGACAAAGGTCGATGTATTTTTGTTTAGTCTAAAAATTGTATTTAATCGAATAACTTTAAATTGTATGCACGCTGATATTTTATACTCCCAGCTTTACTTCGCTAAACATTTTAATTTAAGAAATGTTCAAGGTATTAACTGTCCGAAGGAAAACATTATATTGAAGTAATAAATCTCAATATTTAGGATTACTTCAACAATAAAATATTATTGATTGATTGAATTGGCATTTATTTGATAGAAATCCATTATAACACGAACGTTCTGACGATGACACCATCGTCAGAACGAAATAGTTATCAACTATATTTTATATAAAAAAAATTCTACAATAATATAGATTGCTTCTTTTCACCGTGTTATAAAATATTATATTGTGGAAATAAGTACGAAATATGTATTTTTATTGTTTAAAATATCATGCATTTCCATGCAGAAGTGACAGTTAACACTTTAAGAGTGAAAAAAGAGTGTTTACCAATGATGACATCATTGGAAAAAAATCATTTATCAATAAAAGGACGAAGTTTAATCTGGTGACGTAATTTTGCACAATACATTCATAATATAAATGCATATTTAAATGGCAATAAGGTTTGCTTTATATGTTAATAGGTATATTGCAAAATTATATTGAAAGTGCTTGTCCGATGACATATTGAACCACTGGAACAGTCACCTCGATTGTTTTCAGAATCCAATTTCCATAACATCACATGGCGGCGTGGCTTACCTTTACACACAATAACCCACACTTCTTATGATTAATACTATAGGATGTTTAAAATAAATATTATTGTTTAAAAGAAAAAAAATAAGAAATAAACAATAAATATATATAAGCATATAAATTTAGAGGATTTATTAGTTCAACTAGGCGTTGGGTGTAAGTAATACAAAAAGACCTCGACTTTCGCACCTTATACTTTTGCGTTATTCGTTATTTTGTGCTTTTGTACGTAACAACGAATTAAGGTTGAGATTTTTAAGCCATTGTGATAATGATACGTGCCTTTATACATATATTTTTCTCTTTTTCGCTCTTCGTCATTTTTGCAAATACATTGGGATGTTACATCTTTCGCTAGGGTGCATAGTTAATTGTGCAAGTTTATTTACGGGTTCATTGTTGAAGATTAGATGTTTATAAATATGGAAATATGTTTATTAGGCGTTTGGGCGGTAGTGTAGCGTATGCTCTTTTTCTCGGCAATACAAATTATGAATGAAATCACCATGCATCTTGACAAATTTTGGACTATCATGAAAAAATAGATTACCATTAGGAATTATATCGACAACCATTTATTGTAGATGAATATGATCCTTATGGACAGTTTATCTCAATTAAGTTGGGTAAAATTTGGTATATCAAATATAACTAAAAATGCAGATTATTGAACTATTCATCAAGAAAATAAATAAAGGGAAGTATTCAACTATCTTTTGACAAATTTATAATAGAAGCACACGAGTGCTAATTATCCTTCCAAACGTTGAAATAGCCGTTGCTTATTACATATCTGTTATTTTTTCATATTGATGTAGGATAAAAAATTCAACATTCGTACACATTTTCAGTAACCAAATACGTACGAAAGTCGAAGGCTGTTACGTACATCACGTTGTACTGCGGTCCACATTTTCAAAACTGAATATTTATAGATACCAGAAATCTAGGAATTAAAAATGTATTGTTTTATGTTGTTATATTGGTGGCTACAAAAAAATGATCGGGGAGGCATCTTGAAGAGAAATTATTTTTTTTGTATGCAATGGATGGGCCGAGGTGGTTTACAATTCGAAATACTATTTTGCGTGCATTTGTTTAATTTACCTTATCAAACTGTAATATGCTTTTATTTTGTTGTGCAATTTCCTGTCTAGTCTGCAGTCACCCTGTAGCTACAGGCGGCAATAAAAAGTCCTGACCCAAACACGATAATTTTTTTATCACCCGATTCGGCGAGTCATTGTTTTTTTCTTCACCACAATGGGCCAAGGAAAGAAAAGAGTGTTCCAAGAGACAGTAGACACAATGTTTATTTTATATGCAGACACACTGTAAAAAATATTATTAAAAAGCTTTGTAATGCACACCCATTGCCGACCGGTGTTGCCAAGAAACTGGAATCACAATGAAATAGATTTTATCAGTTAAATTGGAATCGACTGACAAATAGTCGAAGGGAAGTCCCCGAAACAGGATTTCAATGAATTTACACCGAAACCACACAGATGAACAGTAAATACCGATAATTCCAATTTTTAGATATTCATATAACAGTCAAATTTACTATGTAACTTGATAACTTTTTTTTCTTTTGATGACACGCATAACCCGATAAATTTAATAATTGTAATCAAATGGCAATATTTCCAATCAACTTTTGCCTTAATTTATTAAAATGAACGGCCTACTAGCTATTAAAAAATAAGCACATTTATGAATTGGGAATCAATGCGATGGAAAAAATATTCTAACTCTAAGAGCATTTTTTGGAAATGTGAAAATCATTTTTGAATTGATGGAATTTGAATTGTTAAAACTTTGTACGATTCCACATGTTTCGTCACTAACGATCCTTAACTCGCATTTCAGCACCTTCAGTTATGCTATTGCACAGTTAGCATTATTTATATACTAGACGTAAATAAGGGAAAAACAACTAAATCCTAAGGCTAACATCCAAACAGAATGCCACTGAATCACAGGGTGTGTGTATTCCTTCAATTGATACCTTTGGTATAAAGACGATGCTTACTGTTTATTGTGCGTCAGTTCTGTTGCATCCGTGTGATAGAATGCCTGAATATGTCGAAAGGCGAATCCCGGGTCGATAGTAACAAAACATACGGAATTGTTCAAAGTTACAAAAGAATTCAAACTTCGTGGTATATTAATCTAATTGTATTAAACCATTTCATATATGAACTAACATAATTATACAGATTATTATAATCATTATTTTTTCTATTATACTAACCTCAACATCACAACAAAAAATAGAGGTAAAATAAACAATGCGCTCAACCTCGTTTTCCTGTGCGTAATATAAATAAACACTTAAAAAATTATCGAGATATTTTTATACTAAAATAATAAAACGATCCCCTTCTTACCGAAAAAAGCGTAGATTTTTTACGCGAATTAAAAAAATGTCCGCAAAGGCATGCGCGATGCGAGACAAAAAAACGTATTTGAACAGTTGCATGCGTGTTGGTTGTAACATTGCAACATCGGCGCAACTTCTATTATGCACTTAAGGTTATCGGTCAGCGGAATCAAACCTTTTTTTTTAACTAACCCCATTGTGAGCATTTATATCCTATCCAAATCAGGGAAACAATACTCATAAAAGGACACTTCAGCGAAATTGGTTTTAGTAAAATCGGTTGTTATTCGTTTATATATTGTATTATTATAAAATAAAGGTAATGGCCAACGGACGAATTAGTAATAATCTGACTGAAAAATCAGATGAATGGGAGGGGAATTGAATTGTTTATTCTTCCAAAATGTAGAACCAGTCTGCCAATGGGGATGCCAATGGTAAGAGCATTAACAATGATGAACGTCTTTGCTTCGTATGTCGACATATTCCATGTGGACAAGATTGAGTTCAGGCAAATACTAGTTTTTAATGTGTTAAAGAAGATTTTCCATGAGCTTGCTTGGTTGATTTTCTTGCTATCCTTATTATTTGTTTTGTTGCTTACTTTTTGAATTTCCAATACTAAAGCTTAAATATTTTGACGTTGCAAAAGCAATGAACTTATAATTTTTGTAACGTGTATATATAAATACATAATTTTTTACGTCGTTTTTTTTTTTCATTTCCGATGTATGTAAATGTCTGAAAGAAAGCCAAATGACGTTGTGAAGCAAAAAAGCTCAATTTAATGAAGGTTAACAGTTAAATTGGACTCATGTATTTATGGACATATAGTGCTTCTGATAAACGTTTTCTCTTTTTTATACATCAAATTAATTCGACAAATAGCCAGTGACCATATTTGTTCATAAACGCTTACAAAATATGCATTTTTAATATAACATATTTATGAAAACCTTAATTCGAAATTTAAGAAAATCTAAATACGGGAGACTGTCGCATACGTTATAATAAACTTCTCTATAGGTGGAATGCTACAAGGGTTTACTGTATTTTGAAAGCACGCGGTCTAATGGTTGACGACAACTCAATTAAGATTTTTTCAGCATCCTTTTCGATAGATAGCAGATGTTTCAGATGCACATTTAATCTAAAACACTCAATTTTATTGAATTTCTTTTTTAGAGCTTTCTAGATAAAAGTAATAGTATTTTTATAAAATTTCTAAAATTAACCAATTGGTATACGTTCCAATTTTCTTGGACCTTTTTTATGCACGTATTTTTGGCTAATTTTGTGCGGAATCCATTTAAATTTTACATGAAAAATATATTTCGAACAAGCTATAGCCGAATCCTTCTACATTAAACGATGTAACATAAGATTTCTTGTGAGATTACTGCGCGCGCGCTTTGATTTTCGCCGTAACAGTCATAACCACTGTAACAAGATCTTTAATAAAAGTAAAATCATTTTTCCTAATCACTGAATACTAATAGAATCATTAGCTTCTTAACGATGCCTTCTTCAAGGTCGCAGAGGTCAAAACAAAACATAAGAAAAAAATCAAAATTCGAACAGCGGCGGCATAAATAAATAATTAAAGTCCCGCGCTTTTATGATTCACATGGTTAGGTATCTGATTATAAACAGCGTCAATTTAACGAGAAACAAGATGGCGATAGCGAATCGGGATCGTTTGAATTTGGAATGCCGCCCAAGAATGCCGGATTTCCTATCGGTTGGTTTTTAAATATTAATTGAAAGGCTATCGACTGCATTCCATTCACGGCCTGTCAGGTCGATTGCGAAAAAAGATTAGATGTTATTATTATTTGGTGCGAAATCAGTAGATCCACGGACGAGTTATTTATAAGGTTTAATCACTTTTAAGGTGTTAACTGTCACTTCTTGATGGAAAGGCATTATATTTTAAAAAATAAAAACACATTTTTTTAGTACTTATTTCCACAATATATTTTTTGATCAGGACCGGTTTCGCTCATCGCGAGCATTATCAACTGATGAATCAGTTGATAATGCTCGCGATGAGCGAAACCGGTCCTGATCAAAAAATATATTGTGGAAATAAGTACTAAAAAAAAAAAAAAATGTTTTTATTATAAGGTTTAAGTAAGGTTCCTTCAAAAACAATTTCGTTATGATAGGAAGGCTTAATTGAGGGATTCATCCTTTAGATTTAATGATTAAAATAATCTGAATTTATTGCTTAAAAATAATATAAATCATAAATGATAAATATCGATCCAATTTTCATTGCTAATTTTGATTGAAAATGTACCTATTTAAAATAGTAAAATATATAAAAAAAATATTCATTGTTTCGTCGACGAATAGGAAAAATATTTTTTAAATCAACCGGTAATCAATACTGTTTTAAAAGCTAAAATGCAACCTTTAATAATCACCATAATTTCGTACATGGTACGTTTGAATTGTTAACACAAAACAATATGTTATTGTTCTAGAGTCAAGTATTTTATAAAACTTTCTTTTTCCTTCTGTAAAAATAACATATGTTTATTTTACAGTTAATATTAAGTTCAAAACCAATAAAATTTCGCTAAATAGCAAAACGAATACTTTCTTAAAAAAAATGCAAAAAACCGCCATAAATTTCCATGTTTTAATAAAATCATAATAAGGAAGTCAATAAAAAGAGCCCCCTGTCATTAAAATGTTCCTTTTAAAAAAAAAAACAAATCACTCCGCAAATAAGATCCCTAGTTTATGGTTATTTATCGGGAACTTGTCCGTGGTTATTATTTGTGAAAGGAACAAAAAGGTTCTTTATTCAAATTTGACAGACAACGCGTGCTTCCCCGCGGGGAGGGAGAATATTTAATTTTACATGACGGCTTGGCGCCAAAAGTAACAACTTTTATATTTTACGAATGAATTTTCCCCAATACGTGGAAACAAAAAAACACATCAATGTAAAACTTTTAAAATTTAATTCATACATCGATCTATACCAGTGGATCTCAAGTGAAATTTCACCGTAGCCGCATTATAAACATAAGCGGTCCTATGGAAATGTCTCGTGGCCGCACTAAATGTGATAAAAATAGTTTCGATATTTATTTTTTATATGGTGGATTACACTGTATGATTTTTCACAACATACAGTTGTAGGTGTAATCAATAATTTAAAGCAATTGTTATAAATTCTTTATATTGACTTGATTCATGGTCAACGTATAACTTCAACCAAAATTGTTTTATTATGAAAACTGACCTTTTCTTAAACTTAACTAAATGCTTGTTAATTCCGATTTATTCAATCAATTTTATAATAATAATAATTTTACAAATTTCATTTGTGATATTCATCAAAAGAAAGTTTTGTTATCAGTTTGGTGGGATTATAAAGGAATTGTCTACTTTGTACGCTTACCATCCAACCGAACGATCAATTCGGATGTCTAGATTAAACAACTAACGAAATTAAACAATGCAGTTGAAGAAAAGCGGCCCGAATTGACAAATCGAAAAGGTGTTATATTCCATCATGACAATGCAAGGCCACACACATCTTTGGCCACTCGGCAAAAATTATTGGAGCTTGGTTGGGATGTTTTGCTACATCCACCATATAGTCCTGACCTTGCACCATCTGTTTACTTTTTGTTTCGATCTTTACAAAACTCCTTGAATGGTAAAAAGCTCAATAATGATGATGATGTCAAATCGTACTTGATTCAGTTTTTTGCTAATAAAAACCGTTAGTTTAATGAACATGGGATTATGATGCTTTCTGAAAGATTGCAAAAGGTCATTGATCAAAATGGGCAATACATTACAGAATAAAGTTATTTAGTTCCATGAAAAAATTGTCTTTGATTTTCTAAAAAAATCCGCAATTACTTAGTTGCCAACCTGTTAGATCTCCCAAATAATTAATAATAGCTTATAACATGATTGGCTACATACAATTTATACCATCACCTTTTTGTGATGTTGTCAGACCTATTTTTTGCCAACAGACCTACCGTATGGGTCGCTCTTTTTTTGACAATGTTATTTTTTTTACGATTATAATGACATTAAAATATAAAACAACTAATGTTAAATAAATTGCAAGACAAGAAAGGCGAACTTAGTAACTTGGTAACTTTAAATTTAATTTTATTACTCAAATTTAGATACATGTTTCGTAAATCATTTACAATGAAGCTTATTTGACCCATGGCCTCCTTTTACGCACCCCCCCCCCCCTGGAAATTTACATTTTTTTAAATAAATAAAACAGATAAATGGATTGAACTTATTTTTTTATATACAACGATACTTAAATTGTTAAGTAGTTACTGTTAGTTGAATACTCTTAATGAGAAAAACGAACCTTATGAATGATACTAATATATTCATATTTTGTAGTTCTTTACTTGCAATAAAATTTCATCAAAAAATATTCTTTAAGGTTATAAATATTAGATGATTATTTGTTGTAAAACAATTTCAAGAATGGCTCACTATCTGCATTAATCGTTATTGAAACTTATCACAGACAATTGCGTTAATTATTATCACATAAATATTATTGTATCTGCTTTAGCTGTCATTTAGTTCTTGTCTTGGGGTATATGGACGATGCTAACTGTTTATTGTGCGTCAGTTTTGTTGTATCCGTGTGATAGAATGCCTGAAGATGCCGAAAGGCGAAACCCGGGTCGTTGGTGACAAAACATGAGGAATCGTACAATGTTTTAACAATTCAAATTTGATGTTAAAATTCCATTAAGCACCCTCAGTCGATATCATAAATTAGTTCAAATTTAAATTTAATGCTTTTCAAATATTGTTACACCAAGTGAATGAATAAAATTTTCGATTACATTCTTATATTTCACTTCTTGACACTCGCCTAGTCTAAGTACGATCTTGGCTTTAAGGATTTTATAAAGAAAGCAGTAACATATTGAAAAAATCCATTATCCTTAATGGTATCCTATTTACTTAGGCGCAGGTCGTTTAAAGTTAAATTTATCTTGAATATTCAACCACTCTTTGTCATTATATAAAAAGGACTTCAAATCCTGTTTTTTTTTACAACAATAGCACGCTTCATACAAGCCATAGAAAACCTTTTTATACATTATATATTGCGGGGCTATCAAATACCTCTGGGTGCCGTATGTTGTTTTATAATAGTATTTTGTGGGTCACCGTGTGTTTATCAAGGGTATAAAAAACATTACCACATGTTCCTCGGTCGCTGGTAAGTTTTTTTGTGCCTCTTTGGATTTTTTGAATAGAAAATGTTGGTCAGAGAGGATTTCTTTTTTTGTCTATGATTTTTTAACTGCTAATTAATGATGCATATCCTGTATCCATCTTTATGATTGCAAAGGTGCGTTAATAACAAATGGAATAATAATGGTAGGTTAAAAAAAATTGGGCGTATCATTCTTATAAAAAAACATATTTGTATTTATTCTTGGATTTTACATATTATTCTGATTTATGTATTTTTGGTGATATAATGATTTCACTCATCGGATGCTAAAAACGAGACTCATTGGCGAGATTCATTAACTAGCTCTATCCTTCCATCCTATCCTATCCTACCGAGATACAAACAAGTCTCGTAGAAAGTATTGTGCTTGAATATTTCTGATAGGAAGCCATTCTTTCTTTATAAAAAGGGGTTTAAAATTAGGGAGAAAAAAATGTGTGATAAAACTCGCATATTAAAAACAATGTTCTAAATTATTGTTTTAACATATTTCACAAAAAAAGAGTGAGTTATCTATTATTTTATTGTGCTTACCAATTGTTTGTGGGACTTTTTCGATTATTCAACATAGTTTATTTACGTGAAATATAAACATAACATATGTATATTGATTGAATTGGCATTTACTTGGTATAACTCCATTTTAACACGGTGAAAAAAATAGCAATGCATTATCGTTCTAGTTGATAGTTATTTCGGCTTACGCCTTCATCAGAACTGTCGATGTTATAATATATGTCGCTCATTACCGCATATTAACAGATATGCACATTAAAACGGTTGCCTCATTGACGAGAAGTGTGACTTAAATAAAAATAACTTGGTGACATGGAATCGAAAAACCGATACCCGTCTTTTTCGTTGGAATTGAATACGTCGAAAAATCTACTCTCCGTTCATTTCGCAGAAAGTGAAACCGTCGAAAAATCGACACCCTGTAATTAAATTGTTAGAGTACATTCTGTTTGACCTCGCTCAGGTGACTTGTTTGCGAACTTTCTATGTTACGTTTTAAAATTCTTTCTATGCTGTAAAAGCAAAAAAGTATAATTTGTTGTTTTTATTAGGTATGTATGTGTATTAAATAATAAAAAAAAATCGAATTCAATTAAAATATATAATTTATCTGAAGATACATTGCTGTCATAAAATTTTGTGTTTGATCTCTATAAACTCTTTCCTGAAACGTACTTGTCCACAATGCTCATCCGACACAACTAAGGAAAGAAACGAAACAGTTAAAATGCTTAGTACCGAAATGAGAAATCCCTAACCAAAGACAACGAATGATAAATTTTCTGCTATCATGAGTAATCTGCATATACTTTGGTAGACTTGAACTTACGTACAACAATTAAATATGATGAATTATTAGTCTGGAATTTGGTCCATCCTAAAATCTGGAATTCTGCAGATTCTTTACGTATTAATCATTGTCTATTGTTCTTTTATTATTTCGGTTCTCACAGATTTGTACAGAGTCGAATGTTTGCGTCACAGAATTTTGATTTTAAGTCGTATGAATCTGTGTTCAGTCAGGTTTGGATTTTTTCAGTGATTGAAATTTAAAAAAAAATGAATTCTTTTAAACCAATGACCATCGACCGAATTGAATATTTATATACGTACAAGAAAACTTTATATTATAATAGCATTATAATTATACATAATAAAAACGCATTTTTGGTACTTATTTCTATAATATATTCAATAATCTGGACTGGTTTGGCTCATCGAGAACATTATCAACTGATGATGTTGAAATGTGTTATTATTATTAAAATAAATAATATATTATAAAATCTTATGCCTTTGCATCAAGACGTGACAGTTAACACATTAGAAATGAACAGATTATAAGATAAAGTTTTCTAGTACACGCTTACAAAGTGTTTAATTAGTTCCATTATCATTAGTTTCATGATAGTAAGTCCGAATCAATTGAAATAACTATTTATTGATTATCTTGAACATTATTGATTGAATTGGCATTTAAATGGTAGAACTCCATTGTAACATGGTGAAAAAATAGCAATGAATTTTATTGTCGATAGCTATTTCGGCTTAACCCCCATCAGAAATATGTTTAAGCGTCCATCTGGTCCTGATCATAAATTTATTGCGGTCATTATTAATACTTAAAGTGTGTTTTTATAATTTAAAATATAATCCACTAAGGCGTGTTAAAGGAAGAAATAGTAAATTAATGAAATTCGTTTAAAACCCTTAAACATTCAAAGCCTTGGACGATTTATTCGGAGACTGCTTTTGTTTATACACTCTCAAAGAAAAATCTTACCATTTATTTCATACATGACACAACATACTCTAAGTAAATAATGAGATATAAATGACTACGATTTTGTTTAACCTTTCCAGGAGTATGGACGTACTCGTACGTCGCCTCATTTTTTTTTCGCAAAGGAGTATGGACGGACTTGTCGTATATGCCAACAATTATTGTGATAATATATTCAAGTGCTATGTGTCAATGGTTTTTGATCCCTGGATTATGCAACTGGTTTTATTACGATAAACCCCAAACACGTGAGTTGTATTTTTTTACAATGATTTAATTAAAAAAATGTTATGTAAAAAAAACTCACTCCTCACAGCACGGTTAAAATAAATTAGTTACTTCTGGAAAGATTAAAAACGTACAATAGTACATTGTGGATTAGTCTCAGATATGTGAAACACGAAAAGTCTTCAACCAATGTGTACTACCAGTGCTGACGTATGCATCTGAAACATGGACCCTTAACACAAAGGAAATCCAAAAATTAAGAGTAACACAACGAAGCATGGAAAGATGCATGTTGGGCATAACGAGAAGAGATCGCAAGAGAAACCAGTGGATAAGGGAGCAGACAAGGGTACGTGGTGTAGTAGATGTCGCCAAACAGATAAAATGGCAATGGGCTGGACACATAGCACGACGAACCGTTGGACGAATGCGGTCATACAGTGGTATCCAAGAAACGTTAAAAGACCACAGGGCCGCCCTAAGACCCGATGGTTAGACGAGCTAACCAAGTTCGGAGGAAATACGTGGCAACGAATAACTAAGGACAGAGAAGAATGGAGAAAGCAGGGGGAGGCCTTCATCCAGCAGTGGATCGAACCCGGCTGATGATGATGATGTGAAACACGTGACACATAGAGTTGCATAACCAGCGAAATAAAAAAAGTCTGCCAAAATTGTATAATTTATTATACTTTTTTTTTTAATTTGTATCATATCTCTTTTAAGAGATCGTGAGATAAGTAAAATAAAACTGATCCGTAACTGTTTTCCCGTGAATATTTGATATCCCAATTGATTCAGTCAATGTCGAGTCTGAAATGTAGAGCAAAGCCACGTCATACAATGACGTATAGCGGATGTTGCCGCTGGGCGTTTCTTGAACTTGTCATCAGAGAAAATGATTGCCGATCATAATGAGTCAGTGGTCAAACGTGGAGCTCAATTATCAGTCGTTTCACAACTTATAACCATTCGACTATCTACTTAATTAAGAGAACCTTTCTCAAATATCTATGGTACTGTAGGAATTGAACGTATTCTATATTCAAAATAAAATGAATCAAGTGTCTTAGAAATTTCATGCATTATTGAATTAATAATGTATTGCGATGATGCAACATGACATTTTGTATGAGAAATATAGACATTTTCGCTTCATTTGAAAAACTTTATTTTATTTTGTCCTGAATGTTATTTTATTTGTTTCACAATAAAACATAAAAATTTGCTCTTGATATGGTTTTGCACTCGCGGTGCGATATATGACAACCGTATTATTGAAAACGACCATAAAACAACACGACTTTACATACACGAAGGTTGGTGGGTCAATCAACTTGTAGAAATAATAATACTACACTTTATTTGACATAAGATGTCTTAAATGTGCTCATTAATAAACATAATAAACGCTTTTTTTTCAAATCCATATAAATCGACTTCTGACGAGTCGCAACAAGTCGATAATACGTTTTAAATATTTATTGCGTTGCAAAGATCCGCCAACTTGTCCAGTGGCGCGACATATTCCATATGAATTCACGATTTGAAAGATTATCGAATTTTTTTCACAATGTAAATATACTTGACAATGGATAGGAAACAATTTTTATTGACGTCGATTTACTGTAGTAATATTTTTTCTTTCTTCTTTTCTGTTGAACTAATTGTTTAGTATGTAACATTCATATTCAAACATTTTCTCGTTCAGATCCCAGAAATTGTAGAATTGATTATGTGTAAAATAGTTAACAATATTGACTGAAAATATATTGCGGAATTTTAATATCAAATTGGAATATTTACAGTTTTTATGCACCCGTTTAATATAATGCCTGAATGTGCCCAAAGGCGAAACCTGGGACGTGAATAAGAAACTTGTGGAAGTGTATATAGTTTTAGCGATTCAAATTTGTTAATTATAATAATTTAAATATAGCAAAAGTAAATGCATTTTGTTATATTTGCTACATGCGGAAACGTATGGTGGGCTATAAATGACCCACGGGCCACAGATTGATTATGACTAATTGATTATCTAAATTAAATTTACTAAAACAATTTTAGACTAAGAGTTCAATTATTGTTTTTATCTTATGGTGTTATATAATGTTTCATTTATAAGTATGGAGAATTTAATATTTAACACTCAAAGAAATTCAATCTTTTTTCATTAAAACAAAAAAACAAATTTGTTACAAACCGTCTACTGCTGCAACTTTGCCTAGAGAGATCGCAAACACAAAATATTTCGCAGAATTTTAAAAGTAAAATATTTAAGTATTTTTATCAAATGTTTTAAGTTGGTGACGTCTCTAGGCAAAGTTATTGCGGTGGGAAAAATTGCAGCAGTTGACAGTACTAATGATAAAATAATATGGAAAAAACTTTCTTTTGAATGAAAAATTGTTGGAATTTGATTTTGATGTATGTAAAGTTTTATGACTGTAGTATGTATTTATTTCTTCTGTAAAATGGTGTTTTGAGACTTAAGACGGTATGTTACTAGGGTCTCGAATTATAGGATAAATCAGGGCGTGTCGTTTAATGCTATGACCTAACGATTAAGATGAAGTCAACTTTCCCTTCACAAATTTACCACATTATGCAGTCTGGCCACACAGAAGTTGCGCTACTGACCCAAATATTCCGTTGGTACGCGTTCGGGCCGACAATATAAAAATACTTATAGTTTTTTAACGATATTATATTACGTCTGTCTGACGCAAGAGTAACTTGTTGCGACTTGGCGTTGTCTGATGGCTCGTCAGAAAGAGGTCAAAACCAGCATGTGCTAGCCAAGGTCGGAAGAACGTTAAACAGTGAAAGAAGATGTCCAATATTCACTCTCGATTTCAGCATTCCAGAGTGATGATAGTTATGCAATTGATTTGCTGCGGTTAGAGTTGCATTGCCTGTACGGCATCGAAATCGGAATACCGGTATCTAAACTATTCTTTCAACAACATCAAAATACCAGTTTAGAAAACGTAAAATATGAATAATACTTGACTTTTTATGTGTTAGTTGCAACATGTTGATATAATTGCATGATATTTTAAATAATAAAAACACCTTATTTTAGTACTCATTTCCACAATATATTGATTGAATTGGCATTCACTTGGTAGAACTCCATTATAACACAGTGAAAAAAATAGCAATGTATTTTAGTTATACAAGATTATTTTTTTAAATTTAGTTGATCAGAACTATTCTTACACTAACATTTGCTTATCTATATATAGCTGTGTAGAAAAGGTACACAATACATCTTCTCTCTGTTTTAACGACCTAGCTT
The DNA here is from genome assembly GCA_028555115.1 of Himalopsyche japonica. Lineage (NCBI taxonomy): Eukaryota > Metazoa > Arthropoda > Insecta > Trichoptera > Rhyacophilidae > Himalopsyche > Himalopsyche japonica. The sequence goes on from JAHFWJ010000146.1 coordinate 20,666, forward strand.
GTTTCTTGCTCGCAATAAAACTAAAAATTGTAAATGAAACTAAAATGGCGGCTATATCAATAAGTTTACACATGGCACGGAAATGGTCTATTACAAAAACAAAGAAGCACCCTGCAGAGGGTTAAGCAATGGTGATAGACATATCTTAGTTTGTTCGTTAAGAATCCTTTGTGATTGTTGATGTCTATTGATTTCCAGCTGTTCCAAAGCCGTCATCCTGCGATCGAAATCAGTTTCGGTTATTGCAAGCATTGGCAAATGAGTAAATTACAATCAATTTATGCCTGTTCACCAAGAAGTGACAGTCAATACCTTAAAAGTGACTTAATTTGTGTATTTAATTTTGATGTTAATATCAAAATACCGGACTAGAAAACTTAAAATATGAATAATATATGACTTTTTAAGTGTTAACTGTCACTTGTTGATAAAAATGTAAAATATTGTAATTAGTAAAAACACATTATTTTAGTACTCATTTCCACAATATATGGTTTACGATCGAAATCAGTTTCGGTTATTGCGAGCATTGTCGAATGAGTAAGTTACAGTACATCAATGCCTTTTCACCAAGAAGTGATAGTTAACAGATTAAAAGTGACTAAATTTGTGTATTTAATGTATGGCTCTTTACGTATATGAAATTACAGTATATGACTAACGTTGACCTCAAGTATGCCCACCTCTGTTATATACCAACATCCATCATAAATATCCAGGGCGGTGAATTCGTTAAAACACGACTCCGATTGTAAAAGATTCATTTCGTCGCTCTGGAGTCGCTCGTGTTTCACGACTCCGAATTCACAGCCTTGTAAACATCCTCAACTTGCCCCGTACAGTCATAACTCATTATCAAATACTTATTTTTAATTCATTTTCTTTATGTTGTTTACAGGTCTAAACAATTGAATGAGTCAATTCCGAGGGACCCCTGATTCTTCCAATAATGCCACCCAAACAGCTTAATTATATAATATCTCAATTATCTAAATCCCACTCGCTTTGAATCCATTGTTTCTAAAGGGTAAATGTTATATAATTATATTTTAAAGTCGGTTTACCTACACAAATGCCAATCATTATCATCAAAAACCATCATGTGAATCATACAAGATAATTTCATATGACAACAAAGAAATTTACATGATTTTTGAGAGTAAACTTATTATAATAGACACAGAAAAGCTTTTAATGAAGTTATAACTGTTTATTACGTAGTTTTGCCAAGTCGTAAGCAAATGAACAAGATTCTAGCTAAACGCGTACATTCATTAAAAGATTAGAACTGTAAAACAGCTGGATTTAGATTAAGAAAGATGATAATCATCTACTGTCACTAAACATTCATTAAACACGGATGAAGGTATTCAATTATTACATAATGACACTGGAGATTATAAATTATTTTATCAGGAGATTTTAGAATTAAGCAGAGATCAGTTATTAAAATCAAACTACATTCAGCTCAAACTTTTCAACTCCCCCTTGTTGTATCCTTTACGTGAAATTAGTTCAATGAGTCGACAACTTCAGCAGTTAAATTCCTAAATTACTTCACTTATCCAAGTGATTTTCTTTTATGCATGCTCATTTTTGACAGTTTTACAATACGAAGTCATACATTTCTTTCGAGCTATACAATGACAAAATGAGAATTCTGTCATCCTTGATAATATAAAATTTTATGAACCAGATTTTTTTAGTCGCGGACGTGAATTGTTTCATCTTTTAGTATGTAGAACCAGTCTGCGAAAGGGGACGCTAATTGTAAGAGTTTTAACGATTTTCAATAGTATTGCTTCGAATGTCAACATATTTCGCGTGAACGAGAATGAGTTCAGGAGAATACTATTATTTATGTATTAAAGTAGATTTTTTTGAGGTTTTTTGGATGAATTATTTGTTATTTTTAATTTTAATTTCCAATGTTACCAAATTTGAATTGTTACAACTTTGTACGACTCCACGTGCTTTGTCACTAACGATCGAGTTTCGCCCTTCGGCATCTTCAGGCATTCTGTCACACGGATGCAACAGAACTGAGTTTAGTGACAAACGTGTGGAATCGTACAAAGTTTTAACAATTCAAATTTGATATGGAAGTTCCATCAAGCACCTTCAGTCGATATCATAAATTATCCAATGTTACCTTTAACAAATCTTTTTTTACGTTGCAAAAAGCAATAAAATTATAATTTGTGATTTTTATAACGTGAAAAATATTGAGTTGAAATAGTACTGTTGATCTGTTGTAAAGTGGTAGCCAAAATCATCACTTCTATACACCTTTTGGTAACAGCTCTTGTGACAGGCATAAAGAGACACACATTTTCGGTTCCTGTTACACATTATAGATCCCGAAATCATATATGCTGACACGGTGAAAAAATACCAATGTATTTTAGTTCCACAATTTTTTTTTATGTAAGATGTAATTGATAGCTTTTTCGACTCACGCCATCGTCAGAATTATGTTTAAACGTACATTTGTTTATCTATATATAGCTGTGTATAAAAAGGTACACGACACATCTCTCTTCTGTTTTAACAACCTAGCTTATATCGTGCTTACAAATTAAATTTAAAATAAACCTAACTAAAATGAACAGGCCGGCATTTTCAATAAGCTTAAATATAATACTAGCCGGATATGATTTATTACAGAAATGTACGCAACGGTCTGAGAAGCGGCGAAAGACTCGTATTAGTTTTTTTGAATTTTTACAACTTTGTACGATTCCACATGTCACTAACGACCCGGACGACGTGAACGTCAGTTCTGTTGCATCCGTGTGATAGAATGCCTGGAGATGCCGAAAGGCGAAACCCGGCTCATCAGTGACAAGACAAGTGGAATCATACAAAGTTGTAACAATTCAAATTTGATATTGAAATTCCATCAAGCAACCTTCAGTCGATATCATAAATTTTAGACTTATATTTGTTTTTTCATCGTGTTATAATGGAGTTCTACCAAGTAACTGCAAATTCAATCAATAAAATAATTCGATGACTTAATCTGTGACTGCAATGCGCCGGGCACAATAAACCTGCGAAGATGTACGCACTATGACTTGTTATCGTTGTTTATACGAACCAAAGTTTGTACAATCGGACATACACAGCGGTACGGTTATACGTTTTACCACTACTGCGTACCACCTTGGCCCAAGTATGAATTAAATGCTTCATTTCACTCGCACTCACGCATTTGCGTAGTGCACTTTCATCTCGTTGTCGCCGGTTTTATGAATGGAAATCGACAATCAATGTAATTGTGTTGCAAACAATGATCGTAGTAAGCTAACTATATACATGTATACAATACATGCTGCAACAGTGTTGTTCGCTTTACAACCATATTAAAAATACATATTGTTACATATAAAACTTTTTTTTATTAATGTTACAAGTGAAAACTGTTAAATACTTAATAATAGTATATAGATAATCGACTGAGAGATTGCATTATACAATAATAACCTTAGTGTCTTACGATCTTGGCGTCGCCTTTCGGAATCTTAATGTATACAAGTATAAATGTATGTAAATATGATTTCAAACTGACAGTTTTTAGTGACAAAAATTGGTATAGAAGAGAAGAAAATTTTCATTCGGTAAATTTTCACAATTTAATATTATTCAAATCATGACCGGTTTCGCTCGTAGCGAGGATTATTAACCGATACAATACACTTTAAATGTGTTGATTGTAAATTCTTGATTGAAAGACATTTTTTTTTTTATCAATAAACTGCAACGAGAAGTATTGTTTTTACATTTTTATATTATTCAATTCATGGTCGGTTTCGCTCATAGCTGAGAATTATGAACAGATATAAACCATTTTTAAGGTATTAACTGTCACTTTTTTTAGTATTTATTTTAAATAATACACGTTAATTTTAGGTACCATTTTCACATTTGGATATCATTCAAATCAGGACCGGTTTCTCTTATAGCGAGAATTATCAACCGATACAATTCAATTAATACGTTGACTGTCGCTTCTTTATTGAAACGCATTTTATTTAATTAATAAACAGCAATTAAGGACTATTTTATATTTTTCAAATCATGATCGGTTTCACTCATAGCTGAGAATTATCAACAAATGTAAATCACTTTTAATGTATTAACTGTCAATTCTTTATGGAATGGCGTTTCATCTAAATAATAAATCCTAATGTTATATACTATTTTTATATTATTCAATTCAAGACCGGTTTCTCTTATAGCGAGAATTATCAACCGATACACAATATTTTCAATGTGTCAACTGTCACTTCTTGGTAGAAATTCATTATAATTAAACAATTAAACCCAATTCTTGCTACTATTTACACAATTTAATATTATTCAAATCACGATGGGTTTTGCTAATCGCGAGAATTATCAACTTATGCAATAAACTTTTAAGGTGGTAACTGTTACTTCTTGATAGAAAGGCATCAAATAATGAAACGCATTTTTAAAACTAATTTCCACACTATATGTTACGATTAGGACCGGTTTCGCTCATCGCGAAATTTTCCAGCTGACGAGCTTCTCGCGATGAAAGAAACCGGCCCTGATCATAAAATATGTTGTGTTAATAAGTACTAAAAAATATGTTTTTATTATTTAAAACGTCATGCTTTTCCATTGAGAAGTGATAGTAAGTTAAAACATACTAAAAGTGAATATTTATTATATGATTCTTGGTAAATAAAAGAACAGTTAGTCATTTATTGTTTAACAATTGAAAATGAGATGTGTGAACTAGTTCGGATTGTTTATTAAAATCTTGAAAATAATACAAGAAAAAATTAAAAATTGTCACGTTTTAATTATGCCACGAATCAATCAATAATAAATGTTTTATGATTGTAACACTTAGAAAATTAAAGAAAAACAGTCTTTCTTTTGTTTCTTGTATTTTTTAATCATAACAAATGTTCATCATTTATTCTACAGTTGTATCAATGAGTCGTCATACATTTTTTTAACAATGTGACAAATTGTTCACAGGTTTGTTACCCGGGGAAGAGACCTCCTTAATGGGAACAATGGATGACGTCACAGAACCTTGTTTTTTATTTGTTTATTAATTTTATATTTAAATAAATATTATATTAGAATAATAGCAATGAACTCTGGGTGTGATATGATTATTTAAATAATCACAAGGTCTTAGCGAGGAATAGAATATTGTTGTTTTTTTAATCATTTAAATGCTGAACTTTTTGGAATTATTGTACTGTAATATGTATCATGATAATATATGTCATGAACAATTTTCCTAATGGATTAATTGAACTTTAATGCAATTCACATAAATAGGAAAGGCAGATAATAAGCCCGACAAAATTAAACATTTCTTAATCGGAATCGTTTTGTTGATCAATTTCGAAGTAGGAGTAATTTTTTGGGATATGCCAGAATCGAGGTCGTGTTTTTTAACAACTCTACAGCTCTGCTGTATTAGTTTCTAACTTATAATCATCGCAATACTATATATCATAAAAGCTTTTGTTTTCTGTACCATTACGATGTAAAAAATCGTTAACACAAAACAAACAAACTTTACCTGCATTAGAGGAACGTATAGCGTTACGTCAGTCAAATCTGTTTACTCAAATATATGCATTATTAAAATTATGTATACTAGAAATTTTAGCTGCAATCTGCATTCAAAATTTCGAAAAAAACTCGGTTTACGTAACTCTACGTAAAATGTGAGATCATATCAATGTTATAAAAAAACCTTTTGTTCATTTCCCCTTTATAATGGCAATTTTACTAAAAATACAAGATTAAATACAGTAATTTGAATGTTAATTTAAAATATTAGCATATATTTAATTATTTCTTATGACGAACCTTTCATTATGAGACCATTAAAGTGTCAGCATTCCTCTGCAACGGTTCTCAACATTTTAATTTGAATATGGCTTAAATTTAATTATGTATTTCATATATACAATAAAACGCGCGTCAAATATTTTTTTTAATGTCTGAGAAACGTCAAAACTTTTTTTTAATACCACATATAATTCCAAGACTAAATTTTCATCAAAAAGCCATCGTCTTGGGGTCGTCTTGTAACCTATTGCAAAAAATCTACACAAGCGATAGGATAAGTCTGAGCTCAACTCCCGATATGGTTAAATCTAGTTTTATTTATTTTTCATTTTAGGTATCGGAGATAGGTGTTTATGAAAGCGTTTAAACTGGAATTAGTTTTGGGTGAAATGAAATAATGCGTTGATATTATAAAATCGATATTCCTTTGTAGTACGTGTTATGTCACTTTATGGTGGAAAAATTAGATACGGTGAAAAAATAGCAACGTATTTTAGCTCTACAAAGTTTATACAAAAATCATAAGGTATATAGTTGATAGCTATTTCGGCTCATGCCTTCATCAGAACTATTTTTCAACCGTGTTATAATGGAATTCTACCAAGCAAATACCAATACAATCAATAGAAAGGCATGATATTTTAAATTATAAAAACACATTTACACAACTTATTTTCACATCATATTAGCGGCTCTAATGGATTATTGATTTACCTTAGTTTTATTTGAGGTGATTGTGAACATTTAATTTTTGTACTAATTTACATTACTTGTATTGTATGATTTCCTGTAAATTGTTTCTTAGTTCTTGAACCCATGGTTTTGTATACCTGCTATCTTTAACTCATTTTTTTTTGTATAAAGAGAATTGTTTGTAAATTGTATTCTATCAGTTGAAAACGCTCGCGATGAGCGAAACCGTGCCTGATCAAAAAATATTATTTGGAAATATGTTAAGTACTAAAAAACATGTTTTTATTATTTAAAATACCTATTTAAATATTATTTATAGTACATTTATGGATTTGTGTTTGAAAGCGTGTGTGTCCGATCCTAAAGACGAGTAGATATAAGAGCGATTAGAAGACCTTATATACTATCTCTTTTCAAGTAAGAAAGATTCAATCTCATCTATAACATAAGCAATAATAAGATAAAAAATGGTTATGAGATACCTTCTATTGGGAGTTCATATGTTACACAAGGTAACAAAACAAATTATATCATATTTTAGTTTAAAAGTCTGAGAACAACTGGTAATAGAACCAAAATCACACGCTTTGTATTATGTTATCACATGAATAAAATCTAATGCACTTTAGCGTTGTTAAACATACATACGAAAATGATTTTTTGTAGATTTTTTCGAACAACCATTAGGTAAGCAACTCTTCTAAATTAAATTGCTTACTTCCGGCACTTAATAATGAATGACCTCCTACGTATATTATTTTAAAAATAGTGTACACAAAGCTGAATGCAGTTTAAGATTTGCATATTAATAGGAATAGGTTTTTTTCAATTTTAATTCAAAATAATAATTGTTTAATAAGACTTTGTTTCAACAACTGAAAAAACAATATTACGTCAGGTGCTAGAACACAATATATTCAGGCTTATGAATAAGACATTTAATTTATAAAGTTCATATCGATAGCTTAACTCTTTCATTGCTAATGTAAAATCCAAGTGTCGTGCTAAATATATAATATTTTAATTACAAAAATGTATTGCAAATCATTAATAATATCCATTATTTCAAAGAAAATACATGCGACTGTCGGTAAGTACAATTAACTCGACGTCGGTATTTTTGCGTCTTATATTACACTGATAAATCGGCGGCAAGTTCATACTGGAATGGTACATATTGATTCATGATTGTAAATATATACTATATACACAATTATCTCCATCGGCACGTATAAACTAGTTTTACTGTGCAAAAATGTGTTACGCGTGGTAATATCTAAAGGCGACGAAATCAGAAATGAAAATTGTCGGCTAGTAAAAAATACAAAAAGTATCAAATCCCAGTCATAAAATTATTTTTTTACGTTTTAGGCATGAACACACTACCTAGGTCCTTAGCACATAGTGAATATAAGTATGGAAACGTTAGGCGTGCTCTTTGCAGGGAATGAGTTAGGTTTGACACATTTTTATAGAAATTAGACTCATTAAAAGAAATTGAACGATTCAAACAAAGGGGTAAGATTATAAAGTTGTTTGTTTAAAAAAATTATGAATGACTTTTCCCATATATTTCCATAGTAAATAATTATTATCTACGACATGTAAGCCGCTAGTTAATATTTAAAAAAAATTAAACCAAAAACATGCTCTTCTTTTTTTTTAAAATTTTTTACATTGAAAGTAAAAACAATTTTGAATAGAAAACCATGATTATATCAATAGGATTTTTGCGTTGGATGTACCGGTGGTGAATAAACTATTTGAGAGGATGGCTAATTTATCGTTTTTGTAATTTTCAACGACCCACAGATTGTAAAAGTTTTCACGAAGAATCAACTATGAAGTTTCCGACAATTTATGCTGACAGTAAGCACTTTGATGTCGACATCAATGTTTGTGGTTGCCCTCTTCAGTTAGCACAGAGGTTTTGATAATAGTTCAAACAGTTTATGTGTTAAGACTTGTTTAATTTTAACAAGGAAAACCTTGCGCTCAAATGTAGGTGCTTTCGAAAACACTTGTACAAAGCGCAACCTTCTTACGAAGGGTTAAACTGTTCTTTAGGAAGATATTTGTAAAAAACCTGCATTATTTTTCTGATTTAAATCATATTTGTGAGTGTTGTGTGTTGTCGTGACAAGACATATGGAATCGTACAAAGTTGCAACAATTCAAATTTAATATTGAAGTTCCATCAAGCACCTTCAGTCGATATCATAAATTAAATCATATTTATTTGCTACTTCATATTTTGATGAAGTATCACAGACTGAATTTTTATATATTCAATGAAAAATTTTGGAAATTAAGTTATTGAAGTTTTGCCACGGACCACCGTTTGTGCATTACTGCGTGTACGATATGACGTTATTGGGCTGCCAAGAAGCTATTAGCAATATCGAATAATAATATTGGAATATTACCCTAAAAAAAGCTCGCATATTTTTCTTATTTTAGTAAAATATTTATAACTGCGCACTTTATAGAGTTAATAAAACTACGCCGGATAGATCTCGTGTTGACCTTTTTCATAGCCGGCCCAATTTTAAATCGGTTTACATTTCACACTAAATAGAGTATAAAAGAAAAAATAGATTTTCTGTCTCGTATTAAATACATTGATCTCTTTTTAAGCCCCGGTGGTCGTGCATTTGCGCCACCTGTGTTTAGATTAATAGAACTATCAGGTGTGTCTTGTGTCACGGTTTTTAAACTCTCCGCAGGATTAGATCCCCGGAGCGAGAGATTTGACACAAAAAACACGTTACAGAGCGGATTTAAAGCAAACGAAGCTAAAAGGGTTTTTTTTATTATTCTTGGGTATTTTAAAACCCTTTTTAATTTATTGTACTAAGTGATTGAATTTTTATTTATATACTTGTTTTTAATTGATCAATATTTAAGAATTTTCGAGTCGGAGTTGTGTTTTTTGACGACTGGTCGACTGGTGAGATGTCATATTTCAAGCAATTTTTGGGTAACTCAATCATATAATATAAAGATGAATTGTATACGTGTTAATTTTTATGCCGCTGAACTCGTAGAAAATTTAGTTAGATATATTTTTTTTACATACAAACATAAAGTTCTGATATTGCCTGAACGACATCAAAGAATCTTTTAAGGAATTGAGTGGAACTAAAAACACAGTATTTTTACAAATTCATTCTTTATTATACTTAACACTGAGTCATTCGATATTTGTAAACACAGTATGTATATTTATTTATTTATCTGATAAATACACGTAACAAAAAAAATACAAATCATAAGTTTATCACTTTTGTAACGTCAAAATATTCAAAAATTTAAAATTGGAAATAAAAGAAATAAACAAAAAAAAAATGATAAAAATGAAGTCAACGAAGCAAGCTCGTGGAAAACCTACTTTAACACATTAAAAAATAGTATTCACCTGAACTCACTTTCGTTCACATGGAATATGTTGACATACGAAGCAAGACTGTTGAAAATTATCACTGCTCTTACCACTGGCATCCCCATTGGCAGACTCGCTCTACACTTTGGAAAAACAAATATAATGATTCATGTCCACGGTTTCTTAAAGAAATATACGGAATATAAATTTGATATTATTAAGGATGGCTTACAATAACATAGTATTCATTAAATACAATTTAATAATATAAACGAAATTTTGTTATAATTTATTGATTGTATTTTTCACTCAGTCCGATGCCATTATTTTTTAAATAATGATAGTCATATAAGTGTATTTGGCAATAAATTTGCTAAATTCTTTGAGTGCTGCAGTAATCATACTACCTGATTCAAAACTGTTATATTTAACAATTTATCATTTTGACTGAAGCTACTTGATGGAATTTTGAATTTTTCCAAACTTTGTACGATTCAACATGTTTTTTTCCTTCTACAACCAAGGTTTCACCTTTCAGCATCTTTAGGCATAATATCTATCCCTCGAGACAAAACATGTGGAAACATAGAATGTTTAAAAAATTCAAATTATATAATACATTTCTTTTCACAATATATTTGTTAATATCAGTTTTTTTTCATTTTTATCATTATCAGTTGATAATGCTCGCGATGAGCGAAACTGGATCTGATTATAAAATTTACTGTGAAAATAGTACTAAAAATGTGTTTCTATTATTTCAAATATCATGTCATTCAACAATGAAGTTTGAAATCAATGTTAAAAGACCAATTTTATTTTAAAATATCGTGTAGGTGTGAGGTTTTTTTGTAGGTAGATATCGCCGTTAAGGATTTACTAGCATTATTACGTTCTTGTATTGTTATAAAGTCGGAACTGTCATGTGTGTCGCAAAATAAAAAATTACAACATATTATTTATAAAAATGGAGTCCACACAAAAAACGGCACAGAAAAACCGACGTATTTCGGGACATTAGTTTCTTTTTTATATCAACAGACTGGCCCAATAAATATGGCAACTCAAAGAAAAAATTTACAGTCTTAAGTTAAAAAAAAAAAATAACAATAAAAAGTATCGATCTTGAATAATCTTTTTCACACATTACACAACAATTTTATTTTCAATAAACTGATTTAAATTTTTACATAAGTGGCGAAATAAATTGATCAATTATTGTTATATTCATCAAAATCAAGTGTGTCAAGACTAAATTTTTTTTTTTTTTTTTTTATTAGTTTTGCATGATACTAAAATATATAGTGAAATCACCACAAAGAGAAATTTTTGAGCTTTAAAATGTACTTGTAAAAAGCAATGATTTCCTACGATTCTTTTCATAACAAAATAAGTTTAATTTTAACACAATGATTTAAATTTTAACATAAGTGGCGAAACAAGGTAATCAAAGGTCTGCCTTTTTATTTTCAAACTATATTCATCAAAATCTAGTAAGTATTTAGGCTTCATTATATCTGAATGCTTCTTTTTTTAATTCGTATAACATGATACTAAAATTTTAATTAATATAAAAGTTCCACGAGACATCTTCGGTCGACGTCTTAAATTATTGAATATCCTAATTTTTGGACAAATCAATTTATATTTTATGATATTGATTTCAGATGCTAGATAGAATTTCAGCATCAAATTCGAATTGTTGGAAATTTCTACAACTCTTGCTTTTACTTGCTTTGTCTCTAGCGATTCGGGTTTTGCCTTCCGACATCTTCGGGTATTCTCACAACACTAATGCACTTGGTTGAATGATACACAATTTTGCTAATTTATCAGGTATTTGATCGATTTCGATGAAAGTTGCCATATTAGAACTTATATCCACCATTTTTCTATAAAAAACATTTGATATGATGTTATTAAACCCCTTTTCTTTCCAGAGGGATTAAAGATATTAGTATGAAGATAGTACTAAACGCATGCCTCATTTTCAAGGTTAGATTAATGGCGGAATTCAGACATATGACGTCTGAATATACAATGTGTAATCCTTCTTAAAAGGGCGAAAAATTAAAGGTCTTGTGGTGAATAAGTACATTTGGAGGATTCTTTGGAACCAAAGTCTTAATTGATTGAAAAAATTACAAAATAAACTGTCATACAAGGCACCCATGAGTTGCTTAAAACTCACATCGACAAGAAAGCTGTTTAAAGTTAACCATATTAATATTGCAAAATTAAAAAAAAACACAAGGAAGCGCATACTGTTATTATTTATTAATTTATTACAAATAACAAAAAAAATAGCATGATAATAAAATAATATTCCAAGTAAGTAGGTATATTATACGGCAATTTGAAATTGGAACATGTAATACAATTGACAGTTGAAAACTATCGCCGGTTCCAAGACACTCTGTACCAAAATCCAAACAATCCCGGCCCACCGTGAGTGCGTCGAATAATTGAGACAACATTTTTTTCGCCGCCATTTTTGTTCGTCGTTTTTTAGTTTGTGATCCGCGGAGGCGCGCGCATCCAAACAAACTTTATTTGAACATTATTTCTTGTTTTTCCATTTTCGCATTGTTTGAATTTGGAAACAATCGCGAGCATTAAAATATGTGTGCGCAAAATACATGAGCGTTTTTTTATACTTGGTGCGTCAAAGATTGTCCCAAACCCAAGCATATATAATTAAAAACTGTTGAAATACTCTTTTTCGGACTAAATTTGAACTATTAATATATATATATATGTATATATAAACGATATAGAGCGTGATATGTCCAATTTAATGTGGGTAAGTACGTATTTATGAGTTTACGCTCATTTGTATTGTTTTTTACAAGCACTATAGATATATACAGTGAGTGATCGCTTTACGAACATGATCCGTTCCAAGTCTATGTTCGCTATCCAAATGGTTCGATTACCGATCATCGATTGACGATGGATATTATAAAATAATTGAATTAGAAAGATCGTTTTAGTTCATTATCCGAATATGTGTGTAAGTACGTATTAATACGTTTACATTAATCAAACTTCTCCTGTATATGCACTGTAGATATATACAGTGAGTAATCGGTTAATGATCATAATCTATTCTAAGACTACGGTCGCTATCCGAATATTTGGCTAACTGATCATCGAGATTTACAGATAGAATAAGTAGATTAGAAAGATTATTTTAGCTCGTTAACCGAATTTGTGTTCGTTATCCGAACACAAAAGTCTTTCGTGATAGTGTTTGCTTCCGATTTTTTCGCAGTCTGAAATGTTCATTAAACATATCTAGTTCAACAAAATTGATCAGGTATATGTTTTTTCGGCTTACGCCTTCATCAGAAGAATTCAAACAAAACAATTGTAAACATTTGGAATGTCGAATTTATTGGATCAATATCCTAATTAAGTCAACAATGCTCGTATAAGAAAGCTCTAAATAATTATAATGGAAAAATAAATTGATCCGGCGCTATGCAGCCAGGTGCTCGATGATTACTTTTGTTTCATGAGAGAGAACCAGGATTTCCGCGGTCGGTTACTGTTAACACTTTGAGAACCGCCGAGAAAATATAACGAGATATTTTCTTGCACGTAATATAGCAGACAAGTACAATAATGTTGATTATCGCGTAAAAAAACCATATAGCATCAAAAAGTCCTTATGTAGCATATAATTGGCAATACAAACAAATAATATTGATTTTTATAATGCAAAGAATTGGCAGTTAACTAAATAAAAGTAACCTCACACGAATTTTCTTATAAAATCGGTGATAATTCTGCAGAAATTCACGTTTGATCTGCAACTAACTTACTTGCGTTACAAAATGGGAAACAAGCTTCGCTCCATTTAAGATAAATCTTCGAATTTAAATCGATTACTTTGTTATTCAAATTGGTGTGTTAGTTAATATGAAAGGTGTTTCATTTCTTTTTAGAGTCACTTTTCAACTGACTATATCATGAAGTTTTTACAATAGTAACCTATGATTGTAAATATGTTTTTTAATCAGTACCTTAATTGTTTATGTCTAACCTCCTTCCCACGTCAAGTGAAAAGAAATAGTCTCTAACTTATTACATTAAGAATCTGCGTTGTTTACAAATAGACAAACTTATCTAGGGTTTGACTGAAGATAAGAAAAAGGAGACGAAACATGACTTATATGACAAAACTGAAAATTCTTGAAATTCCCGCCGAATCCTTCGGAAGTCCTTAAAATACATTTTTTGTTTAATAATATGTAAAGCACGTTTTAGAAAATGCAAAAATAAAGATGATGTTAAAAAAATTAAGTTGGTCATTTAATATTATTGATAGATTAATTTATTAATTGCATTGGCATTCACTTAGAAGAACTCTATTATAATACGGTGAAAAAATAGCAATGTATTTTGATTCTATAAAAATTATAAAACTAATGGTTGATAGTTATTTTGGAATACGCTAATTCTGTAGAAAGCATATATCGAAATAGCTATCAACCATGTATGTTATATTTTTTGTAGAACTAAAATACATTCGTATTTTTTTCAACGTGATGAATAAATTGATCGTAAATATTTTTCGAAGGTAAAATATGTGTCACTTTTGTTATTGTGGCATATTGAATGAAAAAAACTATTCAGAGTTTTTCAAGTTTTAGTAGTTAGCGGTATCTAAAGAGTTAAGTCTATAAAGGTAATTTTCCGGTTCAAAAGACAGATTTAACACCGCAATGGTTGACAGCAGATGCTAACCAATCAAATCATATTATTGGGTAATTGTCATTTTTTCTCTCATTCTGTTTATTTTCAATCCACTTCGGTTCAACGCTTGTGAAATTTTAATATTACCTAATTCATCGTCTTTGGACACTCTCTGTTCAATCATTGACACTTTAGAGATTTCATATACACCCAGTCCTTTTTTTACGCGAATTCGATTATACGCGATTTTTTTGGACGGCACCGCTTCATTTTTTTACGCGCTTCACTCGTTTTTACGCAATTTTTTCCCCAAATTTGTTGTAAAGAAGACATTTATATACGATGCCAGGCATGTACGTTTTATTATTTTTTTAAATAAAAAAATGTGTATTTTTAAAACTTGATTTTGTGAAGCTTTCCATTTTTTAAATACACATACAATTGTCAAATGTTGACAAGTGTATCGGATATTATGTGAATTTATGTTTTAGGGTGTGTAAAGAAATATAATGCAATTGCATGAAATCATTTTTTTTTTACGCAATTTTTTTTACGCGCCATTTTCTGGAACCAATGTATCGCGTAAAAAAAGGTCTGGGTGTAAACGTTTGTCATTTTTTTTTTGATAGTAAACGCATTTTTAATATTAAAAAAATAGAATTGCATTTTTTAAATCTTTGCAATTTTTTTTTTTATACAATTGGAAAATGTCTTTGTGGCACATTTTTTCTTTTTGTTGAGAAATTCCATGTTCTCATTCCTTTTTCAAGAGCTTTTTGATTTGTTAACTTTCACCAATTAATGTTTTGTAATAATTTGCTTCTTCACTGATTATCAATATTTCCATATGACACTTAATTTCATTTAATAAAAACACATTGAAACTGTTTAAGTTAGTAGTTAAAGTATAACAAATTAAATATAAGGCTATTAATGCCAAATTTTGAATTGATAGCGAGCAGGTGTACAAAACCAAAGGGATAAGAACTAAGAAAAAACTACAAGAAGCAATACAATATACATTCGATTGAAGTAAATTAATTTTAAAATGAAATGTTAATTTATGATATCGACTGAAGGTGCTTGGTGAAATTTTAATATCAAATTTGAATTGTTAAAACTTTGTAGGAGTCCACATGTTTTGTCACTAAGGTCAGTTCCATTGCATCCGTGTGATATGCCTGAAGATGCCGAAAGACGAAACCTGGGTTGTTAGTGACAAAACATGTGGAATCTTAGAATGTTTAAGCAGTTCAATGAAATGCTAAATCGAAATCTACTCGTTTGCCTGATAGTGCCGTAATTTTAAGCGGCAGAGTAATCCAATTATTAACCATTAAGCCAACGTGGGTGATTGGTTCAATCGATTGTTGTCTCGCCTTTTTCATCGCTCTTTTATAGAAAACATCTTCAAATTGTAGCACCATTATTCAACAATTTTGTATTTCGTTGAAATTACAGTAGTTTATTTTTCTACGCTTCCGTGATTTCACACCTGTCAAATCACTTTGTCTTTGACTAAAACCGACCCTCTTATAAAAATATAAAAAAATGAGAAATGATAAAAGAATAAAGCACACACCAGTGGGCACGAGTCAAAACGTTGCTCAAAGAAACCAGAAACACGTTTAGGAGTTTATCCAGAAAATAGAGTCGTCAAAATTCAATACTATTTGGAAATAACTTCGCTTTATTGAGTTACAGTAAAATTGTACGGAAAAATGTGTGAAATATTTGACGTCTAACGCAGGTGTTAGGAACTTTTTCAGGTTGTCACGATCAAAAAAATTGTATGTATTAAGTTCAAAAAATAGCAATGTATTTTAGTTCTACAAAATTTTGTAAGATATAGTTGATAGCTATTTCGGCTCACACCTTCATCTTATAAATTTAATTTAGCTATCAAATCTTATGAAATTTTGTAGAACTAAAATACATAGCTATTTTTTCACCATGTTATACTGTAGTTCTACCAAGTAAATGCCAATTCGAAATCAATAAATCAAAAAATATTGTACATTATTTATTACAGCATAACTTTAGGATAAAGGTACATCAAAAGACCTTAAAAAATCAAGAAAAACGTGACGACTTATGTAATGTGTAATGTTTTAATTGCCACGTCATGGTAGAAAGTCTTTATATTTTAATAAATAAACACAAAGTATAGTCATTTGATAATGCTCTCGAGATGAACGATATCGTTCGCTCTATCATAACATTGTAGAGGGAATACTATGAACTAAATTTGTTTTTTAGACTTTTGCTTTTCAATTTTAAAAAGGAACCCTCAAACTCGCTTATTAGAGATTATTATTATCAGATTACAACAGATATAACTATATTTCAGAGATGACGCATCTGTAAACGATGGGACTGTAAATATTCAATAAAAACGATCAACTGCGAGAATATTTATGGAGAGACGACAATAGATCGAGGAATTGGCAATATGTCGAAGAAATCAGGGAACGATGAATGCGAGATAATTTAAGAAAATTATCGAGATATGCGGGAACGTAATATGGAGATTTCACTGAATTTTGTAAAATGACAAAAACAGTTTATTGATTGAATTGGCATTTACTTGGAAGAACTCCACTATAACACGGTAAAAAACAGTTTATTATAATAAGAACACAGCAATTCTGCTCTTCGCTAAATATATAACCATATGTTCCACACCCATGTTCAAATTTAAGCACTATGAAAATTTAAATACAAGCAATTAAACCTTCGTCAATGCCATGATTCAAGACTTTGAAACAATTTTGATAAAATGTTATGTACGACTGTATTTCAAACCGCAATATATAATCTATTAATACACAATACCTGGTATATTTAATATTTTTATCATGCATGTTTATTATTTTCAAAATAAAAAGTAAGTAAGAAACGTGATAAATTATATTAAACTATGTTTACCAATTTTTTTTCAATCACTTTCACTGATAGATAGTTTTGAAATCATGGTACTTAGGCGCCAAATCAAGCGACGAATTCTATGTAACGATAAAAAGTTGACAATACAATTATCAGACCTGTCAATATTAAAGTTGATCATAAAAATTCTTTTGCTTCCAAATCGAATCAAATATTTTTTTTAGATAAATATTGAAATTTAGATTGATAAAAAACTTCGAGTTATTTGAGAATCCGGGTTATTAAATTTGCCAGTGCAATATTGGAAAATGGCGCTCTCGCAATTTGTCATTATCTTGGAAACATTTATTTTTTTCAATGATGAATTCCATGGTTTATTGGTACATATTCATTTTCAAGTTAAAATCTATTTTCCTCTGTAAGCGTGAAACTATTTTTGACAGTTAAAAAAATATTTACAAAGAAACCAGGCACTGTCTTACATAACTAAGCAACAAGAGTTTCAAACGAAATTTGGCGTATTTTGAAAATTTGTAGCGACTTACGGCGAACATATAATACATGTAAAACCCTAAGACTAGAAAACTAGAAAATCAAAATAAACAAATGAAATATCTTTCAATTCTTATATATGCGAATTTGATTATTATAAATATTGATGAATTATGATTCATATATGCGAAGAATCGCATATTTAAATACAAAATCAGCGTCAACGTGCTTACATCTTTGTAATAAAGGTCGCAAGATGACGGCTCCATAACAGCTGTAAATCAATAAATATCAATTATCACAAAAAAAAATCTTAACGAACAAACTAATATATGTCTGTCGCCGCTCCTGAAGCCATTCCAAAGGGCTGATTCGTTTCCGCAATAAACCATCCCCATCCAATAAATCATTTTCGTGCAATATGTAAGCTTATTGATATAGCCGCCTTTTTATTTTCGTTTACAATTTAAAAAAAATGTAGTTTCATTGCTAGCAGAAAATAAGCTAGGCCGTTAAAATAGGACAGAAGATGTATTGTGTACATAGTTCTGACGATGGCGTGAGCCCAAATAGCTTTCAATTATATCTTATAAAAAAAATTGTAGAACTAAAATACATAGCTATTTTTTCACCGTATTATAATGGAGTTCTACCAAGTTAATGCCAATTCAATCAATGAAGGTTATGAGTCTTGATCAAAGGATTCTACAATAAATAATAAACAACTGTCATTAAAATACATTTGGATAATTTTAGACTTAGAAATGTCTTCTTTTATATTTCTTATTAATATTTCAAATTGGCGGGTAACGGTGGGAATTAAACATTTGGTGACGTGATACAGGAATTTAATTTATGAGGTTGTTGACTGATTCAATCACTTTCAGTCGATATAAGTAATGAAATAAAATTAATAGGCTCTAAGGCGTGTTGATAAATTTCTTCGTGTAGTTTACCTTACCGAAATCTGTTGTCATATCAATACTTTAAAGCCTAGATTATTGTATTTAGTTATACGGTTTAAAGAAACAACGGACTCGCGTGACGTAAACGGTTAAGAAGGCGTGCGAAGTGTGTGCTTAAAGGGAGGGTTAAGTTAGTGGAGCAACACGCTACCCGGGGCGGGTCACCCCTGACCTAAAGAGTTTTCTATGAAAAATATTTAAGTCATAAACTTTAATGAAGAATGCTTATGCTTATTAAAAAGAAAATCAAATTTTTTACCAGGTTGACAGACCAAGATTACTTTAGGAATTGCGTATATTATTGTATTAACATGTCATTGTATAGTGTTCATTAAATTTTGTTGCCAACGAATTTTGCTATATTGCAAATTTAAATGACAAATGTCTAGTAATATTATAATATTAACAGTATGAACAATTCAAGAATATATAAATGAAAAAATCAACATACTCATGTCTTTTTTTCCAATTATAACATACAATTGAAAATGCTTAGGACAAGCGAAACTGATCATCATTTTCATGTGTAAATAGTTATAAAAAAATGATTTGACTATTTAAAATATAATACCTTTCCACCTTCATGTGACAATTAATACAATTGATATCGATTGAATGTGCTTGATGGAGTTTCAATATCAAATTTAAATTGTTTAAACTTCGTACGATTTATTTTAAATTTCAACAATTGAAATACGATTATTAATGTATTAAAAATGATATGCATTTCTGTTCCAAAGCATACATGTATGTGATGTCCAAATTACATTCCCTGTCACAAACTCGATTCTTAAAAAGGGGTGAAACGCAGGGGCTCGATTGGAAAATTATTTGCTATACATACTATGATGAGAATCGGTGAATAGACTAATCAAAGTCAGAAACGTAGATCATTCGACAACGGACCCGATCAGCAAAACATAATACAAAAATATAATAGGTATTCATCGAATTAAAATTGTCAACAACTGTGTACACTTCAACATGTTCTGTCACTACTGATCTGGGTTTTACGATTTTGTTTGATAGAATGTCTGAAGATGCTGAAAGATGAAACCAGGATCGTTAGTGAAAACATAAGGAATCGTATAAAGTTTCAACAATTCAGATTTTACATTAATTTGGTGTTTATTAGTAGTCCGTATTTAAATAGAGAATTATGGTCAGTCATTATGACTTTATTCGATTAATCTCTTAACATAATTCAATCAATCTATATCAAGAATAAATAATATCATTGTAAACGAAGCACATGAATTCATATTCTGCATTTCTCGGGCAACAATCGGGTGAAATTTCAACCCATTCATCACGAGGGACGTCATCGTCGGTTCGCACCTTAAATAAATGGGATTTACGAAAAAAATACGGTGGGCGTGTAGGGTTTAATGATTTACATTCCGAGGGGCGGGGCACAAATCGACAACGATCCTATTTGCATAATTATAAATCGGTTTTGTTTTTAAGGTCTTAGCAAAGTGATTATAGTTCACCTTCTGAATAATATCTATACTATTCACAACTTATGCTATATGGATAGGTATTTAAAAAACAGCATCTGTTTCAATTTTTTTTAGTAATTAAAATTCCTATATACTGACCATATGATTTGCAATCTTTAGCTAAGCTTTTTTTCTGTACCCAAATTTTAAACGACTAAAGGTGCTTAATGGAAATTCAGTCAGTTTTATTCTGAAATTTTAAATTGACAGCAAGTTCTGTTGTATCCGTGAGATGTAATGTCTTATGAAAAAAAACATGTGGAAAGTTTTATTTTGTCACTAATGACCCGAGTTTCGCCTTCCGGCATCTTCATGCATTCTGTTACATAGATGCAACGGAACTGACGTACAATAAACAGTTAGCATTGTCTATATACCAAAGGTATTAATTACAGGAAAAAACAGACCCCAAGGCAAGCACTAAATGGCAGCTAAAACAAATTTAATAATAATTTACACAATTGCCTATGATAATTTTCATTAACGATTATTCTTTTTAATGAGTCATTCTTGAAAGGGTTTTACAACAATAATGATCAAACATCAAGGGTCATAGATTTTCTAATTAATACCTTTGGTATATAGACGATGTTAACTGTTTGATTGATCATCAGTTCTATTGCATCCGTGTGATAAAATGCCTGAAGATGCCGAAAGGCGAAACCCGGTTCGTTAGTGACAAAACATGTAGAATCGTACAAATTTGAAAAAATCCAAATGTGATATTGAAATTCCATCAAGAGCCTTCCGTCGAAATCATAAATTAAAATGTTATATGTTTCATATTTGGTATTACATCTAATCAATAAATCTTTACACTTGTTATTATGAAAAAATTAGACTTTCATTTAAATTAAAAACGAACATCCACAATGTAACAGCCGAACCCATCGATCAAGCTAACTTTGATAGGGGTGCAACGAGGACATTGAAAGCTTTTATGCCTTACGCTTTCGTTGAAAATACAAGTGGTAGCTTCCACTGTAATACGCTCACATATATTTATCTCGAACAATATCGACAGGTGTTTCAGTCGAGGCAATCTCATTGTGCGGAGTATATGAATCTGTAAACATAATTTTTGTATCAGATCCCATTCATTCCTTTGAAGAAGCGACATTTTTGTGATATGAAACTGGAAACGCGATCATAAACTCGACCGATGACGTATCAATAGATATATTATATCTTTCATTTTGCAGTATCTTTAAGTGCAGTGGCGTACATGTTAACATTATTAAGTTTCAAATCGCCAGATTATAATTCATTTCTTCTTTTAGCCAAAAACCTGTGCATTGTTTTCATTTGGTTCAAAATCAATTAAAAATCAATAATGTCACAATCACTTTTATAATTGAAATCTACACATACTGAAGTAGTCTACAGTTTGGTTAATTATAATAAATATTGTATATATCGTTTAGAGAACCCTTTAACACTTTTTTTCAATTTCATTTTAAGATAATCGTAAAATGTGGAATCGTAAAAAAAAACAATTCAAATTTTGTATTGAAATTCCCTTCAGTCGATATCATAAGTTACATAATTTTAAGATAATAGTTATCATGTATATTATATATATATAAAACCTTTTAATATTGTTTTGTGTCGATTGATAAAGCTGGTGCCGATCATGTAATAAATAGTGCTTATCAATAACTAGTGTTTTATTATTCTAACATAATGCAAAAAAATAACCATTTTTTTTTCAATTTGATGTGAATACAACTATGCAGAATTTTTTCAAGAACGTCACTGTGCTCGATACAGATAGATACGATTGCCTACACTTATGCAGTAAACTGCACGCTATTATCCTGCCAAGAATGTTGTTTCTCTTCTTATTTAAGATCCTGAAGTGAGATAGAGAAATCTTCCATTTAAAAGGTAGCATAATCATAAATCCTAAAATAATAATGAAAGTTTCATTTTCTCGTATATATTTTATATGCGTCGATAACCTGGGAGGATATTTGACTTTTATTATGGTATCACCATCGGCAGGTTCTCATACGTTTCAAAGGTAAATAATAATAAAAAAATGAATTATTGAATCATATATACCATAATAATCACCAGGCGAAAACCGGGTCATTAGTGACAAAACATGTGGAATAGTATGAAGTTTTAACAATTCAAATTTGATATTGAAATTCCATCAAGCACCTTCAATGGATATCATAAATTAATAAAAACACATTTTTTATTACTTATTTCTACAATATATTGTATTTTGCGATAAGAACCTGTTTCGCATTAACAACCAATTATAACAATAAGTTAAAGTTGGCAGGTATATCAAACCAAGGGTTCAAGAACTAAGAGAACAATGATATGATTTTGTTTTTTAAATAAAAAAAACACATTTTTTTATTACTTATTTCTACAATATATTGTATTTTGCGATAAGAACCTGCTTCGCATTAACAACCAATAATAACAATAAGTTAAAGTTGGCAGGTATATCAAACCAAGGGTTCAAGAACTAAGAGAACAATGGTATGATTTTGTTTTTTAAATAATGAAAACACATTTTTTTAGTACTTATTTCCACAATATATTTTTTGATCAGGACCGGTTTCGCTCATCGCGAGCATTATCAACTGATGAATGCTCGCGATGTCCTGATCAAAAAATATATTGTGGAAATAAGTACTAAAAAAATGTGTTTTTATTATTTAAAATATCATGTCTTTCCATCAAGAAGTGACAGTTCACACCTTAAAAGGGTATGATTTTGTTTTTATGACATCCTGTATTCTTATTTCTTGAATCTATTAAACAGTTAATAAGTATTGTAGTAAGATGATTTATTAAAAAATGAATTAACTGTTTTCGCTGTTTATACGGTCTTATTTCAAAATCATTTCAAGACTATTTGAAGAGAAGAAAATTAGAATCTTTTTAATACAAATCCATAAATTAATTAATTAGTCAACTTATACAAGAATCAAATACACTATTTTGTATCGTAAATAAAAACACAATCAGTGGAATACAAAAGTTATCAATTTTGATTTTTTGCATTAATTAAATCAGTCGGAAGCTTCAAAACTGACTTAGATTGAAACAAATTATAATTAAAATTTGTAAACCAACGATTTTTTTCAATCGCTCCGTTACAATGGAAATGTGTGGTAAAGGACTTTGAAATAAAAAAAAGAAACAATTCTGGCTTGTTAATACATAAATTGTTGAAAGAATGCCAATATTAATTATGGCATCCGTCGTTCGAGCCAGGGAAAGGAAAAAAGTACAATTCTTCATTATTCGCAGGATGAATTGTTTACTGGGGAGTTTAACTTAAGAAATTAATATCGAGCATAACAATAAACTTATTTTTATATGACAGCAACTTAAATTAAACGAAAATGTATTGACTAAAATATTTACCTAAACATTTGCATCATCTATATATAAAAATCAATGTATATGTGTATGTTTGTCCTTCATTCATCTCATCGGTATGAAACTTTACAAATTTTAGAGTGCACTTGCACAAAAGTTTCTGACATATCACCCCAAAAAAATCGACACAATCTTATCTTTATTTTTTCTATTATAACTTATTAACACTATTAACAGTTGATAGTTTGTTATCATAACGAGTTTATTTGAATTTCCTTACTCGAGATCGCAGCAACGCGCAACGGGTCAACTCTAAGGTAGTTATTTTGTTTTGATTAATATAATTGATATTGATTTAGAAAAACGTTCTTAACAAATATTAAAGTGTTAATTACTTAAATTTATGATATCGACTAACGGTTCTTGATTTATTTCAATAACAAATTTGAATTAAAAATAATATATTTTTAAGCAACTGGCTTTAGTGGGATTAAGTGTTAAATTAGTTTGAAGAATTAATTTGGTGAAATTCAATATCATTTTTGAATTGTTGAATCTTTATATGATTTCACATGTCTTGTCACTAATGACACGTGTTTGCCTTTCTACGTCTTCAGGCATTCTATCACATGGCAGTAACAGAACCGAGTCGTGAGATAAATGATAGAATGACCGAAGATGCCGTACGGCGAAACCCAGAGCATTTTTCTAATTCAAAATTTAAGGATAAAAGTTTGAACCATTTGAGATAAGTTTCATTAAAACAGAGTAATATTTTTAAAGTTGACGTGAAACGTATTACAGTTTTTTCACGTAAGATAAGAGTAAACAAAAAGCTTTCATTTTCAATAAGAGAGCTTTTTTATTTATTGAAATAAAGATTGTATATTAACGGGCTTAATTCTAGAAAAATAAAATGATATGCAAATATTTTAAAGTAATTTTGTTTTATTACAATCATCTAAACAACAGACGATGTCACACGTTATGAGGAAGCAGTGTAGACATACGCATATATATATTTTTTATAGAATTAATTACTTTGGTATTTTTATATAACTTTTGCTGAATTTGCTGAGCGAAGGTGCCTTTGTTCCTGATTGATGCAAGAGCAGTCAGTGTTGATCGCAGTGAGGTCTGCATTTGAGCGATCTCGTAAATTGTGCCAACTGTCACCAAATAAAACTGTGGGACGCTGAACGAATATATAAAGCTGTTGAAAATATTTTCACTAGTGAAAATATATTCAACAGATAAGTCAAAACAGAAGATAGTTTACAATTAAACCGTTTTTACGTTTCCGGAATTAATGTTTTCCTGGTACGTGCGTATTTCTTAAACATTTTAGCATATTTAGAATCCGCTTTTACGTTTCTATTTCCCGTAATTTACGTTTTAAATATTTATAAAAGTATGAATTCATATACGCGACGAATTGAAAAAATGTTTGAGATTTAAATAAGGAAGCTTAAACATGTAAAGCCTTGAAAGCTATTAGCATTGATGAAACTTTCTTACCGATTAATAAATTTTTTAAAAATAGTAACACATTTTTTAGTACTTATTTCCAAAATATATTTTTTTGCTAAATATACTACAATATGCTACAATACTGATCAGTTGATAATGCTCGCGATGAGCGAAACCGGTCCTGATCAAAAAATATATAGGTACTAAAAAATGTGTTTTTATTATAAAAAATATCATGCCTTTCCATCAAAAAGTGACAGTTAACACGTTAAAAGTGATTTATAAAATCGAAAGAGCTGTCAACCAGTACAAAAAAAACGAATTGAATAGCTTAATTAAGATGATATATTTTTTTCTAGCCTTGAATCTACACTCTCCCACCGATTACATGTTATATTAACCCAGTTAAACGTTAACACGTGGTTTAACTGTGATTGAATAGGATAAGAATATGCTGCGATGAACTTTCACTTAAGCGACACAAAACATATTTTTTTCTTGAAATACGTTATCGTTCTAAACATCTTTAAAAAACACGACTCTAACTTCGACCCCAACATTGGCCAGCAACATGAATGCGACTTAAAAAAATTGTTTTGTCAGGATTTTCCTACCTTATCTATTTATGAGCATAAATTTAAAGATAAACCAACCAATCCTGCAATTGTTCATTGAAATATTCTTCAAAATCATCTAATCGAAAAAGCAGTAGAAGTCACTCGTTTTTTACGACTCTGACTTCGACTCTTCAGTCCTGCATTTATTAATTAAATGCCCTATCAAAGTAAAAAAATCATATCAGTATTATTTCAAGCTTTTTTTGCATTTTATATAAAAAAAAAGAGAAGGAAGATACAAATATAGCATCAATAACGAATAGGCATAAACTAAATTTGAAGATTATTAGATAGAAAAAGGTATATTTACTACTTATTTTTTCTATAAGCTCATATCTCGCACCAACGATTGATAAGTCTAGGCAACTCCTGGAGCTTTTGCCAGGCGGTCTGCCAATGTTTAGGTAACTGCATTACGTTAGTACATTTAGGTTGATACTTCTCTCCAGAAACACACCTGTCTTTTACCATTTCTTATCTGCTTATATTTCCGATTGATAATGCTAAATATAAACCATTTGATAGATACGGCATTGCTTATAAAACTTTACGTAATATTTTAACCTAATATCGATCATATACGATGTGATAAAAAATTGCATTAATATTTTTTAATTCGAGTTGATGGTTTTATTTTGTCTCTTCATGTCAGAAGTCAGCAGTAAGCCCCTAAATCCCTTATTTTAAAAGAAATTTCAAGGGAAGGGTTTGTTTATAAAGTGTGTGATAAGCTTTATGGGAACTACCCTATAAAGTTCTTTAAAATAATGACAAGATTAAGGGAGGAATGCTGAAGCGAAACGAAGTCATGAACTCGAATTAAGTTTTTTTATCACATTTAAGATGTGATAAAAAACTTTTTAAAAAAGCTATTTAAAATGATAATAGTAATGACACTTGTTGACAATTGATTTAATCAATATTATTATTTGTTTTTTCAATCCTCTCTGAAATGAATAGCTTTGATACTTTTTCTTCGAATACTTCTTGACTCTCAAACAACTTTATGGCGACATCTAAACACTGCAATGTTTCATGATGTGTAGGACCAATACATCCTCTCTCACAAATCTCTTTTTCGTATTCTTGATCTTGTCCATCTGAGGCAGATATTTCTTTAATTATTTTCTTATCATTCAAAATTTGAAATCCAGGATCGTTTGAATAAATATTTAAATCATGATCAATTTTTGATTCATTCTATATGCATTCAACAGATGTTCAATGCATATAGAATTTGGATGATTACTGATCCATATTTTACACAGGGCTTGAACAATTGCATAAAAAAACAAATGCCACAATCAAAATTTAAAGATTGTATTCCATCATGTTCGTAAACAGTGGACGCAATTTTCCACGTGCATATCAGAAAATTCATAATATTTTTGTTTGTTTTGACCAATCTGGATAATCGAAAATCCGTATAATCGAGGTTCTACTGTATAAAATTAGTATTAATAACTTATTATTCCATCGGAGAACGAATGTAGACAAACTAATTAGGCACTGTTTACATATGGTACAAAAGTTGCCCACTCTAATAATACTAAACAGTCAAAAGTACAACAATTACAAACATATAGCGTTTATATCTTCAGACAGAATGACATAATTCAGAATGGCGTATCCATGAATGGTTTTATAGCTGCATTTAATTTAATGGGTACAGCCTATTTCTTTTGACGAGTCGCTGAACTCCATTGAAGTCAGAAACAGGTGGACGAATCGAGTTATTGTTTTTCTTTTGTCACGACAATTTTCCCCAACCACCTGATGATACGATCGGACTTTCGTAAAGAGCTAACAGATAATGCATTGCGATCTATATTTCCACATAAATATTATGAACTTTTCTCTCTATATGACAATTAACCTTCTTGAATCGTAATTATAACTAACCCTGATAGTTGCTGCAGACGATATATCTCGCCAAATAGCGCAGTGCCCGTATTGCGGAAGTACTTTTAGTAACGTATTATTACGCGGTATAAACTTATATTGGCAATAAAATTTTAAGACTGGTTTTCTTCAAGAATAAGCTGTAAAAATCTATGCTGAATAAAAAATGGGATAGACGCACCATAATTTCTTTCTAACACAGCAAAAATCAATTTTCTGTAAACAAGTTTTATGTTGACCAAAAATATTTAGTGTAATAAGCACTGCGGCGTGATTTTTATGCGGCTACAAAAAGGTTATCATGGTTTTCGAAAATATGTCATATAGATAGACTCGTTTGATTTATTATATAATATTATTACAGCCACAATAGTGTCTAAAATATTTATCTATGTATTGTTATAAGTCAAACCAACAAAATGGGCAGAGATATTAGATTCCAGAGATTTCTGAAAGATTTCAGCGCAAGACATGTTTACAACATCTGGTATAATATTAAATAATTTAAAAAAACTTTAAACATCTATTTAATATCTTATATTACTCGTCCTTTGTGATAAATTGGTAACTTTTTTGTCCCAGTAATCAAGTAGTTTAGGTTTAAAGTTTATCAGTAAGGTCAGTTTTAAATTTTCGTTTTTTTTCTCTTAAAATTTTTGAATAATTATTTCTTTATATTTCGCAATTTCTAATAGTTATAGTGTTGTGTTCAGTAAATATATATTTTTTATATTTTCCGTGATACATATTTTTACGGAAAATCATATTAAGTATTGAAAGAAAACTGTTTTTTATTCACTTTTTAGAAGTTCTATTGCCATGTTTTTTGTGGCTACATGCTTAAAAGCCGACCGTCATCATTTCAGAATTATTTTATTCAGATTGTCAACAGATCGAAAATACCTCTTATACCAATATATTGTAATAAGATATGTTAACTCGATCATTCAAAACTTTACTTGATAATGCTTGTGATGTGCGAAACTGGTCATTATATAAAAAATATAAAATTGCGGAAATAGTTCTAAAAAGTTGTTTTTATTATATATTGTATCAATTATATTTCACCAAGAAGTCATAATTTACACATTAAAAGTATTTTAAATAATAAAAACATATTTTTAGTACTTATTTCCACAATATATATGATCAGATCTAGTTTCGCTGGTTCTTTATTATGTTTATAATTCCTTAGAAAATAATTAAAAATGATTAACATTTTTATTTTAAATTATTTTAATTCAATTTAATGTACATATATTGTTTGACCATCATATTGTCTTCTTAGTTCGTGAACCTTAGGTTTTGTATTCCTGCTTACTTTCTATTCATTTTTTGGAATACATAGGTGTGTTTGTAATTTACGTCCTATCAGTTGATAATGCCTGCGATGAGCGAAACCGGTGCTGATCATAAAATATGTTGTAGAAATAAGAACTAAAAAAGGAATCATTATTATATTGATTGAATTGGCATTCACTTGGTAGAACTCCATTATAACACGGTGAAAAAATAGCAATGTATTTTATTTCTACATTTGATAGCTATTTCGGCTCACGCCCATAGTTCCGGCGATGGCGTGAGCCGAAATACCTATCAACTATATCTTATAAAAATTACGTAGAACTAAAACACATTGCTATGTTTCACCGTGTTAATTGATTGATAATTTACTCATGCCGTAATTGACAAAACATGTGAAAATATACAGATTTTTAATGAGTCGATTTTTTTATTAAAACTCCACCAAACACCCGCAACCGATATCTTCGATCGCTTGTCAATTGTTTAAGCCAGTGTCCCGAGTTGAAGGCACTGGTCAAGCACGCGACACATTTTTTTCATTTATCATTAGCACAGACAGCGATCTGTAGAGTGAAAATTGCTGAGCTATGTCTCTTCTTCACGAACAATAACTTCGCTGAATGAATAATCCTTAAAAGGCCAATCAGTGGCGTACCCGTTTACTCCCCGGGGTAAAAAACATTCGAAGACAAAGTAAATACTACATTCCTTGTCCAGGCTGGCGCATTAGTATTCTGTCGGAGTATTTGGACGCGCGCCGTTGCTGTTTGCAACGTTTTCGGAAAAGATTCTATTTTTTCTTTGATCCAGCAACTTTTTAATATTTCTGAATAAGTATTGAAACCTCGTAGACTGATTGCCAAGGGTTCAATAAACAGATATTCATTAAAAAATTCTATCGTGTTTTAAAGCATAAGCATGGAAAAAATCCAAATTTGATAGAGCGTAAGATATATGAAGCGGTAATGCGAGCTGCGTTTGACTTATTTGTTGCATTATTTTTATGTCGCTGCAGAGCTGAGGAATCTAGAGAAAATAAGCATGGAAATAGTGAAACAATCCAAATTGATATAGTGTTGAGATCTATCACGCACTAGCGCTAGCTATGTTTCATTTATGTGTTGCAGTATTTTTTGTCGCTGCATAGCTGAGTAATCTAGAGTTAATCTGGTTCACGTAGATACTGTATGCACTATATTTTTGAATTAGAGATAATAAATTTTCTTACCACAAAACATTGATTTATATTCAAAATAGTGTATAACGAACTCGTGATAAATTTATAGCGATTCGTAAAAAGGGATTGAATCAATACAGTATAAAAACATTTGGTGTAATTACGTACATAGCATCGATTTTCTATTCAGCTTGTGAAGCGCTAATGCCTTTTCGCTAATGCCTGCGGATTTATTTGTTGTACTATTTTTATTTCGCTGCAGAGCTGAGTAAACCAAAATAAATCCGGTTCACGTAGATACTGTTTGCATTACATTTTTATATACGTATCTCCCCATTTACTTTACTCACATTACACATGCAAAACGATCAAAAAGAAGATTATATTTCAGATATTTTATAACGAGATCGTGATAAATTTATTGACACTCGTGGAAAAGGGGTTAAATCAATACAGTATAAAAAATATGTGGCTTAGTTATGTACATAACATCGATTTTCTTTTCAGCTTGGAACAACTGCAGTACAATAATACCGCATAGGAAAAATTGAATAGTGGCAGTGCATGTTGCTGGGTGAATGGGAATGCAGTTCGGAGTTTGCGGAGATCAACTCGAAACGGGTGGCCGGGAGCATCTTGGCATTGTGACGTAAATTACGCGGCTATTTTCAGAATGCATTCACTTAATCGAGGCAATAATTAAAAACTAACGCTAATGTACATATATTTTTTTTGCCATTATTTATATACACACATATTATACGATTCCACACGTTTTGTCGCTAGCAACCCGTGTTTCACCTTTCGGAATTTTCAAGCATTCTATCACACGGATGCAACATAACTAACCAGGCAACAATAAAAACAAGCGCAAATATACAGTTGTTTTTTAATATTGTTTATGTGTACATATTTTGAACGATACCACAAGTTTTATCGCTAGCGACCCGAGTTTCGCCTTTCGGCATCTTCAAGCATTCTATCACACGAATGCAACAGAACTGACGATGCCCGACGATGCCAAAAGGCGGAACCCGGGTCGTTATTGACAAAACATGTGGAATTGTGTCTTCAGTCGATATCATAAATTTTATCACTTTTAAGGTGTTAAATGTAACTTCTCGATGGAAAGGCATGATATTTTAAATAATAAAAACATATGTTTTTGTACTTATTTCCAAAATATATTTTATGATCAGAACCGCTTTGCTGATCACGAGCATTATTCTTTGTACTAAAAAAATGTGTTATTATCATTTAAAAAAATACCTGTAAATATAATAGTGAATCTGCTGATTGTTTACTAATAATTTAGTATGCGGAGCCTTGTTTTAACGTGTATGGTATCAGTTGCTCGCGATGAGCGAAACCAGTCC
Source organism: Himalopsyche japonica (assembly GCA_028555115.1). Classification (NCBI taxonomy): domain Eukaryota; kingdom Metazoa; phylum Arthropoda; class Insecta; order Trichoptera; family Rhyacophilidae; genus Himalopsyche; species Himalopsyche japonica. The sequence continues at coordinate 52,329 of JAHFWJ010000146.1, forward strand.
TGATTATGTATGAAAGTGTGAAAATAGTAATTAAAATTGTGTGTTTTACTATTTAAATATATCCTCTATAAGTTTTCTTAAAACCAAAACTAAAATATTTTTTTTTTTAAATAATTATTTTGTAATATCCTTTATGGCACTCAGCAGGGAACGAATTATGAATATATTTTACAATGTAGAGACACTTATAAATTGTTTATTTCAACCGTTTACTAAATAGGAAAATGTTACACAGTTTTCATCCGATTGGCGAAACAGTTCTTAAGGATATATTCATATAATATAAAAATTCTAACAATTGAAACATTGGTTTATATGATTTGAAAAATTAACATTTCTAATCTTATCCGGTTGTCCTACCGTTAAAATAGTAACCTCGAATATACAATAATACATATCGCAAGTTTTTTTTTATTTCCGTTGAACTCTTTTCACGGCTGATACTTAGCATATAGTTATTTAAACTTGAAGTGTTGAAGAAGATTTACTTGGGAATGTTTTGATTGCTTCAATACTCATGTATGTTGAATCTTAAAATAATTCCGATTTATTCATGTGAACACGTCGACAGAATTGTGCGGGATAGATTTATGGTGCAGCTTTCAGATTTCGCATACGATTAGAGTAATAGCTTTCCCATCCGTGCCCTTTAGCATATAAAATGTGAGAGGTTTCTTTGGAGCCTAGCTGTGAGAATTTCAAATAGTGTGTTTTTTTCATTTATGTTTACATATTTAAATGTTAGTAAGCACATCAAATGCGGTTTGATTTGAAGTGCGAATATACACAATTTTTGTGATATCTTGTAAGTGTGTTATGGTGGATCTTAACAAAAAATTGTTAAATCTGCATTCATGCTCACTTGTTGTTACGAATCTTGTTAGTTAATAGCAGACAAATTTCCTCAGATTGTGCAAAAACTGAAATTTATGGTTATCATTTCCTAAAATCTTTGACGTCAGATAATTTACAATGATCTTTATAAAAGACAAAAGCTTGTCAATTGCTTTGGGTTGAACAGCTAGACGATGGTTTATTCCCTAAATTATTATTCTATTCTAAAAAAATTATCATTTTCGTAACTGTGTTACTTATTAGAAATTATTTATTATATTTTAAAAATGAATGGATTAACGAGATTTTCCCCCCCTTATTTATGTTGAACTATATCAAATGTAAAACTTGTAGCGAAAATAGTACAATGTAAGTTCATCACAGATAAATACAATAATATATTGATGATTACATAATTTAAACAAAATTTTTCGTGATTTTCCATATATATATATTTATAAAAATTAATGTGAGTGTGTATCTTCTTTATGCAAATATATGAAAAATTACAAATTTATTGAGTAAAGGTTGTGGCACAAATAAACTTGTCGATTTAGTTTCTAGCGTTGAAAAGACGAGCTATAAAAATCCCATAATTAAAAGGATTGGTTTTTATTTTTTAAATGCACACTTATATTGCTGGAATGCAATATGAAATATTTTCACAAAAATTGATCACTCAGATTATTTTAGTAGAATTCACTAGCTATGTGGTTGATCAATTTTCTCTACACGCTCTCCTATATGCATTATTTATTTATTTTACGTCTAGATAACATATATTATTAAAATATCCTAGTACATTCCTTGGTTTGGACTAGTAGTGGTGTAGCTTGTCTCAAAGGCGGAAGGTGTGGGGTCTATATTTGTTAGTCTGACATACTACGCTCCTGTCAACAATACATATTTATAGATAGTTTGCTAGAAAAAGACTGTCAACTGTCCAATTTAATTAATATTATTGACATATTTTTTTACTTATTTTGACTGCACTCATTTTATTTGAATGTGAGGTAGGTTTACTTATCATACTATGTTTTCAATTTAATGTTATTTCATCCAATGGTTAAATGCTATATAAAATTTTGCATTAGTAGCCTGTAACTTTATGACTTGACATGAAATTTGTGAAATATTCTTGAAAGGTAAATTTTTTTAAATAATAATTCTTATGCCAATATAACAATGGCCATCAATAAATAACTATAATCATTGGTAAATAACTAAATATTAAAATGTTCAATTTCAGGAGAATTATGGTTACCATGTGTTTTGTAGAATTATTTTTTTTAATCGATCATATTATGATCTATCTCACATTAGAATTCCTATTTAGTACAAAGCACCAGTGATTTTTTTTAAAGAATATATTTCAACGGTATTATGGTTCACGCTAACGGCACGGCGCCGGTCTCGTCGACTCGAGCATGAAAATTATACATTTATAAAATTGTCCTTAAATTGGATTTTTAAATTGTGTGAGGAATATTTTGAATAACTAGCCAATTTTTTTTTGTCAAATTTTACGAAATTAAGTACACAAGCAGACCTCGAACCGTACTATTTTTCAAAATCTTTTTCATCACCTGGCCTGAAAGAGTAGAGGGGGCTGTTTTGGTGATCAGAACAGATAACTATAAATCTTCGAAAACCTATATCAGATCCATGATGTCCCCAGTACTAAGCAAATAACCGCCTATACTGAAGATGTAAAGAATTGCAAGGCGTTTTAACAGACGATACTCAATATAACTGTAATCATTTAATTTATGCTGTTTTTTACTGTAGTAAGATTCTATTGTTCTTAAATTAGAAACTAAAATTATTTTTTATTGATTTTATGGATGTATATTTAAGTAGAGCATTCTTTAGTAATGCTGATGCACCGTGGAAAGCTTTGCAACACAAGTAGACATAATGCGAGCAACTTTTCAAGTATAATGCTGTACAAATATTGACGACTTCGTGAATCAATGGTTGGGACAATACACAGTGATACGTCATTTAAAAATTAAACCAAATCAACTTTGTCTGTGACAGGCATAGGAAACCTTTTGGTGCAGAGTTATACTAACATCAATAATTCAATTAAGTTTTAATCAAAAAACTTTTTCTAACATTGGGCAAATGTGGGTCGATAAAAATATAAGCTTAACAAATACTATGAAGAAAACTATAACTTTACCAAAGAACGGAGACAAAAATAAACCATCGATGAAGAGGCTTGGTGGAATTTTAAAATTCAAATATAAATTTTTGAATCTTTATACGATTCCACTTGTTCTGTCACTAACGAATCGAAATTCGCTTTTCTGCAAATATAGGCATTACATCGTTTGGATGAAAAGAACTGAGCCATTCGAGAGTGATAGAATGCCTGATGATGCCGAAAGGTGAAACTAGGGTCGTTAACGAAAAAAACATGTGGAATCTTACAATTAATCAACAATTCAAAAAATAGATCACTTATAGAAATGACAATCTTGATATGTTTATCAATGATATATTTTTATTATAATCGTGTGCTTACAGTGAACAAGAAACACGCCTTAGTCTTTTGAGAAAAAATAAGAATCGTCACGAATCAGTTTTTCTGTTCCTTATTATAAATGATTAGTTGAGAGTCTAAAATGAGTTGTGATCTATTTGCTGTCTTTACACGCCGATACTATTCAATTTGGTGAATCCGTAAGCCATAAGCTACAAATAATTAAAAATTGTCAAATTACGCATAGCATAGTAGACAGCGATAGTAGATTTGACTTAAAAAATGAACATGACCGAACGAATATTTTGTATGGTAAAGAACAGATATAAATGCATAAAAAAGAATAGAGGAGTAGAAAAAACCTAACTTTTATCATTGAAAACAAAAATGGTTTAATACCCCACTGAAGTACCTATGTGACATCAAACATTCATGATTTTATTGTTTCACTGGCATCGATGCAGTGACGTTCATATAAATATTGAATAAACAATAATAAATAAAAATTGTGAATCGACTGTTTTTTCATTTAACATCGTGTAATATATTGTATTAATTTTGAAGAATTTTGAATAAGTAAAAAGTAAAATGTCATCTTATTTACTATTTTCAAATATGATATTGAAATTCCATCAAGCACCTTCAGTCGATATCATAAATTATTTTGAAATTGGTTTGGATAGGTGGTGAGTATTGTTGTTCTTAAATGCGTGTATTTTGATAAAAATGGATTGAAACATTTTAAAACAATTAAAACCGATTATAAACTGTCATAATACATTTCATCGATTAAAAAAAACATGATATAACCATCCATAAATGCTTTAATTCCCACTATGTAAGTCAATGATCAAAAGAACAATAAATTGAAAAAAATCATATTTTTACTACTATTTCTACGGCATATTATACACCTATACCTCGATTTACACGGTACTTGTTTTACATGGTTTCGCTTTTATACGGATTGAAAAAAAAATCTACTTCAAGCATCGAATTGGCACAAACAATTTGGAGCGGTGAAATTGACTTTGAACCAGTCACGAATAAGAGATTGACAGTGATTTGTTGCAATATTTTTTTTATGAATCTTTTGGACTTTCTTTTTTTATTGCTCTATATATGCTTTATGCGTATTTAATTATTAAAAAAATATGTATATTTATACTTTTTAATAATTTTATTTTATTTATGTGTTTTATAAAACAGCCAAATTATGCGTTTCTTGTGTACTTTTCGATTTACACGATTTTACATTAAAAATTATACAATTTCGATTCACGTGTTTTTTTCATGAGCCTATCTACCGTGTAAATCGAGGGATATGTGTATTTTATCATCGAGTTCGGTTTTACTCATCGCCAGCATTATCAACTGATAAACACAAATCAAAAATAACCCTAATTATAAAAAAACGGGTTGATAGTAAGCAGGTATACAAAACCAAATGTTTTAGAACTGTACAAAAATTTATAGAAAATTGTACAATATACTTTCATATGAAGTAAATTAATTTAAAAATTAAATGTTAACAATCTTTTTCAAGATGTTCTTTATTTTTAACCATTTTTAAAAAAAGTGGGGAAGAATCAATAATCCATTATGATTGAATTGGCATTGACTTAGTAGAACTCCATTATAACACGATGGAAAAAATAGCAATGTATTTTAGTTCTACAAAATTATTTTTTTAAGATGTAGTTGATAGCTATTTCGGCTCACGCCATCGTCAGAACTTTGCTTATCTATATATAGCTGTGTAGAAAAGCTACACAATACATCTTCTCTCCTGTTTTAACGACCTAGCTTGTTTCTTGCTCGCAATAAAACTTGTAAATGAAACTAAGAAGGCGGCTATATCAATAAGTTTACATATGGCACGGAAATGGTCTAATACGGAAACAAAACAGCCCCCCGTAGAGGGTTAAGCAATGGCGATCGACATATATTAGTTTGTTCGATAAGAATCCTTTGTGATATTTGATATCTATATCGATATTTTATTTTTTCAACAGTTTATTTTTTTATTTTTTTGTGTGTCTTGTAAAGTCACTTCTCCGGCACTGCTAAAACAATAGAAGTAAGTACATTCTTGTGATGCGGCTCTTATCACGTGAGAAACGTAAACACGGCCTACAATAATAAAAAAATCTTCACACATTCCAAAACCACCACGTTACGATTTTTAATGTATGTACGCTAAAAGAGGTCATTCCTGGAGCGAAACTGAGTGACAACCAAAGACTTCCGAGGTGACGCCACAACTGTTTCGTATATACTGAAACCTCGATTTTACGTTGTCCAAGGGACCCTGAAAAAATAACGGTAATTGCGGGAAACGGTGAATGCGGGAAAGCTTCAAATAATAATAAACAAGTAAAATCGTAAAAAATATTTATTTATTAGTTACTTGTACATACTGATATAAAATTAATTTTTTAAAAAAGTCCTTTATGTTAGTTTGCTTCCTTGTTATTTGGCACTTTAATCGAAACAAAGACTTGTTACTAAACTTGTGACTAAAAGTTTGTATATACAGGAATCATTATTACTATGAATTTTAATCAACTGCAAATGTATTTGCATCATAAACAATAATACGCGTGTGGTGGATTTCAACCCTAAAAAATAGCACATGCGTCCAATGCGTTACGTCTAACATGTACAGCGGATACCAACTTGTCCATACATAACACCTGCACTCAGCTGTGTCAAACTTGCTTGCCGAGATACGGAGAAATATGCAATAAAAACGGTCAATCGAGATAATATTTGTGACGGGACCAAAATATTTAGAAGATTTATCGAGGAAATCGGGGAATCGAGAAACGGTCAATGCGGGATTATTTAACATTGTTCTTATGGAAGTTTGACGGGACTATAAAAAATAAGCGTTCGATCCGGGAAAACGTATTATGCGAGAACGGTTGATCGAGGTTCCACTGTAATACCAATCGCCACTGAAATATAATACATGTCAAATTATGTTAAATGTTAATTAAATTGTATTTGACTTGATTTAAATAATTTTTACCAACACACACACATACATATATACACTCATTTAGTTTTTAGTAGAATTTTAACATATATCATTCTCTTTCTCTGTGTCATCCCATCGTTGACATTAAATGTGTTGTATAACAGGTGGCACTGCCACTACATCAGTGGTTCTCGTGTAAAAAAATACTGTTGCCGTATTATAAACATCGGTAGTCCCATCAAAGTGTCGTTGTCATTGTTTTAATATCAATATTCACTATGATGCTACAGGTGGCCGTAATAAAATTCTCTGATGAGCAGACACGAGAACCACTGCATTAAATCATACATTACCATAATTCCGTTGATTCGATATACTTGCATATAAATCGCTACCTCAGTCTTTTTCATATTAACATTAACTGTCGCCGCATTATAAACATCAGCAGTCATATGGAAAAGTCGTCGTTTTTTTTTTAGATATCAACATTTGCTATGATGCTATAAGTGATCGCACATGAGAACCACTGCAGTAAATAATACAGTACCATATTTATGGTATTTCCATATATAATATTTATATATGAATTGCTATAATTATTATGGTACTATCCATCAAATAAAAGTTAAATTTGAGAGGGACTTTTTTAAATTTAGATTTATTTGCACGAAGATCTTTAAAGAATTACTGACATATAAGAAATAATTTCTAATCGTTAATATTAAAAAACATGCATAACTTTTTAAACGTACATTACAAAATCACACATGCGCGTGATGAACAATGCGCAGACCGACAGTTGTATGTGATTAAGTTCAGTTGATTGTGTAGAATATTACTATGCAGAGATAATCGAATGCATCGACTGAGGATCCAATTAAAATTTAAAAAATCTGACTACCCTGGTTTTGCCTTCCGATAAATATCAAAAGTCTTCAATTCCCTCTCTAACTAATCCAGTTCCTTGAGTTTCTTTATTTGACGAACTTCGTATTGTGGTAGTTTAGCTATTATAAAATTCTTTTAAATTCTAATCTAGTTACAATACAGGTTACAATATTTTTTCAATTGGCTGCTTTAAATACAAATAGGATAAAAGATATGGCTTCAATTTACTTTCTGTGTCACACAAACAAAACACTTTTTATGGATTACATAAAGTCATTTTTTAAGTAGCGAAACACATGTTACGAATATTTAAATAGATACAATCTGCTTAGAATTAAGTCTACATATAATATTCAGAGCTCAGAAAATATATCGCTGTGTAGTAAGTAGATGGAGAAAATGCGGGCTTAAGAGATAAAACTGTAAAATGGTATTGAAAACACTTATTCAAACGAATTGTCTTCAAGTCAATATTTTCAAAATATGAAAATACAAAGAATATTTAATTATCTCAAGTCTGCAGTCAATAATTATCAACGTTGTCTTCTGTTGTGATTGATTTGAATCTGCAAACTGATTTTTACAGTAAGTTCAATAAAATTAAATCAATTAATTAATTTATACTAATTACAACCAATTGATTAAATGAATATTGGAAAAACATTCATTTGATACGGATGAAGGTGTTTAATTATTACGCCAAAACACAGTCTCATAAATTATTTTATCAAGAGATTTACAAAAAAAAGCAGTTGTCAATTGTTATATTCTTAACGACCAACTTATTCTTCCCAATTCCTTATTTGTATATCATTTACGTGAGATTAGTTCAATGAGTTGACAATTACGTCGCTTGATGTTTAATTCCCATCGTTCCCCACCAATTTGAAATAAGTAGGTATTCCTATGCTTAAAATTACCCAATTGCATTTTAATGATAGTTGATAAATATTTGTTGCAGAATCTTTTCATGAAACGATTCGATGAATTTAGACGAGTATTTAGCGTTAATAAAAAATATCACATCCAACTGTATGTAATTATTATTTTGTCAATAATATTTAAAGTTATTCCAATTGTTTTAATGCATGTGTTTTTACTTTGTGATTGACTCGTTTGTTATATAACCGATGATAATTATTTTGTGTCAGTTCCGTTTTAACAGCGTCATAGAATACCTGAAGATGTCGAAGCGAACCATGGATCGTTAGTGACAAAACATGATGAATCGTACGAAATAACAATTCAAATTTTCAATGGGTAAAAATTGTATCAAATAGTGTCCTAATTTCTTTTCATCCATTTGGTTTTTAAAACGCAACATAGTTAGATCAATTTCCCAACATGTTATCTTGTCCCATAAGTCACATTCTTATGCTCATAGCTGTCACCATAAAGTAGTCATTGATTCACTGAATAACAATCATTAAATGTATAAAAAAAATGGTTAAACTGCTTCATACCAGCAGCAGAATAACATAATATATTCATCACTGTATTACACTGTACTACATTAAAAACGTTATAAACTTTCTTTAATTTTGCATGCTTATCTATTAGTATGTAATATTGTTTTCCTTGCGACCGACATCTCACTAGCTTTTGATTAAATGGTTGACATTCTATTAAATTTATTTAGATTGATATGATGTTCTTTGTATAATGTATAAATTCAACATAAAAATATAATACAAATTCATCATCATCATCATCAGACGGGGTCGATCCACTGCTGGATGAAGCCCCCCCCCTGCTTTTTTTTCCAGGGGGGTTGTTTGGACATAGCAACACCACGCTGCCCAGGCGGGTTGGTGCTCGGTTTTCTGTCTGGGTTTTCCTTCCCATAGCCAAGAGAATACGGCACGCGGTGTTCCCGAGCGGTCACCCATCCAAGCACTATACGCGTCCAATGCTGCTTAACTTCGGTGATCGCACGAGAGCCGGTGCTTTCAACGTGATATGGTCGTTGGCGATTATAAATAATACAAATTAATAATTATGAATGTCAAAACACGTAATCCATTGACAAGAAGTGTTGCCACTGAATAAAAATGATACGATGTCATTAAATCGAAAAATCGACACTCTTTAATTAAAGGGTTAAAAATGGCCACGGCTATTAAAACATAGTATTATACTTAATTAAAAAACAACAACCATTTACTTGACACAAGTAAGTGGAAAACTATATATCAGTTGTGTTAGACGTGGTAAAAAACCCATATTTGATGTAGGTATATATTACAGTAACCTCGAAAAGATAAAAATTTATCAGTTTTAATAACAGTGTACAACTTTCCACGTTCTCTTCGTGATTGTTTTTTATTATTGCATTGAGTTTGACGTCTTTTCACGTTTCGAATATGGGTGCCAGTATGGAGTTGTTAAATTGAAAGGTACGGCGTCAAAAAAATATACTTTTATAAGAATTTAATAACATTTAAATAATATAAACGCTATTTCTGCAACTTTATGTTTTCCAGATAAAAACCATTTTTTCTTATCATGAGCATTATCAACTTATATAAAAAAAATTAAAAACGAGGCTTGTTCGTTTGCAAACAAATTATCACTAAAAGGTCCTTAGTATTTTATTTATAATCATATTTACTTCATTTGGATTTATATTGTATGATTGCATTTAAAAAAAAAATCACCGTATTATAATGGATTCAAACCAAAAAAAATGCCAATTCAATCAATATAGTGAAATTATTACTAAGAGATTCTTAACATTTTATTTGTTTAAACTATTTTTCTTCATTTAGACGTATAGCGTATGATTGCATATAAATTGTTTTTTTAGTTTTTAGTCTTTGGTTTTGTATATATAATAAATGTTTACTCAAAAGTTTGAACTGGTGGGTGGTTAGGAAATTTTACTACTAACAGAAATAAAAAGTGGGCGGTAGATATAAAAAGATTGACTACCCCTTGTTTAGATGTGCATATACTGTATGATTAATTATCTGTAACCTATTTTCTCAGTTATAAAACGTTTAGTTTTAAATACTTGACATTTTTTCACTCAAAAATTTGTATAATATATACATGGCCATGTGTACAATATGTATTTTATTATTTGAATGCTTGCGATGAATGAAACCGGTCCTGATCATAAAATATATTGTTAGAATAGTACCAAAACACGTGTTTAATTACATAAAATGAAAAGTGGATATTACATATGCAACTTGGTATAACACGTGTTTCGACTGTTTGAAAATCATCTATCTAACTTACATCTTGAAGCACAAGCAGTGGAAAAACATTGTTAACTATTCGTTTACATTATCATAGGTAAATTAAAAACAAATTAATTCGATAAATAGATTTTGTCCATATTAAGTTACATTTTAATTTAAAACAGCGAATCGATGAACAGAATAGACGCAGGTGTTTTCATTTTTGTCTTTTGAAATGCCCAATCTGGGTGACCATCGTACCTAAAATTGAAATCAATGTGGGTATTAAAAAAAAATAACTTAAGTGCTTTGATACCTACGAAAAAAGATTTTTGTATTGCCATGTATAAAAGAATACATAGTTGATACAGTGTTCTATTCTTTTATATTCAAAAATGCATCTGTCGCAAGACAGGGCTTCCGAAATGTTTGATTTTCACTTGTCAGTGACATGCGGATGTTAATTTTGAAAGAGGGTTCCAATTTTGATAGGAAAATGATAATAAAAAACCTTTGGTTACAATTTAAAAAGTTAGATATAGCAGTTACTCTTTAATATATTCACTCTATAAAAAATAGTTATATATATAATCATTAACAGGTATACAAAACCAAAGACTTAAAAACCAAGAAAAACAATTTGTAGACAACCATACCATGAAATCAATTAATTTACAAATAAAAGGTTAAGAACTCTTAGAAATAATTTAACACTATTGATTGGATTGACATTTACTTGGTAGAACTCCATAACACAGTAAAAAGATAGCAACTTATTTTAGTTTCACATAGGTATATATTTGATAGCTTTTTCTAATAGTTCGGACGATCGGGATCTTTTTTATTCAATATATGCACAATACAAGACATCAACATAGCGTGCTTAATGGAATTTAGTTTTATTATTGAACTAGCGGTGACTTTTTTCCATCTTTTTCGTCTAGCATATAAAAATTTTTGATTCTATTTATTTTGTTGCGAATTGCTAAAAATATCAAGATTTTATAATACTTTATTGTCTCGAAAATTTCGGAATCATATAAACATTTGTGATAATAGTATTTTCACCCCCAGTCCTGCCAAATGAGGCGTTTATTTCCTTTGAAGATAGTTCTTCTTTCAAAGATCAAACAATATTTAATCAAACAATCAAAAAACGTTTTGTTATATTCTACGCCTTTCTCTGCATAGCGTTTATCATTACAATAGGCAGTCTATTCAAATAAACTCGAAATTATTCAAACATTTTTTGAAACAGAAATTTCATCCACGGTACATATTAACTCAAGGGCCTTCTGTTTCCATAAGCGTTACAATAACTTTATTTGGTTGGTAAATAAAATGCATCCTGGCAATGCAACAAAGTGCAACAGTTTCCTTTGCGGCAACTGTATTTGCCTTTATATACCGCCGTATTGAACAAGCATTGTTCATTTTAATCATATAAAATAATCGACCTTAGATATGTCAATATATTGTACTTTTTAAATCACTGAGAATTATTTGCATACTGCCGTTATGCATTCAAAAAATATTTTATTTTTAATCATTCTAAATGTGAAACTTTATGGCTAAAAATCTTTTACATAGATCTTCTTAGTGAAATCTACAAATGACTAACAGATTTTAGAGCTCTGCATGGACCAAAATTTGATAATGGGACCGAGTTTAAATAAATCGTTACCCTACGCCAAGATTGTCAAACCTTTTGATCACTGGGAGCTAATTTTCTTTTTAAATTTACTTGTGATCGACTTCTAAGATTCTTATAAACAATTTAATTGGTATTTGATATCATTCTGAGAAACATACTTATACAATTTAGACACAACGTGTCAGTCTACTTTATTTTCACCATTTGTTAATTCCTTATAATTGCAAATAATCACGAATCATGGAGTCAAATGGTTCGACTTTCGGGGTCCATTTTTACTAATTGATTTTAAGTAATCTAAAAATATTTCTCGGTGTGTTTCGGGATCAACCAAATTTTGGCTCGCGATCGACCGGTTAAATATTGGCTACACGCATAATATTGGCTATTATAATAATTGTTAAATTCATTTTTTAGCTTCCACATAATAAGCTCATAGGTCTGAAATATTTTTCTGAAAAAAACTTCAAACAGAAGCCCGGCCCGAAACCGGGCTGATTCGGGTAAAAGCCCGCGGGCCATCTCCGGGCCCGACCAGGTCTCTAATGGATTTGAACACAAAATTTCCGCAAACATTATTTTTTAACAGCGCTCACTTCTAGTATGGGTCGTATATATTCAACGTCAAAGTTCTTTTACAAGAACTATTTGTAATTCATTAACTCAATTCTCCCTTTCAGAGAAACTTACAAAAAATATTGCTAAACTAAAATTAATGTTAAGCGTGTGTCATATGGTTTTCTGTGTTATCTCTAATGCTGATATATGGTAAGGCATCGAATTGAAAGATTATTTACTTTCAAAAAGTGCGATGATGCAGGGAGATGAAACCTTATTATGCATCGCTTATGAACCATATGGCTAATAGCATACGCGTGCGTCTATTGCAATATTGTTCGGTTTTTTGTCGTATATATGTCGTTGGTATATATATAATATAAAATTGTAATGATATTTCCTTTTTTTAATGAAAACAATGATTGAGGACCTTTTGTGGTAGTTACAGCTAAATAACAATGTTATGAATATTATAGATTGTCTCGTGAATTTTAATGCAGTTTTATTTATCGTATATTGTAAAAAGCTAAAGATTTAATTTTGAATTCAAATATATTATTTTTGGTGAACGTCGTAGGCTTATTTAAACTGTAAAAATAAATTCAAAATGAAGTTTTTTTATAATTTATCATACGGTATGATTTCATCATACAAAATAGTTTTTAAAAAGTTGTATATGAGATTAACCAATCACTCTTGATGTACCCTGTTTTTTTAGGAACGGATGCGAGAGAATTTTCAAAAACATTTATAACTTTATCAGAAATTTACAAATTGATTTATTGAATCTTTGTACGATTCCACATGTTATGTTACTGACGACCCGGGCCTCGCCTTTCGACATCTTCAGGCATTCTATCACACGGATGCAACAGAACTGATGGTAGAATGTGTAATACGTAAAAGAATAATAAAGTATACTGACCGTAAACGTGTTTAATATAAAATATAATTTTTTCACTTACTTGAATATATACAAACGGATAAAGTATTTCTCAAGCTGCTAACTTACCTGAAACAAACAAAAAAAAATGTTCGGTATCCTTGATGTTAGGTATTGCTTCCTGTGGGACTATTACGGGACATTCAAATTTATACAGCAACTGCTTCGTACCAATTTCAACTTAAAGAAATACTTCAAAATAATATTAAAATACTTCTTACATTCTCATATTCACATTTCAATATATAAGCAATAAAAAGCTACCTGTAAATCTAAGTCAGGTCGCTTCATACAAGTGTGTTATTATCTAATCTTACTGATTAAATTAAACAGCTGATGTCGCCATGACAACATGAAATATGCTATAAAAAAACGATAAAGTTAATAATCGGAACTCTATGTTAACAATAATACATATTTTCGTATATTGTTATATATTTTAAGCACAATAAATGGTGCAAAAAAATATTTTAGCTTAACTTAATTTTACCAAATATCTTCTTTAATAATGGCTTTGTACAAAAACACTTTATTGTACTGAGGACATAAATATTTATCACGTCACTTTCGATAATATGGTTACGTTGACATCCAATACAAAAATAACAATATTATCTAAACAAAATTGTCTTTTATTATCATGATCATTTTAAAAATGCACTTTGAGGTTTATGCCGCCCGTTTGAAAAGTAAACGAGCCTGACGTTGCGTTATTAATTGAAACCGATAGCGCAAAATGGCACATAAGGACATTTTCACAAAGCCTATTAACTAATGTAAAAAGGTAAGATGCACAACGTATTGCAAACAACTGGATAATTGGACTTAGTATGTCTTTCTACGATAATAACAACTTCACATCTGTGAGATCTTGATTTGAGATTCGTGCATAGCAGAGGCTGTCAAAATGTTATAACGTGAGAACCACATGTAAATTGACACGAATGTTTATTCAGTTATACAATATAATATATTACAACATCGGCATCTTAGTAATGATAACGTTAAAAATCTTATCCTTCCAATAGACTTTGGAAAGTAACATTAGACAATTGAAATGAAATACTGGACGAAAATTCCAATCCCAATTTTTCTTTATTTAAAATTAAATAACGGTAATATGAAATCACATTATATCAATTTCTGCTGATAATATTGGATAAAAAGATTTTTTTTGTAAGAGAATAACTTATTCCTCCTTTTTATACAATATATTCAGCTGTAATTTTGTTTGAAGTTATTTTTATAAATGAAGTTTATATTGATAACTTAATTACTCCATTTAGTATGTTAAAAGATGTGACAATTACATCGCTGTTTTGAGAAGCATCTTCAGACTGTATTTTAGGGTTATAAATTACTAAGGTATTATGAGTAGGAGCGGGATCATTCTCTATTAACTATTATATGTTTTTTTTATATTATTATTTCATTATATCTTCTTCCATACGTCTAGTAAAACTCTCCAC
Source organism: Himalopsyche japonica (assembly GCA_028555115.1). Taxonomy (NCBI): domain Eukaryota; kingdom Metazoa; phylum Arthropoda; class Insecta; order Trichoptera; family Rhyacophilidae; genus Himalopsyche; species Himalopsyche japonica. Next base: position 67,331 of record JAHFWJ010000146.1, read on the forward strand.
AAACACATTTTTCTTTATCGCTTCATATTATACTAAATTTTACAATCTATTTATGGATCTCTCAAAAATATATTATTTATTATATTAAAAATATATATTTCAGCTTCGCGTTATCATCTGAACTATTTGATCTTATATTTTAAAGTTTTATTTACAACGTCACATGTAATCATCTCTGCATATAATTTTATATAGCGATAAAAATCTTTATACAGAAATTTATATTTGATCAGTCAAAAAATATATAATATTTTTTTTTGAGTATTGTTCACTTAGTTACGGAATGACTAAAGCCTAATATTTATAAATATTTTTTTTACCTAATTACTTAGAAGAAATAAACAAGTTTCCTGACCCACACTTTTATATTCACAGTTAAATTCTAGATGATTTTCTGTTTGTGCAATCATGAGCTTAAAAGTAATGTTTGATGAGGACATAATACGTTTACTTAAAGGTTTTCTAAGAACTCTTGAATAAACCGACCTACGTACTATTTATAAAAGGACAACTATCATTCATATAAAAGAGGTACTATTGAAATAATCATGATATAATGAACATCCTTTGAGATTCTTTGTTGAGAGTGCGCTATAACTATTCAATTATCAGTTATTTTATTTCAATGAACTTTTTTGAGTAAATATTTAATTTAGCTATTTTTTTAATTTGCAAATTAAAGCAGGTAGAATTCTTGATAAAATTTCATCATCAAATTTTATTGTTAGAGACTTTTGTTACTCACGACACAGGTTTTGTCAGTTTTATTTCATATGTGAAGATATTTATATGAAGATGCCAGAAGATGAAACCTTTTTCAAAAATTTCAATATAAAACTGTGTACAGCTCTTATAGTATTTTTTGCCATTAATCCGCTTTCAATACAGAGTATTGAGAATAGAAGTTTTGATCTCTGGTTTAGTTGTTTATTTTACCATATTATATAATATAATATACCTTCTGCTATAAATACCCAAATCAACGTAAAAATCATAGCCGTGAATCTACAGTCTGAAAGAAATAGCCCGAATGCATTTTCTATTCCTAAAACCATAAATGTGTTTGCAAAATATTGATATTAAATATAATATAAAACTTACTTTGTTATTTTTCAGTTTCTTTTTTTTTCTCTTTTTTTAAAGAAAAAACCATTAACTATTTCATTACAAATAACTATATAAATAAGTCATAAATTATTAAATTATTAAATTTGAATCACTGAAGTGTTGTACGACTTCACATGTACTGTTACTAATGGCCCGGGTTTCGCCATTCGGCATCTTAAGATTATCTGTTCTGTCTGACTGACTGACGTCATTTTTACTTTTTTTTAGACTCGTCAGTTCTGTTGCATCCGTGTGCATATATAAATTCATATCGATATCATAAATTAGATAGAATTCATGAAGATGCCGAATTTCGAAACAATATATGCGACAATTCCAAATAAAGATGGATTTATAGTTCTTACTGTAAGCTTTTTGGTTTCTATCATTATGCTTTGCGTGCGTTAACCCGGTTTCAAATATAATATAACAAGTGAAAGCTAAAAAAATCGAATTGTGTTGTTTTTATTGTGAATGAAAATAATATATTATCAAATGCTATGGCAAGCAAATAATGTAATATCTATGGTCAAATACTGTAGTATGATATTTAGTATTTACTGTTGCGGGATTTAACGTGTTATAATTGATAATAGTATGGGTGGATCAAAAATCTCAACGCGTTGCGAAAAAAATGAGCCACTTCCTTGCACCTTGCTATCCCTGCCAAATTGTGTATAACCAAATAAGCTTTTGTGGCACGCGGATGTCATGCAAATATAAATCCTATACACACTGAGATAAGAAATATTTTTCCAGCAAACATTGATGAAGAGATTTGAAAGATAAAATTTATCAAACTGGATTTTACCGACATTGCAAAAGGTGTCCGCATTTGTAAAGATTATGTTTTTTGAAGTTCTAAAATAAACTTGTTTGTATATCCGCTATTATGGAACTAGAGATAATATTTCTTTTTTATGAATTAGACAGCATTTTATTAACAAACGTTGACGACTTGTAGGAGACCTGCTTATTACTCAATTACTAAACATCTCTTTTATAGAAACTTAGAGATAAAAAAATCTATAGTCTATCTAATTGGTAAGTTAATCGCTTTCACTACGCATGTTAAAAGTAGCATATCAATCGACTTTGCCTTCGATCAGATAAACATTATTCACGACATCAACTGAGGGTGCTTAGCGGAATGTTTCCACATGTTATGTCATCCATGACTCAGTTTTCGCCTTTTGACATCTTCAGGCATTATATTAGTACTAGTGAATTTTATTGGGGTCGTAAGTGACAAAATATGTGGATATGTACAAAGTTTACACTATTTAAATTTAAAAAAAAACATAAAATGAAAAACAACTTATACAACCATAAATTTTATATTGGTACTGTAGGAAAATGGATGTAAATTACATTTTTGTTAAAATATTATATGTTAAATATTAAATATTAATTATTTTTGAGCTCTTATTGGAATTTATTTTAATTTCATTTAGATGTAATATAATATATATATTATATGATCATCTATAAATTTTTTTCTTAGTTCTTAAGCAGTTAGTTTTCCATACTCGTTAATTTTCAACTCCTTCAAATTTTCTATTAATTTAATGATTTATATTGCATCAGCTGATTATAATCGCGATGAATAAAAATTATATAATTAAATTAAAACTATATTTATTATATAAATATATAATATTATATATTCAAATAATAGAATAAATTTTACTTTCTACAAGAAGTACAGTTAACACATTAAAAATTGAATAAACTTCATCAAAATTTCAATCAAATTTTGATTTTTGATAATGGCGTGAAGTCAAAATACCTATCAAAAATCATATAAAGTTTCTCTGTAGCCAAACAGATTGATATTTCAACTGTATTGTTATGAGTTTTACTGAGAAGTTATAAAATTCAATTAAAACAAATCAAAACTCTTGATTTACCCTACAATCTACCCAGGTTTCTAAGTGTTATTATATGATCATTTATTATACTAAAACGTAGGACGAACATGTCGCTGCATGACACTTAAGTGAAGGGAAGCCGAAGACCCAATGGGTAGCAATTATGTCATCTGAAACCACCCTCGGGAATAATATTGAGAACGGGTGTTAAGCGCGAAACCGTAACTAACTGAGGCTTGTGGCGTACACTAGGATCCACGTGTGCTGTTAACTAGACAATATTGACGCTATTTTTAAATATTTTCTTAATTTTTAATACATACAATTGAATCGTGTATTTCTAAACCATTACGAATCACACTTTCCCAAAAATTATTTATGTTTGCAAACATCTTTATATTACTTAAATAAACAAATTTAATACGAAAATCTCTCATATAGGTCAGTTCTGTTGTATCCGTGTAATAGAGTGCCTGAAGATCCGAAAGGCAAAACCCGGGTCGTTTGTGACAACAATTCAAATTTCATTTCAAATTATTGAAAAATGTATGTATTACGAAAACGTTACGAGTTCACGTTAGAAAAAGTGGATTCAATCAAAATTTAAAGGAAAAAATCGTTGAAATACAAGAGATAAAATGTATTGTGTAATAAGTACTAAAAATTGTATTTTTATTGATTTATTATATCGACTGAACGTGCTTGATGGAATTTAAATATCAATTTTGAATTGTTCAAACTTTGCACGATTTCACATGTTATGTCACTCACGACCCGGGTTTCGCCTTTCGGCATCTTCAGGCATCTGCTGAAAACGTCTTCTGCCTCTTCGATTCTAAAATGTAGCATATCAAGAGCAATTAGTTAACTATCGATTGTGTCCTAGATGCATTCTTATCTCTCAACTGCGTAACAAAAAATTCTTGCCGAAATCCGTTTGTATAGATGAGCTCAATAAGGTAACGAATAATGCTTTAAAAAATATGTGCTCATTAATACTTTAAACTTTTTTATCACTACTGAATATGTTAATGTTACATATAATTACTATCCACTAAACTACCGAGCTTAAGCTTGAAGATAAACCGACGACATATCAAAAAGTTCGTATTCAAATTGAGACATCTGTCAGTGCAAAAATATTATAATTTGAGTCTTTGAAAAACATTTCGAGTTCAGCATCCCGTATTTTTGTATATCCGGTTAGAGCTTTTCAAATGCAAGTCTTAATTTAATTTACGTATAATGTTACTTATTTTTATTCCAGTTAAGCCTAGACATAAAGATGAGCATGTTTTATTCTATTATATTATAACGGATACAAAAGCGATTAAATTTCACAAGGAGGCGATTTCGTGTGTTCATATCTGCTTATTTTTGATGATGTTGCTTGAAGATTTGAGAAAAAAAAATTGTAAAAAAGAAATTAAACGATTCGCTTATTATTATTATGATAACACGTACGCATCATTCCAAGCAGCATAAATAATTTACGTGAAAAAGTGCCTGATAAGACAAATCGTTTAAAAATAAAATCAGTTTTAAAAATGGAAGCCTCACACTGATTATTACTAAAAACATGCGTGACGTTACAGGTACTTTAAAATATTCATTATCGTCATCATATACGATATCAACATCGTAAATACATTGCTAAGATTGTTATGAATCATAAAATATCTATTGTGATATTTTGGATATAATATAATAATATATATTTGGATATATATATACATATAATTTACAAATTATTTTTATCTTTTAATAATATTGTATATCAAACACAAACCTCTGTTGTTATCGTTCCTATATCCTATGATATGTATCCATAATATAATTTTATCCTCTTTTTCTATTTTTGACATCATAATAATTTATTTTTTTGTGATTTATTTCCACATAAATGCCAGCAAATCATAGCAGTATTCAAATATAACATACAGTTAATCAATCACTCAACTAGTACTAAATTGATTTTTAAACCCTTTCTGCTTTTGATCAATCATTCAAAGTTAAACGAAATACAAAGACGGTGCTTTTTGTGAAAGCTTATTCGTTGTGAGCTTTTATTATTTTATTATGTGCTTACCTGTTTCCGTCTCAATCAAATCAACAAACAATCACTGTACACAGCTGCCTTATCAAGAAGTTAAAAAAACAATCGACGCATTCAAAAAACCATAACGGTTATTAGAATATTGCTGTATATACTTTAAGGAATAAAAAAAAGTATAGAGTGACTTCCGGAGTAAATCTGTAAAGGTAAAAAGCTCTCTAAAGCGGCAGGCGGATGTAATCCAAACCTAAACGTCGGATGCTGATACAAAAGCACACCTTTTGGAGACAGATGTAGTCAACATATAAATTTATTCAAATTCTGTTTCATTTAACGCTAAAATTATCATAAACAAATAAATTTCGTTGTATTCACTTAATTGATATTTTTACATTTAGCCTTGAGATACTGCAATAATTAGTGATACCCATTACCTCATTCTATCTATTTCGATATCAGTAGAGAATGATATGGTTAGGACATAACTTGTGGTTGGTTGACACTCTCACTGTATTCCATTTAAAGTGGAAGACATTTTTTGACATGCTTTCGAATAGAAATATATAAATCGATAAAGATTTAAGTTCATTTCACTGTCTAAGCTGAGCATAAAAAACATGTTTTCGATAATAGGATTAAACCATCAAATTATTAAATATATTTAGAATTTAAAAAATTGAAAATACTTTATTTTTTTAATATAATTAAAAGCATAGACAATCTTAAAATACAAAAATAAATATTATTTTAAAAAATCTTAATTCGATTATTAATTATGCGATACAAGATAAAGAAATATATATGATTTATTAATTGACAATAAAGTGAAATTTGTGCGGCTTTTCAAATAATATATGTAAAATCGTTATTACAACGCAAACTATAATTATGTCGCATTGTTGTTAGGCATTGTTAAAAATGTATTAACTTAAATCGGAAGCATAAGCATCACAAAACCTGCGTGATATATATAAATTTATATTTTATAACCCAAAAGTTTGTAAATATTTTTTCGCTAAGCACATTGAACTCCCCTGCAAGGGGGTAGGAAGCACGAGCTGTGCGCCGACAAAATAATAACATACGCACAATAAGAAACTCTTATGAATATTTGCTCTTCGCAAAATGCAAAGCTAAACACACCTGCCCCCTAAGATGTCTGCGCGGTGGCTTACTGGAGCACACAGCGTGGTAAATATGAACCTTACATTTCTACCCCATAAAAATTATGATGCCGATTAAAACAAGTGGTTGATAAACAAAATTTGCTCGACTATGTTCGATGACTTTTAAGGAGATAACTGTCACTTCTTGGTGTAAAGGCATGCTATTTTAATGAGCATCATCAACTTATTATTGAGCTGATAATGCTTGCGATGATCAAAACCGGTCCTGATCATAAAATATATTGTGGAAATAATTACTTAAAAATGTGTTTTTATTATTTAAAGTCTCATTACTTTCCATCCAAAAAAATGATTAACGAAACGGGCTTGGCTAAGCTAACTATCTCATTTAAAAAATGAAAATTAAAACAGTCTTTAGCATTACAACATAATGTTGTTCACAATGAGCTAAACCGATCCTGATAAAATATATTGTGAAAAAAAGTTCAAAAAATGTGTTACTATAATTTAAATTATTTTTTTAATATATTTTCCTAATCAACACACTCACTGTTAATTTGTTAAATGTCAGAATTATATTTAAATAATAAAACACAATGCTTAACTCCCGTTATTATTATTTTAGTCATTTCATCAGTTGATAAGGCTCGTGATGAGCGAAATCGGCCCGGTAAAAAAATATGTTTTTTTTTTGTAATTTATACTGGAAACGTGTTTTTATTATTAGATTTTTTTTAAATATGTACTATTAAATATTAGCATTTAACCAGATTATATTTTTAGCTTTTAGAAAAAAATTCTCTTCAAATAAAATTGTTAGAATGAATAATAGATAATACTAAAAAAATCATAGCTCTACTTTTGCGAATTATTCGTCGCAACATATGGATGCACAAGGTGCGTTTTCTAAGGACCATTTTTTTCATTTAATATATACATTATAAAAGCTAAGAATTCGCAGTGCACCTTTAAGATTATGTTTGCTTAAATACCTCGACAATCCTGCCAAATATTTATTAACACATTCGACAGCATTGCCCTCGTAGTCAAGAGGATGTAACGTTCTATACAAAGCATCGGCCACTATAGTTTGGTGGTAAAAAAATCCACATTGCAATCAGATGGTGCATGTTCAGTTTCCTGTCAGTTGATATTTCGATTAATCAATCTATGAACAGATCTGATTCCCACCGTATATTTGTTTATTTTATTATATTTATATTTTTAGATTGTAATTAACATTGATGTCTTCAGTTCGACAATGATTACCTATAATAGTATTGTTGATTAATATTTTGATAATTTATACAGATGACAATTCAAATTATGAATTGGCTTATTGGAAGTGATTTTTTTAAAATTGATGTAATATTTCTAGGTATGGCAAATATGCCCTTGTTATGTCACGGTGAAAAAATAGCAATGTATTTTAGTAAGATATAGTTAATAGCTATTTCGGCTCACGCCATCGTCAGAACTATGCTTAAACTAACATTTGCTTATCTATATATAGCTGTGTAGAAAATGTACACAATACATCTTCTCTCCTGTTTTAACGACCTAGCTTATTTCTTGCTAGCAATAAAACTAAATAAAAGTAAAAATTGTAAATGAAACTAATAAGGAGGCTATATCAATTAGCTTACATATTGCACGGAAATTATTTATTGGATGGGGATGGTTTATTTCAGAAACGAATCAGCCCCATGTAATGGCTTGAGGAGTGGCGACCGACATATAAAATAATTTACTTCATTTAGATATATGTATTATATGATTGCATCTAAATAGTTTTTTTCATCGTGTTGCAATGGAGTTCTACCAAGTAAATGCCAATTCAATTAACCCTTGTTATGTGCGTAACTAGTTCCTTGCCAAGCACATGTTTGTTTTTTATGATATCAATATATGATAATTGATGGAGCGTTAAGATCTATGACGCGTTAGCTTCAAAGATCTTCAGGTCTCCTTTATTCCTTATGTATAGATTTATTTTTTGTATAATTGTTGTGTCGTCGCTGTAGAGCTGAGCAATCCACAGTAAATACGGTTCACGTGGAGACCGTTTTATTATTACTATTATATATCTTTCTCCCCACACACGCATACGTATGCATATACAAAATGTAAGGAAATTAACTGAGAAAGTCATTTTCAGATACCGAGGTTGTGTATTTTGAGATTAAGAATTGTAACACCAAATTTATGGGAGGTTTTTGAGCAGAACAGCTCTCGACCTTAAACGATTATTCGGTATTATTTCATCATAATTATTTAGATAAGAAATCGTTGACTCTCATATAAAAAAACAGTTAACTATTAACTTACAGTAATCAACCGTCTCAGTTGTTTAGACCTAAGCTTTAAGAGGGCAAACAATTTCCTGTCCATCAGTCATTCGAAACACGAATCCGTTTTTATGATATCGACTTATGGTGCTTAATGGAATTTAAATATCAAATTTTAATTGTTGGAACTTTGTACAATTCCACATACTTAACACTAACAATCCGGGTTTCACCTTACTGGCATTCTATCATACGGATGCAACAGAAATTTCATCAGGCACCTTAAAATTTGATATCATACATTTTCCATCATAATGCCAGCTTAACTGTCAATGTGATGTTTTAATGCGTCACCGCGACACTTGTCGAGTGTGTGCACAACCGCAACGAATCTCGTTCGTTGAGGTAATGAACCGCGACGTCAGTGTCAAGTTTAAAATTTCCGGAAACGCGCGCGACCGATCGACCCCGGCCGCCGGAAGACAGACCGACCGCTAACGACTCGTCGCCAACACAATTCAAATATATTTATTTTTCAAAATGATTCTTATATTGAAAACATTCTGCTATCTATCGCATTCATTTTATGAATATTCTTCTTAGTCATTTGAATTTATTATTGTATTAATTGGCTTCTCAATCGACATATTTTTTTAAATATGTTCAAGACACTACATTTCTTTATGATTATCTGTAAACATGTATAAACTCTTGCATGCAATGCGACAATAAGGAAATACTTGAAAATTATTGTATGAAAACAACTAATGAGTGTAGTTCTACAACTTTTCAATAAAAAAACGAACAATTACCATCATTTATAACTAGATACAAACCTTGGAATCTGATGTATTTTTATTTGACATGCTATGTTACACGCGTTCAGACGCCATTTTTTAAACAATCATGAAAACTTTAAATATACGTATTGACTGGCAACCAATTTTTTTTAAGATAACTTTAAATCAAAAGTATTTTGAGCAATGCTATTTAGTTATAGATTATTTAAAAATGTGCCATTATTACTATACTGCAATTTGACATTGAAATGTTAAAATATTACGATTCAATATTTTTTATATTGGGTTTATTTAAACTAGTTACACTTTTGGTTTAATTTAAAGTGATTTAAACATCAGATTTACAGATAACGAGAAACTATAGATTATATGCAAGGAACCAAAAATGCTCTATTCTATTTAAAATATGCAATAACTTATTTTACAGTGGTTAACAACATCCCTGTATAGGTAGGTATATATGCAAACTTTAACTCTATAGGGTAAATATTTTGACACCAATTATTTCAAGAAAAAAATAATTACCTTACGAAAATAATCAGAAAAAAACCATACATTTTTTTGTTAAAAAAATTAGCATAAGTTAAGACGTCATAACATACATAATAGAGATTGGAATATTCGATAATAATGGGGGGGAAATATGTAATATTGCCGTGAATTGTTTGAGTGTCGTTATCATTCGTTGCACATTCTCAATTCAAATATAATATGTATCAAATTAAATCGACCGGAAGCGGTGTGCAGTAAGCTTTCTTTGCCTTTTTTGTGATCGATGTATTTTGTCGGTTTGAAATGAAAACTTAATTTGCCAAGTCATCTTTTGTTGTCAGTTGCTGTGTGAACAAAATTGATAAAAAGCTCCACAGTGTAGATTAGATCTAGTGAACTATGTATTAAATATCGTCGATACGTTAGTTGCTTTTTACTATATCATTTATTTTATTATATCAATAAGCCAATATGATTATAAAAGATTACAGATTATTATAATTTCAATTGTCAGATTGTCTCGCACAGCCGTTTTTTGTTTGTATTAACTGTCACTTCCTGGTGGAAAGGCATGATAATTTAAAATAATTACAACATATTTATAATTCGTTCATATATTCATCAGTTGGCAGTGATCGCGCGGAAATGAAACCAGCCTTGATCATAAAATATGTATTGGGGAATTAATACTACAAAATTTTATCTTTTTATTTAAAAATATATATATTTTCAGTGCTAGTTCCACAGAATGTTTTATGATCAGAACAGGTTTCGCTCTTTGCCAGCACTATCAACTGATGATGATGTGTTAATGCAGGTTTTTCTTTTCCAACAGAGAATTTGTTGTTATTCAATTACATAATTACTTGTTAGAACTGAAGTATAGAGCTGATGATCAAATTACTGCAGCAGAGGTCGTCAGTTTATCAAACGAGAAGAGCCAAATTGTCAGGGAAACAGCAGAAAGCTGCATATATGTAATATACTTCAGTTCTGTTGCATCCGTGTGATAGATTGCCTGAAGATGGCGAAAGGCGAAACCCGGGTCGTCAGTGACAAAACATGTGGAATTGTAAAGAAGGTCAACAATTCAAATATATATAATGATAAAGATGTATAGGGGAAACGTTTGAGATGTTTTTTTAGAATGTGTCCATGTACCGTTTTTGATAACTGTACTAGGTCTGGCAAATAGCTACTCATTTAAATTGAATACATGATTATAAAACTTGAATTGTTGAAACAATGTACGATTCCACGTGTCTAAAGAAGTGTCAGTTCTGTTGCATCGGTGTGATAGAATGCGTGAAGAATACCTGAAGATACCGAAAGGCGATACTCGGGTAGTTAGTGAAAAAACACGTGGAGTCGTACAAAATTGTAACAATTTAAAGTTTGATATTAAAATTCCATCAAGCACCTTCAGTCGATATCATAAATTGTACACATTAACAGTCGTATACGAGTAAGAAAGTAAAATATATGTGTTTTATTTTCTTACTATTTTTTTTTTATAACAGTTGATACAGGTTAGTCATAATCATTTTTATGTCAGTTGAGAAATTTTGTCATAAAATGTGTTTTCGTGACGTAAAAAATAAGATGAAAAACCGAGTGCAAAGAAATTGCCAACATTTTTGGCTAGTTGCCATATTCGCGTGTATTGATCAAAGGTTGTAATATCTCAGCGAACGCTTTAGTACAGTAGTCGACCGGAGTGGGTCTTTCCGAAGAAGTTTGCAGCTATTTGGAAGGAGACTCCAACTTCACATCATCTCAACCAGTGTCGAGTTTATGAGATAGAGTTGCCGAACAAATGTCCACTCTTACGGCATACTTTTTACCACTCTTCAGTCCGTCCGCATATGACCACACGTTGGTTGATATTTGTCGCATGTTAATAAAAGATAAAATTTATAATTTATTGATTGAATTGGCATTCACTTGGTAGAACTCCATTTTAACACGGTGAAAAAAATAGCAATGTATTTTAAGTTCTACAAAATTATTTTTAAAAAATACAATTGATAACTATTTCGGCTCACGACATCGTCAGAACTATGCATAAACTAACATTCGCTTATCTATATATACCTGTGCAGAAAAGGTACACAACACATCCTCTCTCCTGTTCCAACGGCCTAGCTTGTTACTTTCACACAATAACACTAAATTTTCAAAAATTCTAAATGAAGCAATAGGTGGCTATGACAATAAGTTTACACGTGGGACGGAAGTGGTCATTACAGAAGAGCAAATCAGACCACCCCTTTGTAATGGGGTTGGACTAGTGGGGATACTATTATATTAGTTTGTTCGTTAAAATTTATAATCATGTTATTTATGATATCGGCTGAAGGTGCTTGATGGAATTTCAATATCGAATTTGAATTGTTACACCTTTGTACAATTACACATGTTTTGTCACTAACTACCCGGGTTTCGCCTTTCGGTATTCTATCATACTGATGCAACAAAACTGACTGACGTGGACAGAACTGGAATTACTTAATAATGAAAATTATCACAAGCAATTGTTGATTAATATTATTAAATTTGTTTTACCTGCAATTTACTACTTGCCTTGAGGTTTATGATTTCATGTAATTAATACCTTACAAGAATGACTCACTAACAAGATCGTTTATGAAAATTATCACAGGCAATTGTGTTAATTATTATTAGATTAATATTGTTAAATTTCTTTTAGTTGTAATTTACTGCTTGCCTTGGGGTAAAAACTTCACTGTAATTAACAACTTTAGTATATAGACGATGCTAACTGTTTATTGTGCGACAGTTCTGTTGCATCCGTGAGATAGAATGCCTGATGATGCCGAAAGGCGAAACCCGGGTCGTTGGTGACAAAACTTTTGGAATCTTACAAAGCTGTAACAATTAACAAATTTATTAATCTTAGCGAGTAATATTTGCCACCAGCCCCCTGTTAAAAATGCATTCAGTAATATCTCGTTAAACAGGGCGGAAGTTGTAGTCGCGTCTCGCGTTTCCTGCGCCGAGTGGCAAGTGACAATATTGTCATTAGTTACAAGTGGAAACAACGGAGCACGCGTGGTGACGTCACCCATTCATCATCATCATCATAACCGCAATCATCCAATTGAATAACTGGCGTTTAGCTTCAGTAAAGTGGCACCAGGATTATTTATTTCTCAGAAAGAAGATATTATTTCATCAGCTCACAAACACACACGCTTCAGAATTAACGATTATATGCTGGAATAGTAAAAACATTTTGGTTTTCGGTAATGCAAAAACAATCGATTCAAATCTGTAAAATAAACGATATTTTCACACGTTTTGTCAAGCATTCTTAGACATACAATTGACAAAACTTTTATTGCTTATGTCAAGTCAACAGAATTTTTTCATCCGTGTGATAAGATGTATGAAGATGTCTAAAGGCAAAACCCGAGTCGTAAGTGAAAAAGCATGTAGAAACGTGTATAGTTTCAACAATTCGGATTCGATATTGAAATTCCACCAACCACTCTCAGTCGATATAGTAAATTACGAAAAATATTGTATTGCTCAATACTTATTGAAAAATATGGGAGACCATAAGTTATGTAGCCAAAAAATTTCGTAAATAACCAAGGTACATCTTAATTCTCGACCAATATTGAATGAACAAGTTATCTTCCCGAAATTTCCCTTGTTTTATCATTGATGAGAGATTAATTCAAAAAGTCAACAATCTAAACAACTTCATCTAATGTTTCATCCCAACTAGACCCTAAATTTTAAAAATCATTCCATATATCTTTGTTATTAATTTTTATTTATTTAAATATGAGCTAATTCATATGAAAGTCTCTTATTCTAAAGTCATTAAGTTTTTAATAGTAATACGGTTTTTTTCTAAATTCAAATGTCATTCTAATCACACCAATAGTTACTATATATAATGAGTTTTGATATCACTTTAGCTTTTTGTTTTGTGTTGATATTTCTCTTTTATAAAAACTGTCTTAACTATTTATTGAAAGTCTAGAAGTGTACAGCAATAAACAGAAACTGTAAATAAAGTTTTCTTTTTTTCTCTTGATTAAAAATTCGTCATGGCGTGTTAATTTAAAACAATAATAAAGCATGTATATTATTTTGTTGAAATGCTAATCAAATCTTTTTCATTTTATTTTTAGACCTCCCATATTGTGTGATTCATTGAATTCTATTATTCATTCTAAATCCTCTTAGAAAAAAACAATACAAATGACATTATTATATCAATCGAATTAAATTATGAGTGTCCTTGTCGCAGTCAAATACGGAAAAAGTTTTCCTTTTTTCGTCTATCGTGTGTCCACATTGGACAAACATTGTGTAAAATATAAAATGTCTTATTACTGTATTGAAAAAATGTTGTATATTCTCTATGCAAGATTCAAAAATCGAAACTAATCTTAAAGCCCATTAAAAATAAATTCCTCTCATGGTAAATTTTTGTTGAATTAACAATCATTCAGTTATAAGAATACTGAAATATCTGTATTTTATAGTATTAAAAAAAACAACCAAAATACCGCTATTGCAATTCGTAATCAAAAGTAATTTTGCTCATTTATATCATTTGTATATATATATTCACGATGAATGAAACCGGTTCTAATCATCATAAAATTTGAGTAATTTATTGAAAGTGGATTTTTTAAATAAAGGTTACTCCGTTGTTTGATTATACAGTGGATTTACAATAATTATTTAAATTAGATAAAAGCAAAAAAGTATTTATCCTAGTAAGGACAAATGAAAATTCAAGCTCTTCGGCTTTTGGCATTGTCGTCATGTCAACAACACGACTAAAAATGTTTATTTTTTCACGTTTTTTTGACCTTTCTTATTATAGTGCATTAAAGTCCAGACATAAACTAAAGATATACTTAGCTTTATATCTTGTTTACGAACAGGTTGACTGCATACCGTCTCAATTATCTTAGTATCGTAAATTTTATGTATAATTTAAATTTTAAGTATGTTATTTTATTATTAAAGGTTATTCTCAGATAAATGTATAATAATAAACCATAAAATATATAATAATATGTCGGAAAAATAATTGCAATGAAATTTAATCATTAAGCGTAATATCGTTGTTTATGATCGTTTAGTCTTAAAAATGATTATTATTTATATTGGATATAAATATTTATTTTTCGATTTTTTGAGACCATTTAATCTATCTATCCAGTATGTCTATATATTAAGTTTTACGTTTATCCAATAAATAATTTATTTATATTCGTGTTTTGTCAAAAACTTGTTCGAATAATCTGGACATATCGTTTCTTTATCTTTGAATATTCGAAACACCCAATTATCTATCGTCCCGATGATAATTTTATGCTAGCTTCATTCGAGCCTTCTTGTGTCAGTCTCACGACCCTATTAGAGTCCCAGTGAAGTCACAATTATCACCAAAACCTTCGCTTTTTGTCGTGAGACGGTTTCGTAGACGCTTAACAAAGGAAGAAAAGGCGTCAGAAGCCAGTACCCTATCCGTTAGCACGGTCTCCTATTATTATATCGTAGAAAATGATATGCCACACACATCGGTCGATCAAATATCAACGCGTGTTAAGTGAACGCAGCTGCGTGGTGTTCATAGCTTCGATAGCTTTTTTATCAAATCGTGCTAATTCATAACAATATTATATTACCTAAAAATTACAATATACTTTCATTGAATCTATCCATTTTATTAAAAGAATAAAAACGTTGGATGAAAATACCGAAAGCTTACTAGAAAGCGATATACATAGAAGCATGAAAGGTCGAACGAAAATAATTTAAAGAGATTAGTAACAAAATTTACCACATATTTTTTCTCTTCACCTATTGAGTTGATACCCTAACTGTTGAGTATTTGTTTCAAATATTAATTATACAATATTCATGATAAGCAAACATATTGAAATTATCAGGATAAATTTAATTATATTATATCACAAAAATGAGCTTTTACGTGAAAGTTTTATTACTGTAATAAGACATTAGTAGTCATAAGGTTAAAAAAGGAACTTTAAAAATTTTACTGCTTAATATTTATTTAAAATATTAACAATGCTTAAATTTACACAGTGAAAAACTACAAATGTATTTTAATTCTACAATATATTTTGACTTACGCCCTCATCAGAAGTATTTCTATAGTTTTTTCCTTTTCACTTTCTCATCGAATTTGTATATTGTATAAACACTATCGTTTACAACTATATCATATTTAAAATGTATCATTAACTTTTTATTAAATGTTTTCATCTTTAATTAGGTAAAAAGAAATGGTGAAAAATGGCAGTGTATTTTATTTTAGTTAGAATTATTTATTTGGTATATAGTTGATAGCTTTTTCGGCTTACGCCTTCATCAGAACTGTTTCGTTCAACTCAGTTCTGATTAGGGACTGCATTACCGGTTTGCCGATTAACCGGTAAATGGCCCAAAATGCACCAGTGATAATGACCGGTAAATTCAAAAATTTACCGGTTTTTACCGAAAATGTTTTCATCGCGAATTAATGCCAGATATAGACATATTATAACGAATTTTAATTATGATAGAAATTATGCATACATGTCTAATATATATATATAATATATATATACATATATATATACTACATCAATAAGTTAATGGATAAACTAATAGTTTAGCGTATGAACTTCTTACAGGCAGGTAAACCAAATATTACATGGTCGTAATTTAAATCAATCAATCTTTGTGGGGCAAATAATAAATAATGTGATTTACTTAAAAAAGTACATTTAAAAAATACATATATTCACCTGAAACATATTTAAAGTACATTTAATGACATTACTATTCACCTGAAATGTATTTTAAATTATTTATGTTTCACTCCAGGATATCATTCATCATAGTGAAAGTAGCCACGTACAGTTATACTTTAATGATATAACCCACGTTTTTGTTTTTTCATTTACCGGTAAATTACCAGTAAACCGGTAAGAGGTGAAATTATTTACCGTTTACCGGTTATTGAAATTTGACAGTAAATTGCAATCCCTAGTTCTGATGAAGGCATAAGCCGAAATAGAAATCAACTATATACCTTATAAATATTGAAGAACTAAAATATTATATGTAACAATGGCATTCTGCAAATTAAATGCCAATTCAATCAATAATACTTAAATTCACCAGAAACTCGAAGGTGAAAAAACTCCGCAAATACCATTCGTAAACAAATAGTTGTGAATGTCTTTTAATATCACTTTTCTTGGTAAGCCATACGTCTTCTCTTCTTTGGGGGTATTTTTAATCCGATTTGTTGGAATATTCACACGTTTCACAAGTCCTAAATGACCGAAAAGGATACAAAGGTGTCCTTTTCAGTGTTTATCTTGCAACACACCTTAATGATTATATTGCTTATGACCGATCACGTACGTCATGAGGTCCTGAGTTGTATAAATACTTTCCGAAAATATCCTTCAATGATATATATAGTGTTGAACGAAAATATTTTTTTTTTTATTATTGTTTTATTTCGCGAAACATTTATATTTTTACTGTTGATTTACTTAATAAAATAAATCATTTTATAAGCTTCATATAAAACATTAAAATATGCTACAACATCGTTTGAGAAATCCTATTTGATTAGCATACAAGTCAATAAGCTGAAGGCAAGCAACTGGATAAGAATTAACATACATACATAATACACAGTTTAATTTTTGTTCGTTAGGGTCGTTACCCTGGTTTTTCCTTTCGCCATCTTCAGGCATTTTAGGGCTAGGATCCAAATAAACATCTGAAATAACTTTCAATAATATTAACACCAATTGCCTGTGATAAATTTTCATAAACAATAAATATTGTTAATTATTCTTTTATGAAAGGATTCCACAAAAAATAATAGTTGACTATTATTAAAGTGCAATTGGGTAATTTTAGACTTAGAAATACCTACTTATTTCAATAAAAGTAAAAAGTTTCAACAATTCAAATTTTATATTATAATTCTATCAAGCATATTCAGTAGATATCATAAATTATTTCATATACACAACTTTTCATAGGAATTATTGTCGATGTTGATGGTATCATTAAAACTTTGAATACTTCCAATTATTTTGTCCATCAAATGGTGTCCGCTGGCAGAACGCTAAATAACATTTACTGATAGGCTACAGGTCTGAAAGTAACTAACATATGACAAAAAAAAATACTTTATACTTTAATTAAACGTTACGAAAGAAGTTTAATACACCTGACGTGTTATAATATGACTAGATATTAAAAAGCTCTAATGAACAGATATTTAGAAGAAATATTGCAGTAAGGTGGTATTTACCGGGTAATAATAGTAATCCTTTACACGTGCGAGCAAATATATTTACGCACTTACCTTTTGTTAAAGTTTTTGTATTGTAGAATTTAGTTACATTCCAAACTAAAAAGCTATTTATTGCCTTCCTGTCTGGGAAATTAGATTTCAAAAGACGCAAATATTCAGGGTTGACAATAACCTCGATGTGAAAACATTTTTATTTATTGTCGAATTTTAAATTAATTTTACAAAATATTAATACCAGATAAAACTGCAGATTATTTCTTTTGGAAACTATGATCGTTCCTTATTTTATAAATTATAAATCTATTTTTTCTAGGACGAAATAGATATAAGGATAGTATTTGGAAAGTGCAATTGGCTTGCTTGCTAATCACTTTTTAATATGTCTCAATTTGCATTGAAGTGTGCGCCAACCTAAAACAAGTGCGTTGAATTCAAAAACTACTGCGCGACCCAGCTTACAGGTACCAATAGCTAAATAAACATGTTTATTAAAGGCTTCCGAAAAGTAAAATAGCTTTTACTTCAATCAATCAATTAAATCGAGGAAAGCTTTCAAAGGATGGTATTTATCGAAAATTTATTCATAATATCTATCTGTTTATACAGCAATTTTTTTGAAAATGCAATCTATCAGTAAACTTATCTCAAAAAACAAATCCAGGGGTTTGTTCATCATCTGTTTGTATCACCAGGGTGATATCATCTGATTTATGTCATCATCATCATCATCATCATCATCATCAGCCGGGGTCGATCCACTGCTGGATGAAGGCCTCCCCCTGTTTTTTTTTTTTTTTTTCAGGGGGGGGGTTTGGACATAGCAACACCTCGCTGCCCAGGCGGGTTGGTGTTCGGTTTTCTGTCTGGGTTTTCCTTCCCATAGCCAAGAGAACACGGCACTCTGTGTTCCCGAGCGGTCACCCATCCAAGCACTATCCGCGCTCAATGTTGCTTAACTTCGGTGATCGCACGAGAGCCGGTGTTTACAACGTGGTATGGTCGTTGGCGTCTGATTTATGTATTATGTAATAAATAAAGAAAAATTGTCGATTTCCCATATCATTTTTGAATTTCATGATAAGAAATATAATCTAAATACATATTAACACGGTGAAAAAATAGCAATGTATTTTAGTTCTACAAAATTATTTTTAACAAATATAGTTGATAGCTATTTCGGCTCACGCCATCGTCAGAACTAGTTCTGAGTTCAGAATAGTTCTGACGATGGCGTGAGCCGAAATAGCTATCAACTATATTTGTTAAAAATAATTTTGTAGAACTAAAATACATTGCTATTTTTTCACCGTGTTATAATGGAGTTCTACCAAGTGAATGCCAATTCAATCAATAAATACATATTGTTTATCAATTTTTTAGTCGTATGTATTCAAAGCTTTATAATACTTATAATAGAATAATATATAATATAATCTAATAACTTTATAACAGAATCTTCAATTAACTCGAATAACGTTCACTAATGAAACATTAAATAAAGCTTAACAACATCATTAATTAATCAATTTACAAATTGAAAATTTACTTATATATAAGGAATATCACAAATTTATCCGATCTAATTTTACTTTTTCCAAGTCTTATTATTTGAAAGATACAATATAATTCAGTATAACATTTGGACAACCCTTCAATATTTCTTAACCAAAGTGAAGGATTAAAAAAATATGGGAATCCCTTATATATGTACTAAACTCTGACAAATAAGGACTAAGTTGGCTTAAACGCGGCAGGTATCAGTAAAAAAACCTTTTCGCAGGTGATAAGAGGTTTAAAAATATACTTATGTCCTCATTGACTTAATTACTTTCTCATGCATATTAAAATTTGTATATAAAAATAAAAAGTGTTGCCTATTTTTATTTACCGAATAATTTCAGACAGGCTTGATTTTGATCGATTGCCTGTCGTCCTGCTCGGTGGAAAACTCACGAGTTTTAATTTTCATATATTACGGTGGCACAGGTAAAAAAAAGCGTGCAAATATCTATGTAGTAATTTGGTGAAAGATAGCGATAAGCAAGGTTTAATAGTTTCAAAAAATAAACGATTCTTTAAAAAAAATGTTAAATTATGCGGTGACATTTGGAAAAATAGCGGAATTCTCATTTTGACCTCAGATAGGTAGACAGAAATATGCGGCCAGGTATATTTCTATTCGTGTGTTCAAACCATTAACCCATTATTTGCTAAGCCACATGCTAAGATATTGTAGCTTTTATAGATTTATTATAGTACCTTTTAATCAAGAAGTAACAGTTAGAAAATTGAAAGTGATTAATTCAGCAGTGTTCGTGTGAAATAAACCTATGAAGATTGTCATGAGCAATACTTCGTTAAAAGAAATATTTTTCAAATGAATGTTTAAATATAATAATTTATATTATATTTATTGAAAGTCAACTATCAACAAAGTGAAAGTATCAAGTCGTCTCAACAGTTGAAACGTAAGCAGTTAAAAGTTTAATTGTGAGAAATGGTGAACTGCGTCTAAACATATAAGGGAATACACCCACTCAATGCAAAAAATCGTACTTAAAATTGTCTAATGTATAGCGAGAACGACTTAACTTGCCACAGGCAACGTGCTATGTATTTTTAGGAGTAGATTGAGCATCTCAACGTGATTTTTCAAAGATATTCGTGATATCTGTAAGCACTTTTAAATCATTGAGAAGACAGTGTTTACAACTTCAAAAATTCTTCAAAATTCAATAAAAATATCCGTAGTATTCAACGGCCTCTATTCGTATTGTAAAAAATAATATATTACTTTCGGTAAACTTTATAATAGCAAGGTTGTTTAAATTACCTTTACGTGCTTGCAAGGATTTGAAAAAGATTTGTAACCTTTTAACAAACTGTGTGAAAAATACGGATATCCAGGTGTAGTGTACTATGCTTAAATATTCCAGGTTTTATATTTATTTATCAGGGGTACGAAACTATTTGATATTTCTATATATTTGAATAAAAATATTCCGCTGAATTCAATTTTAATTAGATAAATAGGAAAATATTCACTTCGTTAAAAGCTAGAAATTGTAGATTATAACACCAATCTATTGTCCTAGTGTTACTAAAATATGATAAAACATTAATAAAGATTACTGAATTAGTACAACTTCTTGATCAGTACCGGTTTCGCTTGACGCATTATCAATTGATATCGTTACATTTGTTTCAGCTGCAATTTGCTTGCTTGCCTATTGGTAAGTAGATTCCTGTAAATAATGTATTTAATATATTTATATATACGATGCTAACTGTTTATTTTACGTCAGTTCTGTTGCATCCGTGTGATGGAATACCTGAAGATGCCGAAGGGCGAAACCCGGGTCGTTTGTGACAAGACATGTGGAATCGTACAAAGTTGCAACAATTCAAATTTGATATTGAAATTCCATCAAACACCTTCAGTCGATATCATAAATTATGCATTATCAATTGTTTGTGTGGATATGCGTCTCACATAGACAGCTTTATGTGGCCTGCTCACGTGTCGTAAAACTTTCGTGTACGCAGCAGACTGAAATTCAAAAATATACTGTATATTCCAAAAGCACTTTGATGAACGGAATTGTAACACAGACACTTTTTTTGTTTGGGTGGCACTGCAGCGTATGTTGGTCCTCGCTAGTACCAAAAAATTAAAGTAAAGCGGGACACAAAAGTCGATCTGTTAAAGCATCGTTGATGTGACATACGTCCGGTAATATGGTCTAAATTATAAATCGGGTTAGGCGCCAACGCGTTCTGCTTTCAATAGAATAAGTGCAGCGAAATGATGTGTTGCATAATTATTGTATCAACACAACTGCATTAATAAATAAATTGGCCACATTATTGAATCATTTATGACAAACAGACATGGGTTTTCCTGTGCTTAAAAGACCAATTCATTTGCCTATTAATTCACACACAAATAAAAAAATAAGGTAGCTTATTTTGGAGTCGAATTGTCATCAATAGGTTACGGTACTGTCGCGTGCTAATTCCAGCATAGGAAAATTCATAAATTTCTTTATTTCTTTTCAATGGGATTTTTAATATTTGGAAGAAATTAGGCAAAATAGTTCAATTTGAATTTTAGAATCTTTATAGATTTCCACGTGCCTTGTTACACACGACCTAGTTTTCGCCTTTTGATATCTTTAGACATTATCACATGGTTGCAATGTAAATTATTTGATATTGTGATTCCGTCAAATATCCTTTATTTCTATAATTATAATAAAATATGGTTTATTTATTATCAGAACTAGATTTAATAAGAGCTATGATGCCTAACCAGCAACCACTGTTTTACAAGAACATAAACGACGTGCAGGCACGTAAACGCTACCACGAGGACATTTATGACTTATGTATTTAGTTTTTATTATTGAATCTAAAGCAGATACATTTATACAATTTCATTTGATTTCTAAAATTTTTATGTATTAAACTAATTTCATGTTATTCATCTTTCTGTGGAACAGCTGTCACATGGCTGCGCCAATATTATTTTTTAAGTTAATAGTTTGTTTTATAGATAACTCTTGAAGTATTTGCATTTAAAATTTCTTAATTACTCCGATAATAAAGTGCAATACCGTCGATAGAAATCGATTCAAAAATTATATTTCTTTCAATTTTTCGTTTTTCTGAAAAATAATTATAGGTTATTGTTGACGAATAGAATTTTACGAATATGAATAGCTTAATAAATGATATCCGTGTATTTTTTGTTGAATATTATTTTGAAAAAATCAAAGTTAAAAATTGAGGCATTTAAAGGGTTAATAACTTGATTTGAACATTGAAGTAATGATATAAGTCTCAAAACTTTGATTTTTAGATAACTTCTGATTAACACTATTAAATTTATTAAAATAACCGTAATTTTTAAATATGAAGTTGACTTTGAAATAATGTACTGTCTCTTTATTAATGTTAAATAAAAACATCAATTGTTTGTATTTTTGCCAATAAAGCGGGTATAATAGAAAACTTAACTAAAAAAATTAAGATGGCAGGAAAGTATGTAATATTCAAATCATAATAAATAGACGATGACCCTTTGAACGTAGATTCCTCGCGTAGCAGATGACCTCAATTGCTTAATGATTTACGGGTAACAAGCGGTAATGTTTTGATATGAAAATTGCGGCAAACGTCGGTCTGAATCACTTCCATATTCAAATATGTCAACGGGGTACTAAATATTGATTACTAAGTGGCAAATCAACTCGTATATTATGCTTCTAGGAAATATACAGTAGTAATTTTCTTTTTTTTTTTTTTATATTCACAAAATTAAAAAGAAATACATCGTTACGCTTACATGAATAAAGTTGAGCCTATTTCGCTGTTTTGACTCGTCAGTTACATGGAAATTACCCGAAGAAAAACAACTTTTTTCGTCTAGGAAAAATAAATGACTTAACAACCATAGGAAAATCGTGTATGTACTTTACTTAGTAAATGGCACATCGGTTTAACTATGTCAGGAACACGGAATTAAGGTAGCAGGCTAACTAGCGCCTTATTGCATAAAAATAAATAAAAAAACGATGAAATTGCTCCTGGCCACTATTAAAAAATTCCATTTGGAAGGTCGCTTATAATCATCCATAAGATCTACTGGACGCTGCTATTGTAAGGTGACTGGGATGCACGATGTGGTGTCACGTATGCTTCTAGATCAGCGGTTCTCACGTGAAATTTCACTGTGGCCGCATTATAAATATCAGCTGTCCTATGGAAATGTCTCGCTGCCGCACCAAATGTGATAAAAATAGTTTCGATATTTATTTTTTTATATAGTGCTTTACACTTAATGATCTTTCACAATATACAGTTGTAGGTAAAATCGACAAAATTAACAAAGCAATTGTTGGTAATTCTTTATATTGAATTGATTCATGGTCAACATATAACTTCGACAAAATTTTTTGAATAGTTTTTTTATTATAACGGTCATTTAAATAAACTCGACTAAATACTGGATAAGTCAGGTTTATACAATCAATTTTAAAATAACATACAAATTCATTTGTAAAAACACATTTTTAAAAATATCAATATTGACTATAAAGCTAGTGGTGGCCGCAACAAAATCCTTTGGTGGCCGCACATGAGAATCACCGTTTCAGAAGGTAACAAATGCAGTTAAAAACAGCTTTATTCAAATTTCAGGATATTTATACGAATCGTGTAATTTGAAAATGTTACGACTAATACATTTTTAATTGTTCAGCAATGTGAAAAATATCCTTCGTGTCAAATTTAAAAATGGAATATTTTCATGTAACATATATTTTATAGTAGACGTTAATTCTTGTATTTAGAAGAAAAGAAGATTGTTTCTTAGGGTAATAACTTTTGAATAAATCTACTTTTTTTAATGTGGACACATAACATTTTCGTAAAAAATATATTTTGTAATATTCTAAAATGCTTTAATAACATACATATAGATGGGAGATTTTTGTATTAAATTCGGAAATTTAGATGTTTTAAAGATGTTAGCATACTTATTTCATTTTTGGAAAAAATGCGTCTCTCTGATAGCATTGATAGCATCATCAACAGAAAAGTTCTCTTTAAAGGTATTACTTGTCACGTCTTGATGGAAAGGTATGATATTTTAAATAATAAAACACATTTTTTAGTACTTGTTGTACTCAATATATTTTATGATCAGGATCAGTTTTGCTCATAAAATTAATTGCGGAAATAAGTACTAAATGAATTGCAAAAGGTTCTCAAATATATTTTGCAAGACTTTATCAATTGCGCCAATGGTAGTAATGAATATTATTGATTTTTTTCTTATCAAATGGATTAATGGCACGGTTTTTAGGCGTTTCTCTTGGCTTAAGCAATAATCACGGCTGCGTGTCTGAAGTGGGCGGAAGAAGACTTCAACAGCTTCAAATTAGGTACCATATTACATTTGGGTGATAAGACCACCTATTTTTTGGAAGAAATATTACGAATTCTACTTTAAACTAATGACGTGCGGTGAGAATCTTGTTGACCTATGTTATAAATTCAAAATGGCAAAGTTGTATTCTATATTTCACAAGCCAGACACCTTTTGATGTCGGCGTCGATTCGCAACAAAGGACAGCAGGATCGCAAAACTATTCCAGAAAATGTAAAACTGTTCTTACCAGTCGCCTTTTCCTAATAATAAATATTAAATTTATATTATTATATTTGTACGGCTTTCTGTGTGTACTGCAAGAATATGGAGAGAACTGACATCGTCTGTTAATTAAGAAATCAATCACGAAGGCATTGGGAAGTTTAGGTCCCAATAAAAAAGTACATTACTTCATTTCATCAATCGATTATGTCTCAAAAATTGCATCGGTTGCGTGCTTGTTTACCTAATTGCTTCGGACCTTCATATGAATTACGTATTTGGATTGAGTAACACTCAAACGTCATCAAAGGGGTGGAGAATTTGTTAATATCATTAAAATCGTAAGTATCCATTTGTTTATGGCCGTAACCAAGGATAAAATGACAATTATCATAATGATATTTTTATTAATCAATATAAAAAGGACAAAAGAAAAACTTTCAACCATTCCTTAGTTTTTTCAACATTGGAAGGCATTAAGTGACAAAGCAACTTAATTGACGCTTTAAGATATAAATTATAAATCTGTTATATGATGTTATAAGCACGAGACGAAAGTCAATAACCTTAATTTATTGCTTGCTAGCACACTTCCCTGGCAAGAAATCAAAATTTTTTGAATTAAAAAAACTAAGTGGTAGTCTTAGAATCTCTTAAAATGAAATAAATACTATGTTGATAATGCTGCACGATGAGCGAAATCAGTCCTGATCTGAGTGTAGAGGTCTTAAACATTTTTTTTTGTATTTAACTATTTTACTTAATTTAAACAAAGTTTATACGAATATCTGTAATTTATTTCTTAGTACTAAAACCATTTGTTTCGCATATCTGATAAATATTTAATCAAAATGTTTTATAAATCAGTTGATACTGCTAGAGATGAGCAAAATCATTTTTTAAGACGGCATATGCATTGCTTGGATTCAGTGTTATTTTTCTATATTCTATGCATGGAAGTTTGTCCCATGTCATGTAAAAAAAATCACTTATCGTTTTACCCGACACACAGTTTGAGAACTGCCTTAGATTGGACCACCTTTGTAGTAAAAAGGTCCAAAAAAGACGCGCTAACTGCCAAGTGATTTGCTTGCGAATAGTGGAGTTGTAGTAGTTATGTCGACAACAAAGGCAATTATAAACGAAACAAAACGATAATCATTTCCGAAGTGAGCAAATATTTGGGAAAGGCGATACGTTCGACCTTGCAATTAGAACCATTTTTTGTGAACATTTGGAATAAAACACGAATCTTGTAAATAATACTTGTTCAATACTACAAAATTTAAATCAAACACAATTTTTTTACGATATCCACTCTTTTAATGTGTTAAATGCCGTGTCTTTGTTGGTGTAAAGGAATTATATTTATATAATAAAAACAAGGATGTGGAATCGTTAAAAAAAACACTACTCAGACTCCGATTCTGACATTGACCAATAATACGATTCCGACTAAAAAAAGTTGAATTTTGACAGGTTTTTTCCTACCTATCCTTATCTATGTACATTGAATTAAAGATCAACCAACCAATCCAATAAATTGTTCATTGGATATTCTTCAAAATCGTCTAATCAAAAAAGTGGTCCGAGACACTCGATTTTCACGACTCCGACTCCAAATTCACAGCCCTGAATAAAACACAATGTTTAGTAATATTTAAAAAAAAATCGTGTTATCAATAATACAACCGGTTTCGCTCATTATCAAACGTTATCAAATTAAATCTCGTTACGTTAAATTTTATATTAGGATTTTCTATAATACAATCTACAACGGAAGTGCGCTGATGTACATGTGGTAAAAAGTAATCATTAAAAAAATATGCGCTATTTTATAAAGGAAAAACAATGATTAAACATTGACGTTTAAAATTTCAGTACTTTAGTACAGTAACTGTATTTTAAATTAAAGGCGGTATTTACATAATAGAACTATTATCCAAATTTGAACTAAACACCATGGTTCTTTTGACATTCAAGGTATAGTGCTGTCTTATGTTTAAAATTTATTAACATGCAGAACAACTGGTTCGATGTTACTTATAACTTTAAAAAAATGAGAAAAAATCCTTTGAATCCTATTTAATTGTATTTTATGGCACTTTAAATTGGAGGTATGCTACCGTGTTATGTTGTATTACCGTATTAACCGTTACAATGCTAAGCGTACGATAGTGAATGACATGGCTACTGGCCTCTATTGCCTAGTGTACACCAGTGTACATATATTTTTTTATTATACACAAAATTGATGAATATTTTATGAGTTGACATGTTGATGTAAAAATTATCTATGGAACAGCACAATAATTTTTCCTTTATTGTTGAAATCTGAATATATTTACAGCTTGATTGCTAAAACTCAATTTCAACGGTTATTAAGTCAACGATTACAATTTTTATTAATTTGACCGATTTCTTTTTGATTGTATTTATAGAAGCATAACTTTGAGTATTTGTCCTCAAAATTAGTACTACAAAAAATTTTATGAAATAAAATTGAAACCATTTTTAAGGAGTGTCGTTTGAGTGACTAATGACGAAGTAATCTTGGCAGTGAACCGGTTAATTAAGTTAGAACATCATAATGCTAAATCCTTATCATTGAGGTAAAACCTGAACCGATTGAATTTAAAAGTTATGTCAATATATAATAACTCTATCATTTTCCAAATGGATTGATAATAATATCAAAGACAAATTTCGTTGCTTGATAATAATATCAAAGACATAACCCACCAATAACCCCATCCCAGATTTGGGCTCTATCCTCTAGCAAAAACGATGGAGTAGCAAAATACTAAAATTATATAGAACTGGTACGATTTTATTTAAGACTAAACATCTAGTCAGGAAATTATTGGTACATCACTAACAATAATTATTAATACAACCGCGCAGCAAACAAAAGGTTCCCAAAATCAAATTTGATTATAAAAGCTTGCTCTAAACAGTAATTATGATATTTTTGTTCAATTTTAAATTTGATTGCAGTGAACTTTCCCATTCTTTCGCTCTGAACAATGTCATAATTAGGGACAGTTGTAGATAATAACAGCGTTTAAAATAATTACCATACTTGACTATAATTTCATACTTATGAAACAGCACGTCGTTCTGATTACTGTGGGTGTTTAAATGATAAAAAGAGGATCGACTAAGCAAACAGATTTTATTATAAATTAACATAAAAACTCAAAAATTTCTTAATATTATCGCTAAGAACCCAAAAGGAACATATATCTTATACGACGTCTCGATGGTTATATTCCGATGTTACTAGTCAGTTGTTTTACTTCCTTTTATAACACGTCAAAGCCTTTCAGTTCTGTCAAAAACACATGTAGATAGCACCACATAATCGTTTAGGACAGTGATTCTCATGTGCGGCCACCACAAGATTTTGCTGCGGCCACCAACAGTTTTATAGTAAATATTAATATTAAAAAATAGGGTTTTTACAAATGAATTTGTAAAATTATTATCATTTTAAAATTTATTGAATAAACCTGACTTATCCAGCATTTAATCGAGTTTAAGTAAAGGGCCGTATTAGTAACAAAACTGTTAAAAAAATTTGGTCGAAGTTATACGTTGATCATGAATCAAGTCAATATAAAAAATAAAAAAAGATCGAAAGAAGAAGTGAAAGATCTTTCAGTGTAATGCAATACATAAAAAATAAATATCAAAAATATTTTTATGACATTTGGTTTGTCCAAGAGACATATTCATAGGACGGCTGATGTTTATAATGCGGCCACAGTGAAATTTCACGTGAAAACCACTGGTCTAGGACATTGAAATACACCGGTCGGAAGAAAGGACCGGCAGAGAAAAGTTCCAACGTCTTTTCATGACGACTACCATAAAAGTGCATTTATTAAACTTCTTTCATAGAACCATCCCTAACTATTCACTATCGTAGTCAAAATACCGTGTAAATTATGTCCTCAAAATTGGGTAAAATTACTGTGGATAGAACCACATGATCGGCTAGGTCTTTGAAAGACCACCGGTCGGAAGAAAAGGCCAAATAGATTGACGGTGTCCGTAGGCATTCCCAGCATGTGATCAAGATATCTCCAACGACTCTTTATAACCACTGCCGTAAATATGCCGGCATATTTGCAAGACTAGTTTCATAAAACCATTCCAACTACTCCCTAGCGTCCTCAAAATAAGGTGTAGACTGTGACCGCATTATAAATATCAGCGGTGCTATAGAAATTTCTCGTGGCCGCACCCAATTATTTTATCTGGATATGTGATAAGAACAGAAGTTGAATTTGCTTAAATAGCTTTTGTAAGTCACTTGAGGTAAATAACTCGAATAAAAGCTGGACAAGTCAGGTGTATTCAATCAATTTGAAAATATTTTTACAAACAAATCTGTATTTATATATATATATATCAATATTTACAACGAAGCGAGTATAATTATATATTTATTATCATTAAAGTCCTGTTGGCTCCATCTACAATTCTTTACACTCTAAAAACATCTCCGTAAAGAAAACACACCGTTATTGTTAGCGAATATGGGTAATAATTTAAAAAAAGTCGTAGTGGCTGATAAAAGTGTTATTTTTTTGTATGATAAAAGCTTAACGTATGTAAATGATAAATAGTAATGAAAAATATTTGGTGGACGAATTTAATTGTTTTTTTTTTGTTTAATTGATAAAATCTAACCAAATAACAATTTCCTTCATTAGTTACATACACGACACGACCAAGAGCCAAGTGATTATCAATAAGCTTGCTAGTGTAAATATTTTACCTGTATCATTTAACGGCAACGAGGTGTGCAAATTGTAAATTATGTTCCATCCTTTTTTTACAAATATGAATTTCTACAGGTGTAACCAACATCGGGTTGCCGTTCTATTTTTTTTTCTTTTGTGATTTTATATTTAGTTTAATATTTGCAAATAAAATACTCCTTTAAAATGCTAGACTAAGTTGAAAATAAATAAAGTCAATACGTTCGCTATTCGAATTATTCGTTAACCGATCATCAAATTACGACAAACAGCGGTCGTGAATTAAAAAAATAACTTTAAAAAATAAATACTTATTACATATATTTGATTTTAATCAATAAATTGTCTGGCAAAAATGAAATAGTTGATGTATTTGCTTGTATATAATTTGCGTTATTTTGTCCATTCGGTACTAAAACAAAAGGTTATGCGCATGAGAAAACTAATCATGAAAAAATGAAGTGGATTCTTAACTATTATAAATGGCGTTTTGGGACACGTTAGTGACCGTTTCGCACATTGTACACGCTAAAAATAAATAAAAATATTTATTTGATAGTATCATTTTTGTATATTTTGCGAAACTGTAGAACTGATCAATTTTTAAAGTAAACAAAAATTGATCATCAAATATAATATGTCGTTTAAAATTCATAACATTTATAGAGCAGTTGCAATATAAAGAATATTATCATTTAATCCATAGCTTATCAACCGGTGGTCCGCAAAGCTTTTTGGGTGAGCCAAAACTATCGAATTTGATGTATTTTTAAATTATATTTTTTTGTTACTGTTCGTTTTGATGTGCTTAAATAATATTATATTAGAATACAGTGTTACAAAATTAAATATTTTGAATAAAAAAACAATTACAATAAATGTTTATATTTTATTCCAATGGTGATGGTCCGAAAAACATTTTTGGACTTTTTGGTGGTCCGCAGATGTAAAAAGGTTGAGAAACTACAAGTTTAATCAAAGACGACAAAAATATGTCGTATTGGCTAAGTGATGAAATTTAAGGTCACTAGCTCTTTTCTCGCTCAAAGTTTTTTTAGTATTACAAAAGACTCCCCGATAACGCGAATTCTCGACATCGCGTTTTCGTACAACTTTCAAGGAAAAAATGTATCCTCTGATTTTTTATAACTGGGATTTCTCCGATAGCCTATTCCGACAACGCGCTCCCTGTCTACCGCGTTATCAGGGAGTCTCATAAATTAAATATTGTTTCGTATTAATGATCGGAGATTTGATATTATGAAATAAAACTAAAGATATAAAACGTTTTAATTTACTCATAAATACCGATTTTACTTCGCAAAGGAAAAATTTCTCTGATGATGCGATTTTAATTCATAAAATAAAACAAACACTTTTTAATGTTAATTATTATGTCATACATACGAACTTACATAAACGTTTTAGTACTAGCGATATCAGCCTTTATTCGAGAAAAAACTCATAATTAAGATTATTCGAAACAATAAAGAGATTACAAGTGGTGATTAAAATCAATTACTAATAATTTAAAATAATATTTCTTTATTACATTTAAATCGTATTATTAGATTACAATAAATAAACAAATAATATACTACAATATTAATAATCTCATTAATACATGTCTTCAAATCGTAAAATTTATATTTTAATTTCAAACAATATTCTTCAACGCTTACCTGTTATACCGTATCCGTAACTGCATACCCTTAACGTTTTATTACATCAACATCAATGAAATATCAAAGTCGGCGGGAAGAGGCAGAGTTGTGTTAATTTGAAGCAGTTCAATCAACGAATAGGCTTAGATAGTTTACATCTCGCTAACTATATTACCTTACTTTTTAAATAAGCGGTTACCAATGTACCAATATTTCCTCGTATTGGCGTTACTAAAATAAACTGTTATTTATAATGTCTTCATTTGGTGTACGTTTTTATAATTGGATATATTTCGAAGAATTCTATGAGTGTCAAAAACGACGTTAATGATTCATCACCATATGGGGAAATTCGTAAATTCTTTTAATGCTATCATAGCATACATAAATTAATCTCCAAAAGCCAAATTTGAATTTTTTTACATTTTTACAATTTCACATTTAATACCTGGGTTTCGTCTTTCAGCATCTTCAGGCATTCCTTTACACAGATATGTATTTCGTGAGATTATTTCAAATACTAAATCTGGAAAAAAATACAATAAAAAATAATTCATTACTTTCGCCTCTCATTTAGAGTATGTAAGTATTAAAATTACCTATTAAAATTTTATGTTAGTCGATTATTATTATTTTGAAAATATCTCATTAGAAAACCATACTACATTTAATACGGACAATAACAAAAATAAAACTTGATCCAGAAATTAAAACCGTTTCGAGTGAAATCTTGTGCCAGAGAGACAGACACAAGATTGAAAATAAAATAATCGTTTTTTTTAATCATGTTTCGATTTTCGAACCTTCATTTGAGAGACCCTGCGTTAATTCAGCCGACCACCTAGCTTGTAAATCTCTTTGTTTACAGTGTGATTTGCCGCTTCTGCGGTTTCGAACGTTCTGTCATCATCATTATTATTTTATTAAGATATTGCAGGTGCATTGCGAAGGTACGAGGCGTTCACTGATTTCGTCTTACACACAGTTTACGACATCGTCAGATACAACAACAATTCAACCTTCTAAATGAATACGGGTTCAGCCAAAAAATAAAATAAATTATTTGATTGCCAATGTAAAATAAAATACGAGCAGATTTTTTATTGTGGCAAGACTAATTTATAAGAAGACGTTAAATGGTTTTTTCATGCGTCGTTTCTTTGGGCTTATTTTATTAACATTCAGTTAATAAGTGTATATACATCTAACATTAGAACAACCAGTCGATGTGTCAGTTATTTTTGAATTGTTAAATTACACAAGAATCAAGAAATGAAGAAGATGAACTCGACGAGAAATACACTAGCAAACAGAAAAAATAAAGTGCAAGTAGATATATTTTAATTAGATATTGACGATAACAGGACTTGCACTGAAATTCACCAGTCATTAGAGCAAGGTTAACATCACAAAACCACAAAGCATAGGAGACAAGCAAGGCGTCATGTGTGTAAGAAATAATAGTTATTATTTGTTGTAAAACCCTTCAATAATGACTCATTAAAAAGATTACTCGTTAATAGAAAATTATTACAGGCAATTGTGTTGATTATTCCTTTATCAATATTGTTAAATATGTTTTAGCTGCCATTTGGTTCTTTCCTTGGGGTCTGTGTTTTCCTGTAATTAACATCTTTGGTATGTAGATGATGGTAACTTTTTATCGAGCGTCAGTTCTGTTGCATTGGCGTGAGATAATTCCTGAAGAAACCGAAAAGCGAAACCCAGCTCGGTTGTGACAAAACATATGGAATCGTACAAAGTTGTAACAATTCAAATTTGATATTGAAATTCCATCAAGCACCTTCAGTCGATATCATAAATTATACAATCTATTTGTGATTTTATATAATGGTATCACATCTAACAATAAATAATGTTTTTAATGTTATGAAGTAAGCTTAATAGGTATTTTTGTCACTCAAGATCAACTAGAAGATAAAATATACCAAAAACACAACCAAACTTTTTAAATGGATACCAACCAAATAACTGAATTAAGTACAGTAGGTGATCAGTTAACGAACAGTTTTGACTTCGAACTAAAACGATCTTTCTTTTCCATTTATTCTATATATGGTTAATCGATGATCGGTTCGGACAATTCGAATAGCGATAGTAGTCTTGGGACACCATATTGAATAGACTTAGGTGTGGAAACATCTTCCTTTCACTGACATCAAGAATATTATTGATGCAATCTTGCAATGCAATTCTTGACCTATTATTCCAACGTAATATCCAGGAATTTTTAAAAAGTCCATTCTGCAATTTTTGGCTGATTCATAACGACTACAGAGTTTTACAATGATTGTAAGATGACATCAATTGTAAAACACAAAAATGCGCCTTATAATTGAGGAACGTATTTCCTATGAATAAATATTTAATACAATTTTATTTGTATGTCACCAAACTATTCAAAGGAGAGCTCTTTTCCAATACTTAAATGTGACCTAATATTTGAAGCTCATTTTGTCTACCTAAGCAGAATTATGATATGTAATGGCGATGATATTATAAAACCACCCAAATTGTAAGACATTTCGATGTGATTGAGACATTTAAAAAAAGAGACATAATCTCACAATAAAATAATATTTCCCAGCCCACTTAGGATCGCCCCTAAAAAAATCGGAGGCTGTCGGAATTTTCAAAGAAAAAGCGGCACAATTCCTCAAACAAAAAACGATTGTTGCTCATACGAATTGCCTACCTGTAAAACAATTATAATTATATCTACAAACGAGGTAAATTTGGATAATCGGTGTTTGCTTGTTCGTCGACCATGTTACCACTATCCGAATATGTTAGAGTGGCATTAGGCCCAAGCAACACTTTTTTTTAAATTACTTATTATTTCTAATTACTATTAACTAATTTTTCTTTACTTTAAATCTAAGCCCGAAAAAAACTTTCCAAATCATCAGTCAGTATCGAAAAAGTAATATTTATCATGTCAAACATATTATACCTTTTTTCATTTTGATATGACTAAGTGTAGCGTTATAGTTTATGCCATTATGCAACTAATTTCGAGATACGAAACTTAGATTCTTGAAGGGTTTTTATTTGTTTTGTGTGAATCGGGGTTAATTCACACAAGATTCTCTGTGGATCATTTTGTTTCACGATAGCCTTTCATGATTCCTTTCAATTGAACACTGCATAAGGTATTTGTTTTCTCATTATAGTTGCTGTATAAGTAACGTTAGAAAGAGAAAACTAATGATTCAGTATGATTCTAGTATTTCAACAGATGTGAACGAGTGAACCTCTTTAACAGCAAATATGTTATTTAGACACGGTGAAAAAATAGCAATGTATTTTAGTTCTACAAAATTATTTTTAACAAATATAGTTGATAGCTATTTCGGCTCACGCCATCGTCAGAACTATCTTAGTTCTTATATTAGTTCTGACGATGGCGTGAGCCGAAATAGCTATCAACTATATTTGTTAAAAATAATTTTGTAGAACTAAAATACATTGCTATTTTTTCACCGTGTTACAATGGAGTTCTACCAAGTGAATGCCAATTCAATCAATATAATATGTTATTTAGACTTATTCCTTTGTAAACGACGTTATTCTACAATAGTAATCAATTTAAATATTTACTATGGTATCTTTTAAGGTGTAAAACGTCACTTCTTGTTGGATAGCATGATATTTTAAATAATACAAACAAATTTTTAGTACTACTTTCACCATTTTTTTATGATCATAAACGGTTTCGCTTATCGCGAGTATTCTCAACTGAATATTGTTGCTAGAAAAAAATATTCATTCGTTGATCTCTCTGTAGACTCCTGAACTGTTAATGAATATTATATTATAAATAGAATGTTAGTGAATACTGGGATTAGAAACAACGAAGCTATCATACTGAGCGAAACCGGTCCCGATCATAAAATCAATTGTGTAAATAATACTCAAAATGTGTTTTGAATATTTAAAATATTACAGTATTACAAAATTCTTGTTACCAAAATTATCTCTCTTGATAATTATTTTCCTAACTTGCTTGATATGTCATTCCAGCGCTTTTATCTTATTAATAGAAATATTCTCGTTAATGATACATATCTTGTAAGGCTACCGTAGGTAATAATGACATCCAATTATAATCAGTTTGTTATAGACAGTTTAATAAATCATCAGCCCGGCATTAAGAACGTCCAGGGCTCGGTTCTTCGCTACATCTAAAGAAATCATGCCAATCCTTAACTAGGAAATAACATTATACTCTTACATTAAATCTAGCATTTCTACAGTACTAAAGTGATTTAGAAGTAATTAAGCTCCGCACAGACATTTGAAAACGCAAAAAGAGATTTAAGTGTATCATCATGTGTTATGGAAAGCGGCCTAAATAAGATTTTGCATAATGTATACAAGCTTAATTTATATATATTTGGGTTAAGACCAGTGGTTCTCATATGCGGCCACCTGAGAATCTTGCTGCGGCCAGTAACAGTTTTATAATAAACATTAATGTTTTAAAAAAATGTGTTTTTACAAATTCATTTGTAAAATTATTATCATTTGAAAATTGATTGAATTAAACTGGATTATCCAGCATTTATTCAAGTTTAATTACAAAACCATTTTAATAATAAAACTGTTTGGTCGAAGTTATACGTTGAATCAAGTCAATATAAAGAATCAACAACAATTGCTTTATTAATTCTATCGAATTTACCTACAACTGTATATTGTGAAAAATCATTCAGTGTAATGCACTATATAAAAAATAAATATCGAAATTATTTTTTTCACATTTGGTGCGGCCACGAGACATTTCCATAGGAGAGCTGATGTTTACAATGCGATCATAGTGAAATTTTACATGAGAACCACTGGTCTAGACATCCTAATGGACTATTACCAGTGTGAGTATGTGTATTGAAGTCACAATAACAAATTAGAAAAAATTTGGCAGTGTCATGAAAAAAATAGTTTTTTCTACTGCCCGATTTCACGAACCCTTCTTTGATTGATATTGATTTATCGAATTCTCGTTAACGGTACGAATTTATGATTTTTAACGAATTTCTCAGCTATATCATACTATTTTCATTTCCGGTAGATTCCTAGAAGAGCCGCTTTACGGTAATCAAAGCCTCAAAGAAATCCGACCGCAAGTCATTGGTGATAATACCATTGACTGGACAAAACCGCAAGTTTTGATCGCTTTCAAACAAGCCGGTCACCGCAAGACATGAATCCAAAATGGTGAGGAAACATAATTTGTCTTTGATAGACTACAAGATTCCGCGAACAAATCCCATAATTATTTATGGGTTTTCCAGCTTGAATTAATATTAAAAAATATTTATCTGCGAACAAACAATTCGTCGTATTTTTTGTTGACTATATTTTATTATTAATAAAATCGATATTTATTTATATAGATTTCAATAAATTCCTGTAAAGACAAAGAAATATTATGCTATTTTATACTTAAGTATTTTTTAATTTAAAAAATAATTTAATTATTTTTTAAACAGTCGTTGATAATTAAGTTGATGTGGTCACTAGCATTTTATTTGTACGCTAGTAAACTTAATTTAGAATTAATTTTGAATGATGATCTATAAACCTTTCTCTTAATTCTCGAAACATTCGTCGTTTTTTATATCTGGTTATTAAGTTATTAACTTTCAATATATATTAATAGTCTTGTTAAATTTGTATTGCATTAGTTGATAATTCTTTTAATTAGAGAAACCGATTTCATGTGTTATATTATATTCATTTCAATATATTATATTTCCGCTTCCGTTTCGTTAAATAAACAATATTCCGACTCTAACATTGACCGGAAAAACGACTCCGAATAAAATTTAATATTGTCATATTTTCTTCTTGTTCATTGAGAAGTTTTTCAAACCCGTCTAATCCATAGTTTCTCACCCGGTGGTCCGCGGTCCATCAGTGGCCAGATTTTTGGGTGGTCCTTGATGTGATATTATTTCGATAAACAATCGAATTTTATGTTGTATTTTATGGATATTTAAGTAATATTTTTTTTGTTACTGACTGTTTTAATATTCTTAAATATTGTTATATCAGCATATGCTGAAGCAAAATTAATTGTTTTTAATAAAAAAACAATTATGCAAATATTAATTATTTTTTTTCAATGTTGATGCTACGCAAAGCATTTTTGGATTGTATTGGTGGTCCGCTGATGTAGAAAGGTTGAGAAACTATGGTCTAATCGAAAAATTAGTCGCTTATATTTTACGATTCCGACTTCACAGCCCTGCATAAATGGCAATCAGGCAAATTTTTCATTGAGATGTTTTTCAAAATTTTATGATCGAAAACGATTCCGACTTCGGCTTTATAGTCGTCCGTCAATAACAGTTAATATCTCATAAGTGATTAAACGTTCTCACAACTCCTCCTTATTCCATTATATGATCTTGATAAATTAAGCTTGTTTGTAACGATTATCCAAGAATAAGAAAATATTTGCTTTTATATTTAACTCATGCCATTGAAATTAAAACTCGTTTTAAAGTTTACAATTCATTTTACAATTGTGACCGAGTTCCTGTAGCCCAAAAATCACCCAAACAAGGATTGAAGAAGGAGATCAGACGCAGAGAAATTAAGATATCTTCTTTACAAATTATAATGGGCGGTTTCTTCTCTCAGCCGATTATGACAAAAGACCTCAACGACCACCTGTGCTGCCTACCTGCCTGACTTAACCAATGTAAGAAAGCTTCAAATAGAAGTGACGGTTTACTTCACATTTTAGTGTGACTATCTAAAATATATATTTTTTAAACCATACATACTTCCATTTGGATCATTTCGAAGTATTTTCAACAAAAGCACTTATTAGTGATTCTAAACGATCGCCAATAAAAAAATTATATTACATAAAACACTAGATTGAGTAGGGCCGTGCAGACGTTAAAAAAAAACACCATTCCAACATCGAAAAACACAACTCCGACTAAAAAAAGTTTAATTTTGTCAGGCGCTTTCCTACCTTTCCTATGCTATGGGCATTAAATTAAAGATTAACCAACCAATTCGATAATTGTTTCATAGAGATATCCTTCAAAATCGTCAAATCGAAAAAGCTCTGCTATTGAGTGATAATAGTGAAAACTTTGTCCTTTTCACATATATTTTTTCATTCGTGACTTAGTCTTTGCCTTTTGGCATCTTCGAGCTTCATTTCACACGACAATAAAACTGACAAAGGTTCCAAAAGGGCCGGGTTATTAATGACAAAACATGAAGATATTGTATATAAGTATTAGCTTCAAGAAAACAAATTTGATCAATAAAACCTCACCTCAGTATAACATCACGTGTGTTTTATCTCTTTAAATATAATAACTTCACACCAAAGAAAATCACTTTACATGATCGATATGACTGATATGTATTCGAAATTAAATTATCTTTTAATTTTCTTGGTATATCAACCAGGGTTGTGATTTTCAATTAGATTATTATAAAGCATATCTCAATGAACAATTTGCTAAATTGGTTAGTTGATCTTTAATTTAATGCACATAAAAAGAAAAAAAACATGACAAAATATACCTTTTTAGTTAGAGTCGTGTTGTTGGTCAATATCGGAGTCGGAGTCGTATTTTTTAACGACTACACAGCCCTGATATAAATTTCACTAGAAAATTTCGCATTTCTGTTTACGGGAGTGTACTTATTTTTTAGGCAATGCGACATTTCGTATCCATACAGGTTGATTGGTAAATTTCTTAGCGGCACCGCCTGATTAACTTTGCTCGTCACTTTCTTTGTTTATAATAATGTCCATTTACATTTTTTATGAAGCAATTTTATGACATAAATACTATACAACTGTTATCCAATAAATTCAATGGTTTATACGAAGTTAAAACGCATCAATGTAATTATGTCAGGAGAAGACACACATATACCGTAAAATATTGATTATAAAATTTCACAAATCATCCTTCTTTTTAATGAGAATTTCATAATTATTTCTTAACTATTGATGGACTTTTCATATCATTTTATTTTGATCAAAAATTATTACCAAGAGGTTGTCGACATTTCATTAGTATATTCATTTGAATGTGTACTGTGTGATTGCTTGTAAAGTATTTTCTTACCCCTTGAAGATTTTTTTTGTAAACATGCTAATATTGACTCAAAATTTAATTTAATTCGACGTATTTGTCAGTTCTGTTGCAAACGTGTGAAAAATTGCCTGAAGATGCCTATAGATGAAATCCAGATTGTTACTGACGAAACACGTGGAATCATACAAAATTTCAACAAATCAAATTTAGTTTGTTTGTATTTTTTAGTTGATAATGCTCGCGATGATCGA
Organism: Himalopsyche japonica; assembly: GCA_028555115.1. Taxonomy (NCBI): domain Eukaryota; kingdom Metazoa; phylum Arthropoda; class Insecta; order Trichoptera; family Rhyacophilidae; genus Himalopsyche; species Himalopsyche japonica. The sequence goes on from JAHFWJ010000146.1 coordinate 107,358, forward strand.
AACCGGCCCTGGCCATTTACAATATTGTGGAAATGGTACAAATTATTATTTTGACAGTTTAAATTGTTTTTTTTTTATTATTTTAAGAAAACTTTAAAATTTATTCATTGAATTGCTCTTTACTTAGTAAAACTCAGTTTTAACACGATGAAAAATATCAATGTATTTTCGTTGTAAATTTTTTTTAAGCCATAATAGCTATCAACTATATATCTGTATAAATTTTGTAGAACTAAAGCACATCGCTATTTTTTCACTGTGGCTTAAAATTTTGTGTTATATTTAATGATTACCCGTAAAAAAAAAATAGTTTTTGAACGTTTGGTTTCGTGTTCCTAGGTTTATTACATTATAATAAAATCAATGCTCCAGCACGAAAAGGTTTTCGATTCCGTATTCAGTTAACATTTTTTAACCAAAATAATAGAATAAGTCAATCTATACTGCAATCACTTAACAACGTGTTACATAGCTTTACGCCATTTCAAAACAAAGTAATCTTTAATGGCAACTCAATATCTAGAATTTATTGACAATTTATTGTCTTTCTTTGCCTTGAAATATAGACGCAACTCAACATCGGAGCGTAAAGTTGGGCGTAAGAGGGGCGTTAAAAATTAATGGAGATAACAGATTGCCGCGTCGTCCTAAAGGTCTAAATACGCGTCGTGCTTTTAAGTTATATACAATATATATATCAGTGATTCTTAATCTGGAGGTCTCAAAAAATATACCGTAATCTTTTAATTATAAACAAAAATATTTAATTCAAGATTCAAGCCTTCTTTCAATCGTCTATATTTAATGATCTTATTAGAATAATTTTGCTAATTAATTTAAGTGATGATTGAACTATGAAACGAAGCGAAAAAGATATATTTCACCTGCTATCAGGAAGTAACAATAGTCTGATTTTACCCAAACCCGCCAAACAAGTTTTGCTATATTTGTATTTATAATTTTTAGGGAGAAACTCGGTACATGCTTTAATTCGTTTAAATGTGTAAACTATCAATTTTTATTGGAAAAACATTTTTTAATTAAATATGTAATAGACAATGAATCCACGATGACTTCGTTTTTTCCAGTGATCTTGAATAAAAAAAAAAACGCGGGAAAGTTCCTAGTATATTTTTTCTTAATACTTAGTTGCTTTTCTTTACCGTTGTCAACTGCCACATCTTGGTGGAAAAGCATTTTATTCAAACACATAAAAAAAACAACGTTTAGCCAGCTGATAATGATAACAGCTCCTGATCTTTATATTATAAAATTCCTCTCATTGCGTTATATTACGTGTGAACAGGCCGATAACATTTGTCATTTATTAATCCAAATTACTTAAGTTAGTCTATTAAAGCAGTTATTTTTTATCACAATTTTATAAGAAAAGGTGACACAATTTTAGTCATGACAAAATATAATAAATTTACAAATTATCACAATATTTGAGCAGAAGTAATTTATTATTTGTGCATATTATTACATTATATAATGTTTGAAAAAAAGTCCTTGATAATATAGCAAAATTTTAACAGGGGCAACCTTTCGAAAAGATTCAGAACTACTGATATGTATTATTACGCCATAACATTCTTAATATAATTTTACGCAAATGTCAAGTAATCATTATGGTGTAGGAACTGTTTATAGTGGTCAGTAAATATTGCATTTACTCTTTTTTGACCGATATCAAATGTTCTTACGATGTTAAAAATTACCACCTACGTATTTTCTCATTTTATAGTATTTATGTAAAACTCGTGAAGCTCTTTCGACTATAGTCAGAATTAATTTTATGTGTTAGTTATTTTAAGCCTGTTCACAATAGAGTTCTTCCAAGTGCACCCTAATCGATTTAAATGGTCATCATTGTTACCACCATCGGTCGAGCTTATCTCCGAAATTCTGGTATTTAGGAAAATATAGGTGACAAGCAGATTTATTACAAAAAATTTTCTAAAATCAATTCATATTTTATTTCTATCAAAGTGCTAACTGTCACTTCTTGATGGAAAAGCATGATACTTTAAATAATCAAAACACATTTTTTAGTACTTATTTCCACAGTATGTTTTTTGATCAGGACCGGTTTCGCTCATCGCGAGCATTATCAACTGATAATGATGATGAATACAATTTTCAAGCAAGTCTATACATAAAAAATATTTTAGTTAAAGGTAGCAGATATGCAAAACCATAGGTTCAAGAACTAAGAAACACTTAATTACAAAATTAATTAAACACTTAACAAATAATAAAAACTAGTTTAAGCTACTTTCTAATTACTAAAACTACTCTCATTGGATAGAATCCCAGTACGGACGATTTTATGAATTGATTTTTATGATTCATTTTTGAAAAAAATTGCAACATATCAATCTTTCTCACCAGTTAGACATCCAATAGCTAGTTTCTTAGCCTGGCGTTGAGAAGGCGGGCGTGACTTTAAAAAAAGAATACTACATAATACCATTTTTTCTCGCTCTGAATATTATTATTTTATATAGTCAATTACAATTCAAAATTGTAAGGTCCAAACCGCTTATTGAAAATTCCCTCTATCTTTTAAAGAAAAGGTTTACCTTTCCTGCCCCTCTTTATTTGATCCATATTTAACTGTAGTTACTAACGATTGTTATTTTTTACCCATTATTGTATATTGTTATGCTATGAAAATTACAGTTGACAATGGTCGCAATGAGTGAAACCAGCTTTAATCTAATAAATAAAATACTGTCTTAATAGTACAAAACATTTTTTTTATTGAATTGGCATTCACTTTGTGCAACTCCATAATAGCACGGTGAAAAATAGCAATGTATTTTAGTTCTAGAAAATTTTATAAGATAAGAATACACATTTTTTTATATTTAAATAATATAAAAATCGTTTCTCCAAAAAGGTTTTATAAAATATATGAAATAATTTTAAGCAAAAATTAAAAAAAAAAAAATCAAACTTAATGTTTTTTGAACACTCGGTGCGCGTTGGAGATTACATGGATATCATTTTCACGGCTCTTGGTGAAGCAAAAATCACTTTGTATGGGCAAAGACAACACCGTTGTTTAACAAGAGCATTTTGATATGCAAACAAAAAGATTTGTAACTCAAATAATGCTGCACGAGGAAGCGTGGGAACCACCGACAGAATGTGGGAGAATAAATATGAAAATCGAGACCCTGAATTCTAAACAGTGTTGGGAACATTGCTCGATAGTAACGGGAGAAAAGAAGAAGAGATAAACAGAAGGATATGTTCGTTATGTCAAAAAAATGTTATTTTTTTTCAATAAATTTTGAAGAGAAAAAAATGTTTTTTAATTGACTCTCATCGAGAGTTCATTTAAAATATATATTTTATAGTAGATGTTAATTCTTGTGTTTAAAAGAAAGAACGTTTAAAAACACATAAAATTTTCGTAAAACATATCTTTTTTCATTGCTCAAAAATGCTTTAATAACATACATACGTGGGAGATTTTCGTATTACATTTGTGTATTTAGGTATTTTAGAGATGTTTGCATACTTATATCAGTTGATAATGCTCTCTATGAGCGAAACCGGTCATGATCATAAAATATATTGTGGAAATAAATACTCAAAATGTGTCTTTTATTCAAAATAAATTTTTCACATTTTGAATTGTTACAGCTTTGTACGACTCGATGTGTTTTGTCACTAACAGCCCGGGTTTCGCCTTTCGGCATCTTCAAGCATTTTATCTCACGGATTCAACAGAGCTGACATACAATAAACAGTTAGTATCATCGTCTATATAACAAAGATATTAATTATAGGAAAATACTTACCCCAAAGCAAGCAGTAAATTGCAGCTAAAACAAATTTAATAATATTAATCTAATAACAATTAACACAATTGCCTTTAATAATTTTCATTAAAGATCTTGTTAATGAGTCATTCTTGAAAGAGTTTTACAAAAATAATAATTAACTATCATTTAAATGTAAATGGGTTTTTGTTTCTTGGAGAGAGTATTTTCCTGCAATTTAAAACTTTGGTATAAAGGCGATTCTAACTGTTTATTGTACGTCAGTTCTGTTGCAACCGTGTGATAGAATGCCTGAAGATGTCGAAAGGCGAAAATCGGGTCGTTAGTGACAAAACATGTGGAATCGTACAAAGTTGTAACAATTCCAATTTTGTATTGAAATTCCACCTAGCACCTTCAGTCGATATCATAAATTAAATTTATCATACATAAAAGATTTAATGAAAGGGTATGAGACGAAGATCATTATGTACATAATTACAATGGGAATGTACAAAACTATAACAGTTTATATCTGATATAGACATTCGATCCGGCACCATGAGTCGAAGTTAAGTTGTAAAATAGACCTTTGACTCTAAATTTATTTATTTATTTACTGTCGTATCGAAATTTTACTACAATATCATTCAATACAAGAAGGCCTCTGCTTTTTGAGTAGTACCTAGTAAAACTGATGCACATATGTATTCATTGTTCATAAATTTCGACGTACAATTAGTTTGACTTTCATATTAAGCTTCTTCACACGAGAAAGTGTTACATTAATGCCAGTTAAACAACACACTGGACTCTTCAGTGTGCTGTATGTATTTTTCACAAGGATTGTTTGAATAAGTAAATATTGTTGATTCCCATGAGACAAGAAGCCTCTCTTCTTGTTTAAATAAATAATCATTATCGAGGTATCGCAGTTATGCCTTGTCGTTAATAACATGATGATAAAATCGCGATGTATTTTAGTTTTACAAAATTTGTAAGGAATAAAGTTGATAGCTATTTCGGCTTACGCCCTCATCAGGACGATGGTATAACGTCACATTTAAAAACTCATTTACACAATATGAAAATAGGATGTTAGAACACAAGAGAAGATGTATTGTATACTTTTTACTACAGAGCTATGTATAGATAAGTAAATATTCATTCAAGTATAATTCTGATGAGGGCATAAGCCAAAATATCTATCAACTATATACCTTGAATTTTTTAGAATTAAAAAAAGAATATTTCACTCTCAAAATGTTACTTGTCATTTCTTGATGGAAAGGCATGATATTTTAAATAATAAAAATATATTTTTTAGTACCTATGTCCTCAAAATATATTATGTTCACGACCAGTTTCGCTCATTGCAAGTATTATCATCTGATAAAATATTTAATACTTGAAACATATTTTTAGTGCCTGTTTTCACAATATCTTTTATGATCAGAAGCGGTTTCGCTCAATCCGAGCATTATTAACTGATATCAGTTTCATCATATCGGTCAGCTGACATCTGTCATATTGTGGAAATAACTACTAAAATGTGGTTTTATAATTTAAAACACATTGCTATCTTTCCACCGTGTTATAATGGAGTTCTACCAAGGAAATGATAATTCAATCAATAACTTGCCTTTAATGTCATTAATCTTTGAATTTATTTACGCCATGGTTAAATTTCTTACCCTTCACCATTCAAAAAACTAATCGAAAACAGTCAGACACGAACGGTTTTTGAAATTTTTATACGGTTCAGTTTATCAGTTAATAATGCTCATAATGAGCGAAACCGATCCTGATCATAAAACATATTGCAAAAATGGGTTTTTATTGTTAAAAAAACTATGTAGTGGAATTTTTACTTAAATTTTATTTTATTTATTTGAATATTCTTATATTCGATCTATATATGTAAACACTATGCATTGTACTGCATTTTCAAATAAATTTCCCATAACCATTGTCATACGGTAATAATAACAAATGTCACAATACGCGTTTTGACTATTTTCGTATCAGAAGTCACGCTCTAGTCTGTTTCTTTTTTTATTGGGCCATAATTCAGATTTAAGTTTGTCTTGTTTTCGAAAAAAATAAAATAAAATAAAATCAAATATAACGACATGTGTGGCTCCCAAAGGCGAGCGCTCCTTTGTCATTAGGGTGAGAAATTATTTATAAATCTGAGTGGGCTTAAATGTTATCGTCAACAAAGATAGAGCGAGGATTGCCCAACGGGTATTTTTTATGCGATTCTGAAATATCAATGAAAAAATGTTTATTTGAAGTATAAAAATTATATTTTTCAATACAGACCATAATTACCACTAAAAACTTTTTAACACGGTGAGAAAAATAGCAATGTATTTTAGATCTACAAAATTATTTTTTTAAGATATAGTTGATAGCTATTTCGGCTCCCGCCATCGTCAGAACTATGCTTAAACGAACATTTGTTTATCTATATAAAGCTGTGTAGAAAAGGTACACAAAATATCTTCTCTCCTGCTTTAACGACCTAGCTTGTTTCTTGCTCGCAATAAAACTAAAAATTGTTAATGAAACCAAAAAGGCGGTTATATCAATAAGTTTACATATGGCACGGAAATGGTCTATTATGGAAACAAAACAGACCCCTGTAGAGGGTTGAGCAATGGTGATCGACATACATTAGTTTGTTCGTTAAGAATCCTTTGTGATAGTTGATATCTATTGATTTCCATCTGTTCTAAAGCCGTCATCTTGCGAATTTTATTACAAAGATGCAAACACTTAGGCGCTGAGCTTGAATTTATATTATGTGATTCTTTTACAATCAATTGTGAATCTGTTTTTTTTACTGTTGAATGATCTTACATGTTTCTTAGCTCGAGTGCTAATATACTATAATATACTTCTAACTGTCTGTCCTATATAAACGGAAAAACATGAGCCACAGGACATTTTAAAAATACCGCTTTTGTCAATTTTTTTTTTTTTTAATTTTAAGATGCTGTCATTTCTAGGTGGAAAGGCATGATATTTCAAATAATAAAAATCAAATGTTTAATACTTATTTCCGCAATATATTATATGATCAGGACCGGTTTCGCTCATTGCGAGCGTTGCAGATTATAAAATATATTTTGGAACATAAGTAGTTTAGAAGTATCTCTAAAAATGTGTTTTTATTGTTTAAATAAAAACGACATTTTTTCCAATATTTTATAAGAGTCGAGTTTGACCGAGATGCTTGATAAAATTTCAATATCATATTTGAATCGTTTGAATTTTCTACGTTTCAACATGTTGTGTTACTCGCAGGCCAGTGATTCATCTTTTAACATCGTCAGGAATTCTTGTAAAAAGTTTGTATCGTTTATCTATATATATATATATAATATAAATCAATGTATTTGCGTCTGTTTGTTCTTTATACATTACTACATCATTAATTCGACGATGTGAAACTTACTTTGAAAATTTCTTGAGTACACTTCCGTAAAAGTTTCTGGCATACCACCACTCAAATATATATATATTCTTATTTATAATATTACTTTTAACACTCGTTTACACTTTTAACAATTAAATTGTTTGTTATCATAATGAGTTTCCTTGAATTTCTTTACTCTGAGATTGCAGCAACGAGCGATGGGCATACTAGCGGGATGTTATATAAGAAACCATAATTTTTTCTAAGTATAATGTTAAAATATTGTGTTATTAATCAATAATCATGATACGTTTGAACGATTCACAAATAAATTGTACTTTGAGTGCCTTCTATCTGGGACTTGAACTCTGACCGAAATGGTCAGTTCATAATGCTCGCGATGAGCGAAATAGGTTCTGATCATCAGATATATTGTGAAAATACTACTTAACACGTGTTTTTATTGTTGAAAATATCATTAGGATAAATATGTTTTCATAATAGTATTTAAAAAATCTAAATTATGTATGATAATAGTACCACGTCTATACAAATAATGGTTACATATTCTTAAAATAATACGTAACAATAATTCTTGGGTACATATCTTCTTCTAAGCTACCTTCAAAATGGTGGTCAAGATTCCACTCAATTCCGTTGACGTAAACATTTATATCTATTTCACTTGATCAGGTTATTTATTTACATTAATGCGAGGCCCAGTTTAAGATATTTATATTAGGGCCCTTGTATTGTGTGGGCCCCCGCTGGGTCGAATGACAAACGGCCCACCGGCCGCCGCTGTGCGCCGCGCGTGTAGGGGCGGAATGCGAGCGCCGACACATTTTTAGAGACGTTATATAAATTCTTCGGTTCCACAAGACATTCGTCCGGAGATAAGGTGTTAAAATTGTATATAATATGTTTATTAGACTTTTTGTAAGTAATATGTTTTCAGTGTTGTGTGACTAGGTTCGCTCTCAGTTTGGACTGTATGGTCACTTAATGAAGCATCTTAAAAGAAGTTTTTCTATGTGAACTCATTTTTCATTAAATACTAAAAATTCTCTCGTATAAAACTATTATAAAGTGCGGCGACTTTCACTATAAAAAAAGCTTTTAAAAAAAGTAAAATATTTTAGATGTACGATATTTACAGAAGTATTATAAATTGATTTTTTTGATATTTTTCTGCGAAGTTGTCGACTTGAATTGTTAGTTCTTCTAACACACAAAACTAGCCTGCCAATGACGATGCCACTAGTAAGAGCATTATTTACATTCAACAGAATTGCTTCGGATGTCAACACATTCCACGTGGACGAGAGTGAGTTCAGATAGAATACTATTTTTTTAGTGCATTAAAACATAGATTTTTCCAGAGCTTGCTCGCTTGACTTACTTGCAAATTTACAAATTTTATTTTTTATAAATTGTGTCTTATTTGTGATACTGACTAAAGATGCTTGATGGAATTTCAATTGTTCAAACATTCTACGATTCCATATGTTTTGTCACTTACGATCCTGGTTTCATCTTTCTGTATCTTCATGCATTATTTCACACGTATTCAATAGAACTGACACAAAATAAACAGTTAGCATCGGTTATATACTAAAGGAATTTTACTAACTAATTTTAAGGAAAAGCACAGACCCTGTTTTAGCATCTAAATTAACAATTCAAATAAACTTCCATAATAATGATTTAATTATAATGACACTCAATTGCCTGTGATAAGATTTATCAATGTTAAATACTTTTAATTATTGAGTATTTCGTTAAAAAACACTTCGATAAATTAAAATGTATATGAATCAAATTTATAAATATATTTGTTTTAAAATACGCTTTTTACAATAGCTTAATATTGTTAAATGATATAGGTATTTCATTACAATGCGTGGACAAAATTCGCCAGCTTTTATCGACCTTTCATTAACAATAATATTATTTTTAATGTAATCAGCTTTAAATGAGACTCGACAGTCGGTGATAGAATGTGTTAAGCGTCCTGGGAGGGCACAATCGCCCACTTTAAAAACCACTGTCCGATCTACAATAATAAAAATATAAATTATTATCCATAACGTGTAAGGCTGGTCAAATATTTTTATCCTATCATTGATATTTCATTGCCACGTTAAGATTTTTATCGTCTTAGTCCGATGGCGTTATTCAAGCAAACTGATGACGACATTGATAATCACTGTGGACCATATTATATCAAAAAGACAGTACTTTAGTGTTAATGTAAAGCGTGTACTTTTGAAATCTTTATATGATATTTAGTGATTTACTTGGAGTCGGAGTCATGACGTTGGAATCGTGTAAAACAAGCGACCCGATTACTTTTTCGATTAGACGCATTTAAAGAATATCTCAATGAACAATTTTCCGGATTGGTTGGTTGTTCTATAATTTAATGCACATAAATAAGAAATGTAAACAAAAAAATATCAAACAAAATAAACGCTTTTTAGTCGAAGTCGTGTTGTTGGTCAACGTCGGTGAGTCGGTGGAGGTGGAACCGGAGTTTCGCAACGAGCGAAACCGGTCCTGAACAAAAAAATATATAACGAAAAAAGTACTAAAGATGTAAAATTTGAATTGTTGCACGTTTGTACGATTCCACATGTTTTGTCACTAACGACCCGGGTTTCGCCTTTCGGTATCTTCGGGCATCCTATCACACGGATGCAACAGAACTGACAATCAGTCATCTTCGGGTCATTAGTGCTTGATGGTATTTCAATATCAAATTTGAATTGTAACAACTTTGCACGATTACACATGTTTTGTCACTAACGGCCCGAGTTTCGCGTTTCGGCATCTTCAGGCATTCTATCACACGGATGCAACAGAACTGACGTAAAATAAATAATAAGCATCGTATATATACTAACGTTATTAATACAGGAAAACACTTACCCCAAGGCAAGCAGTAAATTACAGCTAACACCTATTTAACAATATTAATCTAGGTATAATTAACACAATTGCCTGTGATAATTTTCATTTACGATCTTGTTAGTGAGTCATTCTTGAAATGGGTTTTTCAACATATATCAATCAACTTTGATTAAAATTTAAATGGGTTTTTTTTCCTCATATGGAATTTCAGAGAATGCCTACTATCAAACAATTCATATTTGATATTGAAATTCCATCAGGCACATTCAGTCGATATCATAAATTATTAAAAATGTGTTTTTTTTTATTTTATTTAAAATAGGATAATAACTACATAAGTAAATTACTTGGTAGTAACTTAAGTAACTTTTACCATAAGTGAAAAGCTCCGATAAATATCAGCGTTTTGCGTTACAGCACTGCAATACTAAATATAATACACACTATTCAATTCAGCAAACATTGTCGATGGATTATGGCAAGCGAAATAAATTCTTTTGTCACTTTTCAAAACCAGAATATCTTTTGCAAAGGTAATTTGTATGCCTAATGCGTTAATACGTAATATTATTTAAGCGTATAACGCAAGGATAATCCTGTCATTTGGGTAGCATGTGGGAATAAACCGTATTTGGATAATGTGCGAAAATATGTAATGACAAAAGGATACACGTTCGAAGAATCATATTGCTAGAAAAGATTGAAGATAGTATTGAGTAGTATTATTTTGTATTTGTCAAATATTATAATAATGAAAAATTAAGCTCGTAATGGAAGCTTTTCTATGCCTAGGAAGGCAATTGTGCTTAATGCTAGACGGCATCGTTTGCTACGTTCCTGTGAGCTTTAACGATACGGCGTCACAATGTTTATCAAATTGATTCATAATTAATGATCTCAACACCACCTTTAATTTAATGATAAATTTAGTTTATAATTGTTAAGTCTGTTAAATTTTCGAGATCAGATAAGTTCATTGCCTATGTTAAACAGTTAAACAGTTACACCTCCCTTAATATTATATATATTGTATATCTCACGTCTACAATCTAAAAAAAATCTTACAATAAACCGTATGAAATTTAACTATTAAAGCAATGATCAACCCTTTTTAAATAAGTGGATATTAGTTATACTGTATTAATTTTTTCAATTAAAATTTATTGGTTGTTAATTATTGTGTAAACTTTTCGTCACAAAATCATAAGTCTGCATTGGTTATTAGATTGTATTATCCAAATTTGAAAAAAAATAATAAACTAAATAGTTTTTTGATAGTTTCAAATATAATTTTAGGTCCTCGTCTTGGAGTCTATATTTTTTGTAATCATATTTGTATACAAGCGATGCAAACGGCTTACTGACTGGCAGATTTATTGCATCCGATCGATAGAATGCGTGAAATGCCGAAAAGCAAAACCCTGATCGTGAGTGATAAAAATTACGAATAGTATACAGTTTGAACAATTCATATTTGATATTGGAATTTCATCAAACATCCTCAGTCGATATCTAAATTATTGTGTATTGGCATTTAGTTATTAGAAACCACATTATGAGAAAATAAATAATTCAATTATTACGTTTCAGAATTAATTTATTTCTCCGATTCCGGAATAAAATTGAATAAGAGTGAAAATATCTATTGTGTAGATTTAAGGAAATCCTTAGGTCAAATGTATTCTATGAATGTTCTCGAGTAGGTAGTTTCATCAAAGAATTATAAATAATTGTATTTAGAATCCATTGACCGATATATTCCTTCAATTCCTGTCCATTTATCCCGATTCACTTTGAATTGACCGCTTTGGGGAATACGAAGATTCGTCCACACTAGTCACTGTAATGTCATCACGGATTGCCATTAAATTTAAACAAAATTATTGCAAAATAATATTGACTATTAGTTGCAATGGGATAACTATTATTTGCAACTCAAAATCGCCCAGTGTAAAATGCTACGTATAATTTATTTATTGTTCTTTTTTAACTTTTCAAAAATAATGAATATTGGAATGTTAACTTAAATCCGACTATTCAAATTAGTTCTATCACATTTTATAGACAGATCGATACTATATATGTACCATATCTATCTTATATTTCATTTCCAACAAAGAAGAGTCGTTCAAAAACTGAATAACCAGCATAAAAATACTCTAATTACTGATACAACATTAATATTTTTATAATAATCTGGAGAGATGTTGTGCAGTCAGCCATGGACCTGAAGGGCCCCTAGCCCCATTTTATTTTTATTATTATTTTATAATAATAATACTAACAATTTAAAAATATTCATAAAGAAGAACTACTGACGGATTTTTTTACCGAGGCGTTGATTCGTTAAAAACCCACGACACCGATACCGATATTGACCAAAAAAAGGACTCCGACTTTAGCCAAAACACCATGACTCCACAACCCTGATATAGGATACTAATTTACTTTTTTAGGAAACTATTTTAGGAAACATAATGCATTAAATATTGAACAAAGATTTTTTTATCATAAATTTTTCGAATGCCGTGTGAACACGGCTCAGTCCTTGTCGCTAAGTATTACGCTGTACTAAGCCGATGAAATGAAACGGGAGCCAGATGGGCAATCGACAGTTCACAATACCTAATGACAACAATAGAAAATTCGGCACAGTAATAGTAACATTCTGCCCCCAATAACATTCAATTGGCTTCCTACATTTCTCGTATACGACTCAAATATCAAACCAAATATTCCCTTTGTAATAAAGCACACCAGTTAGCTTTCCTACCAATGCCCTATAGAGCACGAGTTCACAAAGTGTGTCTCGCGACTATCATGTTAAGCCGGTATTTTTTTCTTCATGTTGAATATTATATTATTAAAATTTCTATATGAAGAGATTTACTTTTCTTGTAACCCGGACTGTTTTCCTATAAATATTCAGTTTGAATAAATAAATTTGCAAGAGAACCTAGAAGTAATCGTTATATGAACATTCAATTGAGGTTTATCCTATTTTCTTTAATAAAAAAATAGCACTTTTTTTATACTATTTCCACAGTATATTTTGTGATCAGAAAAGGTTTTGCTCATCTTTTCAATGTGTTTTAATTATTGAAAACACCCTTATTTATGAAAACCCATTTATGTAATGAGCATTAGTGAATTAAATGTAAGATTGAAATAATAGGCAGCTATATTGTATCTGTTATATTGTAGAACTATGCTTAGTACTACGATTGTTAGTAATTATCATTAATGCTCTCACCAGAGGCATCTCTGTTGGTAGGCTGGTATTAAACATAATAAGGAAAAACAATTCATGTCTAGAACTCGTCAAAAAATTATCAGGAACATGCAATTCGACACAATCAAGAATCGCACAATTCTCATTTTAGTCTCGTATGATTCGAAAGAAATATGTGGCCATGTATATTTCTTTTCAAGCTTTCATACTATTAAAAGTGATTCAGTTGGATAAGGCGATATGCAATAACAATACGCCATCAAAAAAAAAAAAATGAGCACTTTAAGGATATGCATAAAATTCATTAAGGCCCAATCCTTAGACCCACTGTCAGGTTTACTTTTTACAATGTGCATGTATGGTAAAAGTTTAACACCAGAAGAAACTCTGGTGGTACGGAAGACAAAAGTTAAAATTTGCAACACTTTGATGTAGGTAATCTTAATATGATTGAGCGTTAGTTTGCTTCTGAATTGTTTACCAAAACTGTTGAAGACTTATGAAATCCACGATAGAATGTGCGATAGAAGCCATAAAATAGATTTGGTACAGCATATACATCCATGATTTCTATGAATTGAAATTCAAAAGTGACTGTATATTCAACACTTAAAAGTCTTAAAATTATTTTAAAATTCGATCCTGTTCCTATTCAATAAATCTATCCTTTTCTTTTAAGTTACAACTCAGAATGAATAATAGATAAGGTCAATTTGAAAGCAGGACCATTAGATTACGGTCAAAACTACGTAGGCGTAAACAAATATAAATGCTCTGTTCGTACCTATGTTGCTCTATTTGAAAAAATAATTCAATTAAATACAAGATAAACTACCGGGTATTCGAAAACAAAAACGTGTAAAAAATATTATTAATGCTATTTTTCAGGGTTCGCAGTGCAGAGATCAATAACGCCAGCTTTCAGGCTCGAATCCCAGTACTTTTACCGTTTTTGTAATGTTTTTTAATCTCAAATATTTTATGATGTAGACTGAAGGCGCTTGGTAGAACTTCAGTAACAAATTTGAATTGTTGAAACTTCATGTGATTCCACATATTTTATCACAAACGACCCAGGTTTTGAACGGATTATTTCAGTGGCATCCGTGTGATGGAATGCCTGAAAAAGCAAAAAGGCGAAACCGGCGTCATTAATGACCAATCATGTGGAATCGTACAAAGTTTCAACAATTCTTATTGAAACGCTGGGTTTTGTTTTCTAATCAATTTTATTCGTTGCATTGCAGAATATATACTTCCCAGAAATTCCGCAAATTTCACTTTGACGTTTAGCAAATTGCTGAAATTATGTAGGGTGTATATTTCAGATACTAAACTATGAATTAACCTGCATATTAAAATATTTTTATTAAAACTTCTTCAGGCAAAATTTGCTGAAATTAAATATTGATTAAGTTAACACAAGGTAATTATAAAAAAATATTTCCACTGTGGCTCTGCCGAATCCGTTAAAAACATTTGAAAATAGTAGTGTCCATTGAAATATTCAGTTTGAAAAGTATTTCAAATTTTTTTATAAAATAATTTTATTTTAACTATAACAATAATTTACAATTTTATTCATTGGTTAAAGATTAACGTGTCGAAAATTGGTAGTGAAAAATGGATTTATTAGGCTTTGATAAAAATCAATAACAAAAAAAAAATTGTTATCAATTAAGATGATAAGAAATGAATAAGTTTATTTTATTGTTTTTTACCTAAGTGAAGATAAAATCGTTTGATGGTACAATAGTCAATGATAAATTTTAAATATCCTATAGTTGCAGAGGATAGTGTTTATACAATATCCAAATTCCATGAGATTGTGGGAATGACATTGTTGTTAACGGCCGGGCAAGCTTTGTCAAATAATCCCAACAGAAGCTTTTGTGTTTTCAAAAATATTTGGTGTCCATCCGAAAGCTTAAAAACTCAAAAAGTAGTATTATTAGAAACATATCACAGAAAAGAATGAATATACATGTTGAATGAAAATGGAGTGTTATAAGCATTAACCGAAATCATTGCTGTACGGTTATTATTTGTACTAAAGTACTTGTAAAAACATATTATTTAATTAAGCATCTCAATTGAATAGCCAGTACTATTTTTATCTAGTCATGAAACCTTAATTTTTCGTAAAAACTCAAGCTAGAATTTGAGCTTTCAGGTTTCTGTCTGAACCGCTCATTGAAGTACGAGTAAATGAAATAACGAACGAATACATAAATCTACGTATGTAAGTCGTCTTTGACCGTCAGTGTATAGCCATTTCGTAAATATTGGACTAAAGTAATATTCTTTTTTTTTTTTGAACCGTGAAACTGAAAGTGTGTATAAGAAATAATAAATAAATAAGGGTTGAGAAAAGAAGTGTCCCGTTTTCTTATCGAAATATTTAGTCCTGCATTCATAATAAACATTCCTCTGTTTTTTCTTGCGATAAAAAAGAATGAAAAATAACAAAATTTTATTACTATTTTTTTAAAATTATTAATAATATTGACAGATCTGTTGCATCCGTGTGATAGAATGCCTGAGGATGCTGAAATGCGAAACCCAAGTCATGGAATCGTAAAATGTTTCAACAATTCAAATTGGATATTGAAATTCCATCAAGCACTTTCAGTCGATATCATAAATTAAAAATATTAATATTACAATGTTTGTATTCAAAATCACATATGATTTTTAAAAAATCGCAAAGATATCATAATCTGCACAGCATTTGTTTTATAAAATATTCTGTTTTTCATTGATTAATTAATGATAATTTTTAGTCGATTCTTAGAAGTTCATTTGTATGTGAAAAGCATTTAAATATTATTCATTATTGAATGTATTGATATCATCAAACCCGCTGATATTTGCAGAGTAAATAAAAATACTTGAATGTATTCAATGAATAAACATAATATGTTTATTCATTGAATACATTCAAGTATTTAATTACTTTGAGGGCTTTGACATATATCAGATTCCCTCTTGTTTCACGTTTGTTTTTGGCAACCCTGCACTGAGAGGACACACAAATGTGGTCTGTTAGAATTAATTGCCGGGAAAATAATATTGTCAAACCTGTTGTCGCCTGTCACATGCGATGCGGCGACAGCCTGCCAATCTGGCTCTGAGATCTAAATCAGACAATATCCTGCGATGATTTGATCGCGTCGAGCTTTTGTTTTTGGGTATTATCAGGTATGCGTCGATTGTTAAGGTTATTATCTGGGTTAACGTAATATACTGTTTAAAATTCGGTAAACATTTGGGTCTCCGTGATGAAATATTTGACAATCAGTCACAAACAATACATTGTTTATAAAATGAATGCTTGAAGGTTATTTTTTGGATATAAATGAAAAAGTGGATTGAATTTTTTAAATTTAAGGCGCTGGTCTAAATCAAGGTAAGATTTTCTTCAAAATATTATTAAAACTAAAATTTTGAATAAATTCACAATGCCATTATAATTTTATATTATTTAAATTAAGTCGTGTACCTTACTTTTATTGTGTAATTAAGGCAATCAAAGGTAATTTTTTGGTGGAAAAGCATTATACTTCAAAAAATAAAAACATTTTTTTTTGATAAGTCAGTTTTATTGCATCCGTACGATAGAATGTCTAAATATGCTGAAAGACGAAACTCGTGTCGTTAGTAACAAAACATGTAAAATCGTACAAAGTTTCAACAATTCAAGTGTCTTATTGAAATTCCATCAAGCACCTTCAGTCGATATAATAAATTGTACAAGCAAAGCTAATAATACTAAATTTTAATTAAGAATTAACAGGTCTTCAAGAACAAGAAACAATTAACATGCAATCATACAACACATACAATACATAAATGAAATAAATAGTTATGAACTGTCTTTTGATATACTTAAAATATTTGAAAACATTCATTTATTAAACACAAAATATTTTGTAGTCATTTTTTTTCGATAATCAACAAAATATTTCTTTTAATTTTTTAGCTTCTGAATACAAACATTAAATGTATTGTACATTCAAAACTCGAAGTTTTATGTCAGAACGATGAAAATATTTTCAAAATAAAATCACATGAATATATCCCAAATTGTTTGCACATGAAATTTTTTTTTTTTTTATATCAACATCCCCAAAAAAGATTTAAGATTTGGCGGTGTTAAAAGAGGTTCCTTTGAAACAAATAGGGGTCCTGGAATTGAGCCTTACCCCAACCGTCTTATTAAAGACCTACCTGTTGAAAACGACAGTCAAGTGATTAATTACCTTTCAGTTTACAGGTGACGATAAAAACTTTTAACAAGTCACTTAAGGCGCCATTGTTTAATAAATAGGCAGACGTCTCGGACATATATTACATTTTTTTGCAATGTTTACGTATGTGAACGAAAATTTGAACTTTTTATCACGACTGTGGAATCGTTAAAAAAAGACTCCGACAAAAAAAAGTATAATTTTGTCAGGTTGTTTTCCTATCTTTCCTATTTATCTTTATCTATTATTATATATTATCTATTATCAATCCTGCTAATATTCAAATAATAACATAATCTATTCTGATCAGAATCGAATATTTGAAGATTGGAAAACAATCGCTCTAAAGATACTTGGGTTAGTGGCAATGCTGTTACGGTCAATCCTGAATCTATTATGATTTCTTGAGACTGCTATATCGCTATTTAAACGTTTAAATTAAAGGCTCGGTCAATTTTTTCCACTACTTTTGATGTATCGTAAAATCCATTATTACATTTTGAAATAAAGTGTTCTTTGGTATTATATTGGGACTCAAACAAGTACGACTCATTTCTTCTTGATCATTGAATTATTTTTCAAAATCTTTTAATCGATAAAGTATTATAAATAGTTCAGCCAAAACACTGCAACTCCACGACTTCTACTCCAACTCTACAGCCCTACTTTTCACAGTGCTCTCTTAAGGAATATGTCAAAAAGCTATATAACCATATCAAAAACATCTACCTCTTGATAAAAATATATAACCATTTACTATTCTCATGTTACAAATCCGACAGCTAGAACGTGTTCCGTTTCACAAGTTGTACACGCTTTCTTGTTTCGTAAAACCAGCCCTAATCTTATAAAATAACAAATCTGTAAACGAGTACAAAATTTGGATGACTTCATCAAATTGTTGTGCTATATTTTTAAGGGGACAGGTATTTATTTCATTCCGCTTTTTCTAAGTGTAATGTATTTCTGATTCTATAGTGCAATATTAAACGTGGTTGGCTTGATTTATTGGTCAATTTTTCAATTCTCAATCAATTTTTCAATCACCGACTAAAACACTAGAATTGATAAATTTATTAATTGATTTTTTCATTTGGTTTATGTATTTATGATTCTCGCCGATCCTAAAAACGAGACACAAAAAGACCTGTTAGCAAACGACGAACTTGGTCCTATTACTTCTTCTACAATATTTAACGTTCTTAATACGCCGAGAAGCCTTCTGCATAGAAAACACAAAAGCTGAACAGGTCAAATAAACAAATGCTTGGCATAATTTTTACATTTTCGCATACACTATTTTTTATCTATCTCATTTATTTACTATCGGGAATTTATAAATGTGAATGGTCGATCTATTTTTCATTACTATCAATTTTATTGCATCGCAGAGATTTCGAGTAAGTATTGTATCTAAAATTTTTACACGTTTTAGATTTGAAAGAATTTAACCAGATAAATTAAATTTCATATTCAGAACATAATACAAAGAATATGGAAATCGTTTGGTAAACAGTTGAAAGTGTTTTGTAGTGCAAATATTTACAAAATGTAATCCAGGTTAACGCACAGTTCGAACAGCGAACAAATCATACTACAAATACTATTATCTCCAAAGATTTTTATGTTTGAACAACGAACATGTATTCGGATAACGAACTAAAACGATCATTATAATCCACTTATTCTTTCTGTAATATAATAATGATCGGTTAACGAGCAATTCAGATGGCGAATGTAGCCTTGAAACAAATAATGTTCGTTAACCGATCACCAGCTGTATTTTGATCTTTTTACTAATATTTCCTAAACAAGCTTTATAATTATCTAAGTTATTATTATAACTGTATTAATTTTGATAGATTAATTAGTAGGGGTTAAAATTGTTACCCGGCCGCACGTGCAAAGTTAATACATAAGATTGATAATATTCCCTATCTCTTAAGTTACATACAGTTCTCGTAGAAAAGCATTGGTTGCTTAAAAAACTGTATATGACAACGATTATAAATTCAACATGTGGGGGCATTCTTAGCCATTATTGTGAGAAATGTGTAAAAAAAAAAACAAAAATTATTATGTCATTTATCAAACGAAAATAACATTATGACCAGCGACACAGCAGTCTTCTTTTAGAGAGCCGACACCTCTCAAAAAATCAAATTCCGTGACTCCAAAAAGGAAAAATAAAATTGTATACACATATAATCTGAAAACGAGGCAACATTTGAATTATTATCGGGTCCTGTATTAAAAAACAACTATTATAGAAGCGTTAGGTAATTAATTAATATGTGTGGACCTGTCACTTCAAGACCTTTATATTTTGTGGTGCGTCTGTATTTTACCTGTGATCTCAAATGCAGAGACGAATTAGATATTTAATTATTTTCTTTAATTCATTATTCTTAAATAATTTATCATATCAACTCAAGGTGCTTGACTGAATTCCAATATCAAATTTGAATTGTTGATACTTTGTACGATTCCACATACTTTGTCACTACGACCCAGGTTTCGCCTTTTGGCATCTTCAGGCATTCTATCAAACCGATGCGACAGAACTGACTGTCAGATCTGTCGCATCCGTGTGATATTCTCAAGATATTGAAATGCGAAAACGGGTCATTTCGTGCAATGTTTCAACAATTCAGAATTTATTGTATAGTATTTATTATATAGTCGTATAGTTATTCCGTAGAGTATAATATAGTAGCGATCCTTATCAAAAATTGTATTTTTGTTTTTTTAAATACAGTGCCTTTCCACCAAAAAGTAACCTTTAATACGTTAATAATAAAATTACAAGATAAATTTTGTATATTTATAATTATTAAAATATAATACCGACCCGAGTTTCGCTTTTTGGCATCTTCTGGCATTCAATCACACGGGTGTAACAAAACTGACATACCATAAACAGTTAGCATCAGTTGTATAACAGAAATATTAATTAAAAAGGAAACAGTCTTGATTGCGTATAATAAGCAGTCGGAATTATTGTTATTATTGCTATGGACGCAATTGTCATAGAAGACAGAGTAACAAATACAGCGGTTGGCCAGTTAAAGGTATACGTTAATTTATAGGTCTTCACAAGTTTATAAGTAGGGTTTTGTTGAATCGTATTTTTTTATATCGAACTAGCATGTAAATTGTTGTTTACGTATACATATTTTTAAATAATAAACATACTGATTAAAAAAATGACAGTAAATGTAAAGTGATCGGCTGCACTCAGAAAGTTATCCAACAGTGAACAGTTTTTAGTCTTTGTTTAACATTACAATTAAGGCTTATTTTATATAAAATACTGAAACAATTAGTCTTATATTACAATGATATCAACATACTGAGACTAGAGTAACAAAAAGTGAATTCTAATATGTTAGGTTAAATGCCGTCGGAAAAAAAGCGAATACATTGCTAGATGTAATATTTGCAACATAGATTTAAAATAAGTGTGTACATTGTATTTTACTACTTATAAGGGCAGTTATAAAAACACTTTGCCAGTTTGTTTATCGGAAACAAAGAATTTGAACCAAATTTTATTTAAAAAAAAAATCAATTAATAAACTAACGAAACAACTCTGAATTCGCGTCTGGAATATAATAAAAAGAAGCGACAAGCCAATGTCTGGTCACACGCGAAGGGGAAGATTAGAAAAGTCCGCAGGGTTGGCAAAATAAATATTGACATTGCACTTTGACAAAAATTTTCAAAGACATAAAAATAAATTAATATTTCGAGTATTTATAGCACTAATAACTGAAAAACCATGTTGTACGATGTTTTGGTATATTGCTAGTAAACGTTATTCTGTAGGCACAATTAATACTTCCCTCTTGTTTATTTTTTTTTAATTTTTATGAACTCAAATACTGTTTGTTTAAATTTTTTGTCTTATAACAAAAATCTTGATTAGGAAGTCATATTAAATTTAATATCTTTTGTTTAATATTATACATAAAACGTAGTGGTTTTTTCGACAAAGATTTGTTTACGAGAACGAATTGTCAGTCACACATTTTTTTATATTCAAACAGAATAAATAAATACTATACTGTATATTATCATGACAAGTATTTTTGATTTTCAATATCAATTCGAAATTGATTATTTCAGTATTTGACTCTGTGATCCGCATTCAAGGAGACAAAAGTCCAACAGACCCAATACTAGTCATAATTTTAGTTTATAAATTAATTACTCTTAATTTTCATTTTAACTCTTCAAACGTTAATATTATGTGGCACCCCTATATTTGTGATACCCTTTGAAAAATATAAACGTGTGAAGGCAATGCTGATAAAACGAAGAAGTAAATCGTTTATGTCAGAGAATTTGGAAGATGTAGCGACAAAAAGAATTAAAAAATCGTTACCGTATCTCACTGTAGTCAATCTGATCGTATGGTCGCATTTTCGGCAGATGAAAAAGGTATATATAATCACATAGAGGTCAGAATGAGACGCAATGACGACAAACCAATCACGGTATAGATTTTCCAATTTCAAATAAGTTTTAAATTTTGCCATTCTTTTTTTAAGATTACATAGCCAAAATTGTATTCCATTTAATTTAAGCTGTTCCTAATTTGAATTTTTTAATTAGAATAACAATTTTAATGAGATCGTCTCGTTATTAGCTATAAATTATTTGAGTGTTGCCATATTTGCCATAATAAAAAAATAATTGTATTTTTTTTTTAATATTATTATTATGTATCACATCAAATTACTGATGCGTTCTATTTTGAATTTCAAATTTAATTTAAATGGACTTACTTAATATTATATATAATAAATGTCTTAAATTTTAAGTCAATTATGATGTACAAGACTTTAATATAGAACAGTGGTTCTCACGTGAAATTTCATGTGATAAAAATAGTTTCGATATTTATTTTTTATATAATGCTTTACACTGAATGATATTTCACAATATATAGTTGTAGGTAAAGTCGACAAAATTAATAAAGCAATTGTTGTTAATTCTTTATATTGACTTAATTCATGGTCAACGTATAACTTCGACCTAAATGCAGGATAAATCAGGTTTAATCAATCAATTTTAAAGTAATAATAAATTCACAAATTCATTTGTAAAAACACATTTTTTTAAATATCAATATTTACTATAAAACTGTTGGTGGCCACAGCAAAATCCTCTGGTGGCCACATATGGAAACCACTGATATAGAACCTTCCAATATCTCAACTAAGAAACCTTAATTTTGACTCCTATTAGTAAAAAGTATCTATTGTCGTAGTGGGTTCAAAATATATTTTCTTTTTTATTTTACTTAGTTTTATTAAATGTGTTTACATTACATGTGTTTCGCTTTTATTAGAAGCATTTTGAAAATTGACTATATTGTAAATTTATTGTACATGAAATTTGATTTTTTACAACTTTGTACGACTCCACATGTTTTGTCTCTAACAACCCGGGTTCCGCCTTTCAAGAATGACTCATTATGCCTCATGATACACGGATGCCTGAAGATGCCGAAAAGCGAAACCCGGGTCGTTAGTGACCAAAAATGTGGAATCGTACAAAGTTGTAACAATTCGAATTTGATATTAAAATTCCATCATACACCTTCAGTCGACATCATAAATTATTGTTTATGATTCTATCATTTAAATTAAAACTAAATAGTGGCGAGGATTAATTTCATTCTAATGAATGCAAGCGATAAATACAAAATATAACATTTCTACTAACCATCAAACTAATAATAATAAAAATATATTGCTATTGGCTCCGTGATGAAAATCTCAAGGGAAATAAATAAAGTGACCGCTGAATCGGTAGAGAAAAAAGGCTTTGTTTCAAATAAGGGTGTTAAAAGTGTAATACAAAAATAAAAAAAGCCAGTTTGATCGACAGTTCGTCAATAGGGTGGTCTAAGGTACTCGGTAATTCAGCGTACCTTTAAAATTTGCAGAAAGAACCATAAAAAATTGGGGTAAATGAAAAATAGCTCATTTATTTTGGATTCTTCCTCGAATTCAGAGTCTTGTGGGCTTCGTCATCATTTTTTATTTTTTTATTTTTCAATATATGTAATCGAAAGTTGAATGAAAAATCATTACTTGATTTTTTTACTTCGCTTACACCATTTTTTTAGACTTTTGAGAATAATCAACAATCTATAAAAATAATATGTTAAATAATAAAAATACATTTTTTAGTACTTCTTTCCACAATATATGCTTCGATCATGACCGGTTTCGCTGTATTTTAGTTCTATTAAGTTTTGTAGAACTAAAATGCATTTCCATTTTTTCAACGTTTTATTATTACCACTTTTAAGGTGTTAACTAATATTAGGTTTTAAATAATAAAAGCACATTTTTAGCATTTATTCTCTGCAATATATTTTTTTATCACAACCGATTTCGTTCATCACCAGCATTATCAACTGATGAAAAAAAACATTGTGGGAAAAAATACAAAAAAATGTGTTATTATTATTTAAAATATTACGCCTTTCCACCAAGACGTGACGGTGAGCACATTGAAAATGGTAATAATAACACGTTCAAAAAATAGCTATGTATCTTAGTTCTACAAAATTTTGTAGAACTAAAATACATTGCTATTTTTTCACCGTGTTATAATGGAGTTCTACCAAGTAAATGCCAACTCAATAAAATTTATCGTAATCGCAATATGTATATTGCACAACTGAATGTAAAACTTCTAAAAGCTATTAATAATTAATACAAGACTGTGGAGTAATTTTTCACGACTCCGACTCCGGTTATAACACCACTCCACAGATTGGACTGATAAAATACCTGTCATATTTTCTACACAAATCTATGTATAATATATAAATTAATATTTATAAATATGCTCTTAATGTATTGCCATATTAAAGGTAGAAAAAGTGTTAAGCTTTCAAAACATCTTCTTTTCACATTTGCAAAGGTTTATATATTACTACGACCCCATGTCAACACCACCGAAAATTTGTAACCATCACAAAAACTGTCACAAAATATATCACATTTTGAGAATGACATTTTGCATGCTATCAATTGTTTATAAATAAGATTTGATTTTGGAATAAACTTTTCACCGAATGAAAACTTTATATATAAAGTACTCACCCAATTCGATTACTTTAAGTCTTATCAAAAACTATTGGTATTTTAAATAGGTACTATCTGTGTAATGTTGTCACATTTTGAGGTAATGAATTCGTAATGACTTATTGCAAGCCATCGATTTTAGCGAGTAGTTCAGTTATAATCGTTTACTTTGTTTTCGTGAAATTGCAACGCAAAAATTGAAAAAGCTAAATTTACAAATATGTCATAATGATCAAGTAATATTTAGTCACAATTTATTATATATACATTATTACAATATTAATTATACACATTATAAAAGCGTGTAGAACGAAAGTACATAGCTGCTCTTTCACCGTGGTATAAATGATTACTACCAATTAAATGCCAATTACGTAAATAAAATAATCTATTTTTGATGGTTGATACTTTGTACATTTCCACATGTTTTGTCACTCACACCCAAGTTTCGCTTTTCGACATCTTAAGGCATTCTGGTCGTGACATATTTGAATTCTATCAAGGATGCTCAGTCGATATTTTAATTAATTAAATTGATTTCTTCTTCATTTGGTTTTGCAAATACAGTGCTAAAACTATGCAATTATAAAAAAGGCGGCATTAATTTTTTTCTCACCACCACTCTGGTGCCAAATTGTTAAAATTTAATTTTTGGTGTAAGTTAAAATCAATATGGCACTTATTTTCCATCAATTATCGAAGTCATAACATTAATTATTGTTTGTTATCGTTTATCGTGCGCTAAGACTTGGGTAACTCGTTCAATCTCTCCATTAATTTTGCCATTACTCAAGTAAAAGAAAAATATATTGATGAAATTTGAATGTGCTTGGTATTTATGTTTCAAGTAAAATAAAGCTGTTTTGATAGTTTAAAGAGTTTGAGAGGATTTATCGAGAGGTATTTTATTTTATTTTAAATACTTATTATTGACTTGGGGAAGCTTTGTGAAATGTGTCGATTAGGCCCATAGGCGCTATCAACGGTCGCATCGATATATTTTACGAGTGGAATTTTAACAGTTGACGGGGAATTGTTTTTATCTGTTTTTTGGGATAAAGTTCTTATCTTGGATTGACCGTGTCACCCTTAAACAAATGACCAGACCTTTATATTATGCGATACGAAGAATAAATACACTCGCACACAATTCGTCGTCGCAAAAATACCGGATTATTTTATCGGAGTAATTTACTGATTAAATATATCCTAAATTTTCATAGTTATTTTCAGAAAAATATTACGTAGTTATATTTCACTTTTAATGTGTTAACTGTCAGTTCTACGTGGAAATGCATTATATTTTTAATAATAAAAACGTACCTAAACATTCCTACAAAATATTTATTAGAAAATCTGATCTTGATCATAAATATATTGCAGAAATAATACTTGAATAAGTTTTCAGTATTTAAAATATATTAATTGATACAAATCTCAGTAAAGTCAATAAAACCTCATAAAACGTCTATTTAATTGACAATTTTTATGCGTTAATAATATTAATTTCATTTTGTTACGTCATGTAAATAGCGGCGTGGTCATGGGCATGAGTTGTTTGTTCATCGAATGTTTAGAACCAACCTGCCAATGGGAATTCGTTGAGAAGGGAAATTTTTGTTATTCATTCCAAAATTTTATATTCTTAAAATCAGTACTCATCGCTAAGAGAAACCGTTCATTTTGTGGAAATAGTAACAAATATTGTAACACGGTGAAAAAATAGCAATGTATTTTAGTTCTACAAAATTATTTTTACAAATATAGTTGATAGCTATTTCGGCTCACGCCATCGTCAGAACTACTTATACTACCTAATTAACTATAGTTCTGACGATGGCGTGAGCCGAAATAGCTATCAACTATATTTGTAAAAATAATTTTGTAGAACTAAAATACATTGCTATTTTTTCACCGTGTTATAATGGAGTTCTACCAAGTGAAAGCCAATTCAATCGATAAAAACAAATATTGTGCTTAGCGATTAACACATTCAATATAAATTTACGTTTCCTTTCAAACTGCATTTAAAATGTAATATACCGATTAGAAAATATTATAAATAGATAATTCTAGTTCATACTTTGAAAATTTCACTTATCGTATCAATTTCGAAATGTTTTTATTTTACTCTCCGAAAAGAGAGATTCCAAATTGCGCTTTTGGTCCCCTAAGTGAAGGATTTAAAACTAATAGGGCAAAATAAAAAAAAAGTAGCCTAGAGTGAGAAAAACGTATTTTACTTTTACGGGACTAAATCAAAAATTTGATATTAAAATAACTCTAAAACTGAAAGAACTCACTTAGAAAGCTCTACAGGTTTTCAGTTTGTAAAATATGATAGAAAAAATGTGTTATTGAGTAGAAAAAAATATAAACTATGACAATATTTATCTGCGCGAGACGTCGTCAAATTGTTTGGGCTTGAATTCAATTGCATAGTACCTCATCCATACGCCATCAAAGACTATGGAATTTACCCATTGTTTGTTTTTATTTGGATAGGTATCGAAGAGACACACTCATCTACCGATAAAAAACTGCTCGACTTTATAATGGATTAATCCTGACAGTTTTAGATAATTATTGTGAAAAGGGGGCAGAGCATATATTTAATTATCTTTAATGTGACGTAGAGCG
Source organism: Himalopsyche japonica (assembly GCA_028555115.1). Taxonomy (NCBI): domain Eukaryota; kingdom Metazoa; phylum Arthropoda; class Insecta; order Trichoptera; family Rhyacophilidae; genus Himalopsyche; species Himalopsyche japonica. Next base: position 134,703 of record JAHFWJ010000146.1, read on the forward strand.
CACGTTTAGGCATATTTGCATGTTTTGTTTATTATTTTGAAATTAACAATCGAAGTTTTCGTTTCAGCATTTTTAATTATCTACGACAAAAGAATTATACCAACTTACCCTGTGACTGCTTACGTCTCATCTGTTGGGACGGTTAACTGCAGTAGGTTGATAATAAACTCTTAAAATATGGGAGAAGTGTTATTGTCAAAAAATGTATGCCATAAATGATTTTTTTATTGTCAATATTGCTTGTCATGATTTCCTCCGTAATACCGTTTAATTGTTACAGTTGACTTTTTCTTTAAAATATTTTTTTTTATTGATTGAATTAGCATTTACTAGGTAGGACTCCATTATAACACGGCGAAAAAATAGCAATGTATTTTAGTTTTACCCAGCCATCAACTATATATCTTTATTATTTAAATTTATCATTTTTATAAAATTTTCTAAAAATGAAATACATTGCAATTTTTGGAATATTTACTCTTAGTATATATAACACTTAATAAACTCTTGAATAACTTATTGATTGAATTGACATTTACTTGGAAGAAATCCATTGCCACACGGTGAAGAGGCTTATAAAATTAAAGTCGATAATAATTTAGGTACCCATCTTAAAGATCATTTTTTCAGTTTAAAGTCAGGTAATAGAAATATAGTTGATAGCTATTTCAGCATACGCCCTAATCAGAACTATGTTTTAAAATATAATACTTTTATTTATCTAATTATATATATTGTAGTTGTGTGGAAAAGTTCGACATGACCGATACGCAGTGCAGTAGTTATGATTGTTGGCTTATGTTACTCGTCTCATTGCAGCCAGTCCCAAAACAAGCAGTTTTTTTCGATGGATGTGAGAAAAATGAATTGCGTCATGTAGTCACTATTTCTGAGCGTATCATTTATGTAATTATTCTCTTTGACAATAAGAAATATTAAGCAACATAGTAACAATCAGTTCTTGTAAACAAAATTATGCCTAGTTACCTTTAGACGATATGCACGATTTGAAAAAAATGTCTCATGTACGCAAAATTTAAATGGGAGCATGTTTGGAAACGCTGTTTTTTTTGTTATATTTTATCACCAAATATACAAGAAGCAACACAGAAAATAATTTTTCGAAATACTTTATTGCACAGATTAAATAAAAAATCCATAGACCGAAAGCAATATAAAAAAACTTTTATTTGAAAGGTTGACACTTTGAGATAATAAAATTAACATTATCTAAAATGGATTCCCGAAACTGTCAGAGTATATCGCATCAAAAATAAATCGTTCCTGTTAAGCCTCTGTTAAAAAATGTTTTTGTGCCGTTAAGTTATTCGTATCGAAAGTGAGTCATAAGCTTACTTGAAAAATAGTTACAATATTGCTCTTCAATTTAGTAATAACAGATTTAAATAGTACATATTTAAAATGCATATAATTAATTTCAAACCGTTCGTATTCGTGATTCGCATATTTCTTCTAATAATCATGAAGGGTGAAAAACTGAAGAAAAGATTTGTTTATAAGGGTGAATAAACATCTTCATAATAATGCTGTTATATTCCTGGAAATACGCAGCGGGTATAACACTAGGTACCACGGAAAGGCAGAAAATTAGTAGACCTATAATCGTAAGATAAAGTCCAGCAATTTTTTGAATTACGTTCATTATTTGTTACAATAAATATTTACTAGCATTTCTAATGAACGGGAAAAAGACTGAAGTTTTTTTACGCAGAAGATAGTTTTACTTATTTACATTTAGTACATTCTTAAATAAGATCAAATAGTCATTATTAATTTATACTTGATTTAAAGATCATTTAAAGGATATTTAATAAAAACAAACAGATTCAATTCGAAAATCTTCTTTAAACTGAATCAAGCAATACAGCCTTTGACTTGCGTGCTGAATGCCTGAATTATTATATTAAAGGCTTAATTAATGCCCTTGAGTTTATACAAATCAATCGACATAATTACGGTAAAATTCTGTTAGAAGACGAAACGAATATTAATACATCACCCCTGCTAAAAATATAATAAGGAACTCACGTAATTACGAAGTATTATTAAATTCGAATACTCTATTTTTGACGATTTATTTATTCGAGAATATTTGAGTTTATTTTCAAGAAAAAGCTAATTACGCATATAAATTTAATACGTTCATAAAAATTCAAAAAAATTCTTGAGTAACTAATTCAATTTATTTTCGATTTTTTTATTTTTCTCTATAATTCTGATGATTTCGTAAGCCGAAATAACTATCGAAACCCATATTTAAAAAATTGTAAATCTAAATACTTTATTGTAAAACCCTTTCAAGAATGACAAATTAACAAGATGGTTAATGAAAATTATCACAGGCAATTGTGTTGATTATTATTAGATCAATATTATTAAATTTGTTTTAACTGCCATTTTGTTCTTTTCTTGGTGTTTGTGTTTTCCTGTAATTAATACATTTGGTATATAGACGACGCTAACTGTTTATTGTACGTTAGTTCTGTTGCATCCGTGTGATAGAATACCTGAAGATGCCGAAACGCTAAACCCGGGTCGCTAATGACAAAATATGTGGAATCGTACAAAATTGTAACAATTCATATTTGATATTGAAATTTCATAAGCACCAACAGTCGATATAATAAATCAAGTCTAAGCTATATTTAAGTACAAACATGGCTCTGATGATGTCGTAAGCCGAAATAACTATCTAAAACCATATTTTAAAAATTGTAAGGCTTTATTCTTTGTTATTATTAACTTATTATAAAATAAATCGGCCATGTAAATATCAACTTAATACACAATTAAATTTGATTATTCTAGAAAGAAAACATCAAACAAATATGAACTGGATAAAAAAAACTCATCTGGGTGAGTAAAAAATGAGTAGCAGTAATGTATAAAAAATATCCAAAACAGGCAAACAATAAAAAAACAAAATAATATTGATGGTGTTTGTGTGAAGAAAAAAAAGTATTAGGCGATCATAAGACACATAAGGTTGTCAGTTTGGTCGCGCATGCACGTATAAAATGATTCGGGTCCTTTATTCGATATTCAAATAAAATTAGCCGGATAATGATAACAAAGAGCCGGGTGGCGGGCCATATAAGGCGAGTCGTGTTATTGCCGTGTGAAGAATGCGGTCCGTGAAACACCTTCTGTTATTCCTGCACTCCTGGTATGAGACTCGTGTTTTTATCTCACAGAATATTGGCGCCATGTTTTTTTTCTAATTTTTATTTAATTTATTAACTCACATGTAGTACTTATTGTTATTTTCTAAGTAAATCGTTTCTAGTGCGGTGGAAAAATAATGCATTTTAGTTCTAATAATTCTTTAAGGTATATACAATAGTTAGTTGCCTTACGCCCCATATTAGAAATGTCTACAATATACCTTTTATAATATAAATTTTGTAGAACTAAAATATATTGATATTTTTCACTGTGTTATAATTGAGTTCTAACAAGTTAATACAAATTTTAATCAATACATTATTTTTAAATAATAAAATTATTATGTATTTTTTCGTAAAAATAAAATATTACAGCAGAGAGCGGTTAGATATAACGTTGTAGCTAATATAATAAAAGCAAAATTAGCTGATCACTCTATGTGAAGCGTATTTTAGGAAATGATAAATTGGAGATAATGAAATCATTACAAGTATATCTTGAATGGAACGAATAAGATAAACAAAAACAGATTAATAAAGAAAATGAGAATTGAAAGAATATATACAAAAAAGATTTTAGCCCCCTTCATAATTCTATTATAAAATAAATATTCTCGCCCCACTCTTTATTTTTCAGAGAACTAGAATCATTTTTTACTTATTAATGAATAATCTTACGGTAGTAGGTAGTAAAGTAACTTATCAAAGAAGTGAAACACGTGTTATATTATATATATAGCAGTGCTCCGCAACCGGTGTGCCGCTAGGCGATATAAGTTGTGTCGGGGCCCATTTTGCCATCAAAATAATCACAAAAGAGCAGAAATAATTATTTCTCCGTTTATTTAATATTATATATGTTCATAGATATTACACACACAATCAACAATATATAATGTGAATTTATGAGAAAAACGGTTTAATTAAAGTAAATAATACAGAAAAAAATCATTCGCATTGTTATAAATATCGGCCGGTAGTGTGCAGTGAAATTTGAGAATAAATGTTGGTGTGCCGTGGAAGACAAAAGGTTGCGGTGCACTGATATATAGTGACACACCAAAAGGATTAACAAAATAGAGATTTTTATATTTTATATTAAAAATAACAAACTTGAAATGTAATGTACTAACGAGTACTTATGACGAGTTGTTACGGTATTCAATTTGAATAAATCAATTAATGTATAATATTATTATTCAAGTACTTTAATAACCTGGGCATATTTTGATACTCTCAGTATACCCAAAATGTTTATGCCTTACCCAGACCATAAAAAAAGAACGACAGAATAAATAAAAATATTGGACCAAATACAGTGACGTACGAGATTGGGATAACACAAAAAAAAAAAATCCTACATTATCGTTAAATTATTTACTAGCATACATTAGAATATATTAGCAACAGCCGTAAACATTTTTCTTTTATAATATAAAAAAAAAGTTCTTTATTAAGAAAATTATAATCTCGATAAAAACGATAATCGTTGAACAAAAATATAATAAAAACTACATTGAATGACGAATCTTTCAGACAGGCGAAAGTATCTAACAGTATCTAGAAAAATAAACTGTGATGTTTTTGATAATCTTTTGTTTTCTTCCTTAGTTGCTTACATCAACAGTCAGTTAGTGGCAATTCGAAATCACATGTAAGATACCAGTGGTCCTCAACCATTTTACACATGCGAACCGTTAAAAAAACGGAAAATTTATCGCAGACCACCAATACTCAAGTAACCGGTTTTTCATGAAAAGATCACTAACAAATATGCATATAACGGTGTGATGAAATTTAAATTTTACTAGATCAATGAAGATTCTTCAAAAGAAATATATTCAATTATTATGAGTATTTCGCTTGTGCGAAAACATAAAATTAACGAGGTTGGCAGATAAAAATATTGAAAATCGAAATACATTCTAAATATGTATTAAAAAAGAATAAATTACAGATAAAGGCATAAAAATAATTTAAATTTACAATAATTATATTAAAACCTAATTAACTTCCTTTTCGGTAGAGACACGTCATCATCTGATCTCATACGTTTAGCTGCTCTGAGAACGGTTGAAGAATTGTTTTGGAAACAATTGGCAACTACAAAAGTTTTACCAGTAAAAACAGTGGCATTTTGGTCAGTTTTCTTGCCGTTGACAGAAGTAGTTTTATCAAGAGATTTCTTGACGATGCGCGCAATCAGCGGGTCTTTTCTGGCTACTTTGACATGTCTTCGAAGTCTGGTTCTTAAAACTTTGTCTCCTTTAATGACATCGGCTCATATCCCATTAACCTTTGAGGCTGAGTAGAGGGTTTGGTCATCCAATATCCTAAAGATCATGGATGAAATTCCTACAGGTAGCCTAGATATCAAGTCAATTTGACCCGAGACGGCACGGGTTGCTCCCATCATGTATAAAAGCGAAAAGAATGAGTCCATAGTGAGACTTTTTAAAAATGAGCTAGAAACGATGTTGTTAAATAGAAAATTTTTGTTATGGTTAGCATAAATTTTCGAGGGGTCCTTTGAATTCGAACGTCGCTCGTAGAAAATTTTGACAAAAGTATGACGTCATTTTTTCTAACTTTCTCCATTTTTAAAAGAAGTGTAGTGTAACAGTAAAGTTGTTCAGATCTCATTGAAATAATCTCACATATGGGAGAGTCCGTAAAGTTTAGTTGATCGTTTTATATAAACATTAAATTTAATTGAGTATTCACTATTTCTAAATTTTATTGATAGTTTATTATTTCCCGTGTTTTGATGCAATAATTTAAAACTTTCATCCGCGCTGAATGAGTGATTCCCGATAGTAATTCCAATAATAAATCCTAATATCCCAATTATCTGATCTGTTTGCGGAGACCATCGGTGGAAGAACACTATATATGATAACGATTTTTTTTCGTAAATCAAGACAACGTAATCTTAAAAATATTTTAGAGATTATAAAATATTGGCTTTCTAACTAAAATGGTATTTACTTATTTTTTCTGTCGATATAATATTAAACGTAACTTATCGATGATTTAATAATCTTAAATGGCAGATAATTCTATATTAATATATTTCAAATCTCAGCTAAGTTATGTTTGATTCGTCTTTACAAAGTAGTGATTACAAATCAACTAAATTAATGATGGCAAATGTCCATGTTTGGAACTCAATCAATATAAAAAAGACTAGTTACTTTGAGATGTAATTTTCTATATAAATATATGCGAAGATTTTTTATTTGTTATACTGTGGATAAAGAAATGATTGGTAAACGATTTTCTTAAAGTGTTTTTGACTCGTGTAAAAACAAAAGAATAGAAGTAACCATTTTAATGTTGTTTTCCAAAATTTCTTATTTGACACTAGCGCCCTCGCAAATCAGCCAACTTATAGCGGTTTACCAGTAGTGTGTTCAATCATTTTTACCCTTCTCAAAAATAATTTTGCCGCACGTCAATGGCAAGAAATGGTCGTACTCCTGATCCCAAAATGGGTCAACTATTTTTAAAACTTTTTATCAACCTTTTTGAACACCAATTAATTTAGATGACGTTATGGCTTAATTAGTAGAAGAAAAAAAATTTTTGACCACGGATTGAAATAGTTTATGATGACTTTTGTTTGGGTAAACGACCATTTATTTACATTTTATTTTATACCCGCTGACTTACGGGAGATAACGTTTTTTTAATGAATACTATTCGATATTGAATGGTTTGTGGGGTGATTCGGTTGAAGGGTATGAGGACAACGCTTCTCAAAGTTTGTGCCGAATGGACCACCGGGAAGTCGTATATATTTTTAATATCACTCAATTTGACAAGGATAGTTTTGTCGATGAATAGTTTTTGTCATCACATAATTGTTCTTTTAAATAATAAAAGTACATTTTTTAGTACTTATTTCTACAATATATTTTTTGATCTGAACCGGTTTCGCTCATCGCGAGCATTATCCACTGATAGAATACAATTTGCAAACAAGTCTATTTATTCAAAATATATGAGTTAAAGGTTACAGTTATATAAAATCATAATGCTCGCGATGAGCGAAACCGGTACTGATCAAAAAATACGTTGTGTAAATAAGTACTAAAAAATGTTTTTTTATTATTTAAAATATCATGCTTTTCTATCAAGGAGTGACGGTTAATACCTTAAAAGTGAGGTAATTGTTTGCGGGGACATTGCAATGGGAAAAATCACCACGGCGTCAATTCACCGCAAAAACAAAATAATACATTTACCTCTAGTATAAGTAGAAAAATATTCATCTGAATTACTTAACAATCTCCTGAACGGACTTACATTCATTTTTTGATCTTTAGCTGATAGAATTTCATTACAAATTATGAACGATTTAGTTTGAATGATGGCGTAATACCAAAATAACTATCTAAAATTATAAAAGTCTTTAAAGAACTTAAATACATTACTATATGCAATATACGTTGTATATAATGTATACAATACACTTCAGTTATAATTGATTGAAAAACAGATGAATGTACATGGTAAATATTTTTTAAAGCCTGGAACAAAACACAGCAAATTAAATCATTATCAATAAGCCTAGCAATACGAAACTTGTGAAAAATAAATGAACTGTAAAGAAATAACTCTCAGCATGTTGTATGCTTAGTCGTAAATCAAAAACCTATTTGATTTAGTTCTATGTGTTTGCGATATCGACTGAAGCTGCTAGATGGAATTTAAATATCAATTTATAATTAATGAAACTTTGTACGATAAAATCATATTTTTCATAATTTCACTCCAATTCGTTACATCATATAATTTAGAGTAAGAACAATTTAACTCAATTATAGCGAAGATCTCAATGTTTAAAATATCACACCAACGGAAGGCAAATATTTTTTGGGAGTACGTATATTTGATCATCGAGAAATTGCCAAAATGGTACGTATTCTTCTACCAACATAAAAATATTAAATTATTAACGATGTTAAAAAAAACTGGTGTAAATGACATAGTGGCCATGTAGTGGATATATCGCAAAATTTCAATGCAGCCAGTCGAGCTCTCCCTAATATGTCATCTGCACCATTCTTGACCTGTCGATGATATGTTTTCTCACGCTGAAGTTTGGTGAAGAGAAGGTCGGTGATCTTTTTCTACGCCCACGCAAAAATTGTTGAGTCTCAGACGAGACTGCTCGTGGTTTGAGTCTTCGGGGAGTGTGTTAACATAGTCGACAGAAAACCAACAGAGAACGACACAACTTTTAGTGACGTGCTTCGTTAAGGGTAAGCTCTAACAACAAACCTTCTTTTTTTAGACGTTTACTGTCACTTATTGGTGGAAAGGCATGATATTTTAAATAATAAAACACAATTTTTTAGTACTTATTTACTCAATACGAGGATGCAATAATTAACTTCTTAATTCAATCCTAATGCATGGATAAAGACGCGATGTATTCAAAGAAAACAATTTTGAGGCTATGCAATCAATTGGAACGATCTACTTTCTATGTTATTTTACATTTTACTACACTTGTTTGCCCTGTATAAAGATTTTTTCAAGTTTTTTAAAGCAATAAATAAAAATCATGTTTGACTCACCGTATTGACGAAATCTTGAAACGTGATTGCCGGAGTTTTCGCATGTCTCGATTTTTCTAATAAAACCTGAAAAATAATCATACTAGATTAATAGATCGCACTTACGACTGAATTAAAAAAAATGTTTTTTAATTCAGTCAAATTTAAAATTTACACCAACCGAGTACGCGATAGAGACTGCTTGTCCTAGCAGCTCACTTGTGTTTTTTTCGTTTAATTAAATATCCTTCCAAAACAAATTGTCTACATAAAATAAAAGAAATATTAAAATGTTTTTTTTATTTTCGAAACACCAAATCTATTGATATTTACCGATGACTTAAAAATTGATAACATATTAGTGTTGTCCTCAAACATTTAGCCTATATTCACACGATGAGCATTAATCGCAAGTTACCACCACATGAAAAATCTATAATCAGTGTATCTTGTAAATTTTTGTACACCATTCATTATGTGGAAATGACTCAACATGCTAGATATTATTTATGACATCGACTGAAGGTGCTTGATGGAATTTCACTATCAAATTTGAATTGTTACAATTTTGTACGATTCCACATGTTTTGTGACTATCGACCCGGGTTTAGCCTTTCAAGAATGACTCATAATCAAGATCGTTAATGAAAGTTATCACAGGCAATTGTGTTAGTCATATTAGATTAGTATTATTATATTTGCTTTAGCTGCCATTTACTGCTTGCCTTGGGGGTGTGTGTTTTCCTGTAATTAATAACTTTGGTATATAGACGATGCTAACTGATTATTTTTGTTGCATCTGTGTGATAAAATGCCTGAATATACCGAAAGGCGAAACTCGGGTCGTTAGTTACAAAGTATGTGGAATCGTACAAAGTTGTAACAATTCAAATATGCCAGATATTGTTTAAACCCATTGAATATGTCAGTCAATACGATGTATTAGGTTGTACAGTTATTCACTAGACCAAGGAAGTATTATATAATACATATGCTCTTTATTCACTCTTTCACTTTTGGATATCATTCATATTTCACTCATCGGATTACTAGATATTGAAACCTGTTATTGCTCGGCCGAGTCCACTCTCGTAGTACCGTACTAGTCAGGTGCAAGTGAGGTATTTAGACTAAGTACGGTGGTATTGATGTGATAAATAATGGGTCATTTATTCACTCTATTACTTAACTCAAGTGTATATGTGTTATATTATTTTTAAAAAATAGTGTTTAATTGTATACATACGTCTCTCTTATTGCTGGGAATCTGGCTTTGAAATTCTGGAGTTTTAAGTGCCTTCAGAAAATCCGGCCAGGGAATTTCTCCAAATCCTTCAGGATCAAACTAAAATAAAGACATATCCGGTATTATGTTTCAAACATTAATGATTTTTACGCCGCCATTGATTTCTAAATAAAATCATGTCTTAGTTGATACATTATTGAATTTTTATTTATTATTGAAAACAATTACCTTGTCAAAAAGCACTCGCCATTTCTGAAAAAGACAAATAAAATTATTAAATTTCAGTATTTTTAGTATTGTATTGTGTACTATTAAAAAGTGCAATTAAGCTAGTTTTGATTTCTAAATGATCAACCGATTTTTTCATTGTCACCATAGTTGTATGCATTAAAATTAACTATCCGTATATATATTGATCCGAAAGTTTTTGTGTTAATGAAAACACTAGCACTGAGATTTTTTTCGGATCGTTTTAACAACATTTGAAATTTCTAATTATTCAATGTATTACGTTCCTTAAAGTATTTCAATACATGCTATTTTTTTTATAAAAAAATCACAATTTTTATTCCTGATAAATAATTTTCATGTATTTCTGAACTCTTACAGCGTTTTGATTTGACTTTATTTTGGTTCTAATTATTATGAAATGATCCTCAACATTTTATTTTTAAACTAATACTTCATTTAGATGTATATTGTAAAGTTGTCTCTAAATTGTTCCCTCAGTTCTTAAACATTTGGTTTTGCTCATTGAATTGGCATTTACTAAGTAGAACTCCATTATAACTGTGAAAAAATAGCAATCTTTTTTAGTTCCACAAAATTTTGTAGAACTAAAATACATTGTTATTTTTTCACCGTGTTATTTGGTTTTGTGCACCTGTTAATTATTTACCCGAAATTTTGTTAAGTTGGTAATGCTCACGAATTATGAAACCGTTCATGATTATAAAATATATATTTGAATTAATACTCAAAATGTATTTTTAATATTAAAAAATTAACTAATTTTCAAAAGAACTTTCAAGGTGTTAACTGTCAATTCGTGATGGAAAGGCGTGATGTTTTAAATAATAAAACCACATTTTTTAGTACTTATTTCCACAATACATTTTTTGATCGGGACCGGTTTCGCTTATCGCAAGCATTATCAACTGATCACGATGAATGAAGCTAAAATAACTTTTACGGTGTTAACTGTCACTTCTCGATGGAAAGGCATGGTATTTTAAATAATAAAAATTCATTTCCGTAGACCGGTTTCGCTCACTGCGAATAATATTCAATTTATAATGCTCGCGATAAGCGAAATCGAAAATCACTCCGTGAAATATTTGTGGTAATTTTATGAGATAAAAAATTGAAGAACACAATTCTATAATACAATATATGATATTGATAATCTTACGTCATTTAGCAATTCCCTCCGCAGTTCTGCTTCATCCACGTCTGATCCAAGATCCGTGTGGTCAGTATCGTACATGGCTTCGTTGTCCAATCCGACCCTCGATATGGTACCTAAGGATCCTCTGGTGCCGGAACCTAGAGAACCAGTTATAGTCGGAATGGGACCAGCTTCTATCCCTGATTCCATAGAAGTATTTGTTGACACTCCAACTACAGTAGTCGGAGGAGGTGCATCTTGGACCTGGCCTATTCCAGTTAGCCATATGGTCATCTTGGGGGAGTCGAAGGCCACAAAATATACCTAAGTAAACAGGTACTTTATTTGCTATGTTCGATTGCTTTGTTTCTTTACAAAATATTTGCTTCTCTAAAAATATTATCCATATATTTTGTATTTAATATATTTATTATGTACAAATTGTTATTTTATGTTTATACTCTTTAAAATGAACACAATTCGATTTACATAAATTTTGAACACTTTTTCAATTCTATATAACATTAAAAGGGTTGCTATACACAGACCAATGATCGTTGAAAAAATCAATCATAAATATGCTATAACTAATTTCATTAATTGCTTTAAAATATATTAATGTTTTTTTTTAATTTATTTCATATTAAAAAGTTTATATTAAAATTATTTAGGCAATTATTTTTTTAAGCGAAAATGAATTAATTTTCCAGACACCAGCGCACTCTGCTGGCGGCCGACGGAAACTGTCACCGGCTCTTGATTTTCTTTGATGAGGCACGCAGTGACATCTTGTGATAAATTACTGAAACAAGAAAACAATAAATAATACTTTGATTATCAATCATTATGAAGTATGAATAAAAATGAATATTTATATTATAACGTTAATTTAAAATTGACTTGCGTTGTTCGGTTGTTTGCAGCGTTTATGGATTTAAACTCTGTCGGTTTTATTGATTGTTTTTTTCAATCATTTTAAAGTCATTTGTTTATTGACACGAGCATATATGATATTTGATATTTCCTTCCACTTGTCCTATGTTACAGGCATCCCTTGATATGTCACTCTCTTTATAACAATGGTTCTCATGTGCGGCCATCAACAGTTTTATAATAAATATTGATATTTAAAGAAAATGTGTTTTTACAAATGAAAATTGATTGAATAAACCTGACTTATTCAGCATTTTGTCGAGCTTAAGTAAAGGGCTGTTTTAAAAATAAAACTGTTCAAAAATGTTGGTCGAAGTTATAAGACATTTCCATAGGACAGCAGATGTTTATAATGCGGTCACAGTCTAATTTCACGTGAGAACCACTGCTCTATAAAAAAAGATTGAGTGACTGAGAAAAATGTAGTTATAAAAGTAAATTTTATTTTAATAAGCTTTATTACCATTTCGAATACTCAAAAGTGGAAGCAGACATACAACAGATAAAAACTATAAATTTACTTTAAAAATATACAATTTGTCGTTTTAGGTTTAGAAGCCTGTAAAAACTTCAAACACAGAAATTTCGGAGTTTAACTCTTTTTGAATCAATTATTTAATAACAAAATACAAACAAAAAATATTTGTGAAATATAAATAAACTTACGAATACAGAAAAGTGACCGGTAAAATATTATCTGTGAGATTTTTCGACATCACTGGGTGGTAGGCAAATGCTTTACTTGACGCTACGTAGACAAGTTAATCCCGTCAAGTGCAAATTGATTTTCTATTCAAGAAATGGATGGGCACTAAAAGGCCTTGTGGCTGAGACATAATCGTGTTCTTCACAGACCAGTGGCGCTGAAGAAATTGTTCAACTACGTCCTACGCTCAAGGTAATAGCGTACTCAAGTCTCAAACTGTTACAATGAACGAAAAACTCAAAATGTTATATGAAATATTTTACGTAATTTAAATTGTTAAAACTTTGTACAATTCCACATATTCTTTCACTAACGACCCGGTTTTCGCCTTACGACATCTCCAGGCATTCTATTACACGGATGCAACTGATTTAAGTCACTATTAGATAGAATGAATGAAGATGTCGAAAAACGAAACCCAGGTCGTTAGTCACAAAACATGTAAAATCGTACAAAATTTCAACAATTCAAATTTGGTATTCAAATGTCATCAAGCACCTTCTGTTGATGTCATAAATTATGAAATATTTTATATCAAAGAAATTTATGTCAGACAAAAGTTTGTAGAACTAAAATCCATTGCTATTTTTTCACCGTGTTACAATGGAGATCTAGCAATTAAATGCGAATTCAATCGATAAATTTATGTCATTTCATATTTTTAGTACTAAACTGCATATATTAACTTCTCTAAAAAACAGAGAGTGTCTGCCGCACGATGCGCGGTCTTCAGTAGTTCGCTGCCTCTCACGCGAGTTATTCACACTCTCAATCTTTTGTGCTAAAGCTTCACTTACGCCGAATGATGAAATTAAACATTTTTTTATAGGGTAAGTTAATTTCATCTATTTATGCGTCTAGTCATTCTATACTGACAAAATAATATATAATACCATCACCTTTAAGGTGTTAACTGTCACTTGTTGATGGAAGGCATGATATTTTAAATAATAAAAACACATTCAGCTGATAATGCTCGTAATGAGCGAAATCGGTCCGCATCATAAATGCATCGTGCGAATAAGTACTAAAAATGTGTTTTTTTTATTATAAAATTGTATACTGTATAAGATTATTTATAAACAAAATATTTGTAAACTTCCCAACAGAAAATATATGACATACGATTTGTAAATTGGGGAAGGGAATAATTTCACAACGTTGCAAACAATATACTTTTTTAACTATGTATTTGATTACTAAAAAGAGAATTAATTATGTCTACTTCTCTACGATAAACCGTAGATCTTATTTGAATATTAAAGACTAATTTTTAAAATCACATCGTAAGTTCTCATTTTAAAATAATAAGAAAGCTTTTTGACTGTTATAACTTTAACGTGTATGCTAACCACACTTTGCTTATCTTTTAATACTGCAGGAAAACTTAAAAAATGTAATAGTTCGTGATTAATAAATATACATTTAGTTTATTTTGTATGTGTATGGGTAATTATGCTCACTGGAAGGTTTGTATTGTATTATATACAAGCATGTACCCTGCATGCGTTGCAACGCCACTCAAAATTACGATTAATCGACTTTACGGAATCGCCTCGTCGGGAGCCTCTCGCTTTCCGATCGGATAAGTCAGACTTGAGGCGAGGCCGGAGCCAATTAGAAACGATAAGCTTAGGTTATGTTTTTCTTACCGAAATTTGACAGTGGCAGCCGTATGTGTTTTTATTTATTGGAGTGCTTTTGGATACACAATGTTTTTTGTTTTTCTATCTGGTGCGTACACAAATAAATCAGAAGGTTTTCTAACACGTGAGCAGGCCATATACAGTTGTCCATGTGAAAGGCATGGATTTTCTGAATTTAGTCCACACACTTGTAACGACTGTTCTTGTGCCTTATTGATGGTCATTGCAAAGGCGACTCGCACTGGAAGCTACAGACGTTTAAATTCAAATGGCATATCTGTCGGAATCATTGGGATGCGTGGCAACATTACATCTTCTCCTTTGAATTTTCCATTTAAAATTGTAGCTTCAAAAATTCATCATTTTTCTTACTAAAAGCCTGGTACCGTTGCAAAGTCGTGAGGAATTTATGTTTCGGAGAAGAATGATAGGGACGCCAATTTTCAATGCTAAAACATGCGGCGGCATGCCTGACAAATCAAGTGAATTCAATAATTCGGTTGGATAATTGACGGCTTCGTATTGATCCGTTATAGTATCGATGGACTTATACGTTATCGCTTCTCCTAGTATTTCATTTAGTATGCTGAAATTGATTGCATTGATATCTTTGTTTTTGGCTGCTAATATAGCATGTGCACTGAGCCATTGATGACTTTTATGATTGTGTGCAATATTTGTAAAAACCTTGTGAATCAATTCGCCTATGGTTGCGGTTATTTTACAGAAATTCGCTGGCAATGTGATACGTTGTGTGGATTCCTCTATTGCCATTTTCCCATTTCCTATATCCAACAATTGTTTTACGAAACGTTCGATGGATGCATCATGTTGTAGTTGTACACGCATATTGGTCTACAAAGTGAATCTACGTACGTATCGCCATAAAACGGATGATTTGAGATATGCATTAAGTTCATCGGCCATTGTTGAACGTGATATAACAGGTAGAGTTTGTCGAAAATCACCAGACAATAAAATTATTGCGCCACCGAAAAGTTGCTCATTTCCTCTCAAATCTTTTAGTGTGAAATGAAGTGCTTCCGATGATTTTTTGTTTGCCATAGTATAGGGTCCGCCATCTATAGTTTTTTTTTTCAACTAGTGTTAGTTATGGGTCCGCCAAATAACTTTTTCTTTTGAAAATGCTATAAAAAAAAAACTACTAATATTTTCTCAAATTTCTTTTTTTATTTGAAAGTACAATCCTTCCGGTTAATAATGCAAAATAACTTCATTCAAATGGCTGCCTCGGCTGGCCATGCAGTAGCCTACACGATCGGTCCAATTTTTAAGCACATTATCGATTGTGTGCAGCTGTATTTCACCAATGGCTTCACGAATATTGTTCTTTAAAGCGTCAATTGTCTCTGGCTTGTCGGCGTAACACTTATCTTTGAGGGCACCCCACAAATAATAGTCCAACGGTGTCAAATCGCAGCTCCGAGGTGGCCAAACGACATCAGCTCTGCGGCTGATAATGCGATCTTCAAAAACAGGGCGCAAAACATCGAGTGTAGCTTCGGCTGTGTGGCACGTAGCGCCGTCTTGTTGAAACCAAATGTTGCCAATATCCTCTTCTTCAATTTTTGTGAACAAAAATTCGTTCAGCATGGTCCGATAACGATCGCCATTGACTGTAACGGCCACTCCTTGCTCATTTTCGAAGAAAAATGGCCCAATTATGCCTCTGGACCAAAATCCGCACCAAACAGTGACTCGTTTTGGGTGTACCGGCTTTTCAATGTATGCGTGCAGGTTTTCTGTGCCCCAAATGCGACAATTTTGCTTGTTTACATACCCGCCAAGATCAAAATGAGCTTCATCCGAAAAGATGATTTTTTGGCAAAATCGGCATCTTCTGTAAGTCGATCGCAGGCCCACTCAGCCAAGCGCACAACCACACACATGACCATATTCGTTCAGCGGAAGGATAAAACTAATTATTTGTCAAATCAGACATGAGCTAAGTGTTACCATTCACGAAATAAGCACTAGTTGAAAAAAAAACTTTAGATGGCGGACCCTTTACATTCATCGCATACAATGATTTTACATGATGTAAGTAGTTTGCCCGTTTAAGAATTTTTGTTGATATTGCATGTTGGTGTCACAATTATTTTCATATTCAATGGCAGTTTCAGTGCTGAATGCGCTGTTCGGCCCTTTCCAAAAGAGTTGCTGCAATTCCAGATGATGCTATTGCTAGCGCAATGTTTTTTTGTGATCGTGTGGCTGCCAAAATGAGTGAAATGAGGAAGGTTTTACCTGTGCCTCCGGGTGCATCTATGAAATAAAATCTACCACTTTGACTTGTAATTGCATCCATAATTGTGTCATACACTATACGTTGATCTGGAACCAATTTCGGAAGATTTGTTTGAACAAATTTACCCAAATCATCCACATCAAAGCGTGCTTCTCGTTAGAAATCACGATCACGCCAGTCGTTTTCAGATGGATTCAGCGCAGCCATTCCCAATTGTACCAATGATTTGTTAGCGATTACTAAACATATGTCTTCAATCAATAGCAATGCCTCATTATACACGTTTGGTGTGAATTGAACGTGTGGATTTTGAATTGTTTCACGCAAATTATGTAAAATATCTTCACTCATGTAGCCTTTGTATTTTTTCCAAGGATCTTTTGGATTGGATGGAAAGCAAATTGTTAATATTACTGCAAATAACGCATGTATTTGTTGTGGGTCAGCAGTATTCGATGAATCAGCGAGTGAAGTGTCCCAATGTCCATCGTTTTCTAGAAGATTTAATTTGAGGCAAGCTTCACGATACATGAAACATATTCGACCTTTTACTGTTCTCAATTCTTGGAAGGATGTCGGTCCACGTATGTTGATTAACAGTAATCGCAAGTAAACGCATTCTAAATTATTTGGTTGAACAGTGTACAGACGGCCTAATGCGTCGGTTGAATATACATTGTAATTTCCTTCAACTGCTTTACCTTGTTTGCGACGTTGAATTTTTTCTGATGCATTCCATCTGTAGAATGTTGGCACTTCAGAGTAAGGTAGCGTCTTTACAAACATATCATCCCTACACAATAAAAAAAATGCAGTTAACGTTGTTGGCTGTGGTGACAATGCTCTTACACGTGCATTTTCTCTTGTGAAGTACACTCGCTGTCCATTTTCAAGGTTAACTGCCAAATGAGTAACTGGTGGATGTCGTTCATGAATTGGAAGTGATAAAATGCGCCATATTGCTTCATTGCTACTAATGTAGCGTCCCAGTTGATATTGGTTGATTTCATCAATAGATGCAGTTGAATTTCCCACTCCAAAAACTGCCATATCGCTTCCTTTGTTGACATATTTACAAATGTATTTGATGAGTTTCACTAAATTACAATACTCGACGTTGATGTGTGCCTTGTACGTTTTCGAGAGAAGCTGTGAATACGGTACAATCCAACAATTATCAACTTCAACCTCATTGTTTCGCCCTTTTCATTCGTGCTTGAGTTGTACTCTGACCTATTCCTTTTCTTTTGGGTGGCATAATTGATTTCACAGTGAATGTTACGTTTTGAAATTCACTTTTGAAAAAAAAAAAAAAAATATATATATTGAATAAATTCTTCCTATGTCACACACGATTTATACGTAATATTTATTTCAATTCGTTCTGTCATGCGACATAAAACCAAAACAAAAAAAGTCGGTAAAAAATAGAACATTGAAATACTTTTTTCGAAATCGAACTTTGTTTCAAAATATTCAGTACCTTACGTAAGTACCTACAGGTGAGTGAATGTGACAGATTTGCGTCGTTCTTATTTTCGGCGTTGCTATGGATACAATGTGTCATAAATGGCTATTCTGTATTACAATGGTCTTGTATGAAAACATGTTTTTCGTAAATATTCAATTAATTTTTTTAATCAAATCAAATTCTGAGTATCCTATCTTTTGCCCGGTAGTCTAAGCAATAATTCGACAAAGTTTTATCGCAATTGGATTAATGGTGTAGGAGTTTATAAAGGACAGATAGAACGACATTCATTTTTATATATATAGATTGGTTTAATGGTGTAGGAGTTTATAAAGGACAGGCAGATAGACAGACATTCGTTTTTATATATATAGATGATGTGTATCAATGCCAGTTAAATTATTGAATAACTCCCGACTACGATCAAAGAAACTATCATCATTTGGAATAAAATAATAGTTTTTCTGATGTGATTAGCTCTACTGATTGATTATACTAAAAAATATTTTTTTTAATAAAAGAACATATTTTTAGTACTAATTTCCACAATATATTTTTGATCCATGGCCATTTTGGCCGGTTTCGTTCATCGCGAGAATTTTCAACTGATAGAATACAATTTACAAGCAAGTCTATTTATACAAAAACTTCGAGTTTTAGGTAGCATGTATACAAAACCATGGGTTCAATAACTAAGAAACAATTTAATTAGTACTCAACAATAAAAACTCATTTGAATACTAATTTCTACAATACATTTTATGATCAGAACTGGTTTTGCTTATTGAAAGCATTATCAATCTAACAAAATTTAATTTATGATATCGACTGAAGATATTTGATGGAATTTAAATATTAAATTTGAATTGTTGAAACTTTGTACGATTCCATTCTTGGGTTGTTTGTGACAAAACATATGGAATTTTTATATGAAAATTTGAACGAAATGTGTTTTTATTATATAAAATAACATGTTTTTCCACAAGAAATGACAGTTAACACATAAAAAGTGAATTTTTAATGTTTTCTGGTATCACAGTAAAAATAATTCATTGGTGGGCTGTGTGCCGACAGTGTCAATTCCACATTAAGTATTTTCAAATAAAATTTGAGAATATGGGATTTTAGAATTTGAGAATGTGTATGTGATGTCATCTATCCATAAGATGGTCTAAAATGTTTTTTTTCCTTAATTTACGTGGAGTTTTTCTTGTATGATTTTCTAAATTTTTTGTTCTGTACTTCAAAATAAATTTCGCGTATTGGCACTAAATTTATAATATAACAATAAACACGATCATAATTTCGTAGTGCATAAAATTATTTCTACTGAAAACTAAATGGCACGTGTTCAACAAATAATAAAAGGTGATTTTTTGGTTTTATTTGTTTTGAAGTTAGCATTTTTTGTGATAAGAGTGTACAGCAAAAAGCCATGTACAAAAATTACAATTCCCACATATTTTATTAATTTTAAATCGTTGCTCCGTGAATAAAATTAGTAACAACAAAATTAACCCTTTCCATGCGTAGGTTTTTCGTATATAATATAATATATATAAATTGCTATACAATATAGCTTATGTTTTGTTTATGTTTAATGTTGACATATGAAAAAGACATCGATTCGACTACATGAGAATACAAAACAAAAGAACAAAACCATAGAACACAAATTCAAAATTGTTCTTACCTTCGAAATTAACAGCTGTGAAATTCTATTTGAAATGCGAACACCGATACAGTTTTACTATCAGAACATTTAAAAAAAGAAAACAATTCACTTCAAACTGCCGCCACTAGCACATGTCTAAACATTTATCTGACAACTGGCCGTTATAAAAAACATTACAACACACCTGTAAACAGTAATATTAATATGTTCGATCTTATTTCGCGTAAACGTCACATTTCTCAATTATTATTACGGGAGGAGAGATTAAATGGCCGCCGGAACAAGACAGCGTATCAAAGGGATGCATATTTCGCCCGAATTTGAGGTTATGTTGGCGTAGTAAGTGAAATCGGGTGCATTTCCCTCGACAACGAAAAGCGCACGCGCGTACCGCCAATTTTTGACACCGCTGGAGCTTTTCAAAGCGTGGTTGCCAATTTATCATAAATTAAAGCTCACTAAAAATGTCTAAAAAATATGCTTTTAAGGTGTTCACTGTCACTTCTTGATGGAAAGGCATGATATTTTAAATAATAAAAACACATGTTTTAGTACTTATTTCCACAATATATTTTTTGATCAGGACCGGTTTCGCTCATCGCTAGCATTATGCATATGCGGTCCTGATCAAAAAATATACTGTGGAAATAAGTACTAAAAAATGTGTTTTTATTATTTAAAATAAAAAATAAGCGTTAAGCAAAACTGCTCTTAACCATTTAAAAAAACATGGAAAAATTAGAATCCAAATAACGTTAAATATTTAAAAAAAAAATATATATAATACCTTTCCAACAAGAAATAGCAGTTAACACATTAATTGTCAATAAATACAAAGATATTCACAATTTAATGTTTCTGGTTGAATTGTTGATTGAAACTTTGTACGATTCAACATATTTTGTCTTTGTCGACCAGGGTTTCTGAAGATGTTAAAATGTATCGTCATGTTGACGCTATCACAATAAAATATTTATGTTTACCTTGAAATTATTAAAAATTTTAATCTCGGTCTAGTGAGAGCGATTAGTTATCCACTAGAACTTTTGTTCGATTATCTTCCAATCCGAAAAATATCGTATTAAATACTTTGTATAAAAATAGCATTATTGATAACAACGTCTGATTCAAATAAAATACTTAGGCGAGGTGCTCGCATAAAAACTTTGAAAACCTTAAGGGGAGCTCCCTCCATCCCTATCACTCTCGTTTCCCTTCACCCAGGAGGCGCCTCCTCGTTTCCTCCCTTGTCTATTACCCCACGTCCATAACATGGGGGAGTGTGAGTCATGTTTTGTTTTACCCTCCATTTTTTCGCAAACCAATGCCAGTGTTTTATCATTCTGATTAGTACGGAGGGATTTTTTGGATAGACTAGTACGAAGGTCGTCCTTGGCATGTTTCTTAAAAAAGCGGATTAATTAACACTCTTTGCAATCGGACATGAAGCCACTTGTGAGTTAAAAATTAAAAAATGAATTACATTTTTGAATTGTGCTGTGCAAATTAATTTCCGGTACACAATAAAAATTGATAATTTAAATGACGTTTCAAACAGGAAATGTTATTTCCTGATTTCAAATTTATTTCGTTTGAGCATTATTCCACCCTTATTTAAATATATTTACTTATGCTAGCAGTGAAACCTTTACTTTTTTGTATGCCTTCCATATGAAAATATCATCTCTATTTTATGTTTTAAGCAAAAATTAATGACATTAAATTTTGAAGAATTATAACTCTCTCTAAATTTGAAATTGGAGTTAAAAATATCTAAAGTTTCCATACACCAATTTTTTCCTTGAAACGGGGCGTAGCAAGAGTGATTAGCCTACTTCTAATTTTCTATCAAATATACCTAGCCTTATATAATGATGGAAACTGGTTAACTGTGTAACAAACAGTATTTGCAGGAAATATACGTTTATATATACAGCATATTTGCTCCTTTTTGTGACTGAGTAAAGAAACAAAAAGTTTCATCTAATAACAACATATAAATTAAAAATATAGATTTTCAATTAATATGACACTAATGGATTATGAAATGATAACGAAAATTATTATGATTTATTAATGTCGTTAAATAGCTTTTATTTTAATTTTGCGAGTGACCAATGTCAACATTTAACACCTGCTACGAGTGCTACGGCGTCGTAGGCAATGATCCGTCCACGACAATATGGCAATGAAAGATAGAAAGAAATTTAATAAGAATATGAAAATAGTCCTCACAACGCACTTTTGTTCTTTTTATCTCTTCGTAAAACCCTTACTATGTAAAAATATGACTGTAAATCTTTGTGCACGGTTTTTTGTGCCTTGATAGAAGATTTTACATTGACGCAAAAACGTCACTATGTGATACACGTAACCCACTCACATACATTCAAATATTAAAATAATTAGGTGGAACAATGAAATGTTATACACAATAAAGACAATTCAATAACACGTTTGTATGCTTGTAATTATTACTTGAGCTTACTGTCAGGTAACTGAAGTATGCGAAACGTGTTGAAGGCACTCCTATACAGTAGACTCAAACGCACCTCGCGCGTTATAAACATATTATGGATCAAACGTCAAACGAGTATCATAAGTCAAGTAGAATCAAGCAATGCAACAAAATTGTTTTTACGAACAGTTACATATACACATGTACCACGCTCTTAGCACTCACGATGTGTGATAGTATATATTATTGATTGAATTGGCATTTACTTGGTAGAACTCCATCATAACATGGTGAAAAAATAGCAATGTATTTATTTAATAGTTCTGACGAAGGCGTGGGCCGTAATATTATAGCTATCAATTATATCTAATAAAATTTTGTAGAATTAAAAAACATTGCTATGTTTTCACCGTAATATATTACGATTCTTCTTTGCAATCATGGATGTTAAATTGGTTTAGTAATGTTTCTCTTCTTGTTCACGTTTCAGCGAGACTATCTAGTTGAACATGTGAAAATTAGCTGTTCGACCTTACACTGGCCATTTTGTTTATTGTATACTTACACTGGAGTATCAGCGCTTAATTAGCGAGTAGTTATTTTTATTTTGCTTTCAAAATAATTCTACATGTTGATTAATGCGTCGATCACACGATCCATGTCAATGCTCCATTTCAATTCTTTGTTTGCGGGTCGGATATAAACATTAATTTCGCGGAAATATTTTTCAATATAATAATATATTCTTACGATTCTATTCGATTTGATTTTTTCGTACATAAATTTTATGAATAATATTTGAAATCTTTCATCCCTTATCTTTGGATTGTTTTGTCGCACGTCACTGCATTTGTGCAGTAACTTTGTTGTGGTCGGTATCTTGAATTATAAATGAACATATCAGTCTCTAAATAAGGCTATAGTGTAGGATCTTTACGATCACCTTGTACCTACTTTGCAATATCTGCGAATTTTCGCATGCACTGGGACCATAAAAAGAATATTTATCTACAAATATTTATGGCTACTGCTCATTTATGATGATAAAATTTACATATTGCATAGAACTACCCATTGAACGAAGCTTTTAAACGATGGAGGGTACGGAAAATCTATATGGACTTTTTCTTAAATGGTATGATATAGGCTTAAAACCCCAATCTTTTTATTATTCTAAACACTTATTTTTATCCCTATACCAAAATCGGATACAACGGCTTTGGAAATGACGAAATCGTTGAAAACATATTCACAGACAACTTCTTTCTAATTTATAAATATTTTTTGCTAAAATCTCGGTGTTTCTTGCATAGTTATGCCAAAAAACCCGGCAACTTATGGGTTAACAATAAATTTAGTCGTATGAAAGATTATCGATCGTTAATCGAAAAGTACATAGTAATTCACAGCAATATTTTCATATATCAACAAGTTATAATCATTTTCTAAAGGGGCGGGTCATTCATTAATTGTCTCGACCAATTGGAGTAGGGAGTTTTACGAAGTTAGCAATTTTCGAGATAGGAGTGGATGTTATTTTCAATATTGACGTCAACAATGTTATTATTAAATATAAATTGAATTGATCTAAAACTAGAACATTAGTCTGAGCATAGACGTATGAAACCTTTTGTATCAAGATCTTTTATTTTCCAATCACCGTATTAAATATTGTTTTTTTGTTGCGAGAGGGTTATTGTTTTATGGATATAATTCTACTTGGGGAGGGGTCACAAAAAGTTTGAAAACTGTTGAAAAGAGGGCTTAGCATTTATCAAAATATGTTCACATAAATAATGGCCGTCCCTGGATAAAGGTCCATATTATGGTATTTGAAACAAATATTGTTAATTGAAAATTTAACATATTTAAAAACATTTTAAAAATGCGTATAGTTTAATTTCTTAAAATACCTGTCAAAAATTGACTTAAAATAGTAAGTATAATATAAATACTTCTAACACATCATCTAATTTTTTATTATATCCCATTATTCATGAATTTTTTACTGCCATCTAGTTTCAGTAATATAAATTAAATAGAAGAATACTTATAAAGTTATATAGTACGTGAACGATAGATATCGCTACACGTCATAAAGCTGTTGATTAAATTTGTATTTACCTGGCTGAACTCCATTATAAGAAAATAGCAACGTATTTAAATTCTACAAAATTAGCTCTGATGAAGGTGTAAGCGGAAATAGTATCGACTTTATTTGTTATGCGTATGGTGCTATTTTTATGGGGATAGCCGGTTATGCATTCTAGAGCAAAGATCGGATTTGTAAAGAAAACTTTGCTGCACTCAGCACTCCTGGCACACTTGTCCACTGACAACGAACTGCTCTGATTTCACTAAAGCGTACAGGACCACTTCAACGGATGCTTTACCAGTCTTAGCTGGTGTACTACCGCTGGACCTGCACATACAGGTAAGCGGTGCAATTACTCTTCTTCTAAAGGGTATTCATACAAATATCGAGGGCGTCCCTCTGACGCCGCCCCTTCTGCAAAACATACCAGATATTCACACTCATCGTTCATTTGTAAAAAAGCTGGCGTATAGAACAGCTTTGGCAGCCTGGCAGACTAGGTGGTCTGCTTCCACAAAAGGTCGCCAAACATATCTTTTCTTCCCAAACGTAACCTGGAGGCTCAAAGTGAAATGCCTTTCACCTGGACACTGGTCTTGCCAATTTATAACCGGCCATGGCAAGTTCAACGGTAAACTATTTGGGCTGGGCAAGTTGGTTGAAAGGCCGGATTGCATTTGTGGACACAACCATCAGAACGCTAATCACGTACGGTGGGACTGCCCCGAGATGAATGCCGAACGAACAGAGCTGTTTGCTGTAGTCCATCCTCATACGGGCCCAATAGGCCACGCTGACTTAGTAATGCAAGATCATACAGGGAACGAGACATTCTCGATTCGTCTTTAGATTCAACGCGTAGCACATTAAACTCTTCCGCCACGGTGGATCTTCAGTACACAGATACACAGGATACCTAATATCACGTATACTAAGTGGCTGAGCAAGTCACTTTTTTTTTTCCTCTTCTTTTAAGCACAATAGTGCATGGTTTAACGGTCGGTCCGTGCAGCTCTGTATCGAGCCAAGAATATGAGGAGTAAAATAGATTCTTTTTATTAGTATTGCGTTATGGAAGGCGGCCGTGTAACAACAGCTGCATACCCATAACAGGTGGAGGTGGGACAACCAACTTGTATATTGGTTATAAATTTTGTAGAACTAAAATACATTGCAATTTTTTCACCATGTCATAACAGTTATTAATATTTTTCATATAAGACAAGTTCAAACATATAGGATTAAAATTTAACAAATGGTCATAACAGTTATTAATATTTTTCATATAAGACAAGTTCAAACATATAGGATTAAAATTTAACAAATGTTCATAAAGACTTAATTTGTAATTACATATTTTATGCAAACTTGCAGTATTTATAGACACCTATCCCTTGTTAAACATAATTTCGCTTTAGCATTTTACATTTCATCGTAAAATATTTGCCGAAAAAATCTTGTCTACATATGTATATATACTCCGCTATTATCGACATATCCGAGGTAGATTATACTTATCAGTCATAAGGATAAGTATACATTTGCAACTCCTTTGCTATTTGAAAATTCACACTCATGGTAATATAAAAGCAACCCCATAATCTATCATTAAAAAAAAATTGTTAGAATCTACCTCGAAAACTTATAGCTAACTCAATGTGGACGAAAGTTCTTAGATTCGACAGTCCCCGCGATGAAATTAGTTGACGAAGTTAGAATTGCTTGATCAATTTCATGGAACCAAGAACTCTATCCATATCAGCCTTTCGAAAATTCATTATATGTGGAAAATTCGCCTTCAGCTTTCCCAACTGTTCTATTATAAAACTGTGAAAATGGTACTAAACAGTATCACATTTATTTGAATAAAATACCATGGACACCTGGAATCTTTTGAAGATTTCTGTTCCTTGTCAATGGGATGTTCTTAACACATTGTTGTCGGGACACGGATTTTTCCGTTTTTGCGGAACTGCTGATGGATTGCGGGACCCGTAAAAATCCGTGTTTTGTAGTCTGTTGCTAGAAGTCGGCTCACGTATTTATCCATGTAATTTGAACTGCACTTTTTTTTGTTGTCAGCAGCTAGATGTCACTGCTTTGGTATTTAACAAAGACATTTTTTTATTAGTCGTCGCATTTATTACAGTTCCACCAAATGTATTGTACTAATTTTGATATTGAATTTTTATACCTTACAAAAATATTTTTTAAAAAATGACACAAAAGTTAAATAACGAACTACAAATGCTTTATAGCTTGTGATCGTATTGAAATTGACACAAATCAAGAACCAGGACCATCAACATCCCAAGAACCAACAGCATTACTCCCGACACGGCGAACCTCAAAAGTTGATCCACCAGGAAGACTTTCTATGGATATGAAAGTCCATATGGTGCAACGAATTCTTGGAAAGGGAAAAAATAAATACGATCAAAGACAATGCCGAGTGTGTGGTGCGAGCGGCAAAAGAAGTGAGACCTACTTTATGTGCAAGTTTTGTGGTATACCTCTACACAGAGGTAAGTGTCACAGTGAGAAATATCACACATTGAAAAATTATTCATAAAAACAAATTGCGACATATTTTAGTTTTATTTCGATTTTTTATTACATACATTTTTATAAAACTTTTATGTGCAAAATAAACGGAAGTTTCCAGTGAATATAAAACTGTCATCCTCCATGTCTCTTCTTCATTTGATAGTACTGTTTATGGTAAGTCGTGTGTTTAAAATTTCATAATGTATAGTATAAAAGTTATGGCGAGTTTCCGAAAATGTAAAAATACGCGCGCGGCTGCTAAAAAATGCCCCATGCCAGGCTTAAAACAATGCGCGAAATCACCCGACAACAATGTGTTAAGAGTCAAATAAAAATCAAAATGTTTCTCAAGATATTTATTTGTTCATCTGGCAACAAATACAAAATAAATCCTCAAGAGTCAAGATTCTGTGTTCAATCTTCCTCTTCATCAGCTGCAGCTGCTCCTCCAGCACTCTTCTTCATGTTCTTCCTCTTCACACGTCCTGGACGACCACCACCGAACGGTGACTTCAGACTGAAGTCAATATGCTTTTGGGAGTCTAAACGTACCAGGAATGATGGGATGTTCACAACTTGCTTGCGGACACTGCAATTAAAATTAAATAAATAAGTAAACACATTTACGAACAAGATGATCTGAAATGATTGGATTGCTGTCAGGAACTACATCGATAATAAAATTTTATGATTGTAATAGAACATTAAACTTATTTCCCCCACAACTATATGAATGCAAAATATTTCAAAATGCTAAAGAGCAATTGAATTTTAAATACAGTATACATCTAGTAGTAGGTTTTCTTTTAATGATAATTTTTATGGAGATTACAGAGGTTTCATCTATCGACAATTTCAGTCGCAGGCCATCAGTAAGATACTGATATGCATCCAATGGAATTGTCAACAAAAGCTGAAATTCTGTATTTTTTCCCACAACTCATTTATATAACATTAGTGTGCTGTACCTTGCCACAGAACATCATTAGAAAAATGATTCAATTTCAAGACGTTGAATGCCGTTTGCACGACAGACAAGTGGTCTGTAAGAAATGCTTGTTCAATAAGTGGCAAAACTCAATCTGCAAAAGATAATTCTCTCGGACACGGATATCTTTCAGTCATTCTGGATCCTGTTAATGAAAACATGAATTATACAAATTGCTGAACAATAATATATTATGAATTATATATATATATATTAAGAATTTATTTAACAAATGTATCCATGCTTGAAACAGGAGAAACCATCAAAAAAATTCCTCCTGTGATTAATCAAGGAAGTTTATCTCGCCTTAAAGATTAGAGTACAGTTTCAATGAATGAAATTGCCCCTTGCCCAGAAAATAAGGCTGATTGTTTGATATTGTGATCCGATTGAAAACTACCCACAAATATGCCATTAAATTATCCTAGTGCAAGCCCACATTGAATGAACTATTAGTTCGAAACAAATAAGTGGAGACATTGATAATTTTTCCAGCACATAATTAGACATTAAAAAAAAAAATGATCAAAATATCAAAACTAACAATACATTTAAGAATTAGAGTTGTGAATTGCAATAGTTACCGGATATGTCTTTGTCTGATTAAGACGCGGGCATGATGGATGGACTTGGCGAGCCCAAGTTTGAACACTTGGGTCTGCAGCCTCCTTTCCAAGAAATCCTCAATTTTGAGGCCAAGCACGTAATCAAGCTTCATGCGTGTCTCGTCGAGGACTCCAATGCGCACAAGACGACGGAGAAGGGCATTACCTGGAATAAAGTATTCATTGTGCTGTAGCCATTGTTAACCAAACACATAGCAAATATGATTTCTGTTTATACTTCAGTATGTGAGTTTTCAGCAGAGCTCGTCAGTCAAGAGGTACCAGAATATTTTATTTCATCATGTAACCTATCGGTTTACTACAACCCATGCAAAATAGAAACGCAATATCCAAGCAGATTTAGGAATGTTAAAATATTGGCATGTATTCACATGTGCTTTCGCCAAGCTTTATTATCATGGTTCAGATAAGCCAACCGAAAGTAAGGATATATTTGCAAATTTTATTTAAAGCAATACTCAGAACCCAGATATCTAAAAATTTATTTGAATAAAAAAAATAGTTAATAACTAATAACATCCAATGTCACTCAATTCTTAGAAAAAATTGCCACGCGGTTTTTTTTTGTCCAGATTAGAGAAGTACTGTTCTGTAGTCAGTGGGAATAGACCAAGTAATTAAAGCTGTATGTCCAATCGATAAACCAGATATAGGAATATTACAACATTTAGAACATGATCACTTAGTGTGCGACCAAACAGAACGACATTACTTGCAGAATCTGCAATGCTCGATTATATCCGTGAAATGTGCTCGGCACAATTACAATCGTGAATTATACGATGAATAAGCAAAGTTTTAACTTTCAAACAGCAGTTTCCAAAGACCGGAAGACTAGTTATTCCTTGGTTCAGATAATTAAGTATATCTAATTTAAAAAACAATACTACTTAAATGAAAATAAATAAACAAACCTTCGAACAACCTCTTGGGCTCCTTCTCATCAAGGGTGAGAAGTTCTCGGGCAGCCTTCCGGATTTTAGCGAGGGTGTACTTTACTCTCCACACTTCACGCTTGTTACGGAGACCGAACTCTCCAATGATTTTCAACTCCTGGTCAAGACGGGTTTTCTCGTATGGACGACGCGGAGTGACGTACGTCTTTGAGAAGACAGATGGCACACGGCCGTTCACCATTTTGAAGCGTGTGACTTAACCTAAATCAGAACACATTTAAATTATCGTCAGAAAGAACACGTGTTGGCGACTTGGGTCCCAATAGAATTTGGCGAGTTGCTAACCTAATGATATTTTGAATATATGACGAAGGTATTCGACTGAAAATTAATTTCGACCGACAGTCTTAACGAAATTAATCTGACAATAGTAATCCGAATAAATTACAGCCATCATCAAGATTAAATGACGAATCGGTAACTACTACAGTAGAAAACTGATGAATTAACGTTATTATCGACATATTAACTGTTGAATTAATCAGACGGGCGAGTTAAGTGAAATATTTACCTCACACGCGAAGACGTCCACCGGCCAGCGATGGGATTTAATGAAGGAAGAGGAAGCGGTCAATCGAGTTTTGTCATAGGAAATAATTCTATAATGCTGCCACACATCAAAGTAATGTCTATGGTTTCTATAATTCTTAGTGAAAAATTTTCAATTAGTGCTTTTTATATTCGATAAGAAATATCACTGATTATAAAAAAATCTTTCACTTGGTTTTAATGTTTTTTATTATTACTTAATTAAAAATGAATATTTCTAATATATCGAAGTAAAACGAAATTAAATCATTTAATTTTAATATTTCTTATTAAATTAAATTAAAAATAAATATTTCAATTTATAAGACTCCCTCAAGAATTTTATTGTACACTTCAATCATTTTTCAAAAATATTATTTGATTTTTAAACGAAACAATAAAACTGTGAAACAAAATTGTTATATGAAAAAATGGCTTACACTTTTAAAATATTTAATTATTTTGTCTAAATCAAAACTAAAATAGTATTTTTGCTTTATGTTAAAAATAATCGATATAACATGTAAAAAATAAATTACCCCCTTACGATTTATACTATTATAAATTACGTATAATTTATAAAAAGCAGATCATTTTTACAAGACTTAAAAAATATCTATTGCAAATTCGTTGTAATATAAATGGACTGTTCATAATTGGAAAAAAATGATCACATGGTATTTTTTAAATTTTCAATTATGAATCGAGGAATGAATAAAATAATTTAAAGTCTAAAAATAAATTCAAAACTTGCTTATGGTTTTGCGAAGTTCAAGCTTTCAAACTCTATTTCAGTTTCCTATGATCATTTTTAAATAAATAAAGTCATTTTTGACAGAAGGATTAAATTTGAATATAGAGGAGTCCAAGTAAGTGATATTATTATTTTTTTTTATTATGATAACAAAATATTCCATCATTTATCACATACCTAAAAATAGCCTGAATATTCTTTTTTGAACTCCAAAGAAATATATATAATTATAAACATAACAAGGCCGCGCGCCAACCTTCTCGCTCGTCAAACTGATGTACTTTCTCTGTATGGAAACGTCACATTACATAAGGGAATAATACGTCGCAGAGGTTCGTCGCGTTTAAATATTTCTGTGTAATTTTGCCAATCGACGGCAACAAAAACTCATGAAGCTGTATTATGCAGTCTGGTAGAGTTGTACAATTGGTTAGAAGATTGTCAACCGGAGACAGTAGATTAAAACCAAATTTGAATGTGAATCAAAACATAACCAAGGACTGTCATATTGCCGTGCCAAATAAAAACAATGACTTTAGCGATGCGAAACGTTTCTTCCGGTTTGTCATTGCTGAATGAATTACTCAATTAATACGTTACGCTATTTTTTTTTTTTTTTTTTTAATGTGTCTCATTATTTTCCGTGTTTCAGATTTAGGTCTTCGTCGAATCCCTTCTCGCCGGAAATAACTCGTGCATCTTTTTCGATTTCTCGTGAACTTTTATCGAAAGCTATGTCTTCTAAGACTATGACACACGACAAGAGGGCCACTGAGCCCCCTAAATTCACCAATCGCCTGGCTAAGGAGCAGTCGCCTTACCTGCTTCAGCATGCCCATAATCCTGTCGATTGGTATCCATGGGGAGAAGAAGCGTTCGAAAAGGCCAAGAAAGAAGATAAAATGATCTTTTTATCAGTTGGCTATTCAACTTGCCATTGGTGTCACGTTATGGAGCACGAGTCCTTTGAAAACGAAGAAACCGCTAAAGTGATGAATGAGTATTATGTGAATGTGAAAGTGGACAGAGAAGAGAGGCCAGATATAGACAAAGTGTATATGATGTTCATTCAGGCGACATCTGGCAGCGGTGGTTGGCCCATGTCCGTGTTTCTGACCCCGGATTTACACCCTGTGACGGGCGGCACCTACTATCCTCCCGAAGACAAGTACGGCAGGCCGGGTTTCAGGACATGCTTGACGAACTTAGCAGGGAAATGGGCCAACCAACGCGAAGACTTTATTACCACCGGTGCTCATATTGTGGAAGTGTTAAAACAAGTGTCAGATGTTGGGAAACCCAATATTAACCCGGCTTCGGTGCTACCCGGTGAACAATGTTGGAAGTCTTGTATCAGACAATATGTTGAAGATTTTCAACCTGAATTTGGCGGCTTCAGAGAAGCCCCTAAATTTCCTCAAGCGTCAAATTTTAATTTTCTTTTCCATGCATACGCCAGAGATAAAAAATCTGATATAGGTAAACAATGCTTGGAAATGTGCCTGTATACATTAAAGAAAATGGCCTACGGAGGTATACATGATCATATATCGAATGGTTTTGCAAGGTATTCTGTCGACGACAGGTGGCATGTGCCCCACTTTGAAAAAATGCTTTATGACCAAGCACAATTATCTATAGCTTATACTGATGCTTATTTAGCTACGAAAGATGAATTCTTTGCAGAAATTGTAAGAGATATCCTTACGTATGTTAACAGAGATCTGAGCCATGAATCCGGTGGTTTCTATGGAGCTGAAGATGCCGATTCATTCCCCACTGCAGACGCAACAGAAAAGAAAGAAGGAGCATTTTGCGTTTGGGAATATGATGAAATTGAAGAACTATTGTCAGGAAAGACTGTTAATAATCAAGTTGGCATGAGTATACCATATGCGGAGATATTCCGGCATCATTTCAGCGTAGAGCGAGGCGGTAACGTCGATTTGGACTCTGACCCCCACGGAGAAATGCTGAATAAAAATGTCTTGATTATACTGGGAAGT
Organism: Himalopsyche japonica; assembly: GCA_028555115.1. Lineage (NCBI taxonomy): Eukaryota > Metazoa > Arthropoda > Insecta > Trichoptera > Rhyacophilidae > Himalopsyche > Himalopsyche japonica. Next base: position 167,743 of record JAHFWJ010000146.1, read on the forward strand.
CCGGCTCAAACGTCTGAAAAATTCGGCCTTACTGCCACCCAACTCGATACAGTTTTAGCAGAATGTAGAACGATTTTGTACGACGCCAGACAGAAACGTCCGAGGCCACATTTGGATTCAAAAATGCTTTGCTCGTGGAATGGTCTCATGATCGCTGGGTTTTCAAAGGCCGGCCAAACACTCGGAGACACAAAGTATATCGACAGAGCGGTAAAAGCAGCAAGCTTTGTGAAGAAGCATCTTTACAATAAGTCTGATGGTACACTTCTGCGATCTGTTTACCGCGACGATGATGGGAAGGTTACACAAATGTAAGTTGATTTATTTTTTGGTTTTATTAATAGCCATTTAGTGGATTATTTTTAACATTGACACATATTCTATTTTCGTCTCACACCTGTCGGTCTACTGCATTGATAGTTGGCTGGTATGTATCTACTGAGCTTTTGGGCCAAGTATCTTTTGATCTAATTGCCTTCTGGAATCTTTAACGTTTTATAATCTTACTATACACATATAAGTAAACAGTAAATTTTGAATGTTGATTCAAACTAATTGACATTTGTTATAAACTTTAACATGAGAAGATTTTTAAGGATGTTAAAAGTGAATTTATTCAGCATTCTAGGTAAGAAAAATCTGTTGGTGGATCATAGTGAAGCATATAAATATTTCATTAGACTAACGGTATATAGAACAAAACTTTGTATATATAACTTCAAATGAAGTAAAAGTAACTTGTTTTGCTTAACAAATGGTTCATAATACAGTAATTAATCGTTCATGGCCTCGTATCGATAAAAATATCTACTACTGGCTTTATTTATACTATCATTATTTTTATAAATAACACATTATTTATTCAAAAAATTAAGGTTTATTTTTATCACATCTAAGTAAGATAATTTGTGGTTTTGATCAAAAATATTTTTTATTTGATATCTCCAAGTTATAAAGATCTATGAACTTTAATTTAATTCTAAATAGAAACGTAGCACAGTGAGATGTAAATTTGAAAATGAATAAGTAATCTTCTTTTTGAAAAACAAATGCAATTCATATTTAAAATTTTAGTTCTTATTAAATTTTAATATTATAATATAAATATGTTAAGTGATTATTTAAATTCAATTTTCTGTTTTTTAATCTTTTTTTACTCATTCAGTGCATATTAGTTAAGTGCTGTGTTGGTCCATTCATTGTAGCCATGCATATAGCTGGTACCTTTACTCCTATAGAAAATTTAATTTGTTGGAAGAATTGCTGTTCATTGTTAAAAAAGCAGGTTGTTAAATTAAAAAAAATGCACTTTCATAGTATTATATATTAATATAGTACTGTTCCAATTGATAATGCTCGCGATGAGCGAAACCGATTCTGATCAGGAAATATATTGTGGAAACAAGTACTAAAAAATTTGTTTTTATTATTTTAATTAACATTGCCTTTCCGTCAAGAAGAAACAGTTAACACCTTAAAAGTTATTTATATATTTTATAATTGTAGTTTACATATTTCTATAGTTTATTGATTGAATTGGCATTTGCTTGGTAGAACTCCATTACAAAATGGTAAAAAAATAGCAATGTATTTTAGTTCTACAAAATTTTATAAGATATAGTTGATAGCTATAGCTAACACGCCATCGTCAGAACTATGCTTAAACGAACATAGTTTATTTCTTGCTCACAATAAAACTAAAAATTATAAATGAAACTAAAAGGCGGCTATATCAATAAGTTTACATATGGCACGGAAATTTATTGACTCATTCTGACGATGGTGAGCCGAAATACATTAGTATTTTTTTACCGTTTTAGTTCCATAGTGTTTCTCAACCTTCATCTCAACCCAAACTGCAGAACCATTCCTGAAAATTTCACTTGTAACTTTTTTGGGAGCGGTAAAAAATAAACTATTTATTGACTTTATTGGCATTTTTTTTTCCAATTCGGTTGTGTGCTCCGTGCTACTCACGGATTGTGAATCGTTTATCAAATTTACATGATATCGTTGCCATGGCAATCGAATGTTTATTAAAAGGCTGTATTATTATAAAATACATAGCTTTGACATTGGCCGAGTGAGACCACAAATTGCAATCTTTATACATAATACTCGCTTGCTCGACAGCCATGAACAGTGATTGAATGTCATCCAATCAGATGCAAATACAATCGACATGGATATTGCGGAAGGTTAACACTGCTCGAATCGTGTTATTAATATTCATACTCGTATATTTTTGTGTGTTGTATTGCAATATCGATAAACTTTTTGAATGTTATTGCTTTTAAATCGCCACACAAAATAAGTAAGGAAAATGCATACGGTTCTTTTTTGTGATAAGACAAATTAATACTAAACATATTGATTGAATTGGCATTCACTTGGTGAAACTCCATTATAAAACGGTGAAAAAAATAGCAATGTATTTTAGCTCTACAAAATTTTATAAGATACAGTTGATAGCTATTTCGGCTCACGCCTTCGTCGGAACTATAGTAGAATTTAGTTCTGACGAAGGCGTGAGCCGAAATAGCTATCAACTATATCTTATAAAATTTTGTAGAATTAAATACATTGCTATAAACAGTTCAATTACAATAACTTCTTTTGGTATCATTCAGGGACTCCCAATTGTAGGAATTCCTAGGGCCGTATTCAGTCGATTTTTAAAATCTTCTTTATTTGTATGCGCTGAAAATTATGTTTCTTCGTATATCCTTAGCCAATTGTGATTGTAATTCTCTTTTTTGCATTGGAGTAATAAAGTTAAAATCATTCTTTAATATGTGTTATAAATGCAAAATTTAATAATAAATTAAATAACTTGTGTTTTATTTTTAAGTTTTCAGCCCTGACCTACTATAAAAATATAAAATCTATTATATATTCATCAGGTATCTAAAGAACACGGCTTAAAAATCTCTTTCATTGGTTTACGGAGAAGACACTTTCGGAATATGAAGAGGGATTAGCATATACATTTCCATGCTTTAATTGTCTCTTTTGATTTTTTAAACTCAAATAATAACGTCGTATTTTAAAGTGATGGCATGTTGCCGAAAGCTGTTTTATTTCTGTCTTTCTGTGGCCGTATTGTCTCAGCGTAAACATGATCGTCTGATATGATAAATATGGCTGGTAGATTTGTCCAAATTGAGACGATATTTAGAACACAATATTTGTATTAATACTATTTTATTTATCATAGAGATAAATGTTTTTCTCTAGCTTAAAAGAAATTCTGAAAAAAACATGCCATGTCTAAATATTCTGCTAGCTTCGACAAAGGCCATCTATTTTAAATTTCGATTGTTTTCATTATGGAATATTTCGAATTGATCAAGAGCCACGTTATAAATAAATATTCACGCATTCAATAGCGAGAAAGTCATTTTTATTTTGACTGGTCTAGTAAATTTCTTCTCTATTCAACTGTATTTTTATCGTCATAATAAATTAAAAATAAATATATATTTTTAACTACGTCTTCAAATATTAAACATATGGATTTTTAACGAAGCTTATTTGAAATAAAATCAACTAGAACTCGATTTGTTATCTCTTTTTTTTTGTGCGGGTAGAATGATAGGGTTATTTTTAACGCTTTCACTGCTAATGTAAAATGCCATGCTGAATATATTTGAATTATAAAAATGTTTTGCAAATTATTAGTAATATGCATTATTTCAAAGACAATGCAAGCGTACAAATAACTCGACGTTGGTATTTTGCGTCTCATATTACACTGATAAATTAGCGGCAAGTTCATACTGTAATGGTTGGTCCACACTTGTATTTATTTTCAACTATGAACACTCCAGGCATGCTCTTAGCACGGAATGAGTTAAGCTATATAAAATTTTATAAATGCCTAACTAAAGATCGTAACGAACAAATTGGTGAATTGTGTTCATTATGCTATGCCGTGTTTGAAAATATATTCATATTGTCATATCATAAATTGACGTGAAAATATGACTGACTTTCATTCACTCGGTGGACATTCGCTGTAGTAAAGCAAAATAAGAAAACATTTTAGTTTCACAAGATTTTTTTAACGGTGCTGATAACATTTTCGACTTCCATCATCGTTCACAATAGGTTAAACTAAATTTAGCTTGTCAATATGTATTGTAATGAAAAGGTAGACAATCATACACCGACCCACTTTAAAACAATATGCGTGCTTTCATTACGTCACACATAAGATAATTATTACTAAGAATTAACACATTTTTTGCGAGACATGCATGACTACGTTTGTGCAAATCAATTAGCAAAATTACCCGTTAATTAATTGAATGTTTCTGCGAACATTGTGTTAACCGAGAAAACAGTGTGTGCGCTTTTACACACTACATGACTCTAAAAACAAGTACAGAGCAATATAAAAACCCAATAATTATAATCATAGTCGATAATTTGTCGATTAATTATTCATAGTGAGGATTATTGTAATAGATATGAGCCAAACCAGCCTATGCAACAACTATGCTGACATAAATGGACTCAAATTTTACGATTAAAAATCAAAATTCGCGAAGTCGAAATAACTTTTAACGACAATTAAATAAATTTAAATTTGCATTAAATGATTAGTTATATTAAACTTATAACAATAAATTTCTAAGTAAATTTCAATAAATCATTTGTCTTGTGACCGCTGCCTGGTCAATATGTTCCCTGTCGGGTCACGTCAAGGATATTTCAACACTCAATATTTCGAAAGTTCATTCCAGTATTGGTGGCAGTAAACCTTTGAAGATTATCTTTACTGATGAAATTAAATAAGTACAGATTTTTTTGATTATCAAATTTTTATTTTGACTCTCGGTCTAAAAAAACAGTTTGTCCGGTTTTTTCCTACATTCCTATTTACGTGTATTAAAATAAAGATTAAACAACCAATTCGGAAAATTATTCATTGAGATATTTTTATACAGATTTTACAGTACAGAGTACAGATATTTGACGTGACAACGTCTTATAAATCGATGATCGCCCGCTGCACGCACGAAAAAACATGACTCATTGTCCCGTTTGTCGCTTGCGAATAAAATATATCAATAAAAAATTGTAGATTTCATTTCACTCCTTCTTCGTATCCATACAAAATAATGATAATTCAATAAAAATGATTCCATTTTATTCATAAAAGTATGCAATCATTTCATCAATGTTTTCTTATGGCGTTGTCACGTTAAACTATCGTTCGTAAACCGACTTTACAGACAACCAATTTTTTTATTTTGACTCGCGGAACCCTTCTAGGGCGGAGGTTCTACGGAACACAGTGTGAAGACTACTGCTTATCCAGGACACTAGAAAATGGATGTGATAGCGATAGCTCGTGGTTCTTTATTTCTGACTTGTTTTATTGAATTTGGCTTCTACGTTTTTCATCACCACCGTAAGTGCCCAATGCTCTTGTTATGCAAGCATTTACGCCTCGTTCGACCACTTCGACATGGCCTTGTTAAATCGGACTTAATTGTTTTGGCCAGAGGTCAAGTAACTTGAACATTATTTATGCAACTATTTTTTTATCACTGAAGTACTGTTACGTTGTATCACCTTGATGATAAATATTAATCGAACGGTATTCGATCGCAATATACACTTTGTATAAATTATCTTGGAAATAAATGAAATGTCATAAACAATCGTTTCTTATTAAACTATTTGTAAGTATTGAATATTAAAAAAAAAATCATCCATGTAAAGCATACGCCTTCAAATAGAGGTGAGTTTTAAGATTTGTTATAAATTTTAATCTCAAAATACACAATTTCGTTATCTGAAAATGATTTTCCCCATTCATCTCCATACGTATTGTATATGCATACGCGTATCTGTGTGCGCGCTTGTATGCGAATGTATGTGAGGATAAAAATATAATTGTAATGCGTGCGGTGTCCACGTGAACCTGAGTCATTGTGGATTGCTCGGCTCTGCAGCGACTTACGTCTGTCAACAACGGCACGGTAATAATACAACAGATAAAAGATAAAGGAGACTTGAAGAGCTCTGATGCTAACGCGCCATAGGTTTTAACACTCAATCAATTTGGTACCAGAAAAATCCTTCAAGATCTGTTTAATTCTTATTTCCTCAATTTCTTTTTTATACAAATAGTAGAAATTGAATGCATATGAATAGGACTAGGGGTTAGCTAATTGTCCCCGCCATTCCCTGTGATTTAGGATTGAGATATATCGATTAAAAAAAACGCTATTCGTGATGGGATTCGAGCCCGCCGGTCGACCACTGCACCACACCACGCAGCTAACATTATATATCTTTTATTTACTGCCACCTTTAATATCATGTTTCTCAACCTTTTTCGTGACCAGCACCCCATCGAATTTGAATCCGCCTTGTTCTGGCCTTTTCAATTAGACATATAATATGATTTCAACAGCGTGATATGTGTTCACAGCGCGACCTATTTGGCCTAGGGATTACAATACTATTATATCCAAATATATATTTGTATTTCACATAAAAAATAACGGTATTTTGAATACCAATACCGGTATTGATTGATTTACCTTGATAACACTCCATTTTAAAATATTAAAATAACAAAGTACTTAAGCCTTATTTTTTAAAGTAGATTGTTATTGATAATCTTTTATGGCTTACCTTATCGTCAGAATTATGTTTAAACATAAGCTTAGCTTAGATTAATGTACAATTTGATAAGCTATATAATACATTGTTTGAATTATTCCAATGTCATTATTTTCATATATAATTAAAATATAAAGATAAGCATTTAATTATTAACTGAATTGGCATTTACTTGGTAGAACTGCATTATATCACGGTGAAAAAAAGCAATGTATTTTAATTATATAAAAATTAAACGGTAGTACTAATAGTTATAATGAGGGCGTAAGCTGAAACAGCTATCAACTATATACCTTATAATTTTTGTATAACTAAAAGACATTGCTAGTTTATCCACCGTGTTACGTAATTCTGTTTTTAAAAAAATGAAGTTTTTTTGACGTATACTGTCTTTTTGGAAAGACATTACATTTAAATAAAACAAAATTTAAAGTAATATTTTATATCATTAAAATCTTGACCAAGTTTATGAGTGAAACCGGTCGTGACCTTAATAAAAAAATGTGTGGAAATATAATTAAAAAAAATAATATTAAAAATTGAAAAAAAATCATTATTTAAAATATTACCATTAAGTATTTTTTGTATGTTCTTTGTAATGGCTTAAACAGCTGTGATAAATTTATTGTAATTTCCGGTATTTTGGGACCGTAAATCACTTGAAATGCCGGGATCCCGGTTTCGGTGTGCAACCCCTAATTCGTTGTATGCTGTAATAATATGCTCAAATAATGGTTCGCATGTTGTTTTAATTTCCAGAAATCTCTAAAGAAACTCCCAAAACCCACACTTTCGTTTGTGGAATAATACGAGAGTTATTCTTGTAAATTATAATGAAAAACTTTGAAAACGTAGTTTACGATGAGAAAATCGTTTACGCGCGCGAAAACTATTTGAAAATTCGCGTGGGAAAAATTAATGAATTTTCACAAATTTATGACTAACCCATTGCAGATTGCGTTGGTCAATAAATTTCCGGTTAAATATTTAACTTCTGTGCATAATATAATCTTCTAGGCTGAAGTCGAATGGTCGATGTTGTTGGATTCGGTTGAGGGGTTTGAATCCCCCCATGAAGTAAAACCCCCATTTACACTGAGGTCGGGATCGTGTAATTTGGAGTAGTGTAATTGGTGGAATGATTCTCATACACAATTATGGATTTTGTTTTTTTTTTTGCGAAAAATGCATGTTTGAAGTTATATTTAGATTTGCAAATATATATATATATATGGACGAAATATTTAGTTATCTGGCGATAAAATCACAGCCCTTGCAAAATCCAGCACGTGTTTAGCCTGACACGTTTTTAGCCAACATTTGACTATATACACCACACAGACGACCGTCTGCCTGTGTGTGTAGCCAAGCGACCGTGCAATTGGGGGGTTTGCGGTGAATATTTCAAGCCAGGGCGTGATTCGGAGTAGTGTAATTGGGGGTTCGACTATAATGGTTTGTTAATCGGTTTATGGATCTGTGTTGAGAGGTGTGTATGTTTGTGATTTCTTTATCCACGTATCCGATCTAAAAGGAAAATATGGTGCAGCGAGAGTGATTAGTTTAACACCATTTATGTTTTAGCGCTGTACTTCTATCCTTAAAAATCATAAATATAGCAACCGATGAACAAATAGTTCTTGTATTTTATGATATCGATTGAAGGTGCGTCTTCAGGCATTCTATCACACGGATGCAACAGAACTGACCAGGTTTCAATAATACAAATTTTATATTGAAATTCCATCAAGCACCTTCAGTGGATATCGTATGTATATCGTAAACAAACTGACTATTTTAATATATTTAAAAAAATCCGAAATATCAATCAATCAAAACATTTTTTTTTCTTAAATAAAAACTCATTTTTTAGTACTTATTTCCACAATATATTGTACGGTTTCGCTCCTGTCCTGATCATAATATATATTGTGGAAATAAGTACTAAACAATAATGTGTTTTTATTCTTAAAAATATCATGCCTTTCCACCAAATCAAGAAGTGTCGGTTAAAACATGAAAAGTGATCAATCAAAACTATTCTATGAATATGTGTCTCGTTCGAAATCGCTTTTTAATTTTAAATTGGCTTGAAAGTTTGTACAATTATGAAATTATACTTGACGTGGCATTTTGATTTTTAACTGCTGACATAATGTAGCTCAAACAAAATTATTTTCCCCTAAGTTAATAAAAAGAAAATAGCTACGAATACATAAGCTCTTGTTTAAATGAAATTGTATTTACAATACCTATGACGCCGATATGTTACTAGTGCCTTTTTGCTTTTGGTGCGACAATATAAGCTGTCGTTATCCATATGGCCGTAGTTCAAAATCTCACTGACGGAATCCACAATGTTACTTAAACTTAGTCGACTAGTGCAGTGGTCGGCAAAGTGCGGCTCCGGAACCGCATGTGGCTCTTCGGCTCCTTAAGTGCGGCTCTGGCAAAAATATCCAAGGAATAGCTTTATTTAGTGTACTACATATTTAATGTAATAAAAGTTTACTAAACAAGCAGATTTGGCTGCCATTTTTTTTAATTGTTGTAATGTTCATATTTGGCTAATAAGTTTGCCGACCACTGGACTAGTGCATGCAATTCTCAGCTGTCCGCGATGTCACACTGATTGAAATAGGAACTAATACCAAGTAATTCATCATATTATTATCTATGTCCGAATAAATGTCGACTATTAATAAAGCGGGTTATTCATAACTACGTTTCAGCTATCATCAGAAAGCGAAGCATCTCGAATTTAGCGTTCGGGGGCCGTCAACCGGACTCAAGCCCACTTGTGATTTTTTGTTCGATTCTGTTTTCCTTTATACCGTTCGCCGTCTCAATGAGTCAAATACGAAAATAACGGACGTTGGAGGATTTTCTTAATTAAACTAATTTCCAAAGAGATATGTGTTGGCCCTGTGGCCAAACACGCTGCATATAGAATGCAAAAAAACTTCTTGAATTGGAGTTTGGCGCAGTTTATCTTTTTGTGTACGCGACAGGGGCTCCGATTATTCGAATATCGAATATTGAAACCTTCAAATAATCCAGTATTCGAACATTTACAATTTCCAGAATACGTTTACTTAAAAAGTGTATTTTTTTTGTTTATAACGTATTTTCTTAAAATTACAATGGCAAATTAAAAGTTTAACTCATTCGGTACTTTATGAAATGTCAGTTTTATTAAAAACGTTTTTAACGGATTTATTCTATCTTTAATAATTAAAAAATGTCTCAAATATTCGATGGATACGCCAGTAAATTTGTGGTTGATTATTTTTAAAAATAATTAAAATTGATATTTAGACAATTTTATAATAAAACATCGACGTTGCCAAATTGGAATCAAAGTTGTTATGTTGTCTATTTTGAATCAACATACATCAATTTATTATATCCACTGAGAGTTATATAATGTAAATGAAGTGCGATGATTTCGAAAGGTGAAATCTGCGTCATGAATGACGTAAAATGTGGAATTGCTACAACAATTCAAATTCCTGAATTTGGTCTATTAGATTTTTTTTATTTATTATTTCATAATGTTACCAAGTTAAATATATTATCAAAACTAATGCTAGTATTTTTATGTTTAACTCACTCGTTGTGTAATCGTTAAAATGTGTATGTATGTATAAGATAGAGCGAAACTAAATTTCATGTTGGAATGTATTTTCACCAGTGGAAATATGGCTTTCGGTTTTGAAATTGCATTAAAAGTGTCAACAAAATTATGATACTATAACCTAATGTTGTCTATTACCATTGACGACAATTTTAGACGTATACTTATATTTCAACTCATGATAATGTGATAAAATATCACTTTTAAGTGTTAACTGTCTCTTCTTTGTGAAAAGGTATGATATTTTAAATAATAAAAACACATTATTAGCGCTATTTCTACTCTATATTTTATGTTCAGAACCGATTTCTCCCATCACCAGCATTATCAATTGGATCAGTACTATATAATATTATATATTTATATATTTAATTTAACTAGCTACTTTTTACACTTCGTACCTCAAAATAATTCTTCTAAGCATAATTACAAGTTTTACACGTGGCTACGAGGACCGACGCAGCATTTAAGTAATATGATAATGCTCGCGATGAGCGAAATTAATCCTTGTCATAAAATGTACTGTGGAAATATTACTAAATAATGTACTTTTATTATTTAAAAAAAATCTCATAAAATATGAAGAGGATGTGTTAGGGTGTGATTTTACTAAAACGCCTGTAAATATATATTTTTACTGGAAATACACTATCTCTGTAACATATATGTATATATATTGCAAGGTAAAATGATTATGGTTGTTCTCATGGCTAAAACCAATATCGAATGATTTCTCGAATATTCGAATTGCAAAAATGCGGCAAATTTATTCGAATAATCGTTTGGAGTCCCTAGCACTCGCCAATAGCACTTGCTTATTGAATGAATGTATGTCTTCTATAATATGTGTATGTGTAACCTTCTCTGCAGATGACACGGCCAAAACTTAAATTGATTTGGATGGGACCCGTCAAAATACTGTCGTTGTATGAAAACAAAAATTTCTTTGGTGGAATGTAAGTAAATAAAACAAAAAAAAAATTACTTAATAAAAAATTGACCACCTTTATTTTCAGTTTGATATTTCAACTTAAATTTAAATTACTATTTTCAGTGCTAGTAACCCCGCCGCCAATATCAAAAAGTTTGGCTACCTATGATTCATAAGCGTGATGTGACAATATGAACGATCGCGTAATAAATCATCAAACGTACCAAGTGCAGCCTAATTTAAATAGACGTCTTGGGTTATCTTATTGAACTTAAGTAAATGTAAAATAATTAATATTTTTATCAGTGAAATGAACATGAATGATGACAACGCATATATTGTATATATATAATATTTCACGATCTAGTTATTAATTGGATGCTCGGTTATTTTTCCTAATTCACATAATAAATATTTTAATTATTCCATATTGCCGAGACGATTTTGTAAGTGAAAACGTTTTGAGATTTCAACCGTATATCGGTAGCATCTTTGAAAGTAAAGTAAAAGACTAGTAGTAGTAAAAGCCAACTAGTCTAACCCTCTCCTTACGTGCAGTAAAAAATAAACAGTCCTGCACACCCTTAATTTTTTGATTATGAATTAGAATCATTGTTTACCTTAGTAATGAATAACCTAGAGATATAGTTATTCTGAAGATGTTTCTCAGTTCCTCTGTATTTTCCAGTAGGCCCCGATAGGCCCATTTCGGGAATATATTAATTAAATTGTCTAGCCTAGTGGTCTTCAAACTGTGTTCCGAGGAACCTAGGAGGTCTGCAGCAACTCTCAGAGGTTCTACAAAAATACATTGATATTTTTTCACCGTGTTATAATGGAGTTCTACCAAGTAAATGCTAATTCAATCAATAGAGCAAATTATAACTCACTAGCTGCTATCGTCTCAATTGTTTCGACAAACGCTTCCTGAACTTTTTCATGCCACGCCCCTCTAAATATCAAAAAAAAAATTATTTGTCCCCATTGACAAAAAAACAATGAAAATTTTTGCGGTACCCAGCTTGGGAAACACGGGTTTAGACAGCGAATTGAAGTATGTTGATAGTTGATACCGTTTGATCAATTACCATTTTTTTAATGGAAATAATGCAAACGAAAATAATCAATTCGAATTATTAAATGTTGCGTAAACTGGATTGCAATATTCATTAAGATTTTTATAAAACAAATTGTATTGTAGGTCATATAGAAAATTTTTCTCAACCTTGTGTTAATGCGTCAATTGGAATTCTATTATATTTTCGAGCACCCTCATATAATATCACCAACTCATGACCGCTGTATTAGAAATGGTATTTTAACTAGTATTGCACACTTATATCACATAATTTTATTTTTGCTGATAGAGAAAGATGTCTTACAAATTTTGTTAAAAAAATAAATCAATTAATTATAAATTTTAGCGGGAATGCCACGCGATTCTAACAAAATATTACAATATGCTTAGACGTTGCCTTTATTGTATTATTTATATGCAACATGTGTTGACTTGTCAGTGAATTAAAATCTTTTTTATTCGGCTTTCTATATCAATTATTTTTTTAGTTTTTTTTGTTTCCCGAAATACATTTTTATACATTGCGACTGTATAAATGTTCGTCAACAGATTGCTAATGGGTGAAATAGCCGCTTTATCTGTGTCACAGTTATCTTTTGTAGAACACTCATTTCTCGATTAACACGGCGTATACGTTCTACATAAGTTAAAATCGCGTAAAAAAGATAACTGATTAAAAATCTTAGGATACCGCACAAGTTTTTATAGAGTTGATACAAAAATTTGAGTTATGTTCTGAAATAAGCATTTAAAAATCCACGACATTATTGATGCTAATGTTGGATTTCGAGATGATTTTTTTATGATTTTTAATCGGATGAAAGCTTTATACTATATATCTTGATATACATTTTTTTTTGTATTACTCTTTTTTTATGTCACGTATTGTAGCGCCAGTTACTGGTTGTCTGCCAATGGCGTACCTATCCAAGAGCGAGCAGGCAAGCAGTCGAATCGTTAAAATTCGTACGATATTCTCTATTAATTCCAACGATTATTATATTTCGGCTGATGTTGCCGGCTTGATGATATGAAATGTTTGCGAGATGTTCGCAAATGCTTCACACGTCGCGTAAATCACGAGTAGCCGTATTTTCGTCGGAATGCATATGAATCAACTTCGGTTCAGGATTAGATTCGATAATACATCATACGACGCTTGAAATATTGTTTGATTTTAGGCACTCGGGCATCGGTTATTTCCCGTCGATTTTCGTCCATCTTTATTATTTATCGCTAATGCCAGGAAACCGGCATTTTGGCGGCAATAAAATAGAACAATTTTCGAATTAAAAATTTGAAATAAAGTGCAACTCTCTTTTTTCTTGTTGAACATAATTCGTCACTTTTCTTTCGTAATAAAGTTTTATAATAATATTTTAAATGCAATAATGTTATTTTATATGTAATAAATGTAATTTTTATTATACTAACACAATGTCTGCGGGGCACATGCAATTACGTTTTTAGAATTTATTGACCAAAAGTACCCGCAAACATTTTTTTACGTGAAGTCTTTCAATAATTATCATTTTCCGATGTGGCGAACTTATTTTTGAATTGAAGATTGATTCGAATTATTGCAATGCATTTTAGTACTACAAAATTTATAAGATATATATATTTGATAGCTATTTCGGCGTACGCCCTCATAAGAACTATTCAAATTAAACAATTTGGGATATCATAAGCTCTGCAAACTATTTCTAATGAGGGCCTAAGCTATAATAGCTGTCAACTATATATCTTATAAATTTTGTGGAACTGAAATACATTGCTATATTTTCACCGTGTTATAATGGAGTTCTACCAAGTAAACGTCAATTCAATCAATAAATCGAATCATATTTTCTATATTAATTTTTATTTATGTTAAATATATACATTTTTTTAATTGTATCGAATTACTATGTGCAACGGTACATTATTTTATTTTTTTTGACTAATATTGATTTAAGTTAAGAACTTAAACAAAAATGCAAAAGAGCTGTAAGTCATAAAAAGTACAAAACGGAGCTTTGACATAAATGTTGTCGTTAAAAAAAATTCTTGGAATACCCCCTAAGATTCAGTTGTGTTAAATCAACCTCGAAATTTAAATGCAACAAGTGTATCACTCGTGCACCATGTGCATCACGATTGCACGAGCGATGCATTAAAACCCACATATTCTTAGATAATAGCTACACAGGGTGGTCAGACAATGTCTTATCATTTTCTTTACTCGGTCATCTAAGATATTTTGTTCAACATTCATAGATACAGATTTAAGGATTCGCCACACCTTTTGTGCGTATATCATATTTAAATTGTGTATTTCGAAACATTACGCGTCACACTTTTGTAATTGTTTATTAAAGTGAAAAATATCTTTCTTGTAGAATTTTTAATGAAATTTCTTTGATATAATATATATTTAATGGTACGTTGTACGTACATGTTTTCAAATTTCAAATTGTAAAATTGTATTTTTTTACACATAGTTTACTCAACCTGTTTAAAGCCATGTTTTAATTCAGTGAAAAATCGATAATATTTTTGTACTTTAGTGACACTATCCCACTACAGGATAAAGCAAATATAAAAGAACACTTATGAAGCTTCTCACGTGTTTTTTATGTACAGTTGACCCCGATCAACCGTTCTCGCATAATACGTTTTCCCGGATGGATCGTTAATTTTTTTATAAGCCCGCCAAACATCCATAAGAACAATTTTAAATGATCCCGCATTAACTGTTCCTCGATTTATCGATTTCCTCGATCTATCCCGTCTCAAATATTTTACGATGGACCGGTTTTGGTAGATAAATCTTTCTATCCAATATAATTTGTGAGTTTAAGCACATTAAATCTTATGTGTTGAGATTTTTTTAAATAAAGAATTTCACAAGAAGCTTAAAACAATATCCGATTATTTCAATAATTAAGATTTAATTAATATAACATTTACAAAATCCTCTCATAATTACCATTTTTAAAGGAGAAATTTAAAGGAGACGACGACTTCTTAAGATTTAACTTTTTTTTATTATTACTTCAAGTTTTCCCGCATTCCTCGTTTCCCGTGTTTTTCGTTTATTTTTAAGGGTCCCTTGAAAAACGTGGAATCGAGGTTTCACTGTATATATTTTAACGTACATAATCTGAAACGCAAAAATTTGTGTACACTGTAAACAATGTGTTAATACAGAAAATCTGTCCACTTACCCTGCATATGTGACACATTTCTAAATCAATAAAGTTAAAACCGAAAATTGTGATTTAATCTTTTGTTAAAAATAAATTGAGTTTTATTAAGAAACTTTACGATCACCCGACACATTTTGTTCGAAGAAATTGTTCGAGTTGCACATATATTGAAATCATATGCGTTTTATTATACTCGACTCACCTTGGGGTGATATTATAGATTTCAAACAGTCGTCAAATGATGGTATCCAAGGGTGACGGTGTTTACGGAGTTAGAGCTAATGTAATGAGGTATTGTGTTGTACAATATTTATTTTTTAATAAATAGAATAACGTGGAAATAACACTTGGATAAATACAATTCAATTAGGTCAAATGATAAGTGTGCCCGTGTCACTGCAAATTTGATGAGCACATTGTTTTCATTAGTGTATAATTTTGACACTTTGATCAACACAGTATATAAAAAAATCTATTATAACGCCATCTTTTGAATAAAAAGAGCGTAACATTGAAATATTGAATTTGTGCATATTAATTGTAAATACAGTGGGTGATCGGTTAATGAACAGTTCGGATTACGAACGAATCGGACAACGAACGCTATCATGAAAGATTTTTGTGTTCGGGCCACGAACACATAATCGGATAACGATCTTAAATGGTCTTTCTAATCCACTAATTTTGTCTGCAATATAATAATTCGGATAGAGCTAACGAGCTATAGCTATAGAGATAACGCTTAGTAACAAATAATTGGCTCTACAATTTTTTATGTATTTAATAGATAATTTATGATATCGACTGAATGTGCCAGATGGAATTTTACTTTCAAATTTGAATTTTTGAAACTTTGTGCGATTTCGAATTCTACAAGAAAGATTTTGTTTGTCACTAACAGCTCGTTCTAAAACACGTGAAGAAAACATGTGAAATCGTGATATGTTTCTAAAATTAAAACTTAACAGACAATTGTTGAACGATTTTTCGATTTTTCAAAATTAACTGTCACTTCTTGATGGAAAAGCATGGTATATTAATTAATAAAAACACATTGTTAAGTACTATTTCCGTAAAATATTTTATGAACAGGACCGGAGTATTATTAACTCATCGAGATTAGCGAGACTGGCACCGATCATAAAATATACTGTGTGAATAGTATTAAAATGTGTTTTGTTATTTATAGTTTATTTAAGGGCATTTGGTGGCCATATATTCCACAAATAGAGTGAGCGTGGACGAAAAAGAATATATAAATATGACATACACCCGAACTTGTCTCTCACGACTTTGAGAAATCTCGTTGCGCAATTATGTGTGCTTTCGATTAATTTGGTATGCAAGAATTGTCCATAATATGAAAATTTGCAAGCGACATGATTTGAATAATTATTTTTGCATAAATTAAGACATTATTCCTATCTGGAAGTGAACTACATGATTATTTTAAAAAGCTTGTAAGTTTAAATATTGATTATTATTGTAGTTGTTTATAGATTGAATCTACTGATGAAGGATTAAAGCGATGATGTATTGTGTCTTAAGTAATTTAAGTAATAAGAAAATTATCTTTTACTAAACGTTTTTCAGTCATTTTTACAAGTGTTTCTGAAATTTTATATACGTCCGAAACTCCAGTAAAAATGGCAATTACACATTAAATATTTTACACGTTATATTTATTATGAAGCTAAATGTCTCATTTTTTAAGCCACCTTTTCTTTTCAACGTAGAACTTATAGTCTATCGTAACGGAGAAAGAATAAGTTTTTTTTAACTAGAAGTGCTTTTTCTCACTTCTTCAACGTAGCTTCTTTTGAAGAGAGTAAGAAATAGAAAAGAAACCACTTAGACATGACTAGTGTTCAGCTAATCGCTATCTGTACACTTCGTCAGAGATCACATGCACCCATTCCTTTTAAATATTAATTGATTTATAGTAGAGACATACAAGTAAACATATACATATATAATTGTGAATAATTCTACTAAAACCTGATCAACTTCCTTCTCGGTATAGACATATCGTCGTCTGACCTCAAAAACTTAGCTGCTCTGCAGATAGTTGAGGAATTGCCCTGAAAACAGCTGGCGACGGCAAAAGTTTTACCAGTAAAAACTGTAACATTTCGGTCAACCTTCTTGCTGTTCTTGACATAAGAGGTTTTATCTAAAGATTTCTTGACGATGCGCGCAATCAGCGGATCGTTTCTGGCTACTTTGACATGTCTCCGAAGCCTGGTTCTTAAAACCTTGTCATCTTTAATGACATTGGACCAGATACCATCGACCTTTGAGGCTGAGTAAAGGGTTCGGTCATCCAAAATCCTAAAAATCATGAATGAAATTTCTGCGGGTAAGTTTGAGATCATGTCAATATGACCTGATACGGCACGAGATGCTCCCATCAAAAAAATGAGTCCATTGTGAGATTTTTTTTTATTTGATTAGCTAGAAACGTTGATGTTTATTAGCAAAATTTTGTTATAATAAAAAATTGAATAGGTCCTTCGGATTTGAACGCTGATCGTAGAAAATTTTGACATAATGGTGTTTTTCTGTGCCTGCTAAACTTCATTGTTATTACGAAGCGTGAACATGAAAATGAAGGAATGGAAGGGTTAAGTAATATTTTCCTGCAATTTTCCTATTTATGTGAACATGGGAATTGTGAAAATAGAAATAAAATGGGATAGAAGGAATACCATGTAGTTAAAAAACTTTTATTTTTATGGATTGAATTGGCATTACTGGTAGACCCCATTATTACACGGTGAAAAAATAGCAATGTATTTTAGTTCTACAATATTTTTTTACCATCCCCATTCAATAAACCATTTCAGTGCAATGTGTAAGCTTATTGATATAGTCGCCTTTTTAGTTTCATTTACAATTTTTAAAATTTGTAGTTTTATTGCTAGCAGGAAATAAGCTAAGTCGTTAAAACAGGAGAGATGTATTGTATACCTTTTCTACACAGCTATATATAGATAAGCAAATGTTAGTTTAAGCATAGTTCTGACAATAGCATTAGCCGAAATAGCTATAAACTATACATTATGAAAAAATTGTAGAACTAAAATACATTGCTATTTTTTCACCATGTCTTTTATTTTGCTCTTAGTCTATTTATTTTTTTATTAAAATTTATGTAATGTATAAAAAATATGCATTTTTTAAATGCAAATACTTTGGTATAAAATTAAAAGATGTCCCGTTTTAAAGAAAAAAATAAACGGTCACCTTAGTCACACTCCACAAAGAGAGCAATCTCGGTGAAAAAAATGCAAATATTTCGTCGAGAAATTAAGATAAATTTATTCCGATCATCCGAGGCTGTCCGCAAATAGGCACGATAATTATCAATCAGCACGCTTAAATGAGAATATCAGCTGTTATTTTGTAAACATTGTATATATAAATTTTATCGTCACCTTGGGGCATAGACAATCTGAGCCGTTTACGAATCTGAATTCTATAATATTGTTTTTGTCTACTCGTTTCTCAAGTTCGTGAGATAATGCACGTCTACCGGTCACATTACATCTATCTATAAATGAATGTTTTATTTAAATTAATAATTTTTCAAGTGACGTCTTTTTGATGAAATATTGCTTGCCATATCTGCGGCAATACGGAATCATTTTTGTGTAATGATATATTTTTTACCGTTCATTTTAGAAATCTTGCATTTTATTAATGAATTTTGATTAAAAATATGTTTTCATAATATGTATTGTAACTTTTCCCTATTACTAAGTATTTATGGTTGTTTTTATGTGTTGAAAGTCTGCACAATAAAAATGAAACCAAATTTGAGTTGTCACAACTTTGTACGATTCCACATGTTTTGTCACAAACGACCGACTTTGGGTCGTTTGTGAATGACTTATTAACAAGGTCAATCGTTAATGGAAATTATCACAGGAAATTGTGTTAATTATTATTAAATTTCATTTAGCTGCCATTTAGTGCTTGCCTTGGGGTCTGTGATTTCCTGTACTTAATATCTTTGTTATATAGATGATGCTAACTGTTTATTGTATGTCAGTTCTGTTGCATCCGTGTGGTAGAATAAATGAAGATGCCGAAAAGCGAAACCTGGGATCGTTGGTGACAAAACATGTGGAATTGTACAAAGTTGTAATGATTCAAATTTGATATTGAAATTCCATCAAGCACCTTCAGTCGATATCATAAAAATGAACCCGTTTCCCGGTTAGGCCGCTTACAAGATTTTCCAGCGTTGGATATTTGACAAAATAATTCTGTATTGATTTCAGTTTCGCAAACTTATGGCGATTTTCTGGAAAAATCAGGCTATATTTCAACATAAAAATCAACACGAAAGTTTTGCACTGCCAACTTTCTTTTATTATTGAGAATCACTATCAGCATACCGTAGTGTACCAGAGAGTTAAAACAATGACAGAATATTATATAAAAAAATGAATCCGTTCCAACTATCCATATATATACTAATTAGAGAAAACATTTTTTTTAAATTTATAATAAATGAGTATTTTTGTTAGAAGCAATTTTTTTTTGATGGAATATTGCTTGCCATATTTGCGATGATATTGCACACATTCAGGTTTTTTTTACTACTCACTGTTTACCATTGCTGAAATTTTCTTATAAGACAATATTGATACACATTAATTTGATTTTATTCAATCAGAACTGGCTTATATTTTTAATGTAGTGCAAATGTTACGCATAGGCGGAGACGCATGTTATGGATAATTTTAAAAGAGTCGATTGCAAAAAAATCTTCATTTATGATTCGAGTGAAAATATTAATCCTTAAAGAAATTTAAGCATAAAATATTTTTCAGTATCGACATCTAGTGACTAAAAAAGTTATATTTTAAACATTGTAAGGGTCCATAAAAACTTAAAGAATTATTGATATAGAAATCAAAAATCATAAATATGATATCATTGTTTCCTATTTTTTTTTAATTGAAATTCTTGTATAAACAATATACACTTTTGATGGATTTATCTGTTTCTTAGAAATTTGATCAAATTTTAATTTTAAAAAGATAAATGGTTTGTGAATTGTAGAAAATATATTCTCTATTTAAACTAGTTAAAATTATAATTTTAACCTAATATTTTAATCATTTAATCAATCTTTTATTGATATAGTCATTTTTGTATTACAGATCTGTTCCCATCAAAGGATTCTTGGATGACTACGCCTTCCTCATCAAAGGTTTATTGGATCTGTACGAGGCTTCCTTGAACCGCGAGTGGTTGGAGTGGGCCAACAAGCTTCAGGATAAACAAGATGAGCTCTTCTGGGACACCAAAGGACATGGTTACTTCACCAGTTCCGTTGGAGACGCTTCCGTTGTTCTGAGATTGAAAGAAGGTAGGCATTCTTTATAACTTACAATACAGAAGAAATTATTTCACTCTTCAACCAGCCATAGGGGACTAAACATTATATCTACTACTTGAGTAATGACCAAGCTGTATCAAGTAATTATTTTTATGAATAAATATATAGAAATATGTCATAAAACAAGTTTAATAAAAAATAATATACAAAAAATAATAATTAAATTAAAATAACTGTTATAATCATGCTAAATTCATGTGGAAAGAATGCACTTTTTGCCTATCCTGTTTCTGCTGAGTTGCATAAGGAAATTCCAACTTTGAATATTTAAAACAATAATTCTGTAATTGAGTGTAATAAACAAACTAATGGACATTCTCATGACAAATAAGGCAATATTAATACATAAAAATGAATTTGTATGCAATAGTTTTGACATAGTTAATACTCTTGTATTTTTGAGTATTTTCTATCGACATACTGTAATCAGATGTCTCGAGAATTGAAACATTAGTAGTCAGTTAGTAAAGTTTCATGAAATTATGAACAATTGAGTGGTAGTCTATTCCAATAAGCATAAATATTTTCTGTTGTAATAATGGTTTAAATGTGATTTATTTAGTGTTTAATACAAACTAAAATCTACAAAAATAATTCACTGAACAACATGGCTCTCCTGAAAAGAATATGGTTACCGTAAGGAACAGCTACAGTCTGCTTAGTACATTGAAATTTTTGGTGATGAAATGGCTTATTTTATATAGTTTGTCATGTATTATTTGTTTCATACTAATACAATATGCATGTAAAGGCCAGTGTAGAATTATTTGAAGTCTGTTGTATGTTAGCAATAATACTCTCCATAGAGACATGGATCTGGAAACAGTCCACCATAATATTGCAAATAGCTACAGCTTACAAAATGAATAATTTGAAAAAAATAATCATACCTCTTTGGCTGGTAACTCAAAGTTTTGTAATGCGTAATTCAGTTACCCACGGGTGGTAGGTTGCAAACCTCTGATTTACATTATATAATATAGTAATTTTCTTAAATGCCTAAACATATTTTACTTATGATATGGCAGACTTTACAAAAAAATACTTTCTAAAAAAAATAGTAGTGTTGTATTGCCATCTATTGATTATTGAGTTATACTAAAAACAGTTCCCTGTAAAAACATACATCAACGTTCCTTATTAAAGTAATAGGTGGCGGTAATGTACTGGTTTATCGTTAATTAATTTAGTTTTAAAATTATTATCCTGTGCTGTCGTAAAAAAAAAATATTTTGTCAGTTACGTATTTTTTTTTATAAATATTTATTAAGTCTCTTCTGTGTACATATTCTCTCCGTTTACTCCTTTGGTTAATAAATGGTTCTCATAATTTTTTTCGAGTTGCGTGTTTTTTAAATACTTTTTATTATATTTTCTCGTGTTTCTAGCGCTAATGCATAATGAATAAATCCATTATTATTATTATATTATTGTAAATTGAACAGCAATTTTCGCAGCCCACGGCTATTTGTTTATTTATTTCTTCGCAAGAGAGAGTAGTCAACAGCGCCTCGTATCGTCAAATGATAAAAGCTTTACCAAGTTTTCAGATGGGTTTGAGCTCACGTCCATGTAGGTCAACGTAAATTTTTTTCGATAAAATTTTAAATATTGGCCACGTGTGTTTCTGGTGACATCTATCATCGATGTATTAATTTTTATTAAGTATATTTCACACAATTTAATATTTCAAAATATTTGTCGTATTTCTCTAAATAAATAAAAATATTTCTGTTTCGTAAAAATTTCCTTCATTGCACTTTATTAAATTGCCAGTATTACAGTCCAGCGGAGGTTCTTCACCTTTTCGCCGACATCAGCCTTCGTTAATAATTTACAAGATGTGCTTACACATCCTTTGATTATCGTTTCTTTAACCTAAGGATGTTACAGGTTCCCGGGCCTCGGGGTTGAAAAAGGAAAACAAAAAAATATTACATGTTATCTTATCATTCAGGTAATATTTTGAGTGGGACGTTGATATTTTGCTCCCGGCTATGAGGCGGGGGGGGGAGGGGTAATAGGGGTAGTATAGGTAGTGTTTGTGAACACAATACAGTAATAACAATGATGCTGACTTCCTTTAAAATTGTATATTTTAACGCCTCTCTTAATAAAAACATTATTCGTTAAACACATATATATATATATTACTAATGAAATAAATACCCTGCGAAGTCAAATTTGTATTTTTCTCATATAATGATTTTTAAAAGACACGGTGAAAAATAGCATAGAATTTTAGTTCTACTAAAATTTGATAGCTAATTCTAACGAAGGTGTAAGCGGAAATAGCAATCAATAATATATAATTATATATTTTTTTGTAGAACTAAATATATTTTTTGTAGAACTAAATATATTTTTGTAGAACTAAAATACATTGCTATTTTTTCATCGTGTCCTTTTAAAAACTAAAATATAAAAATGAAAAATTGTCTATGCATTGTAAGGTAAAATTTGAGTCGTTAGTGACAAAACATTTGAAATCGTAAAATGTTCTAACAATTAGAATTTAATATTGTGATTCCATCAACCATCTTCAGACGATATCATAAAAAACCTTTGCCATAGAAAAGATGCATTGTCTTGTATGCGTCTTGTCTGCATTGAGATTGAAATGAAGTTGACCATTAATTGCACCATTGGGACCTGAAAATCGATAGTTCGATTTTACGTGGATTAAATGTCGCAATATATGTCATAACCATTGAACTGTTTTTGAGATTTATTTATATATAAATCGAGAAGTTTTCCTGAAAAATTGAATGCTGTTCAAATTTAAAAAAATGCATAATCGTCAGCATCTGTCAAAAGTTTTTAGGTATTATAATGTGCATTTTATAGTCGACCATTTTTTATACCTTGCGGTTGCATTAGCGTCAGGGGCTAGAAAGGGACTACTAAATTTGAGAGGCGAGACGATCGCAGGGTATACACGAAGCGAATTTGATGCGTCTAGTAAAATATTTTTTTTAAAATTCACAAACAGTGTTGATTACTAATTTAATACTACAGCTAAATGAAATATGTAAAAAGTAAAGATTCAGTCTTCCGAATGCATCGAAGCCGTGAAGCAAATTTCACTTTTTAGGTGTTAACTGTCATTTATATGGGAAGGCGTGATTGTGTAAATAAGTATTAAAAAATCTGTTTTTATTATTTCAATTACGAAAATTTCAATTTGAAATGGAGACCAATAAAAAATAAAAACAATATATTTATCACTATTAATGTGTCAACTGTCACTTCTTTTTGTTGGAAAGGTATGATATTTTAAATAAATAAAACACATTTTTTAGTACTTATTTCCACAATATATATTTCGGTTTCGCTCATTGCGCATAATTGATTTACCATTATTTAGTTTGAAAATTATTAATTAGTGATTGTGAACATTTCGCTGTTTAACTAATTTACATTATTTGTAATTGTATGATTTCTGTAAATTTTTTCTTAGTTCTTGAACCCATGGTTCTGTATATATGTTACTTTTAACTCAAATATTTTGTGTAATATATGCTCGCGATGAGCGAAACCGGTCCTGATCAAAAAATATATTGTGGAAATAAGTGCTAAACAACGCGTTTTAAAAAAAAAGCAATCTATTCATTTAATACATTTACTAATACGTTTATTTTATTGTAACATACACGACGATATCGCAGAATAATGCAACACATCTATAAGATATTAACACATTTATATGTTTTTTAAACCTTTTTCGTGATGAAAAATATTTTAT
The DNA here is from genome assembly GCA_028555115.1 of Himalopsyche japonica. Classification (NCBI taxonomy): domain Eukaryota; kingdom Metazoa; phylum Arthropoda; class Insecta; order Trichoptera; family Rhyacophilidae; genus Himalopsyche; species Himalopsyche japonica. The sequence goes on from JAHFWJ010000146.1 coordinate 192,380, forward strand.
GTAACGCCTTTTGCAGTATAATAGATTATATGTGTTGCCAAAATAAATAATTCTGAATGACGTAAAAATTTAAAGGGATAGAAGAAATTAGACGTGCATTATATAGTAAGAGAGCTTGTATGAGTTGTGTGACATATTACCTTTTTATTTCAATACCATGATTTTTGTGTTTGTAGTTCGTTTTTTATCCGCTAGAGAAATTTGACAGATCGATCCCGCGCTTTTTCCGAGCGTTTGTCCTTTTTTCAGTTATTACGAAGAATGTAATTTAACCCTTTGCTCATTTGTTTCTGTCGAGTTTTCTTTTTCGTTGTGTGGAATTCTTTTTCTCTCGAGCCGTCTAGAAAACTTTCTTCAGTGGATGTTTACTTTTTATATAGGTTTTTTTCTACTTCTTTGTTTTTGTGATTGTTCTGCACGCTGAGGGAAAAAAAGATAACCAGCGGTTGGCTCGTTTACCTAATGGTATTTATGCCTAATATCTTATTGTTTTTATTATTTTTTTCATTATTCGGGAACGAAAAACCTTGGCTAAACGGAGGACGCTTCAGTGTACGAGATTATATCGTCATTACTTTTTTTTCTTTACAATACGGCTGCTAAATGAAATCTGTTGGAATCTTTTTATATTCTATAAAATAAAACAAATTTTATCAGAAGGTAGGCCAAAATCTACTTTCAAAGTAAAAAAACAAAAAACGAAAATCTACCTATTTACAAAATTTCGCATCCGTACAATGATTTCAATCGTAGATTGAAATGCCATTTATTTGGTAGAACTCCATTATAACGCGGTGAAAAATAGCATTGTATTTAAGTTAAAAAAAATAGAAGATATATACTTGATTGCTATTTTGGCTTACCTTCATCGTAACTATGTTTAAACGCACATTTACCTATCTATATACAGCAGTGTAGAAAAGGTACACAATACATCTTCACTTTTGTTCTGACATACTAGATTTATATTGCGATAAATATTTGAATCGAGCAAATTGATTTGAACCTGACTTGGTGTAGTAGAATACCTGAAGATGTCGAAAGGTGAAAACCGTGCCGTGAGTGACGAAGTATGAACATGATTTAGTGGTCGAACTAATTGTTATTAAATCAATTCTCTTCTGTTCTAATACCCTAGTTTCATATTGTGCTAATAATTTCTAAAATAATTTCAATCACTTTTTTCCCCAAATATGATATGTTCAAAGTCTACATTTCCTCATGTTTTACAATTAGTCGGAATGTTTGGTTAATATTTAATTTAGTGCAGATAGTAGGTGTAGTAAAAAGTCTTGATGTTTTTTTCAAACGCGTGTCTTAAAATCGGTCGGCTTCAGGCCTTTGGTTAAATAAGATGTCATAATATTTTTTTTCGTGTTGTGTGACATCTTAAGTTACGTTCCGTATAGAAAAAAAATATGTTCATTCGCCCCAAACAGAATGACATTTGCCCTTCATAAGAACATCTGCGCGATTGCATGCTTTTTCAATATAACTCCAAGAGCAGTGCAGTCGTCGCCACAAAAAACATTTGCCACGTTTATGGAGACGTGTTAAAGGTTCAAAACTGTCAGATATTGGTTTGCAAAATTTAAATCTGGCAATTAAAGCATTGAAATTACCCTCGAAGTGGACGACCTGAAACAGTGGATGAAGTCGCCCTGAAAGCTGAAATCGAAATAAATCCTATGCTAACAAAAAAGGAATTGTCCAATATAGTCGGTACTAAATGGTCCATAACACAGAAGTACCTGAAAAGGCTGGGAAAAATTCGAAAAGTAGGAATTTGGGTGCCACACGCGTTGAGCGATCGGAACAAGGCGCAGCGACTGAGCGCGTGCCAATTGCTGCAAAACAAAACACACTTTACGACCATATTTTCTAAACCTGACTATCGGAGATTAAAAGTGGGTGTTATATACGAATATATCGAAGAAAAAACAATATCTAATTCGTGGACAACAACCAATTCCGACCCCTTAAACTGGTTTACCCCCAAAAAATTCTTACTTTGTCTTTGAAGGGGTTTCAAAGGAATAATTCATTATGAAGTGCTAAAATATGGTGAATCTGTGACGGCACAAGTATCCTGTGATTAACCAATTAAACAAATTAAGTGCAGCTTTGACAAGAAAGAGGCCGGACAGGATGAATTGACGCAACATTATCGCTGCAACACGATAACGGGCGACCGCATGCGGCGAATATGACCTGGGAAAAAATCCAGGAGTTGAGTTGGACAACTTTATTGCATCCACCTTATTTACCAGATCTAGCACAATCGGATTACCATTTATTCCGTTTAATATAAAAAAAAATAGGGATAAAATATTTCAAACAGAAAATGAAGTGAAAAACGCTATTTCCGACTATTTTTATACCAAATCAGTAGAGTTTTTTACTAAATGGATTTTAGACTTGTCTAATTGGTAGCATAAGCAAAAGGTTAGAAAAACGAAACTCGGAGTCGTGTTTTTTTTAATTATTCTACAGCCCTGCAAAAAAAAATTAATAATTGTATTAAACTTATGGTTGCTAAATGATTGAAAGAAATATGGCGAAATAAAAAAAAATACCCAATTTGAAGGAATGGTAGTGATTGATGACCTTTTCTCTTGAGTATAATAGTGTTGAATCTTCACTAGGTTTTGCAAGAAGACATTTCTTAGCCATATAAGTTTGAATACTTTGTGTATAGCATCAAGGTTTCCTAGTTTAAAACTATTTAACTTTTTGTTAAAACGTATTATCCTTTACCAATTCAATCAGGGTAAGGTTTGAAAAGAACTTTTTCTCTTGCTGTCTCTTGCTTTTACTTTTTTTTTGTGTTAACTTACTATTGCTTTAGCCAGATAGCTTTCAATTTCTTAAATACTCAATTTCATACATTGAATTTATAGTTGATTTATGAGTTTGCGTTGAAATACTCAAATGTTTACAATGCGTTCATTTTTTATCTGCATTGTTGACGATCGTACGAATCTAAACGAAGCAATCTTTGAAGTGACGCGAATCGAACAATTGAAATAAACCTCATACTAACATGAAATCAATACGGAATCGCGGCTCAAGAATCGGTAGTTGTTGTTGGTGAACGATAATAAAATTTTCCCTGCGAAAGTAAATTTATTATATCTCGGAAGCCGTCGGCTGCACAATAAATATAACCGACGTAATTTATTTACCAATAATTCCAATTACACGATTACAGATATACTATGAGTAAAGGTGTTTATTAAATCTTTATAACCAACGCTTTCATATTCATATACACTCATACCTCGCTTTACGACCTAGATACGTTCCACGAAACTTGACCGTAAAGCGAAAAGCCGTATAAGGAATCAATTATTTTAATACAAATACATAAAAATTCAATGAGATTGGTTCAAATTTTTTTAAATATATAACATGATTTATCATTCAAAATGCATTTTATCTTTTTCATTTATTTATTTCATTTAAATAAAAAATACATGTATAACAAGTACATACATTTGTACATAAAATAATAACAGATTCCAAAAACCAACAATAGTCTATAAACAAAAATGAAACAACTTCATATTACATAAAATATGTATATGTATACATACATAATTTTTTTCAGAGCTTTATGAGCACACACTGATTAAAGCTCTTAAACAAGGGGAAATAGAAAAGAGTGTGCATCGACATTGCGCTTGTGCAAGATTGGCAACATGTAGATATATCGACATCGAAAAAAAGTTTTTTTTGCCGTTCTAGTGAAACATTTTCGGCCGTAAATCGAAAACGTGCCTTAATTGAAGAGGGCCGTTATAGCGAAATGCCGTATAAAGAGCGGTCGTATAGCGAGGTGTGGCTGTACATTAGTTTCATTTGGGAAAATGTTACGCGACAGCTTAACAATGAAACGTGAAAAGAAACTGCCAGTTCGAATTTAAAAAGATAAAACACGTAGAAATAAACACAAAGTCAATGACTAAATGTAATGAAATTTATGATAACATCAAATATCGTTAAATTCTTTCAACCTTATAGCGGCGTTCGATATCTTTTTTTTTGCCTGCGGTGCTGCTGTTTCGCATCATTTATCTTTAATAGTGTGATATACAAACTATTTTTGCGATGTACCTCTGTGCGTCGCAAGCCTACCTGGTGATTTCCAGATTACGTCTAGTAAAGTAACAAGTAGGTCGCACAGTGGGACTGTAACTGGGACCGAGTAACAGGTTGACCCGGTTACGGCGGCTGAGCCTCTTCCTTCCACCCGCTTCCAAGTTCACTCGCCACCCCGCCTGATCCATTCTTTCGGTCTTACAATCAACGAACAAATTATCTGGACATGGTAAAGCATACTTTCCAATTTAAAAATAAAAATAACTTTTATTTCACTTAGTGTGTTACTGGAAGTGACGCGTGTTTCGACTTCTAAAACATCTTCGAACACACTGTACCGTAAGGTTTTACTGAGGTAAATACTGATTACATTATTATATTTAAAAGAGAAGAGTGGGGTGAAACTTTTCCTTATTATTATACTTTATTATTTATCATAAGTCTAGTAATATAATATAGATTAATTTCGTAAGTTCTGAGGTGAAAATTACAAAAGAAATTAATTGAACATTGGTGATTTACATGTTCTTTTTCATTTAAATTTTATTTTTTTTTATTTTTAAATAAATAGATAATTGTTAATAGTTTTATTAGTTCGTAGAAAGTGGTCAGTTATCTATATATATATAGATAAACGGAGTATTTATAGAATGTTTGAAACTTTCAAAATATTTACTTTCTACCAACGGGAAGGTTTCCGGATTACTACAACCATACGACAGCACATCTGAAAAGTTTTTTTAACCGTTACAAATATTCTTACGAAACTGTCAACCATATCACACTTTGAGAATGACATTTTGAATACGGTTAATCGTCCATAAACTAAACTTGATTTCGGAATGAATTTTTTTTTGAAAAATACTCACCCGATTCGATTACTTTGAATCTAATCAAGAACTATTGGTATAAGTACCTAAATATCACCTTTGTGAAGCTGTTACATTTTGACGTTATAAATTTCTAATGACATTTTGCAAACCATCGATTGTAGCGAGTAATGCATCTTTAGTAGTTCACTTTGACTGGGATTGAAATGCTTGCTGGATTCTAGTATTTTATAACAAAATTATACGATCAACATGTATCACTTTTTTGATTGATCGAAGTACATTATATTTTTTATTAGTATATAATTGCATAAGTTATATAATATTAGTGACCGAGATGTTTTTGTACTTATTGAAATTATATTGTAAAAAAAAACAATTAATACAGCAATTATTGGGGAAAGTATATTGTACTGTTCATTCTTTAGTATGGTAAATAAAATAAAACGGTATTTATCTTTCGTACATTACAAACTTATTAGAGGTTTGTAAATTTCTGAGCTTGAATCGCTCAAATTTGATGCTTTAATCCATCAACCGCCGCAATTGATATTTTACGTGGTAGAAGTAGCGGTCATCCCAAATATTTAAAATAAGTAGGATTACCCATCAGGTAGTAGCTTCATCTATTTTTCTTTTTTCATAACACACACACTCTCTATGTTAATCGTCTTTAACCGCTTCAATACCGCGAGGACATATGTGTACTCTAGGTGGGGACGATGCGAATACCGTAGGGACAAATGTGTCCACAGACTTTTAAAAATACGTATAAAATATTCCAATTGGAAATATCGTGTTATTTTTTCACATATTGCTAGCGACATTTATCTATTTTCACGAAAAAAAAATTTCCTATCAATAAATATTACCGAAAAATCAAATTCAATAGAAGTCGACATAGAGAGGTTGCTAGGGGTGCCACATTCGGTGTTATCAATACAATTGAAGCGTGAATAAATAATGTAAGTCTTAATGTATCCCTTGGCCAACTTTCACCATTTGGGTCTTTTGGGAACTCTAGCTTGTGCCAGATTGTGACAACCCCGATTTTTTTCTTTTTTCACACACAATTATTTCAGTTGTCAATATCCTGTTCTATTATTCAATTTTAATTATTCAAACAAATATTTAATTTTAATTAATGTTTTATAAAATATTATTAATGCTAGTGACAACCCTTAAAAAAAGTGGAAATTTCGACACTGATATAAAAAATTCAAACAATATATGTCAATCTATAAATAAAACAATAGTATTATTCAAAGTTTTTTTTAAAAGATAAAAGAAAACTCGCGATGTATGAATGTCATCTAGCTTAAAATTTCGCGGTACTGAAGTGGTTAAACAAGGTAACTACATATAACGCGCGATTTAGTGGTTAGTATATTTTAAAATGAGAATTCGAAGACTTTTTTTTCTCGATTTACTATAAGTATATCTATATATGTACCGCAACAAAATATATTTTTTTACACTTTTAAAAATGGATATTTAGATATTTCCATGGATAATTTTGTGCCTTACTGTATAACACTCCCACTTTCATTCTCTTTCCCGCCCCTCAATTCGGGACGCGTCTCCTTCTCCCTTTCGCTCGCGAAACCGAAAACTGTTGCGCGCCGCCCGCTAATTATTATTTCGCAGAGCGGCCGGGAGACGTGGAATTGTGGAAACTTAGAAAGTTGGGTAAAACGCGGAAAGTGGGAACCCAGTCTCTATGCCTGCCTCTAAATGTCGGCTATCGATTTTATGGGGCACTCTGTTTTGTGTTATAAATTTTTGTTGTGTAGGCTTTTGATTGACTTTGTGTCGCCTATTGAGAGAGTGTTCGCAAAAAGATTTTAGCGTTTTTTTTATTCGCTCGTAAAGCGGAGACGTATCGAGAAAAGGTGCTTTTTGGAAAAGAAAAAAAAAACTTAAAGTATCCCTTATATCTTACGTGGGATATATTATTTTTGACTTTCAAAATTTAATGCATACAATTGGCAAAGATAATCTGATACGTTAAAATATGGAAACATAGTTACTTCCGGTAATAGGTGGTGCCAATAATTAATATGTTTTCAATTTATGATATCGAGTGAAGGTGCTAGATGGAATTTCAATAGTAAATTTGAATTGTTACAGCTTTGTACGATTCCATATTTTTGTCTCTAACGACCCGGGTTTCACCTTTCGGCATCTTCAGTCATTCTATTACACGGATGCAAAAGAACTGATGCACAATAAACAGTTAGTATCGTCTATATACCAAAGGTATGAATTACAAGAAAACACTTACCCCAAGGCAAGCAGTAAATGGCAGCATAAAACAAAATTCATAATATTAATCTAATTATAATTAACACAATTGCCTGTGATAATTTTCATTATCGATCTTGTTAATGAGTCATTCTTGGGGTAGGTGCTTTTCTGTAATTACTGTTTATTTTACGTCAGTTCTGTTGCATCCGTGTAATAGAATAGCTGAAGATGCCGAAAGACGAAACCCGGGTCGTTAGTGACAAAATATGTTAAATCGTACAAAATTGTAACAATTCACATCTCTTATATCTTACGTGCCATATACTATTTTTGAATTACACAATTTAATGCATACAAATGGCAAAGATAATCTAATACGTAAACTATATGAAATCATAGTTACTCCGATAATAGTTGGTGGTAATAATTAAAATGTTTTTATATACTAAAGAGCTTTTGAAAATAATACTTTGCCGTAGTTGGAGCGATTTTCCGCACAGTTAAAAGCTCGCCGCCTGGTATTGTATTTTTTTTAAAATATTCTCGCGAAAAGCTAGAGTGTCAATGCAGAAAATTTCGTTGATAATGCCATCGTCACTCGTAGCGATTCTTGCACATATTTCCTCGCATGCCAAAGTCAAATTTACTCAAACTTTGCATATGAAAATAGCATAACTTATATATTCGTGACGTGTCCTATGTACCCCGGATTACCGGCCAATCGATATAATCTCTTATCGAAGTGGCCTTTTGGAAATTCGCCGTAGAATAACTTCCGATCGTACATACACGAGCTCGGCGTGTGGGGGAAAGTCTCAAGGACCCGGGTCTCAGCGGGATAAATCGGCGGTGCCAACAAGTTAGTGCCAGTAAACACAGGATAATAGCCGATCGTTATTTTCCCGAGACATATCCTTGTTTGCGTGATTTCTACAGCTATTTCTGGCTGCTCGACAAAGAGAACACTGGGGTGAAACGGGATAATAAGCTTGGAGCTTTTATTTAAAGGTTTAGCATACAGAGTTTTTTCATCACTAAAATATTATAATAATTTATCAATCAATTTTGTTCACTCATTATGATCGTTTGTCATTTTAGTTGATGAAAAATGACATCGAATAAAAGAATCATCAATTATTTTCGTAATTATTAACCATTTGTAACGGTAATGTTGTTTCATTAATGAAATAATCACATCTGTTGAGTTGGATTCATGTGTTTTTTAACATCTTCACTACCCTGGAAATAATTCACGACTTGAGTTATTTATGAGACACTTTTTTTTCAATCCGCATCCTAATGGTACCTAAACAGAAATTTTTCTCTTATAATTTCTCAATTGCTAAATTTGTATTTTTAGAAGTGCGTGGACAGAGAATCGAATAGATATGACAGGAGTGATGATAAGATAATCGTTTTTAGAATCGGACGAGTGGGGACGTTTAGTGATAAAACATTTACAAGTATAAAACTGTCGCAAGTTTTCAATATTCATGGCATATTTATTTTTATAAGAACGTACTTTGTTTAAAAACATCACACTTTGTGACCCCTTGTATGTCAAAAAACTTAATTTTGATCCTATTAAGGAAGATTTTTTTTCTTCGCTCAGTTTTTATTTTGTTAGTACCTATTATAATTTTCAAAAAAAAATGATGTTCTGAATTCATGTAGGATAATCCGTTTTAGGCGAAATACCTCAGTCATGTCACTAACCTAACTCTTAGCCTAATTTTTATAACCTAACTTCCTTTAAATAAATATGTTGAGCGTATAACTCACAAAATCTTAATGTTTATCTCGCAATGTCTCACGTTTGAGTTATTAGGCAGCGATGGAAGTCATTGTCAATTTATTAAATCTCACACATGTGAATGATAATCATTAATTGAAACAAGTAACTCAAAAAATCTTCTCCTCGTCCATCCCAGTTTCCCCCATATGTCTAACATACCTTGGCTTATTAATTTAATTATTTCCTCGGCATACGCCGAATTGTCGTGTTTCTGCTTCATCGCAATGTCTGATAAATTACTACATTATTATTTCATTGTGTTAGAAATAATAGAACTAATAATACCATAAACCGTCAAGAGCATATCGTCGGAGTATTTGATTCTTCTTCTTTTCGTGTCGTCTTTCGGTAAAGGTTGAAGATCAAATGGCAGTGGGGTAAAGTCGACATATACCGCCCCCATCTCGAATACCTTCCATCTTATATCATAGAAAATAATAATGAAGTATATTTTATATTATCAACACATTACACCCAGTCCTTTTTTTACGCGAATTCGATTATACGCGATTTTTTTGGACGGCACCGCTACATTTTTTACGCGCTTCACTCGTTTTTTTTAACGTATATTTTTGAAACTTAATTTTGTAAAGCATTCCATTTTTTTAAATACACATACAATTGCCAAATGTTAACAAGTGTATCGAATATTATGCGAATTTATATTTTAGGGTGTGTAAAGAAATATAATGCAAATGCCTGAAATCATTTTTTTACGCGCCTTTTTCTGGAACCAATGTATCGCGTAAAAAAAGGACTGGGTGTATTTCATTCGTTTGGACGCAAATAACTCGCAGAGCTTGCGGATGCAAGACGTCAAACAAAATATAACGTTGTAAAATAAATCATGTTACTCCCACAATATAATTAATGTATAAAACCGGTTTCGCTTATTGTGAGTATTATCAACTGATCTTTATAAGCAAATAAAAAATGCGTTTTTATAATTAAAAATTATCACGATTTTCTATCAAGAAGTGACACTAAACACTTTAAAACTGATACAACTATTGGTTAATAATTTGCTTTTGTAACGTCAAACCGAGTTAATTAAGACAATAAAATTAATGGGATATATTTATTGAATTAACTTTTACTTAGTAGAGCTTCATTATTATAAAATAAAACTAAAAAAGTATACAGCTATGCATAGTTGTTGGTAGTTCCTTCGGCTTTCGCTATCATCTTATTTTTTTATAACATAGGTTTGTTTGTACAATTAAAATATAAAATATGTAACTGTGTTAAGAGTAATTTTAAAACAATAAGAAAACCTAAATAGAAATAAATGATTGAGGCGAAGAGCGAAACCGGTCCTTATGTCAAAAATATAAAGTTGCTTAAATGTTACAGAGCATTATTATTTTATTACACGCAGAAAAAATAGAAATATATTTTAGTTCTACAAAATTAGAACTAGTTCTGATGAAGGCGTAAGTCGAGATAGCTATCAACTATATATTTTAAACATTTTGTACAATTAAAATACGTTGCTATTTTTACACAGTGGTATAATGGAGTTCTACTAATTAAATACCAATTCAAACAATTATTTTAACACATTACATGTAATATATTTTTCTTTTTCGGGTGATTTATCTTAGAATTAATTAGGTAAAATTATTCGTTAACAGCTTCTTTTTAATATCCGATCAATGTAGGAATTCGTTTTTTATTTGTGAATATCTGTAAAAAAACAGCAAAATGATTATCCGATAAGCGAAACCTAGTTTGAAAATCTAGTCGATTTATTCAATATTATGAATTTCATATTTATTATACTCTGAATAATTTTTATTCTTAATTTCAGGCTATTTACCAATCATAGATAATAAAGCGTTATATTTTATTACAAAATGCTTGCTAAAAGGATTAAATGTTTCTGCGAAAAGGCAACACTGTCAACTTTATATTAATTTGACTGTTGTCGCTTCGTTTCAAATTTAAATAGAGCGGATGGGATTCCAAATTCAAATTAATTGTGATAGACATCGTTGAGTTGAGCACGTCGCAAATATTTAGCCTATCCAATCAACAAGTTTTATTTTTGTTTTTAAAAAACAAATATACTCGTATTGTTATTATTATTATTCCACGTTTGAAATTTTTCTCTTTCTGTTGTCAATCCTTTGTCCCTGTATTTAATTAAAACGAATTCGGCATGTCGAGACGTGTATTTCGAATATCTGTACAGAAATTATTTCAATTACGTTGTCTGAGAATTCTCCGCTTTTCTCTAAGGTCTGCGAAGATAATTATTTACTACACAGACTCGGCAGTTATTTACGACAGTAACTTCTGTCAATATTCTTGATATACGCATTAATAACTTAAATATCTGTATAGAGTTTGTATGACAGAAAACATTTTCAATATTATCCAGTCGGTAATTTATCTATTTGTATATTAATTTATGGACATACACAAATTTTTATAAAAAAGTAATAAGTGGTAATCACTATATTTCTACATTTTTTTTAAAGACTTGATTTCTATTTGCTATACGTAGAACTGTGCGCATTTTTTGAATGCTTTGTAATTTTTTTTAAATTGACTTTGTTTAATGATAAGAAAATAAAATCAACCCTCCTATAGCGCTCCCTGCTAGAGCGTCCTTTTCTACAAAACGCAAAATTTTCAAGGTCAAATTAAATAACACGGTGAAAAAATAGCAATGTATTTTAGTTCTACGATTTATTTTTAAAATATTTATAAGATATAGTTGATAGCTATTTCGGCTCACGCCATCCTCGGAACTATGACTAAAACTGAAATACATTGCTATTTTTTTCACCGTGTTATAATGGAGTTCTACCAAGTAAATGCCAATTCAATCAACCAAATTAAATATTTTTTAAACATGTAATATTATAAAAAAATATCTGCTTTGGAAGGATGTTTATCGGTAGCTGTTTATTTCTTGACTTTATTTCACATATTCTGCTGTAACTGACGGACCTTCACAAAAAAAAAAAACATTCCACCACCGTAAAATCGTATACTTCACATTTATCTATTTCGTTTTATTAAAAAAAAAAAAACCTCCGAAAATTGTGTATAAAGGCCTAGTTTCCTATAGTGCGGTTTTCTACAATATAACGCGGTCCCTGTATCGGCGCTTAAATTTCAATACGATCTATCGTCTAAAAAAACGTCATATTTATTGTTATTTTTACGTTACTTGAAGGATGAATATGCATCGAGATTATTGTTTCGTTCGAAATACTAGCACAAAGAATCTTAAATGTCTACATTTTATATTCGCTTTACCAGAACATGTTCTTGGAATCTTCTGATCGTCACGTAGGGCAATAAGGTAAAGAAACAGCGGATTAATGTTAATTTATTTTTTATCCGTAGTAATATCCTAACTATTGATCGATTTGTTATTCACTGTAAAATTTCTATATTATAATATTGTTTAGAAATATATAATCGTTTACTTATTTAACTAAACAAAATGTTCACAACACATAATATTATCAGAACTATGTACAGAGTATGTTGACGGTGCAATACCGTTTTCTGAAACGCCTTAAGATATAATTATAAGTTTATCTTAAGAACAATGAACTCGGAATTTCGAAATAATATGAATAATTAATAATTTAACCACAATACCCTTGTAAACTGTAATTTCCTACCTGCATAACGCGATCGAACTCACCCATTCGTTGCTAGGGTTATCAAGTTTCGATTCTGAGAAATTATTGTTTTTCATAAAACAATATACACAAGCATATTAGCGGCTTTACATACAGACGATCCCACGCGCGATCGGATGTTTTGTGTGTTTTGAAACGAGGAAGGATGTGCTTAATGTTTTGTTTTTAAGCGAGTTGAGTTGTGTCGCACATATGCAGTATTCATACATAACTCGACAGTTATTAATCGTCTGTATGATAATCTTTAATTTTCGTCGATCTGTATATTAACTATAGAAATATATTTTCTTTTTAATCGAACTTAGATAAATAGTTGTACATAAATGAATTTTTATTTATATATTGATTGAATTTGCATTCATTTGGTAGAACTCCATTATAACACGATTAAAAAAATAGAAATTTATTAAGGGTTAATTAATGGAGAAGACAATATATTAGAGTAGAGAAGCTGAATCAATAGACAACAACTATCACAAAGGATTCTTAACGAACGAACTAATATATTGTCTTCTCCATTAATTAACCCTCTCCGCTTTCTGATTTGCTTCCGTAATAGACCTTTTCCGTGCCGCACGTAAACTTATTGTCATAGCCGCCTTTTTATTTTCTTTTACAATTAAAAAAATAGTTTTATTGTCAGAAAGAACCAAGCTAGGCCGTTAAAACAGGAGAAAAGATGTATTGTGTACCTTTTAAACACAGCTATATATAGACAAGCAAATGTTCGTTTAAGCATAGTTCTGACGATGGCGTGAGCCGAAAAAGCTATCAACTATATTAAAAAAAAATTGTAGAACTAAAATACATTAATTTTTCGTATTTCCCAACACAATTAAAAATGAAGAATTTTGTCTCAACTTTTAGTTCAACAATAGTCGAAAACTCATATTCAATTTGTACAGAAAGCTTAAAAAACCGTCATTTAAACATGCGCATTTTATTTTTAAGACCGTGTCGTAATTCGTCTCAGTAGGCGGTTGTAGACGATGTAAACCGTTAGTTTACCGGTTATTCCGACAGTTACACAACCCTATTCATTTTCATCCCGCCGTTATCCCACCTTTCTCCCCGTTTAGGCGGAAGTGATTTTTTCTTCTTTCCTTTTCGGAAGATGTATGGACGTCCGGAAATTACTACGTGTTTTGTATAGCTCTTCTTATGCTAGAGATTTATGTGCTAATGAAAATCGCTGCACTTTGATTTCTCCTTATTTTATGTTGCTTGAAAAATATGCTTCGTTACATCTTTGCAAGTATAATTGCGTATATATAATATTCTAGTTATTCATATTAAAAAAATAATAGTTAAATGTGTAGTACATAATTTGATGGCTTCGTTATTCTATTTGTGTAACAAGTGTAGCAGGAGTGACACGTCTTTCGTTTTTCGAGAAACATCTACACACTGATAGCCTAGTGGCTAATTTAATTTTATATACTGATGATATTCTCTGAATTTTAATTTAACGTATGAAAAAATTACGTGCGTGACGTGCAGGAGGTATGATAAAAATCATCACACTATAATAATCTGGGGGTAATTTCGAAGGGAAATAATTTTTACATGACGGAGAACCGAGTGCATTGTATGAATTAATGAATGTTAGATTTGTGTATCTTAAATGTCGTAAGTCTGTACATGAAATCTTGGCATATTAGACGATTTAAAAGATTGTTTACTTTTTTCAAGTCAAGATTTTTTTTTATTATTATTGCGTAACTACATAATTAATTATCATTATTTAATATCGCTTATCTGCTGAATTACGAAAGTCTCATCACAGAGTAGATATAAGTCAATAAGCAATTTCTAAGGATTACTTGAGGCCTGTTGCCTATCTAACATCTGTTCTATGACTATATGTTCGCTATCTCAATTATTCGTTAACCGATCGTTATTATATTACACATAGAATAAGTGGATTTGAATGATCGTTTAAGTTCGTAATCCGAATATGTGTTTAGAAAAACCATTCGTGATGTGTTCATTGTCGGATATGTTCGCAGTCTGAAATGTTTGTTAACCAATCACCCATTGTATTACAATAGGTTAGGTTTTTGTCATTTTAACGTTACCTATTTACAAAAACTGTGAACGGTTGTCTTTTGTTTTCATGACATGTTTTTTTGTAACCCCTCGCAAAGGGATTTCCCTTACGGATTTGGTAAGTTTCTGTTTGATAGTTGATAGAGTACCAACTAAAATAAAATAGAAGTGGACGAGCATAAAATATATTTAAGAAAGTCGTGTTACTACAGATCCCTCGATGAGTTTTTCTCCTAAAATCCGAGAATATGTAGGGATGGAATTATTATTGATAACTAGGTGAGAATCAGTCGTTAAAAATATTAAAAAAAAACTATATTTTCAACTGAATAAACGTTATTTCTTTTAAAATAATACTCTTTTATTATAAAAACTTATGCATATATATGCAAAGGTAATATATAAGTTGCGGTTTTACGGCCAGCGTATCGAAGTCGTGAAAAACGAGCGACTCTCAATATCTCAATGGACAATTTGCCAGATTGGTTGGTTAATCTTTAATTTGATACTTTTTTTTGGTCGAAGTCGTATTTTGGTCAATTTTGGAGTTGTCGTTTTTTATCGCCTTCACAGCCCTGTATTTTACAATAGTTAAAGGTCATCCTTACTTTTTTAAAGAGTTTTGATCTCATTGCTTTTAGATGCCATTCAAAGTACTGACTTTGTCGTTATATCCTGAGATTATTTATGTTAATTGGCTTGGGTGTATCTAATTATTTAATTAACTATCCGTCAATGAAAGTTAAAATAACAACGGTATGAAACTTTTTGGAAATCCGAATTAACAAGAGTTGACTAAGAGAGTACTATCAAATTGATTTAATCAATCTGGATAGCTCTAAACGACGATGGCGAAACCATAAACGCCGAAAGACGTTAAGTCCGTATAGCGGCTTGGCGGATAATTACATCATCGCCGACGTCTTATTGACAAAGACTTCTCGACGCACTTTTGTGTTTAATTTAGCTTAATAACCCAGCTGATACGATCGCGAGGCAATTTAAACGAGTCGCGTTGCTTTTCGGAAACTCATTTCGTTTTTCTTCGGCCTTATCCGTCCTGTGTATCGTTTATGGGCCAAATTGGATGACGAATTATTCATTCATAAAAGAAAATTGAGTTGATAATGTTGTTTCTTTGACAATCGCAAAGTGGCCTGGTATCATTGGCGTACGGGAAAATTACTATTAATCGATCGAGTGTTCGTCGTTTGTAAAGTCATTCTTTAGTGTTGTAATGCTATTATAGAATACATAATGTCAAACGCTTTCATTTTCGATTAAAACAACTCTCAATTTATATATTTATAAGGATCTTTTAAAGGTCGGAAATTTCTGTAGTATTATGCAGTTCCGCTTCGATGTTACATTTTTTTAAGATATTCTTTCATAATTTCTTACACCTTATAAGAGGCAAATTAATTATATAGTATATTATCGAAGTGAATCAAAATTCCCAATAATACAATATCCGTTTTTAATGATTTTGCTTGTAATAATTTACGATATCGACTGAGGGTTTTTGGTGGAATATTATTATTTTTCTTTTATTTCTAAAAAAATATTCGTTGGATTGGAATTTATTGTGAAAGTTGACGTATCTAGCAAACAGACCACACATAAAGATTTGTAAGATAAAATATTTACTTGGCTGTTTTTACTCCATTTTAATAACTTGAAACTGTAAAATTTAAAACAGTTTTGATTGAAACCAAATAAGCGCCAAATATATATTTTTCGAGATTGATAAAACGCGATTTACATAAATACGGTATTATTGGACATAATGTATGATTAACACCCGCCGCCCGATGATGGATCGTTAGGGTCCAGGACGTATATTTCTTCTCTCTAAATCTACTGAGCCCCATCTTCATATTCTATGTATTCCTCGACTAAGCCTTTATTGTTTAAATAAAAATATTTTAGTATAAATCCATTTATCGATCCCGCAAAAAATCAACTTTTGCAATGAAATCGGGAAGCACCTTGTATGTATGCGTAGTTCATTATTGTATCGGTGTGAGCACATGTAGAAGTGTGTGTGTGTCCCACCCATTCGCGAGTTCTGCCGGGCAGGGATAGTCAACTTTGAATTTGTGTCTTGAATATTTTTATTCAATTTTATTTCTTTTATTTATTATTTCTTTCGGTATCATGAAATTTCTTTAAATTAACTATTTTTTTTTATAAAAAAAAGCATTTTATTAGGTAGTTATAATAAGCAAAGCCCAATATTATAAAAAGGAAAAATGCAAACGCTAAATACCATAACCAACTACAAAATGCCTTCAACACGGTGTTGTCGTATTGTGTCGTATTTACGTGTCGAGGTGCTTACTGACACGGTAGAAAGTAACATCTCAGTTGTACCCCATGAAGCTCAGAAGAGAAGAATCTGTAGTTTATGTTCTAAAGATTCCATAAAAAGAACAAAATTGTTTTGCAATATCTCCAACGGACCGGTGTATTTGATACATCGAGTAGAAGCAAAGTATTTCTTGTCGTGAACGCAGTAGACATTCTACTTTAGAGTAACCATATACATGTTATATATATTTTTTTTGTAAATGGATTGTAAAAAGTTTTAGAAATGGTATATTAAACATATAATGTTATAAGATAATTAATAATTGTACAAACTACATTTGTTTGTTTTCTTTTAATGAAATTTATTTCAAAATGTATCAAATCCCTGCGCACACGCATTCTGCCCAGTTACAAAAATTCGCTGCATTAGTCATCGTTAAGTCAATGCACAAGGAGGACGTCTCGCGGTTGTGTTCTCGAAATGCTTATGATTATTTCATTATTTTATAGATTTTCATGAATTTTTGCATTATTGGGAATAATATACATTATACTATTAAAATATTGTAAAAATACAGTTAGCGATAAAACCTAACTAAGCATTATTCCAATTTAAAGCATATTTTTTTTTTCAATTGGTCACTGATTGTCCATTACCGTGACGGACGTATTTTTTTTTTTGCACAGTAAGGGAAGTGTTAAAGGAATGCCTGAATTAATTAAATGCAATTAGAGATTTCATTTTGTTTGGTAGTACCATGAAACAGGATTCCGGTATTTAAGCTGTTTTTCAATCTGTAATAATTAATTTAATAAGTTAGTCACACCGCTAATATTTTCGACCTTTTAATTATATATTATACAAACATGATACACATAAAGAGTTATTAGGATTTTTTCTCAAGTGAAAATATTTGACTAAGCAGTAATTTTGTAATTCCTCCACGTTATGTAATTATCAGGAGTTTTACGTGACTTAAGCAGCGTCTGGCGTATTAATTGAATTTGTTTTGGATTGTCTCAGAAGCGTCAGCCCAAGATATGTTTTAAAGATACGAATCTTTATATATATAGATCCGTTCGCCCAAATAGAAAATACTCAATTTTGTTTGTCAAATTTAACAGTTTACCAGAAAACCTTTTAAATCTTAACAAAGCTTAAAACTTTGCTCTCTAAAAAATATTATATATTCATTGATTGAATTGGCATTCACTTGGTAGAACTCCATTATAACACGGTGAAAAAATAGCAATGTATTTTAGTTCTACAAAATTATTTTTAACAAATATAGTTGATAGCTATTTCGGCTCACGCCATCGTCAGAACTACCCGACGATGGCGTGAGCCGAAATAGCTATCAACTATATTTGTTAAAAATAATTTTGTAGAACTAAAATACATTGCTATTTTTTCACCGTATTATATATTCACTTTTAATAACGCCTTACTTATTTGTCAAAAATCATCACATCGTATGACACCCCTTCCCATTCTAAAAAGTGAGTGAAGGGTACGAAATATTTTATGTGTGTTGTCTTAGAAATGTGTATATAATTGAATACGTTTTGTATTGTGCTTAATTTATTATTCGCAACGTGTATCAAAATTCGTTATTGAATAAATTCAATATACAACGCGTGCATAATCAAATACGCGTAAAATATGAAAACACGTAATAAAATCAGGAGTGAGAAGGTATAATATTTTATGACGGTACAAAAGTGTCCCCCTCTTGTCACGTACCGCCACTGCTTCTGCAATAAATTCGTTTTATGAGACAATTTTTGACAGATGAGTTCTGTCGTATATATGAATCGAATATTACTATAGAAAACATATCCTTGTCTAGTTCTTATTTGATATATATTTGATATTATACTTGTTTAATTTGTTATTGTCTGTCTGTAAACTTCAAATCAATTGTTTATTTGATATGTTAAGTCTTTCGTAGTACTCAACTAATGTTGGTCGTGTGATAACAGCTTATCGCTTTAATCCAGTCTAGACTTCTGATTTATATTGCGTTTTTTTCTTATTTTTTTCCAATTTATCCACCTTATCATGTTTGTACGTACAATTGATAATGATTAATGATACTACGAAACGAAATAACTCAGTCGAAATGGTGCCAATAACTAACTCCAAACGAAATTAACTTAATTAAAATGTTTTAATTCCAAACCGACACCTTTATTTGGGTAGCACTGTGGGTGGTTAACGAACATAATCTGTTCCAAGATTGCTCGCTGTCCGAGTTGTTCGTTAACCGAACATCGATGTGCTACAGGTAGAATAAGTGTATTAGAAAGATCGTTTTAGTTCTTTATCCGAATATTTGTTCGTTTTCCGATTTTTTTGCAGTATGAATTGTTCGTTAACCGATCATCCACTGTACTCAAAGAATTTGCAGTCTAAATCATAAAAAGTTATATTTTAAATAATAAAAACACGTTTTTAGTACTTATTTCCATAATATATTTTATGATGAATACCGTTTTCGATCAGTTGATAATTCTTGCGATGATCGAAACTGGTCATGATCATAAAATATATTGCAGAAATAATACTAAAAAATGTGTTTTATTACTTAAATATCATGCCTTTTCACCAAAGAGTGACCGTTATCATCTTAAAAGTGGAAAATTTCCGTTAAATTATTTGGCATTGAATGCAATTAACATATTTATTTCGGCAAAATGTGAAAGCAATTACGATATATTATATATCGCACCCCCGTAATAAAAGTATCACAAATAAAAAATACATGTTCGAGATTGTTATGATTTGACTGTTAATCGGCGTCTAGTTTCCTACACTGCGAGTTTCTACAGCGCTGTCTCTATTTCGGTGCTATAGAAGGGTTGACTGTATTTTAAATACCGATACACTATCAATGGTTTTTATCATTTTTTAAAGAGGTACAGTGGAACCCCGATCGACCATTTTCGCATTATATGTTTTAGCTGGAATGGATCGCTCATTTTTTATAGTCCAGTCAAACACCTAAAAGACAAATGTTAAATAATCACGTATTAACCATTCCCCGATTAACGCTTTCCTCGACCTATCGTCTAAATATAATGGTTCCACTTTTAAGGTGTTAACTGTCACTTCTTGATGGAAAGGCATTATATTTTAAATAATAAAAACACATTTTTTAGTACTTATTTCCACAATATATTTTTTGATCAGGACCGGTTTCGCTCATCGCGAGCATTATCAACTGATAGAATACAATTTACAAACAAGTCTATTTATACAAAACAAAAAAAATAATTTGAGTTAATGGTAGCAGGTGTACAAAACCATGGGTACAAGAACTAGGAAACGATTTACATAAAATCATACAATATTGATACAAATAAAGTAAATTAGTATAAAAATTAAATGTTCACAATCACTTATTAAGAATTACAATTACAATTATGGTAAATCAATAATCCATTAGGAGCTCTAAACAATCAATAAGGAAGTAAGGAGTGGGAAATTTTTAATGACGAAAATAACCCACAATCACTACTTAATGGAACAAAATAAATTAATACATGAGAAGTCGATTAAAGATGAATCGATGAGATGGGAAGATATGGTCAGTCAGGGGCGTTCCAATATTTTCTGTAAAAAATTAAGTAAAGGGAGGCAATATCATTTTTCAAAAAAAAAAAAAAAAATATTTATTTGAAATATATATTTATTACTCTAATTTAATGAGTATAACAATGGTGACGACGCAAAAGTAGTTTGTTCATTTATAAGGTTAGAATTAGGCAAAAATTTATATCGATTAATTTCAAGGATTTCTTGTTTATCTAATTTCAGTGATTTGTTATTGAAATGCAGGATTTTGTAGTTTATAGTAAAATCACATGAATGTTTATTTTGAAACAAATGGTTTCCAAAAGTAGAAATCTCATCGCCTTTTTTGGCACAAGCTAAATGTTCCTTAAATCTAGTATGAAAGGATCTTCCTGTTTGACCAATATACCTAGCCTCACAGGAATCACATTTTAGAAGATAAATACCACTTTGGCTTAAAATATTAATTTTGTCTTTCGTGTTAACTAACATTCGACTAAGATTATGATTGTTATAAAAAGTTACATTAAAAAGTTTTTTGTCTAACTTCTTGGATATGTTTTCAGAAACTCGGCCTAAATAACTTAGTTTTACCCAACGTTTTTCAACGGAGGGAACATCAATCATCAAGCTCGAGGTTACATTTAATAAAGCTAATTTTTTGGTTTTTTTAAAGACAAGTCGATCAATCAACTTTGCATCGTATCCATTGTTAAGTGCGATCTGTTTAATGGTGTTTAATTCTAAATTGAAATTTGATTCTGTCATAGGAATTGTCAACAAGCAACAATTGTTGATTTCATAGATATGAAAAATCTTAATCCCCGGTTGGCTACAGATGTAAAATCAATCATTAACTGTTGCATAGATCAAAATTATTTTAAATTTAAAGATAAATTTTATAAACAGTTGGATGGTTTGGCAATGGGTAGTCCATTGTCACCAATTTTAGCTGATTTTTTCATGAATTTGATTGAATCAAAAATTTCAAAATTAGATCTTTTTAAAAATATCATCTATTGGTATAGATATGTAGATGATATTTTAGTACTTTGGGGAGGTACCGAAAGGCAACTGCATACTTTCTTGAATAATATGAATAAGATTCATAGTTCAATTCAATTCACAATGGAATTGGGTATGCATAAAATAAACTTTTTAGATTTAACCGTTGAACTAATTAATAATCGTCATAGTTTCAGTATTTACAGAAAAGAGACTTTTAGTGACAATATCATAAGTAGCTCGTCTAGACACCACATTTCACATAAGTTGTCAACTTTTCATTCCTTTATTCATCGCTTGTTGACAATTCCTATGACAGAATCAAATTTCAATTTAGAATTAAACACCATTAAACAGATCGCACTTAACAATGGATACGATGCAAAGTTGATTGATCGACTTGTCTTTAAAAAAACTAAAAAATTAGCTTTATTAAATGTAACCTCGAGCTTGATGATTGATGTTCCCTCCGTTGAAAAACGTTGGGTAAAACTAAGTTATTTAGGCCGAGTTTCTGAAAACATATCCAAGAAGTTAGACAAAAAACTTTTTAATGTAACTTTTTATAACAATCATAATCTTAGTCGAATGTTAGTTAACACGAAAGACAAAATTAATATTTTAAGCCAAAGTGGTATTTATCTTCTAAAATGTGATTCCTGTGAGGCTAGGTATATTGGTCAAACAGGAAGATCGTTTCATACTAGATTTAAGGAACATTTAGCTTGTGCCAAAAAAGGCGATGAGATTTCTACTTTTGGAAACCATTTGTTTCAAAATAAACATTCATGTGATTTTACTATAAACTACAAAATCCTGCATTTCAATAACAAATCACTGAAATTAGATAAACAAGAAATCCTTGAAATTAATCGATATAAATTTTTGCCTAATTCTAACCTTATAAATGAACAAACTACTTTTGCGTCGTCACCATTGTTATACTCATTAAATTAGAGTAATAAATATATATTTCAAATAAATATTTTTTTTTTTTTTTGAAAAATGATATTGCCTCCCTTTACTTAATTTTTTACAGAAAATATTGGAACGCCCCTGACTGACCATATCTTCCCATCTCATCGATTCATCTTTAATCGACTTCTCATGTATTAATTTATTTTGTTCCATTAAGTAGTGATTGTGGGTTATTTTCGTCATTAAAAATTTCCCACTCCTTACTTCCTTATTGATTGTTTAGAGCTCCTAATGGATTATTGATTTACCATAATTGCAATTGTAATTCTTAATAAGTGATTGTGAACATTTAATTTTTATACTAATTTACTTTATTTGTATCAATATTGTATGATTTTATGTAAATCGTTTCCTAGTTCTTGTACCCATGGTTTTGTACACCTGCTACCATTAACTCAAATTAATTTTTTGTTTTGTATAAATAGACTTGTTTGTAAATTGTATTCTATCAGTTGATAATGCTCGCGATGAGCGAAACCGGTCCTGATCAAAAAATATATTGTGGAAATAAGTACTAAAAAATGTGTTTTTATTATTTAAAATATAATGGTTCCATCTAGAATATTATCACGATTGACCGGTTTTAGTAGATAAATCTTTCTATCTAATACAATTTGTGAGTTTGAGCATATTAAATATTATATATTAACCAAAGAAACCAATGATGAAATATATTGCTCTCTCAAATGTCTTGAGATTTACTTTTATAAAGAATTTCACAGAAAGAAGTTTCAAACAGTTTTCGATTATTATTTCAATAAATAAGATTTAATTAATATAACTTGCAAAACCCTCTTATATTTACGAAATTAAAGGGGGATTGTACTTTATGTTGTTTTAAGATTTTCCTTTTTTATTATTTTTTAAGCTTCCCCGCATTCTTCGTTTCCCGCATTTTTCGCTGTTTTTTTAGGGTCACTTGAAAAACGTGGAATTGAGGTTCCTCTGTATTTCGATATTGGAACAAAAAAAAACAAATTAAGGGAATCTTAGTTGTGTTATACCGGCACCTTGTTCCCCTAAACAGTGTTCGTTCGAAGTGACTGAAGCATACGTGCAATATTCAATAACCATAGCTCGACCCTTTTCTCCGTCTAATATTTTCTTTATATATTGGCTCACGATATTTTATAGATCTATCTCTACGTTGTATATTTATGTGCGTTATTCTAGCAGTATGTCCAATCGTAATTTCGCACAGACACGCTGTGATGGAAAAATAACTTTATTTTCCCTGGGTCAGCGCAGCTTGTTACGACTCTGGTACACATTGCGCTTGTTGTGAATCGGTGGCTCGTATATTACGTTAATTAATAAAATAAACGGATTATTATCGAGTAGATAGACTATATAGATCTATAGAATTTGATGTAAACTTGGCAGAAGCCAGTTTGGTTTCAAGATTATTTTAGTTTTACGTCATCTTCAAAATTATATTTAATTTCAATTCAGTTTGGCTATACTTATTATTTTTAATATGGTATCCTTAACATCTTTGAGGGAAAGCGTTATATTTTAATAATTTAATGTCAATTTTATGATATAACCGATCTGACAAATAAAAACAAGGTTAATTTTTTCATTGACTGAATTGGCATTTACTTGGTAGAACTCCATTATAACACGATGAAAAAATAGCGATGTATTTTAGTTCTACAAAACTTTTATAAGATATATCGGCTCAATAGCTCTGACGATGGCGTCAGCCGAAATAGCCATCAACTATATCTTATAAATTTTTTGTAGAACTAAAATATAATACATTGCTATTTTTTCACCGTGAAATATTATGTGTCTGTGTAAAATAACAATCAGTTTTTTATCGGTTAAATTAAGTGTTTACTTGGTAGAAGTCAGTTTTAGAGCGAAACCGATCTTGATCATAAAATATGTTGTAGAAATAAGTACTAAAAAAATGAAAAACATTCACCTCAGTTATATAAATAATTATAATATATTCGCTTCTTTACCATGTAAATCGTTCAGTATAACGAGGCATAACATGTTTATTATTTTTTTACATTTTTCTCTACAGTTAAAAAAATATATTCACTAAAGGTGCGCAATCTATAAAACTTTGACAACCAGTGACATATTTGTTATGTTGTTTTTTCTTCTGATTGAGGAGCCGTTATTCATTCTGCAAGCCAAGGTGATATAGAAAAAGCGGTTCAGGTGACTCACATACGAATACACGTTTACCAACACGTGCACACGTGTGATTTTGTCGGCTCTGTAAGTCAGCCAATCATCGGATGTGAAATTTATTTGGGAAATTGAAAATTATCGGGTACTACTTTTGTTTACGGTGTTGTAAATAGTCTATTTCTTGACCAAGTTTTCATCTTAAATTTCATATAGACAATGCTTATTAAATTGTACGTATACATATGTCACATTAATGTTTTGTTAAAAATTCTTATATATTTGAAATATTGCAGGTATTTATTTTAATCACTCAAGTCAACATTTTATAATACGAAAAATTTAACATGGATTATGTCATTGGAAGAAAGGTGAGGGATATATAATATTCACATTATTATAGTCTTTTGTCTTACTATTATAGTCTTGGACGATTGGTCAATGTCGTCGCTCACGAGTTTGAATTCCAACACGGAGAGCTTCGTAATTTTTTCAATCGATTAACGGCTATCTGTTTAAAGACGTGAAGTCAGTCAAGTTAAACTCTTACTCTGATGATTCTTTTTAATGATATTCCAACACCAAATACTTATAAAACAAGCCAATTGTGTTTGTGGTAAATCAATTAATCTTTAAAAATTATAACACAAAAATTAACTCGCACACAAAAATTTTAACACTATATTTTTTGAATATCAATCACACACCGTTATCAGTTGTCTCAACAGTGGAGACGTTAGCAGGTAGTAAATTAAAATTCCGTACGACATTACAATATTGCAAAAAAATAGTAGTAAAAATGATTAGCTAATTATTGCATCGGACAACGAGAATTTATCGTAGAAAAACTTTATATCAAGTAAATATTCCCTACATTGTTTGCTGAAATAAATACATAAGTAATCTCTACTAAGGTATCCTTATTAACTATATACAAAAAAGGGTTATTAAGAGTCTTATTTGAAATGAAAACCATTATTTAAAAATCGAACGCAATAGTTTTATTCCGTAAGTCAAGATTTAAATATAACCGTAAAATTGTTGATTATACGTTTTGCGTTTAGCGACCTTTTACGATTAGACGAAATTTACTGCTGACTTGATTTTATTTCGTTCATTTATAATAAAATGCCTGACTATCTACATCAGGGAATATAATTTTGACAGCGGCTATGGGATAAGTTTGCAACAAACTGAAAGTACGTTAATGTAGCAAATATCTCGGATTGAAATTTTAAGCGAAGCTTTCCGCTGCGAGCTTTTATCAGTGAAACATTTTTGGTTGAAGTTTTTGCTAGTGAAACTTATTCCTAGTTCGGATGATATTGAACTTTCAGTTCAAATAAAAGTCCGCAAAAGCATTCGCCGAGTGTATAAAGCTGGGAGGTATCGTTTTATTTGAAAACTTTTGCTTCGGTACGTAAATAAGTTGTGTGCACCCAACGCATCGCAGCCAAAGTTTGGATTATTGCGTTTATTAAGTTGAATAATGCCCGGTTCTAAATGTATAAAATTTTGATATAATTCACCGCTGGCGTTTTAATGTATTTTTCTTTACTAAAAGCTTTTCATTCGTGCAATTCTTTCTTCAGAGAATCTTGATCCTTCTTGATGCTTACCAGAGAAACGTTCACACGTGAAACTCGCACGTACATATATGCCTTTTATTGCATTAAAATAAAAGCAGTACATATCGTTCGCTCAAAAGAAATCCTTCACAAAAACTTAATTTTTAAAAATACACATTTGAATTAATTGACAACTGTTTCTTAAGTTCATCACATCTTATCAAATCAGTTTCTAAATATGAATTGTTATAACTTTGTAAGAATCCACGTGTTTTGTCACTAACGACCCGGGTTTCGCCTTTCGGCATCTTCAGGCATTCTATCACACGGATGCAACAGAACTGAGCAGTCAGTTACTGACTATTTGTCACTGACGTCAGTTCTGTTGCATATGTGTGATTGAATGCCTGAAGATGCCGAAAAGCGAAACCCGGGTCGTTAGTAACAAAACACGTGGAATCGTACAAAGTCGTAACAATTCAAATTTGATATTGAAATTCCATCAAATATCTTCAGTCATTAGTTTGTAAATTGATTCTGACATCAATATACTTCCTAGCCATTGTACATGCTATATATATCAGAGTTTTTTTGTGCTTTTCGGTTATTTCACATTACTGATAATTTAATTATAATTATAACGTATAAAAGAACTTTCACCCTTGAAGGAATAAACAGTTTTGCGTCATTCAATTAACTAAATAAGCAACTTGGAAGGATTTAGCGTTTCATTACAAAAGTTATTGAATTTTTGCGGAAATACCCGTAATAATAACGGATAAAATTAAATTTATTGATTGAATTGGCATTCACTTGGTAGAACTCCATCATAACACGGTGAAAAAAATTGCAATAGTCTTAGTACTAAGATATGTCAATCGCCATTGCTCAACTCCCTGCAGAGTGCTTCTTTGTTTCTCTAATAGACCATTTCCGTGCTATATTGATATAGCCGCCTTTTTAGTTTCATTTAAAATTTTTGAAAATGTTTAGTTTTATTGCGAGCAAGAAACAAACTAGGTCGTTAAAACAGGAGAGAAGATGTAGTGTGTACCTTTTCTTCACAGCTATATATAGATAAGCCAATGTTAGTTTAAGCATAGTTTCGAAGATGGCGTGAGCCGAAATAGCTCTCAAATATATTTAAAAAAATCTTTTAGAACTAAAATACATTCCATACGAAAGTCGATATACAATATCAAAGACAAAATGTTTCCGTTAACCGATCGCATTCGAGTTTGCGTTATACCCTCCCCACAGCCGCATTGTTCGCATTGCTTGTCTACTTAATTGAAAGAACATGTTTATGCTTTCAAGTGGATTGTTCCTTACACGTATGCTATATTTAAATAGTTTGTTGAAATTCATAATTATGTAATGGGGAGAAATAATGTTTATTACGTGCCTAGTTAGATGATTAACCTTTCAAGTGCCGCGGGGGTGAAAGTTCAGCGCGATAATAATTATCACGTGAAGGGAAACAAGACTTGCGGTTGGTTCTGTATGATAAGGTATTCCTTGAAAATGTTGAGAGTGAAAACGATAATTATGGCCTAGAGAGAAAATAACGATTTTAAATCAGTGATTTTTTACTTATGTATCGTTGAAATTTTATACAACTATACGCATTTTGTTGATTTTTATATTTTAATAAGCTTAAGTTATATTATGTTCTTAAATGTATGATGCTTTTTAAAGGCAAAACCCAGATTATACATAAGTTATGGATCGTTTATAAGATTACCAAACTTCGTTGATTAATCACTTTTAAGGTGTTAACTGTCACTTCTTGATGGAAAGGCATAATATTTTAAATAATAAAAAAAAAATCGTTGATTAAGGTTGTAAAAAGTTCAGAAACGATATTAATGACCAATTAGATATTTGAATTGCTACAATTTCGTACGATTCCAATGTGTGATGTTGTAGCTTGAAGATGCTGAAAGACGAAACCCGGATCGGTAGTAAAACAACATATGGAGTCTAACAAAATTTCAATAATTCAAATTTGATATTGAAATTCCCACAAGCATTTTCCAACGATATCATAAATAACACATTTAATAGCGGTCAAAAAATAGCGGAGTTACTATAGCAAAACAGTTCTGAGACAATCGGATATATTCATTAGTTTTGTTTTGCTATTTAAGAATATTCAAAACTTTTTCATTTTGATAGGGCACATTAATTGTCTTTAATTGAATGAATTCACGCCCAAAAATTTTCACACCAATTTTGACGCAAACAAACAAAAACAAATATTAACCGAATGATCTCGTGTTACCCACTCTTTTTCTAAGATCTTTAATAAGAAAAAAAACATCATTTTTATGTCTAATCTAATGTGTTTAATCTTCCCAAAATAAACATTTTTTTCACGCTTACGCATAAAACGAAAATTTAATATGCCATTGAAAGTATGTATACATACTTAATTATCTTACGAAGATCGCACATAACCGACGAGCTTTTTTTAGGAAACGAAAAATTTTGTCGTTGCCGATATTGGCATGAGTTACCCTATTGTGATTATTAGGTAATGAAAATAGCAAAATTATGAGGTGCCCGGGGGTTCCATCTCGTGTCAAAATTCTTATGCTATTTTTTTTTCCTCCAAATTTAATAAAACATTTATTTTGAGTTGCGGCTCGAGTGTTTTGAAAGGTAACGTTACCCAGCCGAGAAAGTCTTTTATATTAACGTTGTATTTTATAGTTGCTTTGACAACTGCATTTTTCTATTATTTGCGGTTCCTTCTTCCTGCTGCGTACACGGATAGTATGATAGATGTGTAGTAAAACTTTATCATACTTTTAATACTTCATGAAAATCCGGGTACACTGAATAAAACTTGATTTCATTCATAATAAAGATTTTATTCATTTATGATATCGACTGAAGGTGCTTGATGGAATTTCAATATCAAATTTGAATTGTTACAAATTTTTACGATTCCACATGTTTTGTCACTAACGACCCGGGTTTCGCCTTTCGGCATCTTCAGACATTCCGTCACACGGATGCAACAGAACTGTGATAGAATGCCCGAAGATGCCGAAGGGCGAAACCCGGGTCATTAGTGACAAAACATGTAGAATCTTACAAAGTTGTAACAATTCAAATTTAAGATTTTATTCATTGATATGAGAAATAATATGTAATTAAGGAAACCATAAATTATAACCGTGACAATAAGTAACAAACACTTAATGCGAACACCTTCCTTGCATATTTTTTAGTATTATATAATAACATTTTTTCATGTTTTGGATGGATTCGAGAAGAACTCTGTGAAATTTCAATATACATATAATATTAATAATGACTACTTAGTTGCACCAAATACAATAGCAAAGTTATTAGATTTATTTAAAAAAATCTACTTTCATTAATTTTAATAAACCTCACTTAAGGTGTTAACTGCCAACTCTTAATGGAAAGGTATCACGTATCAATAAATAAAATACATTTTTTTAGTGCTTACTTTCACATATAATAATAATAAACAGAACTGGTTTCCATCATCGCGAGGATTCTCAACTGATAAATGAGTCGATAATGCCGGAGATAAGCGGAATCAGTCCTGATATTTATAATCTAAAATGTGTAAACAATATCTAAGAGATCGTGTTTTATTCGTTCAATGTAAACTCCTCCTTGATTGACTTAGATACATACCTTTTCCGCCGTTTAATTAATATTGAAACACATTAATTAAAAACCCAATTATTCCAATCCCTTTATCAGAATAAATTCTATTTGCATATTTTTAATTCTGGTGGTATGTCGAAATTCGATTGGAATTTATAAAAGCTTTTTTTTTGAAAGCTTATTTCCCATCACGGAGCGGAATTTAAATTAGTTACATATTTTCGTGCCGTCATTATGATCGAAGCGGATTTTTTTTGATAGATTCAATCATTTTCACATATTGGATTCATAATATATTGAAGTCGATCATATAATGAAATTACATCAACACCTTTAGCAAATATGAAAGATACACATACCAAGAATTAAAACAAGTCCCGAGTTAATTACTCCGAAATAATTAAAAAATGAGTTCTCAGAAAGGTTGTCGATATAAAAATTTATGAAACTGACTGAAAAAGCTCTCTCCATGGGACAAGTTTTCAATGGAGCATACAAACACAAATCTTGAAAAAATGTGTTGAAAATATCTCATAGCCTTCGTAATTATTTAATTACCGACATCTAAGTCTCTCTCTGAAAACATATATTTTTTGCGATTGTGATTGATTGCTTTAAATGATCGTATTTGAAATACTTATACCGTATACCAAAATATATAAAAAACGGTATACCAATGACAGTAAAATTTAGAAAAACGTGCTGCTCTCAAACTACAATGATTAAGAAATTTTTCATCGTCATCTGGACTATTGTTTTTCAACCTTTTTACATTCGCGGACTATCAAAAAATCCAAAAATGTGTTGCGGACTATCAACATTGGAATAAAATAATGAATATTTTTATAATTGATTTTTTATTCAAAACAATTGACTTTACAACACCGTATGCTGATATAACAGTATTTAAGTATATTAAAACAGACAGTAACAAAAAATATAGTTTAAAAATCCATAAAATACAACAACAAATGAAGACGATTGAGAAACTATTACCTGGACGACTACAAATCGTACCTTTTACTAATATAAATATAATGAAATATCAGGATATTTTTTTAGCGTAGTGAAACATCCAAATAAACGTACTGGAATATTTAAAACCTTTTCGTTTACATTTCGCTTAGAAAGTGCATTCTGAAACATTCATTTATTTTCAACATATTTTTAATTTAAACTTATATTTCAAACATTTCAGCTGTTATTTCGTGTATGCTAGCAACAAAGCTGTCCGGATTTATGAGATTTGAACTTTACTAGAATTGTAAAAATATGAACGCTGAAGAAATTTATGATATATTTTACAGCCCTCTTATACGTGACATATTAACGACATCTTCTGTTTGCGACACTCGGCTACATTATAAAATTTATAGCGGAAACTTAAACCAATAACATAACCATTTGATTGAACGAAGAATCTCAGATGAGTGTTAAATTAACTGTTTAACTGCCCAATAGGAATCCATCCATGTTCTTTTTATCTTTCCGCAACCTATTCTTAATAATCTTGTTTTCGTTTTTTTTAAATGTATTTATTAAAAGGTAGTGTTATTAGTTTTAAAGTGTCAATAAGATCTCATGAAGATTTTGAAGAAATATAAAATACACCTTATAAAAAACCACCACAACATGCGACATGTATGTCAATAGAATCGTATCTTCGGATAGATAGGAAAGTATAATAACGTAAAGTCTACACTAATAAGGATTGTACAATGGATGGGTAATGGATGAATAAAGAAAAATGTTATGGAGACTACTGGGTGAAGGCAGATACTTTTAGAGAGCTTAATTGTATTCTAGCACATACAACAAAATGAAGATGTCCTTAAAACCTTTTGACTGTATTTCACAATTGGTACTCCATATTATTGTGTTCACGCCTTAACGCAAATATTTTTTTATATGTCTTAAACATTTTAACACGAATATGTCATAAATGAAATGCTGATCCTTAATAGTACCGATAACATAACCATTTATCTAGAAATGTCGACAAAAGAATATTAATTCTGTAATGTTCGTAATCCTTAATATTCCAAGTGATTCACTGATGCCCAGGATTGATGTTTGCCAATATATATTCATATATAATTAAACGATTGTTTCTTCATGATTATTCCATTGGCACTAATCTTAAATGCAAATATATGTAGAGAAAAAACAATTATTTTATAAAACATATGATGTATGTCGATAGTGTGAAGGTTTTTCCAGCAATCGGCATGTCATTATGTTCTCGGCAGTGGAAGGGTGAATTGATATTAAAATCCCTGTATTTACCAGGACGTAAGTGGCTGTATGAATTTTATTTTATTTATTGTTTTGATGAACTTTTGAAAGTTGATTTGATCACAATCGCCTTTCTGTAAAAAAATGAGTTTATCGTATTAATCAAAAAATATTATGGTGCATTTACGTCTTAAATTGAAAAAAAAATACAAAATTCACGGAAATGGTTCAGATATTTTAGTTTGAGAATACTTTTGTTTGATTATAACAATAATTCAATTAACACTCCCTATGCAGGCAACATATTATATTTGAGAAAAAAATGTTTATTTAAAAATGCCAAATATGAGATAATTCGCTATTCTTTCTTTCTCGAATATAGATGAAATATAAGAGTTAGACAAGTGATAAGCTAATCGTTCTCGATACATATTACGTTAAACTTCGGATTTGTAAGAATGAATTTTTGACATCTTAAACAAAAATCGATTGACAATTCAAATAGTAACACTGCACTTACTGAGCTGCCAAAATATGAGATATGTAATTGAAGTCAACAATATAACAACTGGAGTACGAACTCAATGTGCATAGTTACATTAAATTTAAGCTTAAAACAGATTTTATCAATTACGGGCATATTCATCTTAATTTGCATTGCTTTTTTTTTTTTTTTTGAATTACTAACCACTTAAAAAGAACGAAGCTTAAAAATTGTTCTTTAGCATAAAGCTCCGCACGTTTCTTTAAGAGGGCAATAAGTCACGTCGTAATGTGTAAAGGAACCAAGTAAATTAGACACGATAACTGTAAAAATATTGAAATTATCAAATAGTCAAAGCTCATTTAGAACCTTGTAATCCTGGTTTTACTGTGTGTATTTATCAACCATAAATTAAGACTGAATGTTTTGCATACGTCTAGAGCTTTTACCCTCGCAACCCTTCATTTTACATTGCTCAAACTCATAACGGCAATTAAACTGAGATATTAAGTGCGCACTCAGCGGGTAGATTTCTCCAGCAATAAAATTATTTTATTACAATCTAGTCGTTGGATGACTCACTGTCATTAAATGGGTTAATTGTTAACCCAATCAAACCGTAATAGAAGCAACAGGCGTTACAGGGATATACCGACACTTAAATGTTTATTTTTTTTACTGTCTTCAAATTTAATTATTACACAAAATAAACAAAAGGGAACCAACTGCATATTTACAAAATGTAAATATTTAAATTTCAAAGTTTAGACACGTTTTTAGATTAAATTCTTTTAGTACATCTCCTCTATTCACATTCTATATAAATATTATTGAAAACAACCATAAATCTAACAAGATTTTAGAAATTTTGCCTGATCAGCAAAAGTGCAACTTAAACAAAACCTTGGCCAAATTTCAGATAGACCTTTTTTTCGAATTGGAAATTTTTGGGCAAGAATCAGTTCATAACCTATAAACACAAGAAAATCAGTTGGTTAATTTTTGTTTCACTAAATCCAATTGTTCATACGACAAACTACGTTCAAATAAAACAAACATCACTTTAAGATGTTAACTGTTTAGTGGAAAGGCATTGCATTGTTTCTACATTTCATATAAAAATGATCGAGACCACTTTCGCGTATTGTAAGATATTGTATCAGTTGATGTTTGCGATGAACGAAACCGGTCCCAGTCATATTATCACAAGATGTGGTTAAAATACTAAATAATTTATGTTTTATTAATTTAAATAACACGGTGAAAAAATAGCAGTGTATTTTAGTTCTACAAAATATTTATAAGATATAGTTGATAGCTATTTCGGCTCACGCCATCGTCAGAACTATGTTTAAATATACATTTGCTTATCTTTATATATCTGTGTAGAAAAGGTACAAAATACATCTTCTCTTCCGTTTTAACGACCTAGCTTATTTCCTGCTAGCAATAAAACTAACAAAAAAAATTAAATTGTAAATGAAACTAAACAGGCGGCAATTTCAATAAACTTAAACATTGGAAGGAAATGGCTTATTACGGGAAGGCAATAGCCCCTCGCAATGGTCTGAGGAGCGGCGACCGATTTATATTTGTTTGTTCATTTAAAATTTGAAATGGCTATCAACTATGTATTATAACAATTTTTTGGAACTAAAATACATTGCTATTTTTTCACCGTGTTATAATGGAGTTCTACCAAGTAAATGTCAAATCAATCAAAGAATTTAAGTACATAGCACGTTTCATACATATTGTGTCTCCGAATTGGTGTGAATTGCCATTTTGATGGCA
Source organism: Himalopsyche japonica (assembly GCA_028555115.1). Lineage (NCBI taxonomy): Eukaryota > Metazoa > Arthropoda > Insecta > Trichoptera > Rhyacophilidae > Himalopsyche > Himalopsyche japonica. Next base: position 226,814 of record JAHFWJ010000146.1, read on the forward strand.
ATTCACAATTAAGTGAATTTACAGCAGAAAAACTTGGAGAATATTAAATATATATTTATTAAACTCTTTTTTTTTTCATATAATTATTAAAACACTGTGTATTTAATGTTAATCAGCAATACATTACCCATACAAAGATAATTAACACATAAAACTAAAATTATTGTATCATTGATATTTATTTCGATTTCTATTTGTTAGGATTACGTTGTATAACGTTTTTTACATTGTTTCCACCATGCCAATTGGCAGTACAAAACTGGCCGGTCGATTGTCTTTTATTTTCAGAACTGTCTTGTCCCATTACTGCACGATGCAATCAAGTACGTGGGGGGTTGCGAGCCCTCGGCGTCGGGACGCCTCTCCCGGCGTCGCTTTCACCCTACGCCTACCCCGGCATCCCCGCCGATCGGCACTCTTGCCAATGATTATGTACTCCAATCTAAACCACTTTGCTATTGCTTTGTCCTAGGATGATTTTATGCCAGCCTGGTAGTTTGGGACCACTTATCGCGACGAGTTGCCTTCGCAAACACTCGATATGGGACAATTGTTTGTTTATATTACTTGTAATAATAATTTGAATTAAATCTAAAACCCATAGTTTATACCTAGACACAAGGAAGTTTATACTTAGTACTGTGTTATGTTAATCATTTTTAACCGGTTAACTGCCGGCAGGTACATGTATGGCGGTACCCAGCATGCCGCGAATTTTACGACAAAAATAAAACCTTCTTAACATATCGTTATTGAAAGTGTAATAAAGTTTATTTATAAAACTTACCAAATTAATGAAGAGCGCGCCAATCGTGCAGTCATTTATCCATAATCATAAAATCAATTGTTCATGGTGCAGGGTTGTCTAAAAAACAAGGTCTAGGTTGTTAAAACGGCACGTCTTAAGACGTAATTTTTGTATGAGCGGCGCTCCGTTCACAGAAAATTATGCGTCTTAAGACGCTTTTGGCAGTTAACCGGTTAATACAAAATTAAAATTGATATACTTCTTTGCATTCAACAGAGTGGTTAAATTGCAAGCTTTTGTTACGTTGCTCACGTGTTCGAATGCCAGTACGAACAATTGATTCATAAACTGATTTTTTAATTGATGCATAGATTTGTGTACAAAAGAATGGGTTTCTGAAATATTCTCAAACTTATCAGACCTTAAAAAACGAAAGATTGCGGTAGTAGTTATTTTTTGATACTGGCCACCTCTGATCTTATTCAGGTCACTACTTTTTTATTGTCTTTGGAAAAATAGTTTGAGAATTTGAGCTAATTTTGTCGTAGAAAAAAATCACGTTTTTCGTTTGGAACAAAAACTTATTTATTCTAATGGTTGTGTTGTTTGTTACTACGTATGACTGGAAAATGTGTTGCAACTAATAGAATAATAAATAAAAAAACTGGTAACTATGTTATATATTTTCGATGTTCTGTACAGTCGAATTAAGCATTTGTTTGTATAGATCTGTGCGAAGAATCTGTATTCTCTTCAACGATAAAATTTTGTTTAGTTCGCCATTTAACAAAACAATTTACAGGTGTCAAAAACAACATCATCTGTCGGAGTAAATCGTCTTTATATTCTCTACAATTATAATTGCTTTTCTGTATCAATTTGTATCAATGAAACTATTGTTATCCCTTTGTTCCTGTGTATACAATTATATATGTAGCTGTATTAGCGATTCAATATCCCTTTACCCAATAACTGGGAGAATCCACTAATCTGATTCCGTTTGACAGAACAATTTCCTGCGACCCGGATATTCAAACGCGGGCTGCCAGCCACTTTGTAGAGAAAGCGTTTTTATTTTATAACCAAGTTCACGGAGCATTTCCAGAATCTCGATCGTAAAATCTTGTTTCGATTTCGTTTTAATGTCTCTTCTGCATCGTTAAGTTCCGTACATTGCGGCGGCGGCTCTGCATACATTGTTACCGAATCATGATCTATCTCCTCTAACTTCTGCCACCCTGGTATTGTAAATTATAAAGTCTTGGATTCGTTTATAATTTCGTGTTGTTTCCGTAAAATAACATTATTTTATTATCTAATAATATATAGCTCCTCACGTTTCTGACGTAACAGCAAACTTATATCGTTTTATTTTTCAGTGAAAATATATCTTGCTCACTACCTCTTCAATCATATTCAGTCCTGATACATTACACAACTGCATTCAGTAAACAATATTACGACTAACTGAATCATTTTTTTTTATGCCGTAGTATAAAAATATAATCATTTTTATAAACGTTACATTTTTAATATGAACAGGATCATTTTCACTCATAATGAAACATCTATTTCTTCGATCAAAAACTGCCATCCATAATAGACTTAAAAACCCTCATTATTGAAAAGAAATGACTGACATAGTCACAAAATAAAAATTCTATAAAACCTGGTTTCCTATTATCTGGATTAACGTTGCATTTAAACATACAATAAAATAAATTAATGCAAAAATAAATCTGAATATAGTAAATCAAATATAAAAAAATAGTATATAAAAATACTACTAACATTATTAGTTAGTAAAACAATTGATTTTATTTTTGGGAAAGTAGCAGCTTTTTTGTAGTTTTCTCGCTCGGGCCGTCAGGTTTTGTTGGGACAAAATACTGCCCTTTACTTATATTGCCCAATTGAATAGAGCTATTTTCGCAGAAAGCCTCCAAAATCACAAAGGTAGAGGTCAGTTACAGAAAATTTATCCTGATTAGCTTGCGCACAAAGGGAATTTAAACAGAATAAAAAAGAAAGAAATTGGCATTTTATATACTAGGCTTTTCAATATCTATCGAGTAAATAAACTTGTTTAAAAATAATATTTTGTTTATTCAGAATAAAAAAAGTGTATTACTTGTGTATTACTGTATTCGGTGTCGTACTATCTAGCTACACTGTCTATTTCTCGACTAACTTTACAACGTTTTAATTTTTATTACGCCAGAATGTTTTTTATTCATTGAAAATGTATACTTTAAAAGTTGAAATTTCGTTTTGTAACTTTAATACACCTATCCCTCGATTTAAACGGTAGATAGGTTCCTGAGAAAAACGTGTAAAACGAAATTGTATATTTTTCGTGTAAACCGAAAAGTACACAAAAACGCACAATTTGTTTTTATAAAATATATGAATAATACAAAATTATTAACAAGTATAAATATACATATTCTTTTATTAATTAAATACATATAAAGCATATATAGGGGAACAAAAAAATGAAATCCAAAAGATTCATAAAAAAAATATTGCAGCGGTCGGTGGAGTTTTTATCATTCATCTTCACTATCACAAATCACTGTCAATCTCTTCTTCGTGACTGGTTCAAAGTCATTTTCATCACTCGAAATTATTTGTGCCAATTCGATGTTTGAAGTAGAAATATTTACACCTCGAGGAGATCTGGTAATAAAATCCGTTATTAACATTTGCTTCGAATTTCTTGTTAGATCTTTATGGACCTCATCATATTGAGCTAAGCATTGGTCAATATCACGTTGGAATCGAAGGGCCCGTTCAATATTTGAGTCATTTTGTACAAAATGATTACCTAATTTTCTTCCCGATTCGAGTCCTTCGTGGATGATTTTAGTCGTAAATGTAGCTGCTTCAAATTCTTTTTAATCCGTGTGTAAAAGCGAAAACGAGTAAAACAAGCACCATGTAAATTGTGGGATAGATGTACCAAAATTGTAAATCATGAAGTTTCCGTTAAATTTTCGATGCCCGGTTAAAAACTGATAATGCCAATGAGATCGTGTATGTGATTTTCGTATAAACCTCCAATATTTATCTAACCGCCGTTATACACATATTCTGTGTTTTTATATGCAATAAAAAAATGTTAATCCTTGCCAATATTACGCAAGTATTGATTGCTGGGTAAACATATTCATCGGCAAATGCTATACCCACTGCACAATAATAATGCAGCAACACAATGCAGGGAACTCGAATGCTACTGACATTTGTCTATGGTATTGTTTGTTGCATCAGTAAACATGAGATAATCCTATTATTTCATATCAGCTGTCGTTTTAGCGTCAACATTATTATCGGAATGGATATCATGCAAAACTGTAAAAAACTGTTGTCATTGAAATACAATCTAATAGATTACTATAATATATACTCTGAAGGTTTTAACTGTCACTTTTTGGTAGAAAGGAATTGTATTGATTGAATTGCCATTTACTTGAAAGAAGTCCATTGATAAACAATGTATTTTGGTTCTTCAAAATTTATTAAATATATAGTTGATAGCTATTTCGGATATAGTTGTGATGAGGACGTAAGCCGATATAGCTATCAACTATATATCTTATTAATTTTGTAGAACATTAAATACATTGCTGTTTTTACAACGTGCTGAAAGGAATCGTTTTAAAATAATAAATCAATCTGTTTAATACTTTTTCCAAAATTTTATTTTATCCAGATTGGGACCGGTCTTGCTTATTGCGAGCATTATTAACTTACTTAATCTTCAGATTGTTAAAGTTCTAATTATTGATACGAATGATACAAAATTCTTAACAAACAAAATAATATAAGTGTCGCTGCTCCTCAAACCATTGCGAGGGGCTAATACTTTTCCGTAATAAACCATCCCGATCATGTATAACCACAAATAACATGTTATGTTAGCACATTGATATTGCTGCATGTTAGTTTCATTAATAATTTTTTTTTTTTGGTTTTATTGCTAGCAGGAAATAAGCTAGGTTGTTAAAACAGGAGAGAAGATGTAATGGCTACCTTTTATACACAGCTATATATAGATAAGAAAAAGTTCGTTTAAACATAGTCCTGACGATGTGAGCCGAAATAGTTATCAACTATATATTATAAAAAAATTGTAGAACTAAAATAAATACATTGCTATTTTTTCCAGCAAGTAAGTAAATGCCAATTAAATCAATAAATCACAAAACCTTTTTAATCAAAGTGGATTTTATTAAATATTGAGTAATTTTAAGACGGTGAAAAAAATAGCAATGTATTTTAGTTCTACAAAATTATTTTTTAAAAAATATAGTTGATAGCTATTTCGGCTCACGCCATCGTTAGAACTATAATTAAATTAACATGTGCTTATCTATATATAGCTGTGTAGAAAAGGTACACAATAGATCTTCTCTCCTGTTTTAACGGCCTAGCTTGTTGCTTTTTTGCAATAAAACTAAATTTTCTAAAATTGTAAATGAAACAATAGGTGGCTATGACAATAAGTTTCCATGTGGCACGGAAGTGGTCATTACGGAAGCAAATCAGACTACACCCCGGGGATAAGCTGAACTAATGAGAACGATAATATATCAATTTATTCGTTAAGAATCCCTTGTGATAATTGATGTCTATTGATTTTCAGCTGTTCCTCCTACCTGTCTATCCGATGTAAACGGATAAACATGAGTCACAGGACATTTTATATATACCGCTTCTGTACAGTTTATTAATTTTATCTTTACTATTTTGAGTAATTTTCCTGTTGGAATTTGGTTAAAAACTCGAATTACGACAACACGCCGTGGAATATAAACCCTTAAGAAAGTGTGAAGCTTTTACGAGTGCTGGTAAATACAAGATAAACTTAAACGTGACATCTGACAGCATTTTAATGAAAACAGGCACCGCTTATGCACTCCATTATTATTCGAAACCAGATTTTACGTAATGTGATATCTTATATATTCTCTCGGCCCTGTAAGGTAGAGTTAAAAATACCCCGGTAATTGCTCGCCTTCTCCCGCCGAATAAAACAGGTGTTTTTAAATGAGGCTCTTTTTGCACCCTCGGGAATTTTTATCCCCGAGGTTTTTTCGGCTACCTACCCGGCATCCGAACCCTCGATCCTCTCGTTATCCGAATTAACGAGGCGAAGGACTCTCACGGACCTCTTCTCTTGGGGCTCGGAGTTCGCGGGTTTTACGGCAGGGGTCCTCTTAATATCATAATACCAATTATTTTTGACCGTTACGGCCGTTCCGGAAGTAGATTTTGCGAATAATGGACGTCGCGGTGGCGTAACTAGCGGCTGCACATGATGTCACTTCGAGAATTTGACCAGAAAACCGATCTGTCTCGGAGAAGTGGCTTTCTATCAAAGTGGGATAACATTCAGGTAGGCTATTAGCAAGTTCACGATACTTGGTGTCAAAAATAGTTCTTCATCGATTGTTTGATGGTTTAAGACAGTCATTGCAAATATCGTGTGAATTTTTTTCCTGCGTTATTTTTTGGGTTATATATTTTTTTTTATTTACTCTATCGACTAAGGTTGCTTGATGGAATTTCAATATCAAATTTGAATTTTTGAAATTTAAGAAAGCTTTTTCTCTCACACGCCGGGTTTTGCCTTTCAGCATCTTCAGACATGTCACAGTGATAGAAAGTGAAGAGAAAATATACACATATCATAAAAGTTCGCAGCTCAATGTACAATATATCTGAAATAATTTTAATTACTACGGATTAGTACTAAACTTTTATTTTAAGTGCTATGCGCATTTTAAGTACTATTTCCACAATATTCTTTATGATCATGACCGGTTTCGCTGATGATGCTAAAAAATGACGATTATGCTTGCGATGAGCGAAACCGGTCCTGATCGTATAATATATTGTGGAAATAATAATTCAAAATGTGATTTTATTCCTTACGTATTGTATATGCATACGTATCCGTGTGTGAGAATAGTATGTGGCGATATAATTATGATTATAATGATTCCCTGTGAATTGCTCAGCTCTGCAGCGACTTATCTTTATCAACAACGACACAATTATACAAAAGAATAAGTCAATACATAAGACATGACGAATACCTGAAGAGTTCTGATGCTGACGCGTCATAGATCTTTATGTTCCATAAATCTTTATTTTAAGAAATTTAATTAAATCCTAATTAATTTATATCATATCTCTATATCAAAAAGTGATAGTTCACACATTAAATGTGTATGTTAATTGTTATAATATACGAAAAATTGTATTTTTAATGTGTCAATTTAAAACTTGATCAAGATAAATACTCAGAGTGATTTCATTTTCTGCGATTTAATTTTGTGATAGATTGAATTTTAAATACAACGCTGCCAACGTTGTTTTAAAAAGACGCCCTAGTTTGAAATATCGTAGGATATCTCCAACCACCCAAGCTGGCAATATGATTTTCTATTCTGACTTGCTACATCTCATAGAAACAGCTGTTTTATTTGATAGAAGACGGTATTGAAATGTAATATCATTAATTATGTTATATCATATATTAGATTTGCTTAAACGTCTTCATCCGTCGATATATCGTTGAGATATACATCGTACTTAGATAATATAACATCGTACTTAGGAAATCGGTTGACTCAGAAAGGGCATAACATTATTTATTATCAATGTAGTTTTTAGGTTGTCATAATGCCCTTTTTACTCGCCGAAACAAACGAAATTCAAAGATTGATTGAATTGGCATTGATTGATTGATTTGCCGCTTTTCTTGGTAGAACTCCAGTATACATTGATATTTTTTCACCGTGTCAAAATTCAAAGTGTTCTTTTTAGAATAAAATTCATCATTATTTTTATTTGTTAAATATATATATATACGTATTAATATGCCAACACGGCTTGTAAGTCATAAGAATGGCCGGTTTCTAACGCTGCTAGGCGTATCAATGCATTGCCGAGAGAGCTTTATCTATTATTATGAAAACTATATTTAATATTATTATTGAATGCTTTGTCAACTAAATGATTCCTTGCCTTCAACTGTAATGACGTGTATGTGAAATATATACTAAGAATTAATTTTTTCATATTATATATTTTTAAGCATTGATTTATGATATGGATTGAAAGTGCTGAATGGAATTTCTGTCAGTTCTGTTGCATCTGTGTGATAGAAAGCCTGAAGATGCCAAAAATGGAATACCGGGTCGTTAGTGACAAAACATGTGGAATCGCACAAAATTTTAAAAATTGAAATTTTTAAGCATGTTTAGCTAAAAATGTGACATGTCTATGATGGTCACCCTATCTTTTAAATGAAGAGAAAAGTAAGTGATTATATAAATTCTAATTGTTTAATGGATCTGTGGTAGAGTGGTTGATGCCATCTGCTTCTGTTATCGATCACACGGTCTAGAATCCCAGTATGAAAAGCTTTTTTCAGCTGATTTATAGATTTATGTACACTTGGCTAGAAATATACTTAATGTTCTTGAGATTTCTCGATTTATATATTTTATCAACAACTAGATGCACAACTTTTTTGCGAAGTTTGCTTTTTCAAACGTCTAGCTCAAATCAATCTTCCACACTCCACATTAAAATAAAAAAGGCGCCCTCAGATATCTTCTAATTATACCTTAAAAGTATATAATTTTTCACTCTACGGCGTAGGGCCGTAGAGTACATACAGCCTACGATGCGAGAAGTTTACGAAACTGTTAAATTATCTCTGGTATTTAACGGTCAATTTATGTGCGGTTTGTTAGTACTACTTAATCTACTAATATTAACAATAACTGCGGTTGGTATAACTAAACTATTGTCTACTTTTATGACATTAATTATCGAATGTTGTTTTCAATTTTATCGTGTGAATTTTTCGTTCTGTTTTATAAGAGCAATCAATAAACAAAAAAACATTGACCAATCGACAATAGACTTGGTTATCGATACTGTGCTTCAAAACTCTCACAAACACACAACACAAGTGAAATAACATAATTGACATTTTTCAATTTTTGTCACTAACGACCCTGGTTTCGCCTTTCGACATCTTCAGGCATTCTATCACACGGATGCAACAGAACTGACGTAGTTGTAACAATTCAATTTTGATATTGAAATTCCATCAAGCACCTTCAGTCGATATCATAAATTAAATATTATTTTATCGATGTATAAATCTCTACTTTATTGATCTATAACTTTTTTCACTGTTAATTTAAAACGACGAGCGAATGTGATTCTAATAATACCATAAATTAAATGTTAACGAGTGTAATGCAAATTACTTCTTTTATCTACGTAATTGTTACATTATTATAATGAATCAACGCATAGTTATATTCATCTGGCATTTGCGAATACGTAACCAAAAGCAGGTCTTAGATGTACTCGTTGGGTTCATTTCAGGTTAACGTTTCTCGTCGATGATTGCTTAAATTTCATCCAGGGTTATTGAACAGGGTGTACTACTTTATGCTACGTTCTGTGGTCTTAGCTTTGCTACACTCTTGAAGTATACTTAATACCCGATGTATTGGACGTTTACCCACACTTAGAATGGTTGAATCGGATTCTATTCGAACAAACACTGAGTCTAAATGGATGTTGAAAGCTCTTATAGCCCTTTAACTGGATGGTCGACTTAGTCTGTGTTTCCAAATCCCAAAGCTTGCTTTTATCGTCAGTCGGTGTCCTCTTGTTCGTTGATACTCTGGAAACTATTCCTCTCCTATTAACCAAGAAAGGATATGTTCAATGAATGCATTTTTATCGAGTTAAACATCCAGTTGATGTTTTTGTACTATTTTATTACGGTTATATTTAATCATGGAAAATGTTGACAAATAGTATTAAGCGGAGTAAAAAGTCCTGACGTTTTTTTTTAATGAAACTCAAAGTGTTTTTTTTAGTATTTTTTTCATTTTTATTTATAAAAAGTAATCTCCCTGTTTATCTATAACCTTCTGCTACCTATTAGACAAATCTAAAATACATTTAGTAAAAAACTCTACTGATTCTGAATTTAAATAGTCAGAACTAGCGTTTTTCACTTAATTTTTTGTATGACATATTTTATCCCTAATTTTTTTTATATTAAACGGAATAAATGGTAATCCGATTGTGCTAGATCTGATAAATAAGGTGGATGCAATAAACTTGTCCAACCCAACTCCTGGATTTTTCCATTTTTCCATGTCATATTCGCCACATGCCTTCGCGCGTTGTTGTGTCGCAGGGATAACGTGGAGTCCATTCATCCTGCCCAGCCTCTTTCTTGTAAAACCTGCACTTAATTTGTTTATTGGTCTCAGTATACTTGTGCCGTTATAGTTTCACCATATTTGAACACTTCATAATGAATTATTCCTTTGAAATCCCTTCAAACACAAAGTAAGAGTTTTTTTGGGTGTAAACCAGTTCGAGGGGTCGGAATTGGTTGTTGTCCACGAATTAGATATTGTTTTTTCTTCGATATATTCGTATATAACACGCACTTTTAATCTCCGATAATCAGGTTTAAAAAAAATGGTCGTAAAGTGTGTTTTTTTTGCAGCAATTGGCATGCGCTTAGTCGCTGCGCCTCGTTCCGATCGCCCAACGCGTGTGGCACCCAAATTCCTACTTTTTGAATTTTTCCCAGACTTTTCAGGTACTTCTGTGTTATGGACCATTTAGTACCGAATATATTCCACAATTCCTTTTTTTTAGCATAGGATTTTTTTCAATTTCAGCTTTCAGGGCGACTTCATCCACTGTATGAAGTCGTCCACCTTGAGGGTAATTTTCAATGCTAAAATTGCCAGATTTAAATTTTGCAAACCATCTCTATCATTTTCGAACCTTTCACACGTCTCCATGAATGTCGCAAATGTTTTTTGTGGCGACGACTGCACTGTTCTGGGCGTTATATTGAAAAAGCATGCAACCGCGCATATATTCTTATGAAGGGCAAAGGTCGGTCATTCTGTTTTGGGCGAATATTTTTTTTCTATACGGAACGTAACTTGAGATGTCACACAACACGAAAGAAAATATAATGACATCTTATTTAACCAAGGGGCCGAAGCCGACCGATTTTAAGACACGCGTTTGAAAAAAACGTCAGGACTTTTTACTACACCTAGTATTTTCCAGTAATCATTCAGTTACGTTGTTAAATTATCGGTTTATAATAATTGAAAAATAAAATATAAAATTTGAATTGTTACAACTTTGTACGATTCCACATGTTTTGTCACTTACATGACTTAGGTCAGTTCTGTTGCATCCGTGTGATAGAATGCCTGAAGATGCCGAAAGGCGAAACCCGGGTCGTTAGTGACAAAACATGTAGAATCGTATAAAGTTGTAACAATTCAAATTTTATATTGGAATTCCATCAAGCACCTTCAGGCGATATCATAAATTAATAAAATATTATTTTTTTATGACATTGTTTTCATTTAAAGATTAATTTACTGGAAGAATCTGTTAATATTTTTATTGATATAATAAAAAAAAAACAAAAAATTAAAAAAAATAATCGCGTTAACGGACAAGAAAATCAATCAGTTGTTTCTTTGTTTAATATTTATAATTACTTGTTCAATTGCGTTCAAATCTTCGCACAAATGCGTTCGACTGCGGAAAAGCTCAGTTTTTGTTCAAAAAGTTTGATGGACAAAAAGCTGCAAACTTATACCATCTTTACAATTGTAATTTCGGTATTTTATATAACTATTTAACGAGTATTGCAAACCTCGATTGTAAAGAGTCTTTCAATAAGAACGCTTAATATTTGTGAGGTTTTAGCAGCCATGTTATTAAAGTGACATTTTAAAATTTGTTGTTAATCATTACAGAACGGAAAATCACTATGGAATGAAATGTTATAGGATTGAACAACGTGTGAAAATCATCAAAGTTTACTTCCTGCGTTAGTGACTTCTTCCTTTGGGACTATCTTAAATTTCAAATAAACCGCAACAAACAATTGACGCCCTCAAAGTCAACATAACAAAAGTAATCTTACAAACTCAGCCAGATTTATGTGACAAAGCCAATGAAGATTGGACCTCCTGAATACGTGCCACTAATCAAAAGCCGCGGCGGACATTTAAACGACGTTAATCCAACCTTTTATTCTATAAAATATTCTTCAAATGAAGAAAAATATATAATATAGAGTGTATATCTCACACAACTTGTTTTATTTACATTTTAACAAATTTCATGCTTTCCTATTTAAATATCCTTTACTATTAAGAGAGGACAGTGCATATTCAGATGTACAATAAAATATTAAAAAAATATATAGATCATTCACGTTTGCAAAGACATGGCTTTTTACTCTTTTTTTTGAGAAATGACACTAAACTGAATTTACATAAAACCATAGAATCTATACAAAAACTACACATATTTTTGTTATGATCTTTCTAAAACAAAAGATATATTTTTATCTAAACGGAAAATGTTAACAAGCATTGACATGCTGTCGTAGATTTCATTTTAATCAGGAAAATAATCACAAAAAAAAATAACTTTTCAATGCCACAATTTGATGCATCAAGAAAAGACAACTTACACTAACTTAAATAAGACGTCAAGTATTGTTAGGTCATTGAAGATATATTTAGATTCAGATTATTCTACTACTTTCTACATTCTTGCATCAAGCATTTTGAAATAATATCCAAAGTTCTTATTGCGTTGTTAGTAGCGTAGAACTGTCAACCTCACAGAAGATTCTTGAAATTGTGTGGCCGGCTGTACCGGTACGCTTTGTCTTTTTTGATGAATTGCTTTTCCCTTAATAGTTTAAATTAGTGTAATTAATATAAACATTGAAATAGGACAACCCATGGCGTAAGGCATACAGTGCAACCCTAAAACTGCCCCGTGCGAAGTGTACAAAGTGCTCTGCGGTCGCGAGAGGGTTTTGCTTACCGAATTGCGCCATACAGATGTTACGAAGGGATAGCCTGCGTGCTCAAAATGGCATTATTTTACGCATAATATTTTCTTTTACGTTTTTTTTTAAATATTTCTTGATTGGTAAAGATTGATAGGAATTAATGCTAATGTAATTCAATAAAAATTCATTTGTTTTGTAACATAGCTGCTAAATATAATTGAAAGCATTATTACGTCGTTATATCATACTTAGAGTATACAAATTATTGTACATATATATTTAAACGTATCAGTTGGGCAACACGAATCCTAATAATTTTATTAAATCGTTAAGTTTGTACAAAAAATCGCTTTATATAATAACTATAAAACAAATATTTCCACAAAAATCTGGAGTAACATAGTTAAAGAGATTAACTTAAAAATACGAAGCGTTCAAATGTCAAAACTAATATCTTCACTTAGCAAAATTGATAGTAAACGACGAATATCCTTTACGTTGCTCGGCAGGGAAAAGGTTAAAAAAAGAAGGTATTGTGATAAGCTTTTAAAAAAATAAAATAACTCATTCAAATGTTTACTTTTTCAGTGAATATGTAATAAATCTGAATAATTTATGATTTCAACTGGAGTTGCTTAATTTAATTACAATACCAAATTTGAATTGCCGAAACTTTGTACGATTCCACATGTTTTGTCAGTCTTGTTGCATCCGTGTGAAAGAATGCCCGAAGATGCCGAAAAGCGAAACCCGGGTCGTTAGTGACAATATGGAAACGTACAAAGTTTCAACTATTCAAATTGAATCTGCATAAGTTTGACATTGACATGATTTTTTGAAAGCCTCGAATCGAAGAACGGGTTCGTTTTTTAGTTGTTAAGTATGCACAGAAATGGTGTTAAAAATGTTTTTCTCAGCTTTCTTGTGATATGACCCCTTGCGACGAGGGACTAACCCTTTAACGGTGTGTTGTTTAATTAGCGATGCGGTTTCAACCCCTTCCTCTCACTGCGGCTGACATCTTGCGTTGTCACAACAATAATAATATCATCTCGTATTCTTAGGTAAAGTTGCACGCAGAAGGTTTAACATACTTGTGTTTATGACATTATTTTTACGATACGTCAAATCAATTAAATATTGATATTTTGTTATTTATTATCATCTGTGCATAAGAAGTTGTCACCTTTTTCATCATAGGAAAATATAAATTGAACAATTGATAAAGTAAATGTGATTTTGTGAACTGGATTTAGCATGGACTCGAAATTTTCTTCACACTTAGTGGAGAGAATGTAAGAAAGCATATAGAGGACTGTAGAAAAACGAAGAATATAGCGCTTGCTTGCGATCGATTATTATGTATTTCATCAGATGCCGCGCCGGTAAAGTGTTAAAGATTAATTGTCCGTGGTAAAATGTAGGCGAAAATTTTCCCGGACCCCAATACAGGCATTGATAATTTGTACACAAAAAATTGTGAGATTTGAACCTGTAACCACCGTCATCGAATTGGACGTAAGTCAAAATAAAATAACCCAGTCACTCACAGTTAAGAAAGCATGACCGATAATTGATTATCATTTCTGTTTCTTTCACTGAATTTAACCGGCGCCCTAAAAACGTTAATTATTGACATCGACTTTTACGTAAACTTAAGGTGAATTGTTTTAACTAGGGGTCGGAAAATTTTATTAACCATTTAAATTTGTACATTTTTACATATTTTATCACTTAAAGCTACGATTCATGTTTGATATTGGAATTCTATAAAGTACCCTCAATATCTTTAATAAGATTGAATTTATATAACAAAACAAACGTTTTATATTATAATTTTTATAAGTATATCATGTATGTTATACCAATAAAACATTGTGTTTTTTTATTTAAACTAAATCAGATTGTAAAGAATTGTAATGGTTATAAAACTTAACCTATGAAAAGGTTCAAATTAGATTTGCTGAAGTAACATTTCATAAAACTGGCATCAAAATAAAGAACTTCCTGTCATAAATACTTGAGATAGAGTTGTTTATTCATTTATTTGTTAACACGGTGAAAAAATAGCAATGTATTTTAGTTCCTACTAGGAACTAAAATACATTGCTATTTTTTCACCGTGTTATAATGGAGTTCTACCAAGTGAATGCCAATTCAATCAATACATTTATTTGTTTATTTATTTATTTATAACTACACGGTACAAAACTTACAAATATCAATTCATTGCTTTTGCACTGTAACATATTAAAATATAAAGTATTGGAAATTCAAATAATACACAGTAAAACAATCAATAAGTATTGCAAAAAAGTCAACCAAGCAAGCTCATGAAATGTCTACTTTAACTGAAAAAAATAGCATTCGTCGAACTCATTTTCGTCCACATGAAATACGTCAACATCCGAAGCAATACTGTTAATGATCTTACCATTGGCATTCTCATTGGCAGACTGGTTCTACACTTTGGAAGAACAAACACATTATGTACACGATTTCTTAAAAAACTATCCGGAACATACAAATTGATATTATTAAGGATGGCAGAATTCTCATTTTGGCCTCGAATTAGTCGAAA
Organism: Himalopsyche japonica; assembly: GCA_028555115.1. Lineage (NCBI taxonomy): Eukaryota > Metazoa > Arthropoda > Insecta > Trichoptera > Rhyacophilidae > Himalopsyche > Himalopsyche japonica. Next base: position 242,051 of record JAHFWJ010000146.1, read on the forward strand.
GAAATTCGTGGCTAGATACATTTCTCTTCAATTTCAAACTATTAAAAGTGAGCATATCTTAAAGAAAGTCAGTTGGATAAAGCCAAGGATAGTATCCGTATGCCCTCAAGTAAAAAAGTCTCAAAAATTTCTTCTGAACCTTTTCCACCATAAGGGTATATTTCAAATCTCCTGGGGCCCAAATAATAGACCCACTCTCAAGCCTACTTCGCACTAAGGTATTGTACAATAATATTAAAATTTTAACACCTGAAAAGGCTCTCGTAGTACGTAGGATAAAGCCCAACATTTGCAATGCTTTGTTGCAGGTAGTCCTAATGTGACTATTGAAGGTTAGTTTACTCCAAGATCCTCAACTGATGAAATCGCGAGAGAGTTCGGCCACTCATTGAATAGCGGAAAAATAACTTTGTTAAAAAGTTGTATCATTTCGATTTGATTAAAAAAAGCAATAATGCGTTTTGTGTTTGCGAGTTTTCATTTTGTTAAGTGTGAGTACTTAACTGAAAATCCGCAACATTTTTCTCTCGAATAACGTATGATTAGTTTCGATAGGTAAAATACCTGCAAAATATATTTTTTCTTACCTTAAATTAATAATTCTATCCGCTCGTCGAACGTGTAGGCAGAATGCTTTCACGGCCCTCTGCAAGGTGTCACACGATGGCCCGTCACGTAAGGCAGTAAGTCTCGATCCGGACCGGAAGGTAGGCACTCGAGGACGTGCGCAAGCTGGGAAATGCGAACGAATTAACGGAATCGTCGTTAGCGACGCCGTTGCCCTTCCAACGGCAATGTAAACGACATGGAACTCGTACGAGGACGTCCATTTCGTTTCGCCAGATGTTTAAAAGGGTATTAGTAGAATATTGATTTCCTTGATTGCGTTTTGATCGGATATTGATGGCTCTTGGTTGACGGTTGGGAGGCAACGTACATTTAATAGTCGCGAAATATTGATTGGTAATGATATCTATACATTTTATTATAATAAGGTAAAAATATAAAATCATATAGTTTGGCTTTTGATAATAAGAACACATTGTTATTACCATTTTCACAATATATTTAGGATCAGGCCCGGTTTTGTTCATTAAAATATTTAATTGGATGTTATTTTTATTGTAAAAGTTTTCCAGTCGTTATTATTGCGTTGATTATTTCTGTACTCTTAATTATTAGATTTTTGATTTGAATTTATTTCGATTGTTCATTATAACTAATAGATTCATTATCTATTTTACTTCATCTAGATATATACTGTATTATCGCATTTTTTTGTTTATAAACCTTTCGTTTTGTATACCCGTTAATTGTTGACTAATTTTTAATGCATAAATAACCTTATTTGTGATTTATTTTGTATTAGCTGTTGATGTTGAAATGTGTGAAACCGGTCTTGATCATAAACGTTGTATAAAAATAGTATTAAGAAAATGCGTTTTTTATTCGTTATATAATGCCTATGCACCAAGGAGAGACAGTTAAAAGTATAATACAATTGATGTTAGTATCGGATTTATACTATGTCTACTTCTGAAATAGCTGTCGACTAAATCGTTTATAATTTAGTTATAAGTAAAGGTTTTATCACATGTCAAAAGTTTATTGATATTTCAAAACTAGATTAAATAGCATATAGCAATATTCAATAATTAAACCACATTTGACTTTTATTGTCAGTTATTTTTTCGCCCGTTCCTTACATTACTAAAAAATCGTTTTATTTTTGTAAATCTTTTGAGGTAAATTGCATCTTATTTAATTTCAATATTGAATTGGTTATCATTCGTTTGTCTTATGCATAATTTATAAAATAATTAATTTTTCATAAAATACCGACAACCCGAATTTTATGATATACCCGAAATTGTATATCGACACTTATATTATAGATCCATCTATTTCTCGATAAAACATTTTACATACATTTCTTCAGTTGAGTCTTTTACATCATTTCATTCGGCACCTGAAGTCAAAATTATGATTATCATGGACGCGTTGAAATGTAAATTTTAAATGAAATGTATTATTTTGATCAAAAAACAAATCACCAGCGTAAACGGAGAACCGTGCGCCGTGTGCAAAGTTGTTCAAACAGAAAATTCAGCACTTTTATCGAAAGAATTCCGCGCTCGTTTCCCCGCGATCGATCTCTTTGTTTTAGAAAAGGCATTTTTTAATTTTATAAATAAACTCGTAATACTTTCAAAGACATCACTTCCTTTTGACCCACGGTGCTCTTTCGCTTCTCTGGGCTAATTAATACAAAATCACTCTTGCTTTATTTCGCCCCATCTACAGGTGCCCCAGAATTTATGACCAATCTTATTTACCGTCCGCTTTTATCCCTATCCTGAAATTTAAATAATTTAAGTCACGTTCATTTCTAATTTTGGTGACTTATCTTTCACTAGAAATTATAGAGTTTTGATTAATTTTCATAGTTATTTTTATATAAAAACCGTTTCTTGATGTGTTCGACGAAAACTGACGGTCGACCATTCACTCTTTCCAACCTTTTTTTGGAAATGTTAATAATAGAACACGGCGAAAAAATACAAATGTATTTTAGTGTTACAACATTTTTTATAAGATATAATTGATAGCTATTTCCGCTTACCATCGTCAGTACAATGTTTAAACGTACATTTGTTTTAAAACAGACGGCTTTGGAACAGCTCGAAATCAATAGATATCAATCGTCACACGACATCGTAAATAAGCAAACAAATTTAAATCAGTCGCCACTTCTCAGACCATTGAGGGGGCTGTTGCCCACCTGCGATAAACCCGTAATAAACCATAATAACCATTTCGCCAATACTTAAGCTCACTGATATAGCCGCCTGTTTTTTTCATTTGCATTTTCAAAATAGGTCGTTAGAACAGAAGATAAGATGTATTGTGTACCTTTTCTACAAAGCTATATATAGATAAGCAAATGTACGTTTAAACATAGTTCTGACGATGGCGTGAGCCGAAATAGCTATCAACTATATCTTTAAAAAAAATTGTAGAACTAAAATACATTGCTTTTTTTCTCCGTGTTATACTGGAGTTCTACCAAGAAATGCCAATTCAATCAATTGATAATTGAAGGCTATTATAATTTGCTGACCGTCAAATCATTCCCTGCTGAGTCGTTTAATTCTAATTGAGATTGTAAGGACAAATCAAGCAATGCATCAACTCAAAATTTAGCGAGTACAGAAAGTTTTAACCACTGTTAATTCATATATTTTTAGGTATCAACTATCAAAACAGAAAAATCAGCCGTTTCAACAATTGAAACGTTAGCAGTCAGAGAGTTAAAAAAGGAACTGTATTGATTGGACAGCAGTCTATTTACTACATAGCTATTGCATCATACTTCGTCAACACAGTTATGCTGATGGCCGATAATCGAAATAGATATCAACTTTAAAACGTATATTTTACGGAGCTGAAAAATTTAAACATATTTTTTTCTTCGGGGACTTAAACTCTCACTAAATCGAGCGTTATCTACAATTCCACAGAAAAACTTTACCACTTTGACTGCATTTTTTTTTTTTAATTTTTTTGATTTTTTGACATTAGTAATCCGTTGGAATTTTAGTCTGCCTGTAGTGTTGAGTAGATAGGTGCTCAGGCTTTGTTTCACGATAGCCCTTTCAGGCAGAAGTCGAGCACCTTTTGTCTTTGTGTTTTGTTGAACTTTTCCTTTGCTGCCTTCGCGATGTTATTATCAATATAATAATGAAATATTTTGCATGGCAGCACTGAGTATCTCAATTTCGCAAAAATACGTATTCCGTTGGGTTCATTTAATTAAAATTATGTCCGGCCCTATTGTTGGTCGCATGAACTCAAAATGCAATAATGCGATTAAAGTAGATTTTACATTATTTAGTTGATTAAAATTTTGATGCAAAGTATTTATTTAGAAGTACCCGTTTCATAATTATTGATTTATAGATTTCAAATGATTGCCAGGATTGCATTGAAAACAAACATTTACTCTTTTTTTATAAAATTGAAAATTGGCGATGAATACTAGCAAAGATTCTAGCACAGTTCTAGAAGAGGTTTCAGTGTCATTTCGAGTGGCATATTTATCATGATTTTTGTATTATATACATATATATATTTAAAAAAAAACAAAATATAGGAAAAAATTCGCCAGATAAATTTGTGAAGCATGTTTTAAATAATTAACCCTTTTCGTTGCTTATAAGCCGCGTAGAAGATATTGTATCACCAACATGTCAAATACAACAAGATTATATTATTTTATGAAATAAAAACTCATTTAATTCTTATATCTATAATTTATTTTATGACTAGAACTGGTTTCGCTCATCGCGAGCATTATCAACTGAAGGATACAAAATACAAGAAAGTATATTATACAGATTTTGATTTAAAGTTTGCAAGTATACTTTACCGTGTGCTCAAGAACTAAGAAAACAATTTACAGGAATTCATACAATTAACATACAAATAAAATGAGTTATTTTAAAATGAAATGTTAACAATCCCTTATAATAATTTGATAGCAATCACCTATTAAGATCTCGGAACTGCCGTGAAAACGATATTTTGTGGAATTAAGTACTAAAATGCGTTTTTATTTTTTAAAATATCATGCATTTCCATCAAAAAGTGAATGTTAACACATTACAAAAAAATTAACAACTCATTTTTTTTAGTTACAACTATCTAATACGGATAATCATCCGATCCAACGGTTAAGATGTTAGCACTCGGTGGGTCAATAACATTTTTTGTTATAATATATATAAAGAAAATATCGCTTCGCATTAAGTGCTTTGGTGATCATCCATTATTCGAGCACGAACAAAACCTTTGAAAGTATTAACGCTCGTCTTGTGTTATATTTTATTATATAAAAATATGTTTTTATTTATTATATAATAAATTTAGTATACCCATTGATGTAGACACTAAAATTGGTGATAGTAGTTTGTGACTGATTTTTTATCTGTAACCTTATGGCGCTCATTTCGTAGACAGCCCAATTTCATTTTTTACGTATATATTAAATCACCTAGAACGGTATTTTAGAGATTCGCCGTTTTGCTATTACACCATTTTTGTATAAATAACCGTTTTCGTGTCGAAAAGTGCTGTCTCTGACTTTTTTGAGTGGGGCGGCCTTGGCGACCGTTTCGAGAGCCCCACGTGTATCGATTTAATAATTTTTATCACAACTGTGAACTTGTATGGAGTTGGGAGCATACTGCCGGCTCATTGAATATTGTTTTAGGATGATTTGATCACATTGAATAATTTCGTAGCGTCGGCACTACAATAATGTTCAACGATTATGTATACGATTAATATTGTCCAAAGTAATCATTTCACTCTTGAACGGTCTTTCTATTCGGTTCTGATTTGTGCCCACGGGCTCGAATCTACTTAAAGATAATTTCGTAGATCGATCGATTTATGCCATTGGTTATTGAGTATCGAATGTCTGTAAACTTTATACTCTCCTTTTTGAATTGTTACAACTTTGAACGATTTCACATTTTTGTCACTAACAATCCGGGTTTCGTCTTTTGGCATCTTCATGCATTCTTTCACACGTATGTTGTGTTATTATCCGTGGCACGTGTTCCGCCCTTGTAAAAAGTTTATTTGTTTTGTAAGGTTTTTAATCTTATTTAAAAATTCTATCTATTTTTTCAACGCAGAAATGTTGCCTGTCTATTTAATTTAATATTATATTAAAAAATAAACTTCCACAATTGTGAGCACTGAAACCATCCACTATAAAATAATCCACACTTTGTTCAATAAAATTTTGTATTCTGAGACACTACTAGTTAGTGTATACGCTTACTGAAATGAGTTCAGCGATGAGATTTTAGCATTTTACCGGAGTTCTAAAATATTGCTTCTTTTATTTCAGATCAAGACGGCGCAGAACCGTCTGGCAACAGTGTGTCCGCCCACAATCTAGTCCGACTGTCAGCTCTGGGAGACGGCGCATCGGGACGTCGTGAGAAAGCTGAGCAGACCCTCGCGGCTTTCGCTGACCGCATGAAGCACGCTCCAGCAGCCCTGCCTGAGATGTTGTCTGCTCTAATGTTCCACACTGATTCGCCTACCCAGGTTCGTGCATCCTAATTGACATTGATTACCACGAAAAACCCCCATTATTAAGGTTTTCAAGAAAAATGCCGCTCGTCGAAATCGCGATACAAAATCGACTAAAATGATATTTAATACAAAACTTTAACGATTATTATACTATAGGTCTACTGTTTTTTTTAATGTCTGACTTATGAACTTAATGACTGTCTTATAAACACACATATCCCTCGATTTACACGGTACTTGTTTTACACGTTTTCGCTTTTACATGGATTAAAAAAAAAACAAATCTCGGCGTGTAAATGTTTCTACTTCGAACATCGAATTGGCACAAATAATTTCGAGTGATGAAAGTGACTTTGAAACGAAGAAGAGATTGACAGTGATTTGTGATAGTGATGAATGCAAAAAATTCCACCAATCGTTGCAATATTTTTTTTATGTATCTTTTGGATTTCATTTTTTTAACTTACAACTTAACAACTTAATTATGCATTTTTTTGTATTTTTCGATTTACACGGTTTCACATTAAAAATGTATACAATTTCGATTTACATGTTTTTTCTCAAGAACCTATCTACCGTGTAGTCTTTATAATTATAACTAGTTACACCGTGACTTTAAAGAGATTATTATTGTTATTATCAAGAGTTGATGTCTACGAAAAGTGTTCAGATATTTTTTTTATTTCGAGACTGATGTCAGATTTGCAATTTACTAAATTAATTAACGATACTGTATAAACATTTTAATTTTACCATAGTGATAATTTTCTTAAAATATTCTTTCAAAAAATATATATACCTATTGTAAAACGTCATAAAAACAGCAAAAAAAAATAATTCAAGTATTTGTATAGCAACGGGCATGTATATGCTTTTCTTACATTCGATTGTGCTCAAGTCGAAATCCGTTGTCTGTCTCTACACCGCATCCATTGTTTTTTTTCCTTCACGAATGAGCAATCACATAAAATATGTTCTTCGATTTTTAAAACTATTCCTATCATTAAGAAATACTTATATAATGTATGTTCACATGTGTGCCTAAACCTAAACTGTAAAATACTCTAAATTAATTTGAGTTAGTGATATTGTTCATATACACGTGAAATAGTATTATTCAAATACATTAAAGACTAAATACACAGGTCAAATACTCAACATATTTTTCTTTCTATAAAATCAATGTTCCGTGAATTATTTGACGTTTCTACTGTTAATTTTCGTGTCGAAAATTAAATGTAAAATGTCACAAAAAAAACCTTGCAATATTGACCTAGTGATCCCCGCCTATCCATATGAATTTACAGATGTGAAGATAAAACCCACACAGTTTTGTGGCTTGTGTGTAATAACTAAACGATTAGATTAGTTGCTTATCGATAAGCGACAAAAAATAATTGATTCTCATATTACGCTGGGTTGAAACGCATTGATTTTTGATATATATAGTAAATCAGTGATATTTATGCTGTATTCCATTGTTGCTTTTTACTGTCAACACTTTTATAAATGTTATCTATTTTATTGCCGTAGAGAAAGTGGTAAAATCGTGTTACGTGACGCCTTCGATCGCAAAAATTATTTAACATTTTTTGAATCATGGCCGCTTTTAATTTGAAGTACACCTATCTCTCGATTTACACAGTAGATAGGTTCCTGAGAAAAACGTGTAAAACGAAAATGTATATTTTTTAATGTAAAACCGTGTAAATCGAAAAGTACACAAAAACGCATAGTTTGGCTGTTTTCTAAAATACATAAATAAAACAAAATTATTAAAAAACTATAAATATAAATTATCTTTTATTTATTAAATACACATAAAGCACATATAGAGAAACTAAAAATAAAAGTCCAAAAGATTGGTGGAGTTTTTATCATTCATCAGAATCACAAATGACTGTCAATCTCTTCTTCGTGACTGGTTCAAAGTCACTTTCATCACTCGAAATTATTTGTGCCAATTCGATGTTTGAAGTAGAAATATTTACACCTCGAGGAGATTTGGTAATAAAATTCGTTATTAATATTTGCTTCGAATTTCTTGTGAGATCTTTATGGACCTCATCATATTGAGCCAAGCATTGATTAATATCACATTGGAATCGAAGGGCCCGTTCAACATTCGAGTCATTTTGTACAAAACGATTAACTAATTTTCTTCCCAATTCGAGTCTTTCGTGGATGATTTTAGCTGTAAATGTAACTGGTTCAAATTCTTTTTAATCCGTGTGTAAAAGCGAAAACGTGCAAAACAAGTACCTAGTAAATTGAGGGATAGCTGTATATGTCTTATTAAATGATTAAACAGAAATGGTTGTTATTAGTTGCTTAACTTCCCCCTCTTTTGAAGAAAGTAGATATACAATGTATAGAAAAGAAAACAGAATTATTGGTTAGATTATTGCTTTCATTACCTGCCTTTTAAGGGTCGGATGAAATGGGGTAATTTCACAATTCACAAACATGCCTACAAGTGAAATTCCTTATTTCGATATTATTAAAGCGATGTCTGCTTGGTGTCTTACCTATTTTTATCTACAATTAGACCACTGTCTGTGTACCGCGTTTCATGTTAAGGTTTTAAGGGTGGAAGGTTTCTCGTCCTGGAAGTTCTTGGTATGTAGAGCTCTCTCGATACATGAACCTCGAGCCATGAGTTTTTTTTGTTATAAATTGTACGGCTGCCATGTTGTGACTTTAATAATTATTTTTACTAAGGCGTTGCCAAGTTTTCTACGCCCTAACGTATTTTGTCCTATAACGCAACCGATATACTACAACAGTAATCCGCAACGAGTGTGCCGCATTCAAATACACTTTATTTGACATTACAATTTTTCATTATGTATTTAATTAAAAATATATTGTAAAATTTGTATATCGATTAAATACGTATATATTTTAGTTTTTGGTGTGCCACGGAATTATAGAAAGAACTTTGGTGTGTCGTAGGTGAGAAAAGGTTGTGTAGCACTGTAATATTGTAGTATTGACGAACAAGTCGTTGTTTCCTAGAATTGATTGTGCACGCGATATTCTGATACTAAATCCATACGGTCGCCTTTAATCTTCTATACCACTAAATGAGACCAAGCCAACATAAACTTTTCTTGTCAAATATAACATTACTCAATATTTTTTTAAAACTTTTGTTCAAGGATAGTTACAGGTAGTATTCGTAGGGGAATTTTATTATTTGTTATCCTCCATTCAGCTACCGGAACTTTTATTAATACGGTATTTGTCTAGATTACATTCTGCGAAGGGGTAGAAAATCTGTAGAAGTATAACCACCAGGGATGAATAAATATGTATGAATTTATATATTTTTCCATTCATTTGTATTTGTAAAGAATCGCAGTTATAACACGGTGAAAAAATAGCAATGTACTTTAGTACTACAATTTTTTTATAAGATATAGATGGTACATATTTCAGCTCACGCCATCGTCAGAACTATGCTTAAACGAGTATTTGCTCGTCTATATATAGCTGCGTAGAAAAGGTACACAATGCATCTTCTCTCCTGTTTTATACTGCGTAGAAAAGGTACACAATGCATCTTCTCTCCTGTTTTAACGACCCAGCTTATTTCTTGCTAGCAATAAAACTACAAATTTTTGAAATTGTAAATAAAACTAAAAAGGTGTCTATATCAATAAGCTTTTATTGGAAGGGGTTGGTTTATTACGGAAAAGCCCGCTGCAATGGCTTGAGGAGTGGTGACAGGCATACATTAGTTTGTTTCTACTGACGATGGCGTGAGCCGAAATAGCTTTCAAATATATCTTATATAAAAAAATGTAGAACTAAAATACATTGCTATTTTTTCACCGTGTTAAAATGGAGTTCTACCAAGTATTTTGAAAATAATCAAAGCTTCGATCATCAAAATAATCAGGTTGGAATAACAGTTAAAAAGAATAATATTCAAAAGTATTTAAGAAGACAAAAAAAAGGCCGTGTATTTATCGACTGCAAATGTTTCAAAGAATGGTCTGTACTTTCTCGTTGGGCGAATTTCATAATATATGTAAAATCGCGAAAGCATTTAATCTTGTATACAATAAATTTTCTATATTCGCTCGATAATATTGTTATGTTTGGGGGTGTATTATAAATTGAATGGACGTGAATGAAGCACGTGAACCCGCAGAAATGACCGCTTTATAGCTTGCGTTTGATTGATCGATGTGTGTATACAAAAATATTGTGTTTGGCGATCGAATTTACGGCGGGCAGTTTGCTCACTGATCCGGACCCTCTTCATGGGACGTCAGATGCAGGGCTCGATTTACATTCGGCGGCATCTTAAACGTCCAAGGATTACTGTGTGCGCGATGCGAATTTACGTGGATCGTAAATTATGCCCGCATGGGAAATTTCTTGCATAAACGTTTCGAGATAATTTTATTATCAATTTATTGCGTCTGGGATGGTATACGGTACTTTTATTTTTTATCTTTTTATTTCGTTGAAAATGTGAGTGTGAAAAATATAATAACGATAGTCACTTACACAATCTAATTATTTTACCACTGTTTGGCTATATCAATAACAAAACACAATGCTATAAAAATAATTTCAACATTTTTATATTATCAAGATTGGAACCGGTTCGGATTTATTTTTGATTACAAATTAGTAGGTATTTGATTTTATAAATTTCTTGACATTTTAAATAATTTTCTTAGTCCTAGAATCGTTCGTTTTGTATCTGGTAAATACAACTTCGGTATCATAAACATGACTTTCTTTTGTTCACTTCCTCACGTAATGTATTTGCATGGCTGTGTATGTGTATGTATGGATATGTATGTGTGTGTGAGTATAATATATGGAGATGTATATTAACTTGATTCGCTGTGCATTACTCAGCTCTGCAGCGACTTACTTCTGCCGACACCTGCAAGTGAAAAATGCAATAAATAAATCAATTTATAAAAACGCAAACGACACTTGAAAAACTCTTGATATCCGAAATAACAAAAAAAAAAAAACAAATTCATTTTTTTTCATGAATATAATTATTGTTGATATATATATATAGCATCTCAAATATAACACCGAGTTCCATCGAATTCGACAAATACTTTTATTGATTATCAATGACAAATCGACCGAGGCTACTATCGTCGTGTTGTTGTTATGACATGACTTATAGTGTCTCCGCTGATGACTCACTGAGCACCTATCTATGATTGTTTAGTCATTTCGCTCAGCCATTCAGCGTTAATTTTTATAAATATTCTGATTTAAAAAATCTAAAAAAGTTAGTCATGGGACTGAGAATATTTTATTGTATTTTTCTGTTTTTTTCCGAAATAATTTTCATTTTTAAAGGTTCTATGACAAATTAAGAATTGAGTCTCCACTGTACTCCGCTTGTAGTCTTATTGCCCCCCGCAATATAAACCTAAATAGATTTATGTAAATTGAAATACCTGGGATCCTGGAATTACTATCACGTAGAGAAAACCAATGTTGGGGAACCAGACAGCAGTTATTTAAAGTAATCAAACCCATTCTCTTATCAAATTTCCGGCGAAAACTAAAAACTTTTATCCGGAGTAGATATTACCTTTTCGAGCCCGTGCTTACCACATTTTAATGTTAACCGGATTTTCCGCAACGATAATGGTCATCACTTTGGAGTGGACCACACGTTACCCGGGGGAATCCCGGATTTTACAGAAGGATTCTGGTTAAGTACTGTTTTAAATAACGCTATACATTATATTAATAAAAAGCAGGGTTTCACAATATTTTTTAGTTTGTGAAGAATTTTAATTATAATATAAAACCACTCCAAATTAGGGATTGCATTACCGGTTAACCGGTTAGCCGGTAAATGGCCCAAAATGCACCAACGGAAATTTTTACCGGAAATGTTTTTATCTCAAATTAATGCCAGATACAGGCATATTATAACGAATTCTTATTATGATATATGCGTGAGGGAGTGAGAAGTTTTTTTTCAACTCCAGCAACATTGAAAAAAAGTTTTTTATTTGTCACACTGGTGTTATCTGTCATCGCAATCGTAATCGCGGTCACCGTGATGCACACTGCAGGCTGCAGCTGATTCTAGTTGTTATGGGACAGATAGCGAAGAAAATTCGTATTTAGGTACATATTCAACTACGCTTTCAATAATCACTTATTTATAAACTTTATAATCCAATACATTGTTTTTTTAATTATGAATTTATATTAATAGATACAAATTATGCATACATGTTTCCTAGTTCTTGAACCCATGGTTTCGTACACCTGCTACCTTTAACTCAAATAAATTTTTTGTTTTGTATAAATAGACTTGCTTGTAAATTGTATTCTATCAGTTGATAATGCTCGCGATGAGCGAAACCGGTCCTGATCAAAAAAATATATATTGTGGAAATAAGTACTAAAAAAATGTGTTTTTATTATTTAAAATATCATGCCTTTCCATCAAGAAGTGACAGTTAACACCTTAAAAGTCAGTGAACGTAGGTGAAATTATTTGCCGTTTATCGGTTATTGAAATTCGACGGTAAATTGCAATCCTAATATATCGTGTTTTACTGATATAGGTGAAAAATTTGCTTCCTATACGCTGGACACATCTAGAAATACCATGCAGCCTATTGACAAACCACTTGATTTAGCTGACTGGACCACCTCTATATAGTTTTGATCAATTATCAAGATTTAGCTAAATGCCCCTAAGACAATCTTAAGCATTTTTTGTTTACTAGGGTCGATGTGCTACTTGTCGTCTAGTGAATACATTCGTCAAAGAAAAACACGACTCCGACTCTGGCCAAAACACTTCGACTTCATGATTCTGATTCTACAGCCACGGTTGCAACGTCAAATATTAGAAAGACATTGTCGCCCTAAAGGACAAAATGCACGTCAGATAATAAATCGTCAATGGCGTCGTATGGCTAAATATTTTTGGATTCTAACATTATAAATTGGAACTTATACACCAATTTTAGAATATTCAAATTTGTTTTAAGGTATTATAATATGCCAACATAAGTAAAAGAATGTTTAGAAAGTATTGAATTTTTAAAATAAGTAGGATGGTAATACACCCTAAAACCCAAGAGTAAAGGTTTCATTTCAATATCCTATCACTAAGTTAGTCTCTCAAATAATTGGAAATAAGAGCCAACCTTTTTATTTGTTAATTTCTTATAACGGAATTGCACCGAGTAATTGTCAATTCAATAAATAAATTGAATATAGACGATATGGCTATTCTTGCGATATTTTAATATTTTGTGTTAATATTTGGTTCATTGTTTAATATATAGGTTCCTAATAGAACGTATATGAAGTATTTTTTTCTACAACAACTGTCTGTAAAACAATTGCTCAATTTGATATAAATTAACTCCACGTATAGTTTATCTCAACGCATGTGCTTGTTATTCAGTTGATCAAGTGTTGAGAATAAGTAGATACTGAAGGAAAGAGTTTGAATATGATTAATGGCCAGTTAATTGCTCTCACTTCACCCCGCTTTTTGGATCTGATGAGTGTAAGAGAATTTTAGATACTAACGCGAACTAAAATCGCGAACCTATGGCACACGAATGTTTTATGATGATGAAAAAAAGTGATTATATAAAAATGTTTTAGGTATTTGATATTCAAAAACAATGACGACATTGCCATGTGTATTTTCTTCATTCATCAATCGATTTGCAACGACGGGAACGAAGAAAATGACAGCATTCGTGCATCAAGTTTTGAGGGCTCTACGTTTTTTTTTTAATTCAGTAAATCTGAATTTACATAAACATTTAATGAATTTTTTATTTCCATGGTATGTGGCATGCGACATATTATATTTAATAAAAAAAAAATTGGCACTCGGGCCTATACCTTAGAACAGGCGTGGGGAACCTGCGGCCTTTTGACTATTCCAGCGCGGCTTTTTGACTAATGCCAATTTGAATGATTCCTATAAATACAAACATATGTATAACATTTTTTTAACAATATAAAATAGGATAAATTAGATTTGTATAAATTTTTTTTTTGATTGCGTTTTGACTATTTTATATTGTGAATTTAAATTTTGTTTGTAGTGGGGGGTGTCAACGTTTTCTTTGCTGCGGACTTATGTTGTATGAAAAGGTTCCCCACCCCTGCCTTAGAACATTGTACAATGAAATTATTTCGTGCAGTTATTTAATCCCGTGAGTACTGCAATTGAAGCCAGTGACGTTGATCACTCGACTACGTACATGTCTTTCGTAATTCTGAAATGTATTATCACCCTCTCAAAAAAAAAGTGATAAGGAGACTGCCGTACTATAATTTCGCATCAAAATCTGTAGCTTGTTTCCACTACGAGCCACAGTGTCAAAAAATGCCATTTGAAAAAAGTTTCTTTTTTATAAATTGTATCAAATTTTCCTTCGATATTAGACTTAGAATGTAGTGAGCTAGTGGGTAATAAATTGATTTATACCTAAATGAAAATCGGAATTTCGCATTAAAATTTTTCTTTTTACTGTGCGCTGAAACGAAAGTAAATAATGTGGAATATTTTTTTATTTTGCGAGCAAATGCGATACCTTTGTGTACAGGCAACGATTTCGAATGTTTTTTTTATTGTTATTTTTTTATTTCAGCTCGGCGCGAAAAAAATGTTTTTTCAAGCGTGACCTACGCGGCGTTTTCAATAGTACGAAATCTTCTTTTCATTTTGGTCAGGCGACGTCGCGTGGCTTTAAATACTCCAGTGCTTCTTAAAATGCTGAAGGCCTGTGGCCAATCAACTGATTTAAACTGTAAATAATACCAATGTGAAGTTTTCAAAATTAAAATTTCATGATAAACAAAAAAAATCTGGTACAACGGAATAGTTTTGTTTATGGAGTTTCTACAACAGTTTTCCAACACCGGTGTAGTAAATATTGATTGATTGATCTAAAAAAAATGTTTTTTTATTTATTTATTTATAACTACACCGTACAAAAGTTACAAATTATCAATTCATTGCTTTTGCAACGTTAACATAATTAAATATAAAGTATTGAAATTCAACAAATACACAAAAAACAATCAATAAGGATTGCAATAAAAGTCAACCAAGTAAGCTCGGGAAATGTCTACTTTAACTGAAAAAATAGTCTTCGTCTGAACTCACTTTCGTCCACATGAAATACGTCAACATCCGAAGCAATACTGTTATACAAATTAATTTGTACCGGTGGTCACGAGATATTTCCATATGACGCTGATGTATATATTGCGGCCACAGTAAAATTTCACGCAAGAACCGCTGGTTTATAGTTTTGTGGCCTACGTCTTGGGTTTCGGATGATCTGTGCACGGGCCCGAATCCCTGCGCGGAAAATTTTACGAGTATGTTTTTTTCAATTTGTCAATGGATGTATGATGCTTTGAGGGCCAAATTTGATCCGATACTAAAAAAGAGCACAGCTAAAATAAATTAACCATTTGTTGTAATCGTAGCGTTATTTTTGTTTTTTTTTGATAGAAAGAAATTGACCTACTGAATAACTTTAATATATGAACAATTTTACAAACTAGTTTTATGTCGAAATCTTCATTTTTTTTTCATCTTCATCTTCGTTTTTATACGCCCTATTGAGACATTGTGTGAAGTAATCAGATCTGAAACGTTAAAAAAACAGCGTTTATAAGGGGGCTGTCTCAAGTGTTTATTCTAGAAAAACTTGTCAATTTGCTAATAATGACTTAGTGACAATTGTAAAATTGATCTTCGGTTCATCGATTTTCTATGATAGAATTTTACACGGCGAAACTCGGGTCGTAAGTAACAAATCTTGTGGCATCGTACACGTTTTGAACAATTGAAATTCGTTCAAGCACATTTAGTCGAAATTGTAAATTAAATTTAAACAAACTTCTCCTCTACAAAGAAATAACCAATAATAGAAATATTTGATGAAATTTACATAACTGATAATGAAACTGAAAAGTTATTACACATACGCGAAATAAATAAATTGGCGAGTCCTTCAGTAGTACCAGTGTTAATTATTATAATATGAATTTTATTCATATCTCTTTTTTGTATTATCATTTCTTATACATATTGTGAAATTATTTTGCCTGATATGGGATAAACTCTAAAAGTTTTCATTTAATAGATGCTTTTAATAAATACAATGTGTTGTGCAAACAATTTGATCATGTATGCAAACCTTCAAGCGTAACAACTTTCGGTTGTTTAAATTCCATTTTCTCCTCTAGCGAATAATACCCTGGCACCGTTAATTTAATTCATTTTCGGCGTCTAATTGATATCACCGATCCGTTTCTCCTGCTCCGGGTCTGCTCTGGACTTAAGGGTGGAGTTGACGTATATTATTTAGTATCCGCTTAACAAAAAAAAATTAAAAAAAATATGCACTCTCAAAATTCATACATTTATCATCTACACCATTAGTCTCAATAAGTTTTTATCCATTTAATTGTTAACTCATTTTTTTTATTGTTTTTAACGTTTTATCCTCTCGCATTCGCAGTTTTCTCGTATATTTTGTAATATTTATTTTTGGTTTAAAAATATCATCCCCATTATTTTTAGGGATACTTACTCTACTGACTTTCAAAAACTGATACTTCTTAATGTTGAGAGTATTTCGTACAAACTTAATATTGTATCAAACCAGATACTCATTTCTTTTGACAATCTCTACTGCTTTCTGAATTGATTTTTGAAATATTCGGTTTGAATTGTTAATACTTTGTACGATTCCTGTTTCTTTGTACGAAGTTCTGTTGCGTCCGTGTGATAGAAAGTCTGAAGATGCCAAAAGGTGAAACCCGGGTCGTTAATGACTAAACATGTGGAATCGTACAAAGTTTTAACAGTTCAAACTTAATATTGAAATTCCGTCATAAAATCACATTTAGTCGATTTCATATAATATTCGGTATTGGAAAATCTTTAATGATTTTGCAGAGAATGGGATAATATACAGTAAATAAAATTTTGAAATATTATACAATAGTTATTGTTCTTAATTAAAAAAAATGTTTACATCGAAGTTTAATTTGTATATATTAAACAAAATATTTGACTTCTTCAGAATTATATAACTTTTAAAGACATTTCATTCTGAGAATTCGTTTTGCATCGCATCGTTTTGTTCATAAATAACTTTCTTTAATAGTCATACTTTATAAACTTTTTTTACTACTTTTAATTATTAGAATAACATTATGAAATATTTTTTTTATATTTATTAAATTAGGTTTCATGGGCCTTTTTCAACATAAATTAAACCACACAACGCCGCTCCACCCATCGCGGCGCTCGTTCGGAATGAAGACAAACTTTACCCATTAATTACAGGGGTGGCGGTGGGTTATAGGCAAAACATCGGTGCCGAATACGCGTTTATTTAATGTTTGTTTATATGCTCGAGAAAGTTTTCAGTGTTTTTTTTTTACTAATGCTGCCTGCGAACTAAAAATAAAATTACACATTTCTGCCCAAAAGTGCACTGAGACGTCGGCCATACCATCGAATTTATTTTATTTCTTTGTAAATATTTTTTATGAATGCAGTTTTCGAGTGTACACAAGATGCCATTATTTTTCGATATTTTAAATTTTACTTGCGTCATTAGATCTGTACAGTCACGTTCCATAATATAATAGAAACATGCTTATTTATTGTGCTTTTACAGAATTTTTATTAGATTAACGTTTTTAGATGCTATTTTTTTATTTACTTTTAAAACTGAAGTTTTTGAAAATTCGTATATGAATACTATTTATACTCTTTTTTACACGGTTTTGAAATAACACGTTTAAAAAAACTGTATCTTTATAGGCATTATTTTTCTTACACGATTTCCATAAATATTTTTTTTTAATTTTCGATTTCACGCGTTACTGCGTCCCCGATGTTGGTGTCATTGAATTTACCTACGGCGCAGAGGCCAGTCAAAGGGGTTCAAAATATGATCATTTCCAGCTATTTTTTTTCACCGTGTTATAATGGAGGTCTACCAAGTAAATGCCAATCCAATCAATATATGACCAGTTCCTTATAAATGTGAGCGTAAATTATCATGTAGCGATCACTAGTACATATTTTAATACGTTAATGTAAATTTTTTCCTTAAATTAAATTATTTAATACATCCATACATACGTATCACGTATAATATTTCAATAAAAACTTTCTATCGAATTATTTCATATTTGAATTGTTGTATTATTATTTTTTTTCTATGTTAAAACATTGCTTTTTATTGATTGAATTGGCATTCACTTGGTAGAACTCCATTATAACATGGTGACAAAATAGCTAACTAGAACTAACGCAGAATAGTTCTGACGATGGCGAAAGCCGAAATAGCTATCAACTATATCTTATAAAAAAATTAGGTAGAACTAAAATACATTGCTATTATTTATTTATTTTTTATTTAGAGAACCAATCTTCAGTTTCTCGGTTTTGTCAATCACGCCTTTTTATACAATCAGTTTTGGTGTTACACATCCACCGTGTAAAAATTCATAGTATTTCTCATAACCAAGATTCACATCAATTCTCTGATGATTTCCAACATTTTCGACTTTTTGTATTGTCAAGTTAAAGATTAATCTAAATATTATGTATGTTTGTCATAATCTATTTATTTGTCTATCTATTTGTAATATGTTGGACTCATATTTGTCTAAAATTATATATTCAAACGAACGTCCTACATTAGTTAAAAACCATTTTATTTTATGTGCTGTATGATATTTTTGAGTCAATGTTTCAAATTCGTATTTGCTGTCCCAGTGTCAAACGACGTCCACTTGGTGCGATTATGCGAATCTAAAAATCCTTCGTTTACATTACTGAAATAGAGAAGTTTATTTAAATTAACTTTCGCCTCGTGGAAAACACCTTTATCGTCAGACAACAAAATTAAAATCGTCTTTTAAGGGTTGTGTTGACCCTGCCGTATCAGGTAAAGGCTAATTTTATAAGCTTGTACCATGTGCTACCCAAAAGTTTAGAATATTTACCAAAGTGGCTCGAAAATAATTAATTCCATTGTCATTATTTTGTTTTAGAATTAACATCGCACTGTCTCAGAGGGTTCCGGAATTGTTACTCGTAATTTTATTTGATGATAACCGCGATTATTCCAGTCATATGGGCTTCGACGCGATGAGGAATAATAGGAAATACATTTTAAAATGTACGCGTACATGTTAATAAGTAACACATTGATAGATGTAACTGTATTATAAATGAAGAAAAGTTGCTCAAATTTAAAGCTTGATTCGTATTTCGGCATCTTCAGGCATTCTATCACATAGATGTAACAGAACTGACGTAAAATAAACAGTCAGAATCGTCTATATACCAAAGCTCTTAATTACAGGAAAACACCTATCTCAAGGCAAGCAGTAAATTGCAGCTAAAACTATATTTGATAACACGGTGAAAAAATAGCAATGTATTTTAGTTCTACAAAATTATTTTTAACAAATATAGTTGATAGCTATTTCACGCCATCGTCAGAACTATATATAGTTCTGACGATGGCGTGAGCCGAAATAGCTATCAATTATATTTGTTAAAAATAATTTTGTAGAACTAAAATACATTGCTATTTTTTCACCGTGTTATAATGGAGTTCTACCAAGTGAATGCCAAGTCAATCAATATATTTGATAATATTAATGTAATAATAATTAATATTTGTTGATAATAATTTATCACTAACGACCCGGGTTTGGTCTTTCAGTATCTTCAGGCATTCTATCACTGACTTATGATGCCGAAAGGCGAAACTCGGGTCGTTAGTGACAAAGCATGTGGAATCGTGCAAATTTGTAATAATTCAAATTTTATTTAGTAACTCTTTCTTTATCATATATTCGTTGAACGGCCAGTTGTCGCGGTGCTTTGGACGTTTACTATTTTGAAAAATTCTGGCATCTAAATCCAAAAGTCTACGTAAAGCAAATAAAAGAAAACCTTTTATTTTCTTTTATTAAATCCTCGAGAAATGAACCCATTAATATTACCCGTGATCCGCCTAGAGATGGCAGTCTGTCTTCAGACCGCGGGTGTTTTTCATTCCCGCCAAAATTTCACCGCCCGCCGCCATATTGTGTCAAATTATTGAGCATGCTGTGCATTTATAAACGTCCGAAGCTCTATGTGTTTTTAAGGAGGCTTTACGAGCGCTCTTTGAAATGGTGTATTTTATACGAGAATTAAATTAAAGAAAATAAAAGTTTAGCTTTGGAGCGAGGGGTTTAATTCTAATTGAAAATTATACCCGTCAAGCGCCTTCGTTGTGATACGAATTTTGAATTGGTATAACATAACATTATTATAAATAAAAACAATGAATTAAACAAAATAAACCGTTTTATTTCGTGAAAACAAACAAATTTAAAAAAAATGTAAATTGCTTATATAAAATTCACGTTTGAAATGACTTTAATTTACACAAATTCTGAAACAGTGATTTTAATTCTAACGATTAGCGCTTTATTTTTAACCTTTTTGTGACATTGCTGTGAAGGCCAAGACACTTATAAAGTTAGAACTTTAGGCTGGCGATTTGTAATATGTATTCAATGCTTAGAGACTGAAGTTGAATATATTACAATTGACAACTATACAACAAGACTGACATGCAATTTTGCGTCGTTACTGTTATCAATGACATCTCGTCACAGACAGATTTTTAAATGTACTTTCGCTTGCCATAAATTGACAAAGAAAAAGCTCGCTATATGAATTAGCGCATTGAAACCGAGCTAATCACAAATTTATTCATTACTAGCTGACCTGTCGCTCGTTGCTGCGATCTCAGAGTAAAGCAATTCAATTATATTCGTTATGATAACAAACAATTTAATTGTTAATAATGTCATTTCAATTCCATAGGATCATTGGAATACACATCGTATACATAGACATCGATTGGATGAATGGTATAGTAATGCATAAAAGACAAACAGACACACATGTTTTGATTTATATATACATATATAGAAGACTAGTTGTTAATTACTTTGTGAAAAATATTAAAATTGTAGTAAAAATAATATCTATACCCTAATTCAGCACCTGCCAAACTATTTTACTTCACGGCACACTGGTGAATAGGATTTGTTTCGCAGCACACCAAATAAAAATGCGTTTAATACAGCGCCACTGTGTCGCGTCGACTACTATGCACAAACATGACAAATATTAGTTTGAATATGTAGATTCTGAATTTATTTATAATTAAAAAGAAAAAATAAATGAATGGGAATACTTTTAAATGAACAGTTGTAATGCTTATTTTTTTCGCGACACACAGTTTGGCAGACACTGCAGCCTAATTGATGAAATTAGTGCGAATTTGACTCACGAAATTAATATCCTTCATATAGTCAATATCAAAATATCTTTATAAGAATTAATGTAGTAAATATATATGAAACTATAAAACAATCATGTATGCCAGTGACTTGTAATGTCGTACCAACGACATCACAAGCTAAATATATACAATAAAAGAGAATAGACAAAAAAAAAATGTAAAAACTAATTATGGTTATGGTACCCTTCTTGAAAAGATTCATTTTTTTGCTTCGCTAAGACGGCAGAATTTTAACTTAAAAAAATATTAATACGTAGATACCTTCTAAGAAAAATCTAATAAGCAATTTTCATGTATCTTTTACACGAGTTTTTACGCATATAACATTATCGCATTGAGTTAAACATAGTTATTTTTATAAAAGCACGTTTTTATTATTATAAATGTTAAAATAATTATCAATATGTCTATAAATATTAAGCATTTTTTTATTATACATTACGAAATATAGAGATTAGTTCACTACTTGGAAGTGACAAAAGCTCCAGAGTCTAGACTAACAGAGACAGACACACGCTGTCATTATCTATTTGCCGGCGACAAATTACCGTGGGCACACCTTCTAAATGGATTTTCATCGACTATTCATCACGAGTAACTGTACTACTTCATTAGAAGCGTTTTACTAAAGAATCACTTTATATGAAGTCATCGTTGTAGCTATTTTGATAAAACTATAACAGTGAACGTAAACATTTTTTATTGGACAAACACTGTATTTAGATTGAATCTGAAAATATGTACTGTGATCTCATTGAGAAACATGTTTAGATATTTGTAATTTACGAAAGACTTACTTAAGGATTACTATTTTCTTTGTTTTGATTTTACGAAATATTTCAAATTAAATTCATATACCATAAATCAGTTTTGAAATTTGTACTAAATCTTAAGTTAAAAACTTCTCTCGTATTTCATGAAATGTTTTCTGCACCACAGGTTAATGTCACTAAACTATATTATAATTAAAATATCAATATATATCTTGGCCTTATTTCAGTTGGAAGTAATAATTTGATAATAGATTTGAATTGTTACAACTTTGTACGATTTCACAAGTTTTGTCTCTAACGACCGGGTTTCGCCTTTCGACGACTTCAGGCATTCTATCGCACGTATGCAAAAAAACTGACCACCTTCTGTCTGTATCATAAATTTGATAATAATTTACCTATTTATTTACCTGTTATTTTCTATAGTATAATATAATAATAATCAATCATTTTAAAAGTAACTTCTAGGTAGGGGTATATTAAACTCAAAATTATCATTTCAATATTTTACCAAAAACCACGTCAGCTCCCACCGTGTAGCATTAAGGTTTCTAATCAAGATTATCTAAATGGATATGGACGATAGGATAGAATATGGAACCTTTATCATTGTGAGTAGTGGTAGAATATGGATATAAGGCAGGACAAGTTAGCTAATCATTCTTAAGGACAGGAATACTAAGAGAGACGTAAGACTGCACTAACATCCGTGAGTTCAAACATACATCAATTTATGCAAACGTTAGACCCGAGCATCGTAACCAATAGTAGTGACGTTGGCCACTTAGCTAAGATATTCTTTCTTTGACGACTTTCGCTATGTGAATCTAAACAATAATTTAAAAAAATATATTAAATTTGAATTGTTAACTTTATATGATTTTATTATTATTAAAAATTAGATTGCTGTAAGTTCTGTTGCATCCGTGTGATGGAATGAATAAGTGCGAAACCCGGGTCTTGTTAGTAACAAAACATGTAGAATGGTATAAAGTTTCAGCAATTCAAATTTTATATTGAAATTCCATAATCACCTTCAATCGATGTCATTAAAAAAGGATATTAAATCATTAGATATCAATCGTCACACGAAATCTTAAATGAACAAACAAATATAAGTCGGTCGCCGCTCCTCAGACAATTGCGAGGGGCTATTGCCTACCCGTAATAAACCATAACAACCACCTCGTCCAATATTTAAGCTTATTGAATTTGCTGCATGTGTAGTTTCATTTACATTTTCAAAATTTTTAGTTTTATTGCTAGCAGAAAATAAGCTGGGTCGTTTAAATAGAAGAGAAGATGTATTGTGTACCTTTTCTACAGTTATATATAGATAAGCAAATGTACGTTTAAACATAGTTTCGGCGATGGCGTGAGCCGAAATAGCTATTAACTATATGTTATAAAAAAAATTGTAGAACTAAAATACATTTTTTTTCACCGTGTTATAATGGAGTTCTACCAATTAAATGCCAATTCAATCAATAAAATGATATTAAATTCTTTGTGGAACTTTGTACTGTTCTCAACTTTTGGTCGTATTTCATACATTTTCTCTTCATTCGCCCATTGCGAATAATTTCCCTTTGTACTTCTAAAGTTGGCCGAGAATTCATAGGCTTCTAGGTAGGGATTGCAATTTACCGTCAAATTTCAATAACCGGTAAACGGTAAATAATTTCACCTCTTACCGATTGATTAATTTAAATTACGACTATGAAATATTTGGTTTACCTGCCTGTAGCATAAACTATTGGTTTATCCATTTACTTATTGATGTAGTATATGTATATTTTATACATGTATGCATAATTTGTATCTAATAATATAAATTCATAATCAAAATAAAATAAAAAAACAATGTATTGGATTATACAGTTTATTAATAAATGGTTATTTGCTTCGGTATAATGAAAACATAGTTGAATATGTACCTAAATACGAATTTTCTTCGCTATCTATCCCATAAAAACTAGAATCAGCTGCAGCCTGCAGCCTGGAGTGGGCATCGCGGCGACCGCGATTGCGATGACAAATGACACCAGTGTGACGAGTAAAAAACTTTTTATCAATGTTACCGTAGTTGAAAAAAAACTATTCACTCCCTCATGCATATATCATAATAAAAATTCGTTATAATACGACTGTATCTGGCATTAATTCGCGACAAAAACATTTCCGGTAAAAACCGGTAAATTTTTCATTTATCGGTGATTACCGCTGGTGCATTTTGGGCCATTTACCGGCTAACCGGTAAACCCTACTTGCAATCCCTACTTCTAGGCAATATCCCTTTCTAAGTGTAGACTCAATCACCACCGAAAATGTCAACCGCATCGTTGGCCAAAGTTATGTGTCAGGGCTTACACGTTGCCAAAAACTTACGTTCTTCGTGTAGCGGCAAAGAACCGATTGCTGGAAAACTATTTATATGTAGGCTGCTAAACGTGAAATTTACACAAACTTAATAATTGAACCATAAACAAGGATTCAACGATTCGAAAATAAACTTGCTAAAAGTAACGAACTGTATTTTTTAAATAAAGTTGGTTAGATTATTAAGTTATTTTGGCCTGTATATTAAGTAGACAATGCTTATTCACACATTTATCTTCAAGCAATAAAAGCGTGTATGATATGTATTTGTTTTGAGTAAAAAAAGTAAATCATGGGTGTTATTTCAGACAAAGTAGATACAAGATCACTAGAACAGTTGGAATAAGTGGCTCAACTCAAAGAATGATAAAAATCATAAAATGTATCTTTTGAACAAATATTTATGTTAGAATCGTTGCATTTATTGCAGTGTAACTTCAAAAATCTGATATTGGGTTGATGCAAAAGTTATGACCGTTTTTTATGATCCTAGGTAAAAAAAAATTCTTTCGAAATGATGAATAGTATCTTCTTTTAAATGATTCCATTGTATAAAGGATGCTTTCCTTCTACTTTCTATTCAGTTTTGGCCTGGCCAGAGTACAGTGAAGAGCCCTTGTGTTTTTTCAAAATGTCGGTCGATAAAGTGCATTTACGTCATTGTTTACTTTATGAATAACGTAAAGACAATACCGCGAGTGTGGCAACCAAAAACATTTGCGAAGTGTATGGAGCAGATGTCATCAATATCTCTAAAGTAAATTACTGTTTTTTTTATAGATTTAATTCAAGCGACGAAGAGAGGCTGTTAATCAGGTCATTTTTTTTAAAGGAAAACAGGTAATAGACAGACATACAGGTACAGAAAAGTATATCATTTTTGTTAAAGCTTTTGTAAACAGCTGTTCTATGAAAACTGATTGTTATTTGGTTGTTTAACATGTTGACTGCTGAAAAAAGAATGCTTAGCGCAACATATTTATGTAACGCACATACGCTTTTTAATATCCAGTATCGTACAAGCTCAAAGTGATCTTTGACGTGACAGGCCACAGTAATCTCTACTACATATGTATATGAGCCTATGACCCGGCGCATAATCATCGTTTCTCAAATATAGATGTTTACGCACTAGGCGCGTTTTCACGTTTGATAATCACTCCATGTTTTAAAATCGAATAAATCGAAAGAATTTTTTACTTCAAAGATATCCATGCCTGATCGAATTTATTTATTATTTATAAAATATCCGCTGTGGGAATCGAAGTCGTGGACACCGTGACCAAACACAATGACGTTAACTACTCTGCCAAAAGTCTGATATTAAAACTGTTCTCACTTCTGCGTCATTCACAAACCTTAATTCATATGTGTTACGTGGGCTGCATTGATTTAATCGAATTTTGTTTCGCTCGGACACTTGCCTAATTGTGACCAATTGACTTACAGAACGTAAACGCTACCCTTCAATATTGCCCAAAATCCAATCTCACCTCAGTCCCGGATCGTCTAGCGTTTCAATGCGACCGCACTAGATGGCGGGTTTTGCCGGTAGGGGTTTTTCGGTGTCTTTCGACCGGGTGACACTTAACAGATTGAGAGTCGCACGGATACATTGAAGACCCCTGGTTAGGGAAGGAACACGGTTGAAGGATGACTGACGCTTCGGTTACAATGTCAAAGACGGAAGGTCATAACGATGCGTCTTGATTAATTTTAAAAGTAATATGTCCAGTAGGCGAGTTTACAACTATGTTCAACCAATTTACAACTATTTCCGATCACAACATTTACACAAAATTTTTATTTATTAATATTTAAATTCTTGACTGTCTGTAATGTGTTATATGTGTTTTTAATTGTAGTGTTGTGTTGTAGTATTTTTAGATCTGTTCTAAAGAAATATTCATATATTATATATAGGATTATTAATAAATCGTCAAAATAAATTCATTGAATTTGAATGATAATTACACGTGTTTCTTGTTTATATAAGTAAATGCTATTTATATATGCGGTATACTATTTTCCTCTTCTATAAGGAAATACAAAGCTTAAGTCAAAGAATAGTTTTGACGATGGCGTAAGCTGAAATAGCTACAAACACCCATTTATAACCATTTGTAGAGCAGCATACACCGTTTTTTTAAAGACCAAGTCAATACCAATTTAATAAATAAATGTCCGTGATTTTTTTTTTTTGGTCACTCTTACTTCTCCTTCTATAGGATAATATTATCTTGATATAGTCCAATGGTTTCAATCACCACGAAACATTTTTTTTAAATTGCATGAATGAAAACTTAATTTGTAATAACTTTTTTACAAAAAATTTAAAAAGTGCAACACAATGTAACGATTTATTAGTTAAAGAATATTTAAAAAAATATCTTTGAGAGAACTAATAAATATTTCCTTGAGAGAACTAATACATATTTTCATTTATTGTATGATAAAAATCTGATGCATAACGCACGACTAAAAGAAGTTATTTTATAGGCCTGAGGCTTCATAGTCAACGTCGCAAGCTTCAGTTGTTATGGTTAAGGCCTCGAATTTTCTTTCGGGAAGTTTCACTAACTATTTTTTCAATTGCTTTGTTTTTGGAGGAATAGATGTCTTAATTTCCTCGCGCTCATCTAATTTTCATGAGAAAGTCCAATCACTAGTTCTATTCAAGTTCAATCCTTATTTTAGAAAAATAAGAGTTGCAATATTACAAAATAAACATATGCCCCAAATTATAAAGAAGCTTTGCTTAAATCGATATTTTTTTTCAAATATCGAATATATATGACATTTAATTATTATAAAAACTTTATCTCACGATGAAGTATTTTCGTTAAATTAAATAAATAGAAAGTTTTAGAATTTTACGTGATCCTGAATAATTTAAATTCATGAAACATGATATATTTTTCGTCGTACGTTATATCAAGAAAAGCTCTTCTGTAGAGACATCGCGACTCTGTCGAAAGTTTCAGGTGTCGGGCGTCTTCTCGTCGGTGCTAGTTTCTTGACCTACGTGACGTCGGCGTCTGTTTTTGCTGCAAAAAATACGTCACGACTACGGATATTGTTGCGTATTCTATTCGCGGTATAAAACGAGAGTTGGCATAATCATGAATCTAAGGCAAATTTTTTCGCAGTACAGATTTACCTTAAAATAATATTCATTTGTGACTTATTTATTTATCTGTGTACAAAAATAAAATATTTTTTATTTTGATGCTTCTTAAAACGATCTGAAAACATGTGTCTCATTTTAAATAATAAAATCACAATTTATTTGTACACTGTATTTTATGATTAGAAACCGTATTGTAAAAATAATATTAAATATATTATGTTTTTATTATTTAAAATATCATTCGTTTCCATCAAGAAGTAAGAGTTAACACATTTAAACTGTCACATTTAGTCAAATACTACGTTGAATGATAATGTTATTATATAGTTTTAATTTTCAATAAAGTTTTGATGTTCAATAAAGATGATACAAACTAACCTGAAGAATAAAAGCATCTATACATAAAATCTAGAATAACTAATGCCGTATTCAGCACAACCACAGTCACACTTTTATTTGTCCAAAGAAAAAAAATAGTTCAATCTAACTTTTCCTTATTACAATAATCTTTCAAATGGAATGTTTGCGACTATGAAACCTTATTTTGTTTTGAAATCATAAAAGCACCAACGTATAAGCCGAGAATCGCAGTATCCTGCAACGTCGCCTTGCGAACCATCGAAGCTTTTGCCATGTTTGCACAATATATACTGAAAGATTGTTTTTCTCATGTTCGACTGTGAACTTTTATGCACCGGTTTTCGAATGTTGATGCTTTTTAACAATTGGTTAAATTTTCTCAGTACGTTGGCAAATTTCCACAACCTTTTTTATAATACAAAAATTTACTTAAATGTCCTATTACGGTTAATAGTTTAAAGTTATTTATTTTTCTTAGAAAAAGACTTCTGTACGATTTCAATGGATATTTCGATTGGAAGAAGTTCTTAAAATGTTTCAATTAAATAAAATATACCTGTTTACCGCGCTCAATATAAACTTCCTTCTTTTACTTAGAACACAAAAATAGTCAGTGGTAGATTCAAATGATTTGATTTTATAATGATATATAATTTGATAGCAAATTATGCGTTTGTACTACGCATACCTAGCGTTGTGAATATCTATTTTATACTTATCCCTGTAAATGTCGTTGAATGATAGGTCAACATTGCTATGAGAGTTCAGTGTTGAAATACAACTACGCCCTTCCACATTGATTGATATTTGTCGGTACTGTATTCGGTTGGTCAAAGATTTGGGCTATTACTCCATTATAGGTATATCGTTTATATTTTATATCATTTCCGCTCACTCAATGTAGAGCACAAGGACTACATCAGACATTTTTCCATGTAACTTAATTGTTCATTGTTACTTTTTTACAGTATAAATGTAAAGCAAGTACTGGTGCTCTCTCACTCTCGCTATGTCGCGTTAATAATCAGCTAAGGTGGAAGGGAATTTAAGATATTGCTTGAATTGGCATTTACTTGGCAGAACTCCATTATAACACGGTGAAAAAATAGCATACATATGTATTTTAGTTCTACAATAGTTATATGATATAGTTGATAGCTATTTCGGCTCACGCCTTCATCAGAACTACTGACTGACTGACTACTTAGTTCTGAAGAAGGTGAGCCAAAATAGCTATCCACTATATCTTATAAATTTTATAGAACTAAAAAATAATACATTGCTATTTTTTTACCGTGTTATCGGGAATTTAAAATATTACGAAAAATTCATGCATTGGTACAGATCGATCAAAAAATCAATTTTTGTAGTTTGTATGGAACCCGTGGGCAACGCATTATATTTCTGGTGTAACTAAACCTCTCAATTTTAAACTTGATTAAATGTTACACACACTACTTGGACAACGAATATTTTCCGCTCGTATCAAGTATCAAAAATGTCCCCTGTGATATGACACTTGAAAAAGGTTTTTTTATTTTTTTTTTACCCCTTTTCCAGGTTTTCATCGCTGGCGGGCGCGATGACCCTCGTACGCAAGCTCTCCTGAGCGTCGTCCGTGCTCGTCTTCTTCCAGGCAGGATCGTTGCCGTGGCTGAACCAGGAAGCAGCGAGGGAGCCGCCAATGGTAACACAGGTGTGTCAGAAATCCGTGAGTTTCAGTTACTATACGATTATCAATGTTTGTGAGTGTAGCACGTTTAGTTTGACCGCTAACATAAACACATTTTGTTTGAGTAACATTTTTTTGCCTGAGTCACCTATAAATAACTCTGGCTATTACGATTGCGAGTATATTGTGAAGTCAAATAGTCGATGCATGATAGTTATAATGTAGACGCATGTTATTTTTTTATAATTAGTCTTAAAGTATACTTTTTCGTTGTTTCTAAATAATTTGATAAAAAAACAATTATTAAAATATTTACTTTGCCTTTCAGCATCTTCAGGCCTGAAGGAATTGTATGTTTTAGTGGAATAAAGTTTATATATATATCAAATCTGAATTGTTACAACTTTGTACGATACCACATGTTTTGTCACTAACGACCCGGGTTTCGCCTTTCGGCATCTTCAGGCTTTCTATCACACGGATGCAAAAGAACTGACATTATTGATATAATTTATGATATCGACTGAAGGTTCTTGATGGAATTTCAATATCAAAATCAATGTGTCAGTTCTGAAGATGCTGAAAGACGAAACCCGGGTCGTTAGTGACAAAACATGTGGAATCGTACAAAGTTGTAAGAATTCAAACTTGATATTGAAATGTCATCAAGCACGTTGACTCGATATCATAAATTATAAAATATGTCACGGTGAAAAAATAGCAATATATTTTAGTTCTACAAAATTATTTTTAACAAATATAGTTGATAGCTATTTCGGCTCAC
This sequence comes from Himalopsyche japonica, assembly GCA_028555115.1. Classification (NCBI taxonomy): domain Eukaryota; kingdom Metazoa; phylum Arthropoda; class Insecta; order Trichoptera; family Rhyacophilidae; genus Himalopsyche; species Himalopsyche japonica. Next base: position 272,664 of record JAHFWJ010000146.1, read on the forward strand.
GCCATCGTCAGAACTATCTATGGCGTGAGCCGAAATAGCTATCAACTATATTTGTTAAAAATAATTTTGTAGAACTAAAATACATTGCTATTTTTTCACCTTGTTATAATGGAGTTCTACCAAGTGAATGCCAATTCAATCAATAAATATAAAATATTTACTTTTTTTATTCATCAAATATCCTTCACTCAACGGCGTTTTTTCCCTAATTTTTTCCGAAACTAAAGTAACATCGTCTACGTCGTAGCATGTATTAAAGAACAACATTTTTGTTCAAAGAATCCTTATTTAGGAAAAAATCGCTTCTCTTGTAGTTTCAATCCACTTAAATATCTGCTTGTGTAAGTTTATTGACTTGAAGTTTTGCAAATTTAAAGAGTGGAAATTTGAGTGGAGTTTTGAAATTTATTAGAGTGGTATACAATAATATGTATTGTGTGCTGTCTAACTTGTCTTAATCAACTCGCGTAGAAGATACAATAAATTGCGAAAGTCAATACACTTCGTCCAGGTTCGTCATCTCGACTTACTGCGGTATTTTTCAACCACTGCCATAAAATTTGAAAACCACGTAAATTTTAATTGAAGAAATATTTATTTTATTCTGCTCATTGAAGTCAATTCAGCTTAGATTTCTAAGAGCGCTGGGTGGATTTTGAAAGCGTAACAATATTATGTCAATTTGTCGCCTAAGGTTACCATCACTCGCAGATTATCAGTTTGGAAAACTGGTATTAACTACAGTAGACTGAATAGCCTAATAGATGAATTCAAATAGTTAGTTTTATATTTATTGACGATAATTTTAAACCTAAATTTGAAGAGTTAATACATTCTATCGTACATAACCTTCAAATTCAAGTGAGCGATCGGCTGACATTTGATCACGTTGTAATATATTTTTATTTCTTTAATTTCTAAAACGAATTGTTACGGTTCAATAAATAATATATATTTGGACTCAATTGCTCTTTTCACGTTTACTTATTAGCTCCATTGAAAATTTTATCCAGAATCGATCAAGTATTGACATTGTTATGCATCAAACCCATATACGTCTGAGTTAAGTGAATTTAATTTTTGACTTATTGATTGAATTGCCATCCACTTGGTAGAACTCCATTATAGCACGGTGAAAAAAATACCATTGTATTTTAGTTCTACAAAATTATTTTTTAAAATTTAACGTTATAAAGGAATCACACAATATAAATTCAAACTCAGCGCCTGAGTGTTTGCATCTTTGTAGTCGCAGGATGACGGCTATGGAACAGCTGGAAATCAATAGACATAAACTATCACAAAGGATTCTTAACGAACAAACTAAGATATGTCGGTCACCATTGCTTAACCCTCTGCGGGGTGCTTCTTTGTTTCTGTAATATACCATTTCCGTGCCATATATAAACTTATTGATATAGTCGCCTTTTTAGTTCATTTACAATTTTTAGTTTTATTGCGAGCAAGAAACAAGCTGGGTCGTTAAAACAGGAGAGAAGATTTATTGTGTTCCTTTTCTACACAGCTTTATATAGATAAGCAAATGTTACTTTAAGCATAGTTCTGATGATGGCGTGAGCCGAAATAGCTATCAACTATATTTAAAAAAATAATACTTTTGCAGAATTAAAATTCATAGCTATTTTTTTCACCGTGTTAATTTTTAACATTCTCCGCCTTACCTGTTGCGACAGCCGATTGCAATGTTAACATATATGAGAGTTATTATATATTATACTGATATCGTGGTTAATATTTAGTCACATATGTCCTGATTATCGCTGTTAAGTTTGTTGAATGCCAATTGTACTGAATTGTTTTTTTTATATAAAGAATATCCTTTACACTGTCCACCAGAAAAACTGTTAAAGTTCGATGCAGCCAATTACTATGTCATTGCACTTGTAATGATAACAGTGCATTACTCTGGACGATCTGAATGAATGCAATTCCGCTACCCATCAGATAAAAGTAACTCATATTTTCAACAAGACATGATTGAATTGCATTTTGGACGGCGGTTACTCAGTAGAAGCTAGTTTTCGGTATATAATAAAAAATGATTGCTTTGTTTTTCCACTTGCTGTGTATTTGAGAAACCCTGGTTCAAAATAGTTAACCTTACATCCAAGGGTTGTTGCTCACGATGTGGTTAATTCAAAGTTATTGCAAAGGGTAGTTACAAATTAATTTGCATTTCGTGATACATTGAAGTTAAACAATACAGGTATTTTTTTCTTTTAGATTAGTTTTGTTTTCTATTATTTTTTATTGTTTATATCGTTGACTCTCTTCAAAACATTTGAAACACGAGCTATTTTTGAGTATGGTCCATGTAGTTTATTAGTGAAATAGGTGGTAACGCGTTTTAGTTTATATCGGGTCAAGTGTATTAAGCGCGATTGAAGTGTAGAAGCGAGGGGCTTCGTAATCTCTACATCTACAGTATTGGAGGTTATTTTCTCGGTGCTGGGGACATCATTTTTCGCTTCTTGTATCAGTTTGCGTTCTATAAAAATGTGCATGCAAATAATGATAAAAAATTAAAATATTAAATATACTGGAATGGATATTCCGAAATTTGTTTCAATAGATATACTCGAAGGTTTTGGGCTTATCTGAGATCGCTTATGTGTGTTAGAGTATGTGTTGTGTCCACTGGAATATTTCAACTGATTGCCATTTACTTATACGTATTCGAAATTCTTTAATGAAACAGAAAACTTATTTTTTTTAACTTATTATTTTAAGCCATATAAATATATCATAAATTAAATGCAATTATAACAATGATTTTACTATTCTGGTTTATTTATTATCCTAACATAATTTTGTTCATAATTATATATACATATATATCATATTTTAAATAATAAAAACACATTTTTTTAGTACTTATTTCCACAATATATTTTTTGATCAGGACCGGTTTCGCTCATCGCGAGCATTTTCAACTGATAGAATACAATTTACAAACAAGTCTATTTATACAAAACAAAAAATTAATTTGAGTTAATGGTAGCAGGTGTACAAAACAATTTTTATTATTTAAAATATAATGCCTTTCCATCAAGAAGTAAGTGACAGTTAACACCTTAAAAGTGATATATATCATATATCACGGTGAAAAAATAGCAATGTATTTTAGTTCTACAATATTATTTTTAACAAATATAGTTGATAGCTATTTCGGCTCACGCCATCGTCAGAACTATTCTTGAACTATAGTTCTGACGATGGCGTGAGCCGAAATAGCTATCAACTATATTTGTTAAAAATAATTTTGTAGAACTAAAATACATTGCTATTTTTTCACCGTGTTATAATGGAGTTCTACCAAGTGAATGCCAATTCAATCAATAAATATATCATATATATTTATACTATATATCCAAGTTATAATGGAAGAATTAGTGAGACGATATAATCTATCTCTCCTTAAACAGTATACAAACGTGAGATTGATTTAAGTTTTATAGTAGTTTGAGGATAGCGAAAACCAAAATAGCTTTAAATAGCATATAAATGAAGCTATAAGAGTTATATACTTACTAAACGGTCGTATCTAAAAAAAATGTTTGATTCTATTAACTTTTTGATAACCTAAGGCCGAAAATAAAAAAAAAAATTAATCTGAATTCCACTTCACATCGTATCGCAAGCGAGGGATGTAGGTAATGAAGGAAATATTTGATAATTATCCCTTTCATGTGGTTGATTAATCGGCAAACTAAAGCCGACGTGGCGTGCCCAGACATTCAAAGTTCCACTCGGCAGTTACATTTTGAGTCATATTTAATTTTCCTGGAAGGTTTGCGGACTGCTTTGCCTTTATAAATGACAAATTTTTGTGGACATGGTTTGACATGTATAGATTTGATGTGGTTGTCACAAAGGCTTTTCGCTAACTCTTTCCACTCGTCTCGGTCTTTTTGCAACCCTCGTCCAATAATTGGCTTCATTGATTCAGACACTTTTTAGTCGGCAATCATTTTAGATTTGCTGCTGGATATTATGATGGTTAGGTTAATGTAATAATTATGAAAACTTACCCATAAATTAATCATTGAAATTATTAATAGAGAAAATAAGCTCTACGTACTATTTATATATAAGAAAAACGACAGCTTTTAAAAAATCATTTTTTTTGCAACAACATCGTTTGTGATTTTTAATTGGAATTGTATGTTTTAGTAGAATAAAGTTTATATATATATATATTGTTTGTCATATAAACATGAGTTGTGTCTTATAATCTATGAAATACGGTAATAATATTTAAGAAATTAAAGAAATTTATCAATATTTCCAAAAAATTTTTTTACATACATCCAGTTGCATCTGTGTGATAGAATGCCTGAAGATGCCGAAAGGCGAAACCCGGGTCATTAGTGACAAAACATGTGGAATAGTGCAAAGTTGTAACAATTCAAATTTAAGAAAAAAAATATAAAATAACAAACTGAATTTATTGCTGAATATTTCAGGTTGTGTCTAGGGCAGTGATGGCCAAATGGTCGCTTGCAAGCTACTGGTAGCTCGCCGAGGCTTTTTTGGTAGCTCGCGTATGATATTTTATCATGTTTATAAAATTGTCTTTAAACTTTTATTATTGAACTCCGAAAATAAAAATAAGAGTCGAGCTAAATTTCAACGAAATGTTTCAAACGTTGTCATTGTAATATTATTTTTTTGGGATAACAATTTTCGTGTACAACGAAGTAAAGCAGAGAAGCGGCCAGAGATGTATTACGATGCGAACTGCACAATACTCTGTGTCTCTCTCTCGCTTATTCGTATAACCACTTATAAAAAAGAAATATATATAAGTAGCTCACCAGACATTTTCAATTTCTGAAAGTAGCTCACATCCTTATCAAGTTTGAAGATCACTGGTCTTGGGTATTCATTGATAAGCCGGAAAACCTTAACAATTGACTATTCATACAGCCAACAGGAAGAAAAAGCTTGCATATTGTTTCAGTCTCGAAGCTGAACATCGGATGTATGAAATTTAATAAATGTACAATTTCAGGATTTATGATTTCATTTTATGATATTGACTAAAGGTGCTTAATGGAATTTTAATATCAAATTTGAATCGTTGAAACTTTGTACGATTTCACATGTTTTTCAATGCCTGAAGATGCTGAAAGGCGAAACCCGTCGTCGTTAGTGACAAAACATGTGGAATCATACGAAGTTTTAATAATTCAAATTTATGATCACGTTCAAGAAAAAAAGATGAAAATGTTTTAAACTTAAAGAGAGTGAAACGATACCTTTTCTATACAAATGTGACACTTGATAAATAACTTTCGCTAATTGAAGCAGTAAAATGATAATAATAATGAAACAATCCGTCGGGATTCCGCCCGCCTCTAAGTAATTGCGCGTCTAAGTCCCATCTCTAATCAGACTTCTTCTTTTCGGCTCTCTCTTTTGTTTCATCCCCATTCATCATTCTACATTTACGCCCCCTTTCGGGCAATCGACCCTCTAAAGATGATTAATTTGATCTATTAAATTTAAAATTACGGCAAGTTCTATTGTTCTTAAAGCGATTTACTTATCCGTTACATATATCTTAATGATTTAAGTGCGGGGAATAATAAATTTAGTGGCATCTATTGGCTTAATTTAATAACCAAATTGAATTCGTCATTACGTAGTGTAGTGCAGACACAAAGTTTTTTTTTATCGTTTGATAATGCTTGTAATAAGCAAAATTAATGACAATTTTTGGAAAAAAAATATTTCATTCGGATTAATTAATTCGTGTTTTTATTTGTAAAGTATTTCCACTAAGAATTTACGGTTCAGTTGTGAAAAGTCGACAATTGTGGCTATAAAACACGTCGTATGTGTGTCGTAAGGCCCTTTTTTAAAAAATGTTTTTACAGTCCAATTTTTTTTATATAAAGTGTAGTTAAGGAGAAATCATTTAACGTACACGCGAACAGGGAAAAACTATCAATTTTCTCATAAAGGTGACCATTATAGCTATGACCAATTTATTCACATATTTTCAGCTAAATATAAAGATCTTTGTCATACCGTGCATCAAATAAAACAAAATGCTGTATTTTTTCAATAAACATACATAGTTCTGACGATGGAGTGAGCCGAAATAGCTATCATCTATATTTGTTAAAAATAATTTTGTAGAACTAAAATACATTGCTATTTTTTTCACCGTGATATTTTTTTTTATTAATCTGACTTCTTTTTGTACAATACATATTAATAGCACACTGAAAAATAGCGATGTATTTTAACTCTACAAAATTTATAAGATACATGGTTGATAGCTCATCTATAGTTCTGATGAGGGCGTAAGCCGAAATAGCTATCAACAAAATGTCTTATAATGGTTTCTACCAAAGTAATAAGTAAGTGTCAATTCAATCCTTATATTAATAGCAATTTCGAATCATTTAACATTCCTAAACTAGAAGATAAATTTTAACAATTCTTCAGAAAACGTTTTCAAGTATTTTTCTCAAAATAAATTTATATTGAATACAACTTGCAGTTATTACAGTTTTATATTGTATGCAAAAATATTACTTGTTTTATTCTCCATTTATATTGTCACTAAACCACTTTAACCGTTCAACTCTTTTAGATTGAGTGTTGATAAAAATAAACATTTATTAGCTAATCGCTCTTGCTACGCGTCGTTTTTAATTATCAGATGGGTGTGAGAAAATCAGTCATCACAAACATCTATGTATTCGCACAGAAATCCATAAATCGATAGGAAAAAATAATTTATTAACTGTCCGTATATATGTCCAACATTTGAATTTTGCAGTCGAATCAAACTGCTGTTTTGCTTTTATCTTATAAAAAATAATTTTCCAGTGGCGCCTGTCAACGCTATTAAAAAAAAAATATTGTTATGGTATTCAAATACAAAAATTGTCCACTTAGTGTTGCAGTAGGATGATATAATGTGTATAATCGGTAGTTTGGGGTGAATCTTCCAAACCCTTGGATCGTAAGCTCTGTTTTCTATCCACGAAGTTATCAAGTCCGACTTGCCAAACGCTTGTTTTATAGTCTGTATTTTATTGCCAGAAAAAAAAACTAAATCATTTTGATAGAAAAGGTATCAAAAAGGCATTAGTATATTTTGAGAGTTTCTTGTTGTCTATGAACGAGTAAAGTTAAACCATTCTGCGAGAGTGCTGATGGAGGGGGTTGATTATATTTGATTCGGCCAATGGCTGCTAATCTCTGCTTAAATAAAGATTAATGGACCGATGTGCGGTAGAAGCAGGATTTGCGAGTTTCATCTCGGGCAGTGATAACAAACCATTTTTGTCAAACCGGTTTACTGATTTAGCTAGTGTGTAATCTTGTTTTAACTTACAATTAAACCTCGTTATTTAATTTAATATACATATTATTTATCCGCGTTGTACAATCTCTCCATGTAGGAGAATAAACTACCATACCGAATTTGGGTAAGGTTTATTTTTTAATTGCATGAAACCGATAAATATATATTTATGAGGAATTGTATTGTTTTTTTATGAAGATGTACCTGTCACGGCAGAACTCGTTAAGTAAAGCCAAGGGACGAACAGCTAATGGTAAAAAATCTTCCGATGTATAAAAAGGGCTGTCGCACGCGCTGTAGAATACCACTTTTTAGCAAGGAGCGCTATAGAAGGGTTGATTGTATTAGAAGTTTTCCATAAAAAAGTTCAAATAAATTGAAAAATTCACTAACAAATATTATACCGATATCGTGTGCTTTCATCCTTCAATTTGATGAAAATAAATTTGATGATCGTGATACACACAATAAAATTAATGACATTTCTTTTAAGTCATATTTTCTAAACTTAAATCGTTTGGACTGTTATTTGATTGATTATTTCGAATAACGTTTTTTAATTTTATATTAAGTATTGCTTACGCGAGTTGATCTAAAAAGGTTGCGAAGCACCGCTACTACCCCCCAAATCTGGCACTGAGTCGAAGATTGTCCTTTTTTACTGTTCCCCTGAGTGTTTTTGGGTATTCCTGGAACGATTTCTGCTCAATGAAAGGGCAATAGGGCGAGACGTTACCAACTTTAAATCTATCTACATCAAAAAGTTTTTTTCAACTATTCCATTTGATTTATTATTACGCAGATAAAACAGGCATCGAGATTCTTTTATTTATGTATCGATGTCTTTTCATAAAAAAAATCTTCAAAGAAAATCAATTAATTCAATTTGTTTTAGTCTTTTAATTATTTATTTAATGATAGTCGAAATGTAAATTTTTGAAAATTAAAGTCTTCAGAACATTCTAGACGTTTTAAAAATTAACAAAATCCAAACGTTATTCGATATACGTTGAACTCATTATATTATAATTACTTAAGTGTAAACACTATATCTTTACACTATACATATAATGTATTTGATGGCAAACACATTATACCTTTTAAATTATGTTGTGTGTGTTTTAAGGAATTTTAATTAAAGTTTTGTAAGGCAGCATGCAAATAATTACAATATGTGGACAACAGGGCTGGGAAACCCTGGTTAAGTGTTTATAGACTAATACACCCAGTCCTTTTTTTACGCGAATTTTATTACCCGAATTCGATTATACGCGATTCTTTTGGACGGCACGGTTACATTTTTTTACGCGCTTTACTCGTTTTTACGCGATTTTTTCCCCAAATTTGAAGAAATTTATATATGATGCTAGGCTTGTACGTATTATTTTTTTTGAATAAAAAAAAATATGTGTATTATTAAAACTTGATTTTTTTTACAAAACTTAAACTTGATTTATGCAAAATTCATTACTTTCGTTCAAAAAATCGCAAACGATTACATTTCGCAACCGAGAGTAACAGCAGCGAATAATTCGTATAAGTGAAAAAAATATATTTTTATAGTCTCATTATATTTTTATAAGCAATAAAGACATGAATATATATATATATATTTTTTGCATGAATTTTGAGATATGATAGATGAGAAAGAGCAAATTTTGGTTTTTCAGACGTTTCTGGTACTTTTTTACGCAATATTTTAATTTTTGGTACCAATTTATCAAATTATATGAAAGTTGTGACTTTTTACGCGATTTTTTTTACGCGCCTTTTTCTGGAACCAATGTATCGCGTAAAAAAAGGACTGGGTGTATATAGTGAAATATCTGATTTTACTGACATAAAATATAGCACTTTGCATTAGTTAAATTATATTGACCATCTTTTTTTATATATAGAGGTCATACGGCAAAATGATGGGGGTTGAAATTATGACGAATTGAAGCGAATTACTTTCTGTGTTCCATTTTTAGAATTTGTTAGAATGAGTGAAAAGAATATAACATCTTATACGTCAATACCTTAAGATAAATATTCATACATAGCTTGAGAAAATCAATCTATGTATAGTTTTGTTTGAAGTTTCAAATTTGTGGTAGCCAAACGCATGCCATAGACCAGTGTTTCTCAACTTTTTTGGATTGTGGCCCCCTTTGGAAATTTTATTTTTGGTGTGACGCCCTCCACTATTTGTTCAAATAAAATTACATATTAAAAATCACACTTTATTTCAAAATACCAAAATATGATGCCTCCTTAAAGATTCCGTGGCCCCAGGTTGAGAAACAATACTATAGACCATTATCAACCAATTAATCTTCAATTATCTGGTTCCATGAACATTTTAATTTGACCTCATTTTCTGTCATCGCTGTTTATTTGTTATAAACATATTTTTATCTCTACAATTATTTCATTATCGGTCGTTTTGATAAATTTCTAATAAAAATCGCCCCCATGTGCATAATCAGTTTCTGTTTCAAGTCTACATTTTTCGAAATCTGATTTATTTTGTTACTTGAGTCATTTTCCTGAACGTTTTCCATATAATCTTTTATACATGTATTTTTGTCTGTTATTTGCTGATTATGGCAGTTATAGTATGCTAACTCACATCATTATATGAGAAAAATAAATAGTTTTGTAAAAATATTTACACTTACGTTTTCTATAATACGCACCCTCTTTTTGTTTTCAGTATTGTCCAGAATCAGACCGTTGGGCGGTGCCCCTGCAGCCTACGTTTGCCGCCATTACACCTGCTCACTCCCGGTGACAGAAGCCTCCAAGCTTGAAGAACTCTTGGATGAAAAGCCTTAAATTAATATCTTTATTTTTACCCATTTCAGTTATATATACGTGCAATATAAAGCAAGATTTTTATTTTATTCATAATTACAAATCATTTAAAAATGCAAAAATTATTTATTAATGATTGATTAATTTGGTTTTTTGTATAATGCAATATGTCAATTTATATTTTTTGGGTAGCTCAATACACACTATGTCAATTTTAAAATATTTTTGAATTGTAATTTTGTGATTCATTCAAATTAATGGAAATGTATGCAAACTTACAAATTACGAATACAATCCATGCTGTTTTCTATAAATAAATTAACGATATTATTTAAAACTTGTTTTTTTTTTAAATCAATACATTGGATTTATCCAACTGAGATCTGAAATAACGTACTACAATTCTGTTATTTCATATAAGAAAAAAAATATAGCTGGTTTTATGTCTATTTGTTAACGAACATTTTGAAAATCGTACAAATTGACAATATCGATGCTCAGTGGATTGATTGTTTTGTTTGCATTATTATTTAAACATTTGTTAAGAATCCATAAAATCCGATAATTTTACTATTATAAATTTATATAATAGAATAGCCTCTTTATTAAAAATTGTTTTTTTAAATTTTAAAGTTGTGAATTAAAAGTGCGTTATAAACTGCACTTATTATATTATATTTGTTACCATAATACTTATTTATTATAATATGGCTTTTCTTTATATTTTTATAAATAGTGATACAATATGTATGTTTTTCATTAATCAATAGCTGTAAGATACATGTTACCCCCATGAAAATGTTTATTCTTTTTTTAGATTTATTTGTTATACGGGTATATGAGGCATAAACGGACCATTTATATTGCTGTAATCATCCCCGATTGATTTAATTATGAGGTGAATATTTACCCGAATCGAATTGACAGTGGTTAAGCTTATGCTCATAGGGTAAACTCAGAAGGGTTAATTAACCCCATCAGTGCATTTGAATGCAATCTGCTAATCTGGGAAACGTGATGCAGCGAACCGTGTCCAAGATTAGTCTTATCTTGCATACCCTGCTACGGAGATTACTAGTGGCTGTCGATGGTATGGTGAATTTTAACTAAGTGCCCGAAGTGTATGCAACCGAACCGAAAATCCGATTAAAACATTTGTTATTCTATATTACACCCAATATAAAAAAAAAAACAAATCTGATATCGAAAGTTTTCTTACATTATTATATGAATAAAAAATATATATTAATTGCAAGCGAAACAATAAGTGAAATTAAAATTTGATTGCCTATATCTCTTTCTTATCAAGATATTCTACCGTCTATTTTTTATTATAATAGTTATATGAATATTCGGAAACATGAAAGTCTTGAACGTAATTTGAATAATTGCCAGGAGTATCTCAGGAGCAAAAGACAAAAAACTTTTTTTGTACAAAATATCAACGCTTAATGGAATTTTTCTGCTACCACGAAATAATTTACTCTCCGTAAAGCGCTGAAAAATTATTTAAAGTCATTTAATTAGTGTTATAACTTACGCGTTGACACTTGTTATTTATTGAAACGGTGTTGCAGTAGTTCAATATTTTGGTCGCTTAATATAAGAAAAATAATCATATTTAACATCTTGTACTCCTTCATAAAATTTCTTCATAAAAGCACCAACTAAAAATTTCATGCAGTGATTCAACCATACTGAATCTATGGGCATATTAAACCACCTTAACCATTATTTAAACATTAATTCTCCTAATTTTTTTTATCGTTCCGGTTTTTACAATTTATCATTTCGACCACTGTTTTTAACCATTTAGTTGAATATTGATAATCGGCACATAGTCATGTCTATCATTGATATAATATTATCAATAATCCAATGTTACACATTAGATCCATTTTTTTAAATTATGTGCCATAATTAACCTCAGTACCGTTTATGCAGTCACACTCTTAAAAATATATTTTTATCTTGACTTATTTATTTATGTATGTTATTATTGGTTAAGTGTTTTAATTAAAACATATTTTACTGAAATATAAAATATAATTATATTAATTAAAAAAAATACATGTTTATTTTGTTACCTGCATACTTTCATCAGATCGTGTTTCAGTGGTTAAACCATGTTATTTTATGCTTTCAAAATAAATACATTAAATTCAAATGATACCAGATTATCATATATTAAAATTATTTTTTTAATACTCAAAAATACTCAACTGTTGTTTTATATATATTTTAAAAATTGAATATTTTTTCTCTCATTTAGTTGTTTATTACGATAATTTATTTGTTAATTATTTTCGTGAAATAAAAATAATTACTTTTGGAATTAAAAATAAAATAAATTAGCATTATATATCAGATATTGAGATTTATTACAATACATTTTATTTCCAAAATTACATACCGTAATTTTTTCATACCAGTTTTATTTACATTTATAAAATAAATATTTTTACAAGTATTTCCTTTAAGGTGTTATCAAAAATTTCAATAAATATTACAAGTCACTTTCCAGAATTGCAGAATTTATGTTTTCTGAAAATACGAAGAAGTTGCTTGTTAATAAAATATAGTTATTAAGTTTTATAAGTCTCAGTGGAAATAATATAATTATATCGTGAATCAATTGTTCGCGTGCATTCAAGTTGTTTTATTCTAAATAAAAAAATTCAAACTGGAAATTTTTTATTATTTTCTACATAAACCCCCCCTTTTTTTTACAGGTCCGCAATTGGTAAATCTTTACCAAATCAGACATCTTTTTAGAATGATGTGATGATTCATAACTTTTAAATTCAATACCTTAAAACAAGTAATTTTGACTTAATACTGTTGCAATATTCGAATTCTCAAAAATTACACTACTGTTAAGCTAGGTAAGAAATACGATATATATGAAAAAGATAGACTACATAATGCGAACACCGGAACATTTAATATTCCACTTTAACAGGGTACAACAAAAATCATGGTACATCTAATCAAAAAAAATTTACAAGTTGTGATACCGAGAGGTTGAATCTCTGAAACGATATTACCGCAAATTAATTTATATTATGATTTTTTCTGTCATTTTTGCATTTGTTTTATGGGCGTCTATCCTTGTATCATCAGTCGTCAGCGGAATGAACATTTCTTCAATACGAATACACATGGTTTTGAAAAACTTCAGTTGGGGAAAAAATAATATTGTATCGTAGACGATTAGTTAATCGGGATTAGTTTTTATAATATTTAAATGGTCATAATACAAAAATATCATATATCTACATTCTGTAACTAGAACAACGACACAGTATAAAAATAGAATATAGAAAATGAGGACAGTTAACCGTCTAGATCCCAATTAGCTAAATACCAAAATCTACACGAGTATTACAATATTTCGTCATTTAAAAACGTTTGGAGCAAAGCATCGACCGATAATATAATGTTTCTTACCCTAAACAACAAAATCGAAACACTTACGTTTTTACGGCATTGACAGACTCGCAGTTACTCGCTTATATTTAAGTTCACGGTATCCGCCAGGTTAAAAAAATCAAATATTTTTTATGTGTCGTGGTTGAAAGCAACACAATCTTATTCACGAAAAGATTATATACGTCACAGGCAATTTTTTAATTAAAACAGAAATCAAAGTACTTGCTACATGAATCCGATTTTACTAGCAAAAATGATTTTTTTCTTTTATATTGAAGGTAAAGACAAATTTACTTGCAAATTTGAATTGTTACAACTTTGTGCGATTCCACATGTTTTGTCACTAACGATCCGGGCTTCGCCTTTCGGCATCTTCAAGCATCCTATCACACGGATGCAACAGAACTGATAAAAGTTCTCTATCTAGTTCTCTAATGAAAATTGTTATAGCTAATTATTATTGGATTAATATTGTTACATTCTTTTCAGCTGCAATCTTTTGCTTGCCTATTGGTAAGTAGATTCCTGTTAATAATGATTTTAATATATTATATATACGATGCTAACTGTTTGTTTTACGTCAGTTCTGTTGCATCCGTGCGATGGAATACCTGAAGATGCCGAAGGGCGAAACCCGGGTCGTTTGTGATAAGACATATGGAGTCGAACAAAGTTGCAACAATTCAAATTTAATAATGAAGTTCCATCAAGCACCTTCAGTCGATATCATAAATTTACTTTCTATAGTATTGAATATAAAAAAAATCAATCGTTGTTGGTTGTAAATTATTTCGCTCGCGTTCATTATATTATACCTACCATTACTGTCTTCGACAATTTTTTGCACATATTTTTTGGTTACACTATACTCAGAAAAGTATTTCCCATTTAAAATAACTCACAGCTCGCCTGTTTTCGTTAAGTACTCTACGGCTTGTACCGACTTACGTTATATGATTTTCCAAAGACTTGCCTTCATTCAAACTACCGTGTTCAAAATATAATAACGTTATGTTCTGCTATGATGATCCTAAGCCTAAAGATGTTTTATGTAACGCGACGGAAAGGATCAAATTAACATAAGTATCATCCTTCAAAATTTCCTCCTTTTATGTTATAAATTGCCTCAACCGGATGCTCTTGAGTTTTCGTCTCACAAAATTAGAACTTAACTCGATTTCATTTTCTTCTTCAAGATTTATTTTGATGTCAGCTTTCTGAGAAAGGCATAACTAGTGTATTTAAGTTTAAACTAGTTAGAGTCCTGCCAGAACTTATAACGTTTATCAAAATTCACCCTAGCTTACTTACAAAGGAACACAAGATATTTTATAAGACTATTTTAACATAATATATGAAGGGTTGATCCTTCTCATTTCTGAGTTAGAAGCTTTAGTTTTAAATGAAATATTTTACTTTTAATATAATAAACCAAACGCAACTTTTTCAACGATATCTTATCGCCAGTCAGTCAATTAGAGTTTTTATTAGAAGTGAAAATAAAAACGATCTGATTTAAATTCATAAATGAGTAGAAATATTAATCAACTAAAGTTTCCATTGTATTCGGATTTGCAACCCCACAAAAAAAAATATAGCCTGCCAAAACTCTGCATTCCATTAAAACGTTCTGACGATATTTAAAATTTTGTAAAACTAAAATACATTGCCATTTTTTTCACCGTGTTACAATGGAGTTCTACCAAGTAAATCACAATTCAGTCTATCCATTAAAATGTACTTATATGTTGTACGAAATAATTATTGTCTATCTATTCTATATCACTATAAGTTTAAAGATTTTTTATTACTTATATTTCTGACGAACGCCATATCGCACTACTAAATAAACTGTTTATTTTGATGATTGTTATTTTATTTACGTATTTTGAAACAATACAAATACAATATAATGTAAATTATTCAAATAAGAACCGGGCTTGCTAAACGCGAGCATTTATTGATTGAATTGGCATTAACTTGGTAGAACTCCATTATAACACGGTGAAAAAATAGCAATATATTTTAGTTCTTCAATTTTTTTATAAGATATAGTTGATATCTATTTCGGCTCTCGCATAAATGTTTACTTAACAGTTTCTTCAGTTGGTAATGGTCAGCATGAAAAAAAAACGAAAAACAAGATCGGTATGAAGTGAAGTTAGCTCTGTTGCAGCCTGAAGGTGCCGAAAGACGAAACCCAAAAAAAAAGTGTCAAAAAATGTTGAGTCGTACAAAGTTTCATCAATTCAAATTTGATATCGAAAATCCAACAAACATTTTCAGCTGATATAATATTATATATTATTGAAACGTATCATTGATGAGACAATAATATTTGACTTGCTACACACAAGTTAAAAAGAAAGAAAGTTATGAAAAACACGCAAAGCCAAAATAGTTCATCAAAAACACAATACTTTTTATTGATTGGATTGGCATTCACTTGGTAGAACTCCATTGTAACACGGTGAAAAAAATTGCAATGTATTTTAGTTCTACCAAATTATTATTTTTTAAGATATAGATGATAGCTATTTCGACTCACGCTATCGTCAGAACTATGCTTAAGCGAACGTTTGCTTATCTATATATAGCTGTGTAGAAAAGGTACACAATACATCTTTTCTCCTGTTTTAACGACCTAGCTTGTTTCTTGCTCGCAATAAAACTAAAATTTGTAAATGAAAGGCGGCTATATTAATAAGTTTATATATGGCACAGGAATGGTCCATTACGGAAACAAAACGGCTCTCCGTAGCGGGGTAAGCAATGGTAATCGACATATATTAGTTTGTTCGTTAAGAAACTTTTGTGATATATATCTATATAGATAAGCAAATGTTCGTTTAAGCATAGTTATGACGATGGAATGAGCCGAAATAGCTATCACATATATCTTAAAAAATAATATTTTAGAACTAAAATACATTGCCATTTTTTTCACAGTCTTAATAAACCAGGATCAGGCTCTTAAATTATTCATACCTTCAAAGGAATTATTCAAAAATATTATAGTCTATAACCTAAAAAAAAATGGTTCGTCTTTTCTGTAGGTCATTTTACGGTGGAAAAATATTTTGTCTACTAGTGTTTCATAAAATCTATTTGAAACTTTACCTTAATTGTTTTTTGTTTACATACATAATTGGATTTTCATTGTTAGATTTTTTTACTCTTTCAGCGCACATCTAAAAGTCATTACTATTTTTATTGAAACTGAAAAACTAAAACTGTTTATAACGATCGCCTAATTACTAAAAAAATATCAAACACTGCCAAAAGCATGTTGTTATATGAAATAAAAACATTGCAAGTAGTTACAATTTGAGATTAGTTTTTGATGTGGTTTTGGTTTAGTAATTGCTTCTTTAAGTAATGAATTGAAGTTGTAAGTTTGTATGTACTGGAAAACAAATGCTAAGGTAGCATTGATAACAGTGACATGGTGTATCCTGTTTATATTACCAGTCCACTTATTATATGAAGTATATGGATTCGCAATAGAGTTAACCTGATGATATGCTCTCTACGGCAACTGCTTGTAACTTAAAGGCATATCAAATGTTAATTGCTAGATCTTTGTACGATTCCACATTGTTTGTCACTAACGATCCGGGTTTCGCCTGTTCATATTCTATTACTTTCTTCAAAAAAGAAAGTTTAATCATCTAAAACGGTGAAACGAGTAACGATGTATTTTCATTCTACAAAAATTATAAAGTATACAGTTCTGACTAGGGCTTAAGTCGAAATAGCTATTAACAATACAGTACACCTAATAATTGTTGTAGAATTAAAATACATTTTTTTTTACAATAAAGCCAAACCAAGTAAATGCCAATTCAATTAATAAACCATCAATATATATAATCGACTGAAGGTATTTATAACTTTGTACGATTCCACAAGTTTTTCCACTAACGGCCTGGATTTTGCCTTTCGGCATCTTCAGGTATTTCATCACACGGATGCAACAGAACTGACCAATTCTGTTACATCCGTGAACAGATCTGTTGCATCCATGTGATATAATGCCTGAAGATTGCGAAAGGCAAAATACGGTCATGACTAACTACATCTGTAGAAGTCTACAAAGTTTCAACAATCCAACTTTTTTTATATTGAAATTTCATCAAGTATCCTCCGATGATTACGTAAATAATGTCACAAATTTTAACCCAAAACGAAAAACGTGTTATTAACCAAGGATCTTAACATGTTAGAACCCTCTACACTGAGTGCGTTAGCATAATCCATATTCACTTTTGAATATTCAGCGCAAAAAATGCTTTAAAAATAGCCTTAAAAATTACCTGACTGTGGTTTATTTGCTGTATTATCAATTCACCTAAAATTTAAGAGCCTAAAATCTGGAAAGGTGATTGAATTGAACCCCCATCCCCAACCAAACGATATTATCCCGCTTTTCTTTGAGATATTATTCAAATGTCTATCGTAATTTCTTTTTTGACGTGAAAGGTATTGAATATAAATCAAAATATATTTTGAAATATTTACGATGCCGCTAGAGTAGAGAAAAACCAGGTTTTCAAAATAAAGAAGAATTTTTCAGACGAGAAAGAAAGAAAATTAAGAAGAGAGTGTGAAAAATATTACCTTATCGTGAAATTATTTTGACAAACATTTTTCAATCGCACATCGCATGTGCTTTTCAAATGTGATGCTTGTAATTTATTTTATAGAAGATTTAAAAAAGAAAAGTTTCATATGAGATGCTTGTAAGTAAGGTTTCTCTATTATTACAAAAATCTGAGCATTTTTTTAGGAATTAAAACCTCTTAGTGTGGCATGCGCGTACGTTTAATGTAATCAGCAGTGAATGTAATTTCTGATATCGACTGAAGGTATTTGATGAAATTTCAATAAACAATTTAAATTGTTAATTTTTTTTACGATTTCACATGTTTTTTAATTTGTAACATGTATTGTTTCACCATTTGGCATCTTCAGGCATTATATCACATGGATGCAATAAAACTGACACACCATAAACAGTTATATACAAAAATGAGTTAATTACAAATGAAAAATACAGATCCAGATAAACAACTGAAATAACTTTCAATAATATTTATTTAAAAATAATGACACTCAATTGCCTGTGATAAGTTTTATTAACGCCAAATATTGTTAATACTGTAATGTAATAATCAACTATCATTAAAATGCAATTGGGTAATTTTAGACTTAGACTAAACGACTTATTTTTAATTAGCATGTAACGGTATAAGTAGAATTTAAATATCAGGTGACTTTATTTAGGAATTGTTAAATTAAAGATAAAAAATGTTTAGAAGTTGACTTAAAGTTATAAAAAACGAAAAACACAAAAGTTATACCCGAGATTCCAACTACATAATCAGTGATTATTACATAGTTCAGCAAAAGTTTTGATTTAAATGTGGAGTAAAATGAATATTTTTTTCACATTCAAAATTAAGAAATAAAACCGGTGTCGAAACAAATTTCGCGAAAAAAAAACTCCATATTATGAATCTCGGTTCGTTCCCTCGGAATTAAATTTATCATTCGGTTAAGTGAAAAGGCTTCTTAAGAAATCCTATTTTTTCTTTCTCCCCGAGACAGCTGCAAATGACGCCCAGAAATTTTAATATTGCCTTTGTTTTCTGTTGGGCTTTTTAATATCTGTTCTGGTTTTGTTTTGCTTCACTTCCACCTTATCTCATACCAATTCATTGTGATTTGACAAATATATTATATTCGTCCACTCGTTGATTTTTTGGCGGTCGTGTTTTCTGTGAAAAAGACAAGCCGTCGACTTTTTGATCCGCGTCGTCATGTTATTTTAATTTTCCATTGTAAAACTTTTAGCTAAACGAGCACGTGTTTTAATTTGAATAATTTTAAGAAGTGGGTGTAGTTTTATGTTATATTTGTTACAAATAAATGATGTCAAAAACTATAAATTCTGACTCGATCTATCAGATAAAAAATAAAAGATGTGGATTAGAAAGACTTGGTAGTAAAAGTCGATATTGTTATTTTAACTTTTGATGAACAGATGTGTTAAAAAGAATCTGAAAATTTTAAAAACTGTTGACATAGCAGTGGTTTTTACTGATGAAAGCGCTTATGATCATATTTATAAATTAAAGAATTGATAAAAAATATGAATTATTGATTTATTATAAATAATATATAAAGACACATAGTTTGAGAATCAGGGCCGGTTTTGATCAGCATTTCAAATGATCGGTAAAGTTTATTGATCGAATTGGCATTCACTTGGTAGGACTCCATTATAACACGGTGAAAAAATAGCAATGTATTTTAGTTCTACAAAATTATTTTTAACAAATATAGTTGATAGCTATTTCGGCTCACGCCATCGTCAGAACTATGCTTAAACTAACATTCGCTTATCCATATATAGCTGTGCAGAAAAGGCACAAAACACACCCTCTCTCCTGTTCCAACGGCCTTACTTGTTACTTTAACACAATGACACTAAATTTTCAAAAGTCTAAATGAAACAATAGGTGTCTATGACAATAAGATTATATGTGGGACGGAAGTGGTCCTCATGGAAGCAAATCAGACCACCCCTTTGTACAACGGCTGGACAAGTGGCGAAACTATTATGTTAGTTTGTTCGTTAAGAATCCTTTGTGATAATTGGTGTCTATTGACTTCCAGCTGTTCCAAAGCCGTCAATCTCCGACCCTTACTACAAAGATGCAAACATTTAGGGGCTGAGTTTGAATTTATGTTATGTGATTCATTAATAACGTGATTAGCGAATTGTGAATCTGTTTTTTTACTATTGAATGATCTTACATGTTCCTTAGCTCGAGTAGATATACTTCTACCTGTTTGTCCGATATAAACGGATAAACATGAGCCACAGGACATTTTATAAATACCGCTTCTGTCCAGTTTATTGATTTTATCTTTATTATTTTTAAGACGTCTGCCTAAGTTATTGTTGACCTTGAAAGCTACGTTTATTGAGTTTTTAATCTCCCGATGAATTTTTTCGCTAATGCTACCTAGGTAGATAATTGATTTATAGAAGCGGTTATCTTATATTGGGTTCGGGTAAATGAGTTTTCTAGCTAGATTTAATTGTTTTTTATATAATAAATTATTTATCGTCGTTATCTCATAACCATTATTACGGGCTATGCATTTTATAGTCTGCAGTTCTTTGTCGTAATCTGCCTGACTCATAGGTACAGTAACTAGCCTATGGACCATGGAGTTATAAGCCGCAAGCTTATGATTCCATGAGTGGAGGGACTTTGCGTGAATTGTGGTATCACAAAAGGTAGGTTTTCTGAAAATTTTAAATGTGTGTCTGTTTTTAACTCTGCTAATAGTTAAGTCTAGGAAATTGATGGAGCTGTCTACCTCTATCTCTAGTGTGAATTTAATATTACTATGTATAGAGTTAGCTTTCTGTAGAAATTTATCTAGTTGTCTATCTGTGCCTTGCCAACAAATCAAGATATCGTCTACATAGCGGTAGTAATATACTATATTATTTTTATCTAATTCGAGAAGTTTAGATTCGAAGTTGTCCATAAAAATTTCTGCAAGTAATGGGCTTAGAGGGCTGCCCATTGGCAACCCGTCATTTTGTTGGTAAAATGTTCCGTTAAATTTAAAGTAATTCGTTTCAATACACACTTGAATTAAAGAGTAAATCTCTTCAGATTCAAATGAATGTACCTGAGATTTTTCCAATATGTCATGTAGCGTTCCCAAGCATTCCTTAACAGGAATGTTATTGAATAAGCTAGTATCTCATTAGATGTCACTAATTAACACACTTGTTAAAAATAATTTGTAGAACTAAAATACATTGCTATTTTTCACCGTGTGATCGGTAAAGTGCTGAAATCTAAACAAATATAATAAATAATAGAAGCGGTTTTACCTTCGTATAAGTACTGGCAGTCACTACATTGTAATCTATTTAACGATTTGAACGTCTTTTCTACAATATCAAATCAGTGCATATATAACTGTTTCAGATATAATATATATGTTTTGTTTTTATTGATTGAATTGGCATTCACTTGGTAGAACTCCATTATAACACGGTGAAAAAAATGTATTTTAGTTCTACAATTTTTTTTATAAGATAAAGTTGAAAGCTATTTCGGCTCACGCCATGCTGGCTGGCATGGTTCTGACGACGGTGTGATCCGAAATAGCTATCAACCATATTTAAAAAAATAATTTTGTAGAACGTAAATACATTGCTATTTTTTTCACCGTGTTATATTTTTTCTCTACTCTACTTATATTTTACATAAACATTATAAACTATTGACTAACTGTAAGCTTGATAAAATATTTCAATATATCAAAAGGCGATTTGAATGTTGTTAGTGTCAAAAAATAGCATTTTGAGAATTCATTTTTGATGCTTCAGTTCTGAAGCATTCATCGTTGAAATCTTGAATTAAATTAGATAGTTTCATTAAAACATTTTTATTTTATATACACGTGTAATGGGATGTTCTCGCAAATAAGCAATGGTAAAAATAAAACTGGTTTTGACGACAGATAAAACTACGTTTTTAAATCTTTTTTAGAGAAACAATAAATTATATTCCAGCAGTATTTTAAAACGTGATGAAAAGAAAATGTGACCTCTCTTCCTGTAGCTTTTCAGAGTCGATTCGTTTTGGTATGCAACAGGCAGCATTGCTCGCAGCAGGTAGCATTCAGTCCTACCACGTATTGTTCCGGTGGAGAAATTTACTTATGCACGAGGGTAGCTTGGTCGAGGGGTGCCCTCTTGGTTAAAAGATCCAAACGAACTTGAAAACTGGATGGAATATTTAACAGGATATATTCGGCCAGAAAGCATAGGTTTCAGCGCTTAAATAAGTAACTCATATTTCGTGTCTACTTCGATTCAATATTGAAAGAGGTGTACACATGGATACGGATGTTTTACAAATTAATAGAAAGCGATCACGTAACTAAAGAAAACATTCTTTCTTTAAATAAACTAAAAATGAATTTGAATTGTTACAACTTTGTACGATTCCACATGTTTCGACACTAACGACACGGGTTTCGCCTTTCGGCATCTTCAGGCATTCCATCACACGGATGCAACAGAACTGACGTAAAATAAACAGTAAGCATCGTATATATATTAAAGTTATTAATAACAGGAAAACACTTACCCCTAGGCAAGCAGTAAGTTAAAGCTAAAACCTAACATTTTTTTTGGTCGTAAGTGCGAATGGTCGTAAGTCAGACCGTCGTAAGTCGAAGACGATTTGTATACAGAAGTGTACAATTTTTTTTTTGTGCTTTATTTATTTAATTATATTGCCTATCTACCAAAAATATTCTTCAATATGAATTAATAATAAAAATAAAAGCTACGTATCTATAAAAATGTAAAGGTAACGTTATTAAAAAAATAAGAAATAAGTCAATCAAATCAACATTCTCTAATGAGCTTTTACCGTCATGCTATAATGATGATAGCTTCGTAGAAGGAAATCTTAGAATAAGAGAAAATAGTTTTTTGGTCCTAATTTGACAATCTAGAATTTGATGATTGCCGTCTTTTTATCTCGTAATTGTATTGTATCATTTGTTTTTTTTTGTGTATAGATATACGTTAAAAAAGCTCTGGAAGTTGTAACAAAATTGTTGACGATGATGGTTTAAATGCAGTTACGTTAACTGTTTTATTAGAATATATGTCAAGTATCAATGGTGACAAAACGGTGAAAAATAGCAATGTACTTTAGCTCTACAAAATTACAACATAGTCTTACCAAGTAAGTGCCAATTCACAAAGCAATGATAATTAATTAAATTATATAAGATTTTAGGTTTATTTTGACTATAAATATACGATATGTTTTTGTCTTAATTGAGTGTTTTTGAGCATACACGTAGGATGAAAAAAATAACTCTTACATGCAAAGTGATAAGTAATAATTATTCATCTTGAAATAATAATCAAAAAATCAAGGAACATAATTACATACCAGTATTGATAATTAAAGTTTGACAGACAACATTAAAATAATCGTCAAGAATGCTGCAAAGTGAACCGCGTTTAAAAACCTAAAGCGTTTGTTTTGTAAATCATTGCACTTTTCATATTAACATGGTCATAACTTAAATTAAAAGCTTATTATTTTTTCTCAATATGCAAAAATTTACACCATTACTAGATTCAAAACCGTTGGATTATACTGGCCGATGATGGGAACGACGTATTAGAAATCGTGCCAGCTAAAAGAAGAAAAAAGTTCTTTAATATTAAAAATAATTCTGGAAAATTCTTTGATTTTCCGATTACGTATTTGTCAGTCAGTATTATATTATGATGAAAGCGCTAAAGAGAATTTTTCATAATTAAAAACGTATTTTAAATAATATATTAATATATTTACAAGTGTCATTAAAATTGAAGCACTTTTTAAAGGATCCTTACGTATTCCGGAAAGGCTAACTAGAACGTGGCTTGAGATCGAGAAGGCTCTATAAACGAACATTGTATGTCCTTTATAGCGTACTACGGGAATAGGGATCAGCTTGCCACCCTTACGTTGTACAACATTTTTCGACATCAGTTAGCGATGGATTTTTCTTCACGAACTTATCACTTTTATGGCCTGACAGAAGAAGCTCATTTGAGCGAATGGAAGGATTTCGAATTGAAATCCTGAGAAATTGGAATGTTTTTCCGATTAATAATAGTAATAAAGCCTTTTTTTCCCGATTCAAGAGTATTTTTTTAATTTATGATATCGACTGAAAGTGCTCGATGCAATTTCAATATTAAATTTGAATCGTTAAAACTTTTTACGATTTCATATGATAGTGGACCGTGTGATAGAACGCATAAAGATGCCTAAAGACGAAACCCGGGTCATTAGTGACAAAACATGTGGAACAGTACAAAGTTTTGACAATTCAAATTTGTAAATTTATGTCTTGAATTTCATCAGTAAATGGATTAGAAAGAATCAATGAAATTTTTGTGACATAATTAAATAAGTTAATTTTGAGCCAGCTTAAGTTATAACATATTGATTGAATTGGCATTTACTTGGTAGAACTCCATTATAACACGGTGAAAAAATAGCAATGAATTTTAGTTCTAAATTTTTTTATAAGATATAGTTGATAGCTATTTCGGCTCACGCCACCGCCAGAACTATGCACATTTTTCTGACGATTGCGTGAGCCGAAATAGCTATCAATTATACCTTATAAAAAAAATATAGAATTAAAGTACATGGCTATTTTTTTGACCGTGTTAAGTTACAATATATTCAAAAGTTTACGATCCCTACAAACGGTGAATAAATAGTTAAAAACGTTGCATTTTATTTGTTTACTGTGATTTATTGACGTTAAATTTAAATCATTTGTTGTTACTGATCGCAATGAGATTGGGTTGAATCATTGTGGACGATCATCTTGTATTTTTTTCACATTCGATAGTCACAGCTCATTAAATTTTATCTGGCAACCCTTATTTAAAAATGTACGCAATTACTTCTATTGCGTAGAATATATAGTTCGTTTAGGATCGCTCGCAGGTGAAATGAATGAGAATGGAGTGAGCGAGGCAGAAAACAGCGCCAGACAGAGACGCGAAATGGAAACGGAAATAGAAACGAAGCTCATGCTTGCAAGTAACGATATTTTGAGTTCATGAAAATTAAATACATATATTTACATAACAGCGTATGATATAAATATTCTATACACATAATTAAGCTTTTACAGTAGTAGTTTAAATTCCAAGTAATTAAAAGCGATTTTTGGATTGAAAATTTTAAGGCTGCTTTATGATTTCATTGGAATAGCTGGAGTAAGTTTCAATTCAATGTCACCTTGGAACGCTTGCATACTGACAATGTTGCTTTACGGTTGCGAGTCATTTCACCATTCAAAAGCCAATGGTAATTTTTGATATTGACAGAAGGTGCTTGATGGAATTTCAATATCAAATTTGAATTGTTACAACTTTGTACGATTCCACATGTTTTGTCACTAACGACCCCGGTTTCGCCTTTCGGCATCTCCCGGCATTCTATCACATGTATGCAACAGAACTGACGTACAATAAATACGGTTATCAATCTTCTGTATATCAAAGTTATTAATTACAGGAAAACACTTACTCCAAACCAAGCGGTAAATTGCTAAAACAAATTTAATAATATAAATCTAATAACAATTACCACAATTGCCTGTGATAATTTTCGATAACGATCTTGTTAATGAGTCATTCTTGAAATGTTTTTACAACAAATATTAATTTACTAACATTAAAATATAAATGGATTTTTCTTTTTATAGAAATATGTACTTATTTTAATCTGGCAAGTAACGAACAAACATTTAGTGATGAAATATTGGTAATTGTATAACAACTGATTTTCAAAAACCGATTCTTGTATACTAGAGGTACGAATGCTTTATTTTTTCATGGTGGTAAGAGAGTTGAAAAACAAGCCCCTTATTATGTAAAAATGAAAAAGAGACGGTGGACTCGGCTTCTACACGAGTTGCGACGACCCTAAGGAAACCAAAGCTTTGCCGTCACCATGGAAGGCTGCCGTTGTATTTTACAAGCCTACGGAACGCCGGGATAAACTGTGATCATATAAGAAAATCTACAGGGTAAAGAGTCGTCTAAAGGCACGCTAACAGTAAGCTACAACGATACGAGGTTTCTTAAACAAAGTATCTATTTGTATAATTTATGATATCGACTAAAGTTGCTAGATGGAATTTCAATAAATACAAATTTCAATTGTTGAAACATTTCGCGTTTTAAATGTTCACCTTTCGGCATATTCAGGCATTCTATCGCACGGATGCAACAGAAGCGGTATAATGATTAAAGATACCGAAAACGAAACTGTGAAATCCTACAATGTTTCAACAATTGAAATTTAATGTATATATGGTTGATTCTATTTGAAATAATCTTTAAGCTATGGTGATTAATTATGAGACAAAATCTAATAGGTCAACGTTCTAGGATTACTTGCACTAATATTGAACCTTTCATATATTAATTTGGTCATAGGTCAATGAAATTGTTTACAAAAAACATATTGGTCTGTCCTGATGATTTGCATGAATATAAATTGACAAACCAAATTTGTTTGTTTTCTTAACCTAATTACTTTTTTAAAAAAAGTTTTACAACTTACATCCAACTTTATTTAAAATAAATTTTGACAAAGCGCTTTTCACGAGCTCATGTGCTCTACATTCGAAATGGATGTGAATAAACAAAATAGTTATAGATAAAACTATAGCGTAAAGCGTAAATGCAACGAATTGTTAAGCTTCGAATAACGTATATCCAAAGATACACGATTGATAAAAGAACAAAACATCTAAACATACAACGGTTTTAAAACTACAATACATTGTTATTTCATATAATATTTAACGCCATGTTAAAATCCACACGTCATGCTAAAAGAAGGCTTTGAGTGTTTTAATTAATGCATTCAATCAAAAATAAAAAAACCACATAATTAATATTTATATTAGATGATGTTAATTACGTTAACGGTATAAGATTTAATGGCAACTTAGCGGTGGCCAATAATTGAAATACTGCATAATTAATTAATTAATTTGTTGCTCTGTATTATTTGCTATTCAGGCAACGTTGTCTAAGAAGGTGTCAAGCGGTTGAAAAGCTCAAACAAAGGGAAAAGAAAATCCTCAGCTGGATTTATCGAACACTTGTGGAGCAGAAACTTTCGCCTGCGTACTGCGAAAGTTCATTTTATTAGAAAGCTTCGCAACAAACTTTTTTTAAATACCTTGTCGAAATTTTTAAAAAAGCTTTTTTCTTGGTTACTAAGGTTGGTGAATTATTTTATTGCTTTTCAGCATTAAATGAAGGTGGAAATAAAACAAATAAAATGTTTTATTGATTGAAGTAGTATTTTCAATACCAAAAAATACTTTTTGCTGACTAGTGTATAATTTTTCGGTATGAAATCAATTGACGGTCTTGGGTGTTTCACGCGCTTGACAATTATTCCTGTATGTTTGTTAAAATTTCTATACGTATTTTTCCCAACCATATATAATAATTTTATATTTAAGTACACTCTCTTAGAAAAAAAAGATGTAGTGAATGAATAAAAACTATTTTCTGTGGATTCCGTAATAGCTTTATAGGAGTTTCATTTTCAATACAAATTAAAATACTCAACGTTTATTTGCATCAGAGCTATGTAGTCAGAGTTATGGAATCGTGATGTCTTGGCCAGATTCGGAGTCGTATTTTTAGTCAATGTCACAGAGTCAAAGTCGTGAAAAACGAGTGACTCCGACTCTTCTTTTTTGACTAGACTTATTCGTAGAATATCTCAATGAACAGTCTGCCGGATTGGTTGGCTAATTTTTAATTCAATGCACATTAATAGGAAAGGCAGGAAAAAACCTGAAGAAATCGGAGACATGTTTTTTTAACGAATTCACAGCCCTGATTTGTATACGTAATGTGTATTCGAATTTTATAATGGTTTGAAACTGCAATTTCTGGATCAACTTATTGTATATTCGAAGTATTCAAAAGCGTTGCGATGATTGACAGGTAGATTGCGGATAATGGGGTAGCGATACAGCGATTCATTTATTTATAGACGGAATCAATAACTCATAATGCATTCACTTTATAATGTTTCAGACATTAGGTAGACCACATATTTGTTTATAGAGGGTGCTTTTATTTATAAGTCATCGATTTCCATATAAATACCTGATTAATCTTCGCATCAAATTTCGAGTCTAAATACCCTTGTATCTTTAGTAAAAACAATACTATAATATTAATGATCTGTTAGCCTTGCGAGATATGCGTTACCTTCATAACCAAAATGACAAACATTTGACAAAAATCACAAATCAAGCTTCAAACTATAGAATTTTTCAAAATGTTTACTTTACATATACGAAAGAGCAGTTCTCCGCAACCGGTATACTGCCAGACAATGCTTGGTGTGCCACGGTGCATAATTCGTATACGCAAAAAATATTTTCTGAAAACACAATCACAAGAAAGCAGATATAAATACTTATTCATTGTAATAATATGTTTTTAGTACATAAATATTATAGACACACTCTACAATATAAAATGTTTATTAAATAGAAACAAAATTGTACGTAAGAAAAGTAAATAATGCAGAGCAAACGAGTTTTAAAAGATATTTTGCATTTGTTTAAATATTGACTAGTGGTGTGCCGTGAAATTTGAAAAAAAAATCGTTGGTATACCGTAGAAGACAAAAGGTTTCAAAGCACTGCAAAAAAGTATTTAAAGATTCAAGAAAAATATTTAAACATATTATCTTTCGAACACCTCAAGTATGGGTGAATTTTTATTGAAGATTAATTTGGTATAAACTATAGTTATTCTAAACAAATTTAAGATATACTGATATTAACAAGGGAAACGATTATAAAGAGTTGACACAATTACTTTGTTTTTTATCATGATATTTGAATAATAATACACAATGCTTTGCACGTTTTTAATTAAATGTATGATTGAAGTTCCTGATAGTTTTATTTTTCAATATTAATTTAAGTTGACCTTTTACAACCCTTTTTAATGTATTACGTTAGTTTGTTATATTACGACTAATTTACTGTTTGATAAATACACAAAAATATTGAAGATGATTTCGATCTCATTTCAGTACAATTGAATTAAGTTTAACTTCTATTATAGTTTAGAAAGCAATATATTTTGAATAAATCCGATGTACACGTGTAGAGCTTTCCTAGTTTTGTTTCGCCCAGACATTCCTGCTTTTGCTGTAAATGAATAATTTATCACTAGCAAAGTCTTCGCTCTGCAAAATCAATAGT
The DNA here is from genome assembly GCA_028555115.1 of Himalopsyche japonica. Classification (NCBI taxonomy): domain Eukaryota; kingdom Metazoa; phylum Arthropoda; class Insecta; order Trichoptera; family Rhyacophilidae; genus Himalopsyche; species Himalopsyche japonica. Next base: position 302,140 of record JAHFWJ010000146.1, read on the forward strand.
TCATTGAGCTGACTTCTTGCTCTTGAATCGTTTTGCTCAATTCAAATTTTACGCAAATAACACAAAAAAACATGATAATAAATATATTAATGTATTATATTGTAAGAAAAGAAGACGTGACGCATAAAATATCAGGTAAATCTCTATTATAGAATTCGGAATATGTAATTTTTTTTTAAATAAAAAAAAAATTTTTTTAGTACTTATTTCCACAATATATTTTTTGATCAAGACCGGTTTCGCTCATCGTGAGCATTATCAGCTGATAGAATACAATTTACAAACAAGTTTATTTTTACAAAACATTTAAGTTAAAGGTAGCAGGTATACAACGCCATAGGCTCAAGAACTAAAAAAAAATTTACAGGAAATCGTACAATATTGATGAAAATAATGTAAGTTAATTTAAAAATTAAATGTTCACAATCACTTATTAAAAATTTCAAACAAAATTATTGTAAATCAATAATCCATTAAAAGCTCTGAATAATCATAACAAACTCATTATGAAAAAAATATTATGTGGAAATAAGTACTAAAAACTGTGTTTTTATTATTTAATATCCACCAAGAAGTGACAGTTAACACCTAAAGAGTATATATATCACTAAAATAGATTCAAATTCATTTTTTATTCGATACGTTTACAAACCTCGCCAACTTTCTTCAAAATTAAAAACAAATAACCCTTTGATAAAAGTCAGCATCTTATATACCACTCGTTTATAAAGATATTGTTTGTATTTCATAAATTGAATAAACAGAAGAACTGCCCGGATTTGCCCAAGATGTATTGAATTTTCAAAACAAAGTTGAAGTTAGTTTGGTGTAAGCTCATTGATATTGAAATTAGAAAATATAGTCACACTTAGTGTTATACTCACAAAATAAGGTTGATTAATTTCTGGAAATATTAATCAAATAAGTTTTTATGCATCAGTATATTTTTGTATGGGCGTTATTATACGAAAATGTTTTGAAATTAAAATTATGAGTTCAAAAAAAAATTATATAGAATTTTATAAACCATTTTTTAAAAAAGAAACTTCGCACGGAAATTCTAGGAAATACTTTTTCGTACCCTATATAAAGTATTCCTAAAATTGCTTTTAATATATTTCAAGAGGGTAATTTTTCAACGATACTCTGAAGTTATGTTTATCAATGGTTTTCTTTTGAATACACAGTATTACAGAAAAGTATTTATAACATATAAGTTTTTTTAGCGAGTTCTTAAATGCTTATTAAAAATAAGCAATACGATTAAAATAAGCAATTTTAGAGTCGGTAAAGGTTTTTTTTCAATAAAGTTCGAGTTTTACTTGCAATTAATTAATATTAGATGACTTATGCGTGGATTGTTTGAAAGGGAAAAATCTGCATATTTCATTAACCAACCCCCAAGTAGATAGCCTCTCAGTTGGAGGTTTAACGGCGGGAGTATTATCATTACCTCCGTCAAGGACCTCATAAAATATCTGCAGGAATTTAGAAACGGAGCCTCCTTAGTTGGAAGGACGTCTATATTTATTCAGGAAAAACACTTTCGCAATATCTACGTGCTCAACGAAAATCAGAACGAGCTTTTTTGATCCTTTGGGTTTGAAAGTTATAAATATAAAATACTGAGCGGAAGACACTACCAGTATAATGCTAAAATATCTTACCTTAACTGATTTATATGATAGCGGTTAAAGAAATTTAGGCAGATATCTTAAAAACAGTAAAGAAAAAAAATTAATAAACTTGACCGAAGCAGTATTTATAAAATGTCTTGTGGCTCATGTTTACCCGTTTACATTGGACAGACAGGTAGGAGTATATCTACTCGAGCTAAAGAACATATAAGATCATTCAATAGTAAAAAAACAGATTCACAATTCGCTAATCACGTTATAAAGGAATCTCATAATATAAATTCAAACTCAGCGCCTAAGTGTTTGCATCTTTGCAGTAAAGGTCGTAGGATGACTGCTTTGGAACTGCTGGAAATCAATAGACATCAACTATCACAAAGGATTCTTAACGAACAAACTAACATAATAGTTTCGCCACTTGTCCAGCCGTTGTACAAAGGGGTGGTCTGATTTGCTTCCATGAGGACCACTTCCGTCCCACATATAATCTTATTGTCATAGACACCTATTGTTTCATTTAGACTTTTGAAAATTTAGTGTCATTGTGTTAAAGTAACAAGTAAGGCCGTTGGAACAGGAGAGAGGGTGTGTTTTGTGCCTTTTCTGCACAGCTATATATGGATAAGCGAATGTTAGTTTAAGCATAGTTCTGACGATGACGTGAGCCGAAATAGCTATCAACTATATTTGTTAAAAATAATTTTGTAGAACTAAAATACATTGCTATTTTTTCACCGTGGGTCGTAGGATGACTGCTTTGGAACAGCTGGAAATCAATAGACATCAACTATCACAAAGGATTCTTAATAATAAATTCTAAATAAATAAACTAAAATATTGTCTACCCCATTAATTAAACCGCTCCACGAGGGGAAGGGCTTGATTTGCTTCCGTAATAGACCATTTCCGTGCAACATGTAAACTTATTGACATAGCCGCCACTTTTAGTTGCATTTACAATTTTTGAAAAATTTAGTTTTATTACGAGCAAGAAACAAGCTAGGCCGTTAAAACAGGAGATAAGATCTAATAGTGTACCTTTTCTACACAGCTATATATAGATAAGCAAATGTTGGCTTAAACATAGTTATGACGATGGCTTGAGCTGAAATAGCTATTAACTATATTTTTAAAAATAATTTTGTAGAACTAAAAAATATTGCAATTTTTTTTCACCGTGTTATAATGGAGTTCTATCAAGTGAATGCTATTTCTATATATGCTATAAGTTAAAAAAAATGATTTACTTGTAGATAATTTTACGTAAAATGATTACAACCAAAGTACGATCATTATTTTTTAAATATAAAGATACTCACGTTCCGGATAAACGGCTCGACAAAGTTATTATCAATGGTGATAATTACTAATTTAATATTTTTAATGTTTTACTTAAAAAATATAAAAATCAATTCACATAATCTTATTATTTGATGGAGGTAAATTTACTAAGATATAACCTCATTTTTTTTCGTCTGTTAAATATGTATTTATCAAACAAATATAGCTTCAAATTTGAATTGTTATAACTTTGTACGATTCTACATGTTTTGTTGCTAATGATCCGGATTTCACCTATCGGCATCTTCAGGCATTCTATAACACATATACAACAGAATTGACATACAATAAACAGTTAGCATAGTCTATATACTAAAGGTATAATTTACAGGAAAACACAAACCCCAAGGCAAGCAGTAAATGGCAGCTAGAACAAATTTAATATTATTTATCTTTTTCGGAAAATTTCTTAACTTATTAATTAATAACACAAATGTAAATATATGAATTGATTGTTATTTTTTTTCATTTTAACGCTTTCCTGCTGTAATTGTTTTGCTTTTGATAGGCGGTACTGTTCGCACACTGTAGATGATATTGATTAAAGATTAGATATCTGTAAACAAAAAAAATATCTGCGCTGAGATAACTAATCCACGATAAGTTTTTTTTTATTATTTCACTCAAACGTAATTACAAAAGTTCAACACTATCAATTTGATATCATATTTTTAAATGGAACAGTGTCCATACGTTAAATCGATCATGTTCCATTTTCAATTGGCGCGCGGGAGAAGGAAAGGTAAAATGCGGTGGCGCCACCTGAGTCCTAACTTCGACGCTGTTGCTCCGGTTATTATTTTACCTATTTCGCCCCCAGGCTCAAGCGCCATCCATATCTACAACCTTAAATACACAAAATGTTACAACTTATCACAAAATAATAGAAACACTATGATGTGGCAAGGCTTTGAACTAAAACTTTCATTCGATTGTCTTTAGTTACATCCCATGCCGCCAGATTCGCAACTGTAGTTTTGTAAAGCTCCCGCGTATTCGCAAGGAAATTCATGTTGCCTTACCAGCCAGTCGACCGCCGAATCGCGCCACGGCAGGGCGATCGCGTTACCTGCGACTCGAGGGGAATCTGACGCACGTCACGCCGCGAATTTAAAATTCGAATCGGATGCCCGTTGGTTCGATTATTGTTTAATTTATGCGAATGTGATTTTTCGAACACACTCCCCGTTTTTTTAATTTCATGCTAAAGATTTTTAATTCATACAAATATTTTTAAAAAATCGGAGTCAAATCTAAATGAAATGACTTCATTAATTTATTTATTCATATTTTTTAAAATAAATTTGTAGTAAATATACTTTTTAAAAGAACGCAATTTACAAAACATAATTTAAAAGCGCATTAAAAAAATTAGGAATAATTCTCTATCATTTTTTTATAATGAGAAGATTATTGCCTTTATCTGCGGTTTAATAATCAAGAAAAAATCGTTCAATGAGATAATCACATTGCTTTAATTATAATTAGAACTTTGATAAAAGGAAAAAATTTAATTAGTGAGAGAATTTACTTGACAAAATTATAAGCTGGAATTAATTTTATTTCATATAAAATCAAAATTTATTTTTGATTAATTTGATATTAAAAAATAATAAAAAACATCAAGGTTAAAAAGTATATAGTTTTAAAACATATTATATTTTAGTTTTCCACTATTATGTTGTTTTGATTTACCACAAATGGTATGAAAGATAAAATAGCTCTAGATAATCATTAAGAAAAAAATATTTAAAAATAAATGTTCATTGATTTACTGTTAGTAATTTATGAACACACACACACACATACATTCAATAAATAAACATGTGTGTGTATTGGCTTAGAATTTTATTTTATTTCTTTCGAAATTTAAATATACAGAATACTCAATGTTCGATTTTTCAGCATAAAAAAACGGGCCCATCGATAACAATCTTTCCATCGACTATATGTACAGCTTTTTATGTTCTCACTCATCGTTGGTTCATTTGAAAATAATATAAACTAACGATTCTAAATTCAAATGTTGTTTAGATTTGCTATTTTAGATCGCTTATATGCTTTACTGGCAACTCATGAGCATTTTTAAGTTTCGAATAATCGATCATGATTTTGTAGATTCTTTATATTCATCATCAGCCAGCCATCAAGAAGTATTAAAAAAAATAATAATTTTATTTGATACTTTTTAAGACGAATGAAACACGAATCAATTTTTGCTTGACGAATGTTTATAATTTTTTTAATATTTCATTTTTAATGGTTAATAAATGATGTTTTAATGAAAGAACATTATATAGATAAATCTATCGTATACGTGTTAAAGTCATTTAGTAAAAATGGAAAAAAAGCAAAATTATTCTTATTATATAGATTATCACTTTGATATTGGAACCATTATATTAAAAAAATAGTCTTAATAAATTTACTAAAAATATAATATTTTGAAAATATTTTTTAAATATCTATAAATATAGCGTTGCAAATGGCTTTTTATTTGTTTTTTTAATTGATATGTGTAACGTTTCATTGTACGGCAAATAATAAATATATGAATTGATTAGGAAAATGAATTCCCATTAAATAGCAGCAATATAAGTCCATAAATTTTTTCACATTATACATCTGATAAACTGCAATTGATAATTAGCAAAATATTAACATAATCTATAAACAAATTAATTATATCATTTGGCGTTTGATGATAATGTAGTTTTACTTACAAAAATGATAAATTTTAATCTTAGCCTGTTAGTCTGATCAGATAGATATTGAAATACATAACATATGATAAAAAAGATTTTTAACAATTTATCGAGATAAAATTGTGATAACGCAATTCTATCGAAACGGAAAATTATTTCACTCATAAAACGATTGTTGAACACATTATATGTCCGAACATACTTCTCTTTACATTGTTTTAATATAAAATATTTTTTGTTAAGTGTTTTCAAATTAATACTCTTATAACAATACAATAAACAAAATGTGACAGACAGTGAAAAAAACTTGTTTAATTTTTTATAAACTGATTTTATTTAATAAAAATATTTTTTTTTATTATTTTATGAAGTTTTGTGAAGTAGTGGTTAGTTTTTGTGAATTGAATGTTCTGAATTGCAACTAGGTGTATTGTATGTAAATCGTGATCACTAAAAAACGGTAAGAAATTATCTATAAATAAAGACAAATATTAAAAAGAATGGAAAAATAGCAAATGAGGAATCTTTGTATTATTGTTAATTTTATTTGTTTTTATTTTATGTCAGTTTTAATAATTAACGGGTGTGTCAAACAAATGGTTCAAGAACTTAGACACAAATGAAAGGGATCATGCAGTATATAAATAAATAAATAAAAAAATGTTTGGAATATCATAAAAATAAGAAAGAAAATCCAACTGCGTTCATTTACATGAATATGAAATATTAGTGCAAGCTCCAAACTCTTACTTTTTCTAGGAATTATTAATCAAATAAAAATTTATTATTAACTGTAGATGAAAGTAAAGTAGTTACTTATTGTATAAAATTGTGGAAATATAAATGAAAAATGTTTTTATTCATTTCAATTTTAAGTTACTAGTTTTAAGTGATGTTACTCCAGCAAGTAGTAATAAAAAACAACTTCAAGATATATACATACATATTATTTGGAACGATATTATGATTGATGCTGGACTATCTTGAGAAAAAGTACTATTATTTTGAATAATGGTTTTATGAGGGAACTGAGAAAAGATATTGGAAACTGTTGCAATTGACTTTTCTTACAACTGTTATCATACCAGGTCCATTGATAATTTTTATGTATTTTTTTTTACCTTATTCACTTACAAAATAAAATATATGAGTTAATTACAATACATGATATGTCTATGAGATAAGTATATTATTTGCTGAATATTTCTTTTCCCAAAGAAATAATGATAGACGATATTTTAAATAATAAAAACACATTTTTAAGTACTTTCATTCATTCAGGGTTCATGAACTAAGAAACAATATACAGGAAATCATACAATATTAAAACGAATAATGTAAATTTATTTAAAAACGAAATGTTCACAATCACTTATTAAAAACTTTCAAACTAAATAAAGGAAAATTAACAATCCATTACGAGAATCAATAATCCATTAATCATTATCAAAATACATATTGTGGAAATGTGTGCCAAAAATGTGTTTTTATTATTTAAAACATGCTTTTCCATCAAGAAATGACAGTTTACACTTTAAAAATGATGGAAGACTATGACATTACTTGATGATAACAGACATCCATGCGATTCTATAAATCAATTTATGAAACAGTTCGCCAACTTAAATTTATCCAGTTGAATATAGACGTTATTATATGGATTTATTATTTTGAGATAACTCATTGAGGCTTATACTGTAAAAAGCTTTATGCAAAAAGAGCTTTTTATTTTACCAAAATCGCATATTAATAAAACAGTTTGCTACTATACTTTTTTCCGTTCTAAATATGCAGCAAAAAATAAGCCCAAACGTATTATGAAATTGGGTTTTAAGTCCACTGAAACCGAAATATAAAATGAAAAAACGTATGTTATTTAATTGTCGTTGAAAAAGCGTTCTTTGTTTTAACGAAAAAGTCTAATTGTACATATATTGTATGTATACGCTTGGCATTTTTCACTTACAAAACGACCCGAAAAGGTATTCCCTCCGGACTGAATTACTGCCGGTGCGGTAAGAAACCCACATATTTTTCACCATTGGTGTGCATTTTAATACATACTAGGGGGTGCGGGGGTTCTGTAATATTTGAACTGAGAACATATGAATGGGTATCATGTCGCCGTAAAAGAACTTGACTGTACATAGTGTAAAATAAATAAAAAATAATAACGATATTTAATCATTATATGTTATAAACCCATTCAAGAATGACTCATTAACAAGATCGTTAATGAAAATTATCACAGGCAATTGTGTTAATTATTATTAGGTTAATATTATTAAATTTGTTTTAGCTGCCATTTAATGCTTGCCTTGGGTCTTGTATTTTATTAAAAAAAATTCCTCTAATTAATAACTTTGGTATACAGAAGATGGCTAATTGTGATTATTGTAGATCAATTCTGTTGCATCCGTGTGATAGAATGCCTGAAGATGCCGAAAGGCGAAACCCGGATCGTTAGTGACAAAACATGTGGAATCGTATAAAATTGTAACAATTCAAATTTAATAAAATACTGATGTATATGTTAATTAATTGGAATTAAGTAATTCAAACCGTAGTTTCGAAAGAAATCAACTTTTAATCGATTTTCGAAAGGTTACTAGGTAGTGACAACTGATAATATTTTCAATAAGAATTTGAAATTTGTTATTTTTTTCCAAAACAAACCCGAATGTGTCAATAATTTGATTTGTAAAAAAATCTTCATCTATCGTCGGCTGCGGCTCGTGCGAATCGATATACACCGGACAGACAGGTATGAGTATATCGATTTGGCTTATGAGCATATTCAATTATAAATACAATATTAAAAAACAGATTCACAGTTTGCAATTGATCTTATCAAGAATTCGCTAAACCTAAATTTAAAGTCAGTACATACATGTTTATATCTGTATAGGTCCTTAAACTAAATGCATTGAAATAATTGGAAATTAATATATATTAGCAATCCAATAACGATTGTAATGAACAAACAAATATAAATCTATCACCACTACTCACACCGTTACAGAAGGTAAGTATATTTTTTAATCAATCGTCTTAGTACACTACTTATTCACTGTTTACGTTTATACCCAAAAATAGACTCTCATTAAAATCAATTTGCCACGCTTTAGAATTCATTAGCACAATATGAAACTAAGATCTAAGAATAGAGGAGAAGATGTATCGTGTACCTTTTCTACACAGCTTTATAAAGATAAGTTAATGTGCGCTCAAACATAGATTTGTATAATTTTATTTACTTTCCTAGAAAAAAAAACATTACTATTTTTTTTTCGTGATATAATGGAGTTCTACCAAATTAATGCCAATTCAATCTTTTAATTATTCATCATTTTGGATTGTAGCAAAATAAATTTTATTAGCACAGTCCTTTTCGGCATCGATGTCAACTAACTCTAGTGAATTTGATATGTAGCAAAAACTACGTCATCTCATTAAAAAATTCTTGAATTAAGTCACTCATAAAACTATATATTATTTTATCGTATTATATTATATATATAATCACACGAATATTTAACAGGTTGTTGAATTAATCTGTAGAAAGTAGATTGTAGAAAGTAAATTGTAGAAAGAGATTTTGTTTATTAATGTTATATAATGTCCTTTCATCAGGATAGAGAGATTTCATATATATTGAGTGGAATATTTAACTAAAACAAAAAAGTGCACTTACTGGCCAGTCTGATTATGATTTTGGTAAAAGATATTGAAAATATTATTTACTTTCATATATATATCAAGAATTAAATATTGTTATTAAATTATTAAATCCGAAAAAGTTTTTAAATCCGAAAAAACCTCCAACGAAAATCACTAAAACATTTCAACATACAGACGTAAGTTTATATTTTATGCTTACTATTTCAAAGTAACGCCACTGTTTCCATTCTCACGTCCACGCTGAGCGTATTGCTACGAAATAAGCTTCAAAAAACCTTTGAGGTAAAGAAAAGTAATCGATCTATATTAATTCGATATTACGAGTCTTTCTTCATCGTTATAAGGCGAATGCGGAAGATCTTTTTGATTCATTAGTGATAGTACATGGTCAACATTACATATTAATTACGTATATTTCATTTTACCTGTTATTCTGACATAATTTATATTTGGACATGAATTTTTTAATTGAACACATTTGTACAGCATTACTAATTGTTTTACTAAGTCCGGTGTATAAAACTTTCCAGGGATTCCAATAAAGCTGTGTTGTAAACCGATATATCGATTCTATTCGAAGCCATGTGTGTTTTTGATAACAGAAATTTCCACCTTCCTTTTTGATCCTATAAAACTGGACGCAGAAAGAGCGACTTTCTCTTCTTTCTATTCTAGCTCTCTCTATAAAAGAGAGATTGCGTAATCAGTAATCATCACTTCACGTAGAAAAAAACTTCTGTTGAAACACCTATATAGTTCTGGCCAAAGTATAAGCCGAAATAGCTGTCAACTATATATCTTATAAAATTTGTGGAACTAAAATATGTTGCTATTTTTTCAACGTGTTATAATGGAGTTTAGCAAATGAATGCCATTAGGAACATTAGGAACGGATTTGAATAAAAAAAATAAGCAAAAAAAACTCATTAATACCTCTTGGGAATCTAGTTATATTAATTGATGTTGATTGTTACAATAATATATTCAGAACCAAAGCTACAAACATTTGCAAAAGAAATGGATTAGCTAACTAATTCCTATTTTTAAGTATTTTTTTCAGCTGAAGTAGTTAGCCAAAGAAATAGACTTTAATGTGTTGATTATCACTTCTTAGTGGAAAGGCATGATATTTTAAATAATAAAAACACTTTTTTAGTACTTATTTCCACAATGTATTTTTTGATCAAGACCGGTTTCACTCATCGTGAGCATTATCAATCAAAGCAATAGATTCGGAATAAGTATGAATACCAAAGTGTTTTGATCTTTTTGACGATGTAGGTCAATGAAAAAATCAACGTTTCAAAAAAATCTAAGATTTTAGCCCTTGACTACGCGATCCTATCGAAGCATTGATCTCTTGTGTACGATATTAATACAAAATTGCTTTTGGTACTATGACATGCGTAATCCATAAAATTTTGAATCTTGTAGACGATATGAAAACGCGTGATAACTTTAAAATAGCTTTTTTAAGAACGCGTTACCAAAATGTTGTTGAGAATAAATTTCAAAGCGTCGAAAAATTACAAAAAGCTCTGCGATCATTTTTTATAAATCGGGCATTGAAATGACGGATGAGAGTTTTGCTTCATCCGGTGACGGCGAACGTATAATCAATATATCTTTAGAATAGTATTGCAGGTAAATTGTGAGAGAGATAAAAAAAATCCTATTCGTATACAACGTTTGTTGGTATATATTTTGGTTTTAAATGTATAATTTTCTACAGGTATGTGAATTCCAAAGCAAATTATCTAGTTATTACATTGTTCTAAGTCATCTCCATTTATTGTATTGATCATCGCTAGTTTTTCTCAATAATAATAATTTTTAATTAGTTCTATTTTTTTTTTAAATAATTTACTTCTCTTTTAAAGTGTTAACTGTCACTCCTTGATGGAAAGATATGACATTTTAAATAATAAAATCACATTTTTAGTACTTAATTCTACAATACATATTTTTTGAATAATAAAGGCACATTTTTTTAGTACTTATTTCCACAAAATATTTTTTGATCAGGACCGGTTTCGCTCATCGCGAGCATTATCAACTGATAGAATACAATTTACAAACAAGTCTATTTTGTCTAGTGTTTCGTTTTTTTTAAGTTTTGATAGTTTATATTTTTAGCAGTCAGATGTCCATGAACGATAAACAAAAATATGTATATTTCAAATTCATCAGTTTCACGGCATTCGTATGATTGAAAGCCCGATGATGTTGAAAGTAATTAAAATAATTAATGTTTTTCTAAATTTATCTTTCTACTCACATGATATTGTGTCCGTATTGATGATGAAGTAACCCAAAACATATTCCTAATCTATCAATGAAGTTTTAATGTATAATAAAATTTGAACTGTTACAAACTTATACGATTCTACATATTTTGACGACCCGGGACTAACGTTTTATTATAATTTGTTGTAAAACCCTTTTAAGAATGACTCATTAACAAGATTAATCGTTAATAAAAACTATCACAGGAAATTGTGTTAATTATTTTTAGATATATATTATTAAATTTGTTTTAGCTGCCATTTAGTTCTTGCCCGAGGTCTGTGTTAACCTGAAATTAATAATTTTAGTATATAGACGATGCTAACTGTTTATTGTGCGTCAGTTCTGTTGCCTCTAGCGAGAATGCCTGAAGATGCCGATCGACCGAAACCCGACAAAATATATGGAAACGTACAAATTTGTAATAACATATATTCACATGAGAAAATAGTGAGCGTTAGACTTACAACAAGCTATCGTAGAAAACCAATATGCTATATAAAACTTCTGTATCTGCTTCAAAAAAAAAAGGTTTGAGTGTATGATAAAAGTAATCCATTAGTTTTTTTTTTTAGAAGATGAATATTTAATTCACTGGGGTAGTGTTCCTCGCTAAGATTTTCCTTTCAAAGACATAGTTTTCGTCTAAATTTAAACAAGGCTCGCTTTCAAAGAACAGCGAAAGAAGCATAAAAGCTTTGATCGAAAAACATGATTTTAGAATAGCATAAATATGTGTGTGAAAAACGTTAACTTTGTGAACAGCCAAAAAATTTCAAATTATCACTTTCAGTTTTTAGAGCTCATAAAACGAAACTTCTAACAATATATTGACAATTTATTTCTAAGAGTTTCTCGAAATAACATATTTCGCAATCATTTTTCAGCGAATTGATAGTGTAAAATATGTACATTCTTAGTAAGCTTCCATCTTTTATAGCGAAATTAGATTTCAACTCTTCATCGCCGCTGAGATAAATATAACCACTGTAAAATTTATAAAAAAAAAACAAAGTTTTTCCGACTTTTAAGCGTATCTTAAAGGGTCTGAGGATTTTGACTGACTATAATATGTTTTTAAAAACCAAAAACTATTACCAACATTAAGTCCTACAAAATTTTGTAGAACTAAAATACATTGCTATTTTTTCACCGTGTTATAATGGAGTTCTACCAAGTGAATGCCAATTCAATCAATAACATTAAGTCCTTTATCTTAAATTTTAGGATAAAAGTAGAGTAAGGAATTGTATTACTTTCCTATAAATCCAGTGCTTTGAATATTCTTGAATAACTTCCATTGAAATATATGTTTTATTTATGGCTGCCCTAAAACGATGATCAAACTTTTAAAATTTTTGTTTGCAAAAATTTTGTACAAAAAATAAACAGAATTTTAAACGAAGAATAAGACAACGATTAAATCGCTAAAGAATGTATTTGTATATTTGATAATACATTTAAGATCAGTTTTGCATTTTTTAAAAGCTCTTTTTCTGGTTTTAAAGAAGCTTTTTTTTATTCTAGTAGTTATGTAACTTGAGTGCATCATTTAGAGAATATTACATTTTTCCGCCTTTTAATTTTGATGATAGGAAAGCTTTTTGAATATATATATATATATATCTTGAATCTATTGAATATTATTTTTTTAAAATACATATTTTGTCATTTTTTCGGAAAAAAATAATTGAAATATAAAGAGGCTTACCAGAAGCAAATATTTTTAGGCAACTCGATAGTTGTATTAAATAAAAAAGACTATATCGATAAAGTAAATGACTTTCTCAAGCTATCCGATTTCACAAAGTTAACAAAAGACCCTACGGTTAAATTAGCGGCTAAAATCAAGAATACTGTAAAAGATTGCAACATTGTTTTCCCCACCGAATCTAAGAAGAGGGTCGTCAATCTGATGAATCCAACGACACTGTTACTCTACGGACAGCCTAAAATTCATAAGGTTGGCACCCCTATTAGACCAGTGGTATCCTTTACGAATACTCCGACAGCTAAACTGGCCTTTTTGATGAGATAGTTCTGACGATGGCGTGAGCCAAAATAGCTATCAACTATATTTTTTTTAAATAATTTTGGAGAATTAAAATACATTGCTATATTTTTCACCGTGTTGAAATATTTTTTCAATTGTATTTAAAACACTGAAATAAACGTAATTATAAAATAAATATATTAACAAAAGAAGCATGTGAAGAAAAAAGCTCATTTGCAATCAACAAAAGCAATAAAGTCTTCGGAAACTGAGGGTTACTTGCTTTTAAATAACATATTGCATAAAAACAATATAAAAAATTCGACTTGTAACTTCAAATCGATGCTTGAATTATAATTTTGGTTATTTCCATGTTTTGTCACCAACGACCTGGTCTTTAGGCATTCAACAATTTATATCTGTGTTATAGAATTCCTGAAGGTGTTGAAATGAAACAATTTTGCATCCCCACAAAATAAGTGTCACATTTCAAAGTCGACATCTTTTAACTGAATACGTAGGTCCATCGCAAATATATATCTATGACTCACGTCTATAAAGTTTCAATGACAATATGGTCGTGTGGCAATTTGACGTCGATGTGATCATAAATAATAAAAAAAAATCCCTGACTGAATAAAGGAGCTTTGTAAAACTTATATCAAACGTGAGTAAAAAAAGCTCGATAATGTGTTATAACATTTTTTCGTATTTAGTACAGTGAAATCGATATCACTTAATCATTAATTTCTCAAAACATACGATTTTAGTTGTTACACTGTTTGTATGAAAATGCAGTATGGATATTTAGATTTTTTTAAAATAATTTACTATTAGTCATTGATTGTTGTTTATTTGTGACTAAAATATTTAATAGAGTCACGGAAACTTTGAGACAGGTAAAGATTATACATAAGATGAAATACACATACCTTTATATTAATTTATGATATCGACTGAAGGTTTCTAGATGTCTTGACATTCCTTATTTATTATATATTTCATTTATATTTGTTAATAAATTCAAAAACATTTTGAAAAATAAAATATAATAATTTATTAAAGGTTAATATGTTATTTAACGCTGTTTCTTTACTTAAATAATTGTTTAACGAAATTATAAAAACAATTTCAAACTATAATTTAATATTAAAATTTCACTATGAATAAAAGCCGTCACTAACAGAAAATTGTTTCAAAAACTTATAACAAACAAATCGTACTTGTTGTTCTGTATCATCGTATATAACTAATCGGTTTTTCTTCTAATATTTACAACGAACAAAAAGCTTTCAAAATATGGAACCGTTTATCGATAAACCATCCAGAAGAATATCTTTAGAAATCATTAATTTTAATATTAAATAAGCTATAAATCTACACACGTTTATATTGTCTAACATTAATGGATAATCGACTACTAGCAAATGTACCATATAGGCTACTTTAATATGGTAAAATCTGTTGACACTATAATAATAATATTTGTAAAAATTACCTTTTTATACTCATAAATAATAAATTTCAAACTCTTTGATGTCTAATGACATCCTATACATAAAAAAAATTTGATGCCATTATTTTTTTGCGATCTTTTAGTAAAGAAAACCGTTATAAAAAGTTTCCGATAGCAAAAATTTTACGATTGGGCTTAATATTTTTTAAGAATAATCAATATTTTACACAGTCAATCTTGGCAAAACCTCGGACTAAGTTATAAAAAACTTTTTAAGCTATACGGTGTATAAAATGAATCTGTCTTTAGAAAGCTCGTCAGTTTAACGGTTTGAATATTTTATTCGAAATAAACCCTCATTTTAATAAAACATCATGCTAACTTTTCCACTCTATAATATTCGTATCCAAAAATTAGTGAAGTTTATATGAAATATACTTGAAGCAAATTAAAATTTATCACAAAGAGCACGCGCCATTGGAATATTAAGGCATAGAAAGTAGCGAAGGCTGTCAACTTTCACACATTTTAGCTTTTGCCGATAACGAAAAAATTATGCACATCTATTCAGTGGCTTTTTCCTACTCCACTTCCGGCCACCTTCTCAAGTATACTAGCAAGATTACTATTGAGTAAATACGTTGTATTTATTAGTAGCTTATTTGTTACTATTTGTGTTAAAACATTATTATTTTGGAATATATCAGAAATTATAATAGCAACATAAATATAAAATAATATTGTGTTAATTGATTAACATTTGTTGTAAAACCCTTTCAAGAATGACTCATTAACAAGATCGTAACTGAAAATTATCACAGCTAATTGTTCTAATTATTATTGTATTTCTTTTAGCTGTAATTTACTGCTTGTCTTGGGGTAAATGTTTTCGTGCAATTAATAATTTTGGTATACTATATATACGATGTTGTTTATTTTACGTCAGTTCTGTTGTATTCATGTGATAGAATGCCTGAAGATGCCGAAAGGCAAAACCCGGGTCTTTAGTGACAAAACATGTGGAATCGTACAAGGTTGTGACAATTCAAATTTGATATATAATACTGATTGATATGGGACTCAATTGGTAGAACTCCATTATAACACGGTAAGAAAACAGCAATTCATTTAAGTTTTACAAAATTTATAAGATATATAGTTGATAGATATTTTGGCTTACGCCTTCATCAGAACTATGATTTAATGTATATTCACTCATATATACATAGCTGTGTAAAAAAGCACACAATACATCTTCCCTTCCTTCCACTTCTTTAACACGTTTGGTGCATACAGCTATGTATGGATGAGTTAATGTAAGTTTATACATAGTTCTGATGAAAGCGTAAGCCTAAATAGCTATCAACTATATATCTTATATTTTTTGTAGAACTAAATTACATCACTATTTTTCACCGTGATTCACATCACGTCTAAGGTGTTAGATAGGTACTGATGGTTACTTAGTGGAAAGGCATAATATTTTAAATAAGAAAACACATTTTAGTACTATTTCTGCAATATATTTTGTGATCCGCCTGAGTATTTATAATTATTTTCTGATAATGTATGCGATGAACGAAACCGATTCTGATTTTTTCAATACTCTACTTTCAGACATCTAACATATGTACACATTTTTAGGTCACCTGTAAAAACAATATAAATGAATAAAAATATACAAAAATATTTTTATTAGTTTTGATTGTACCTGTTGATAAATAAATATACAGAAATTGAATTAAAATTTATGAATTATAAGCAGTATTTCATTTGATGTGAGAAATTTTTCGAAGCTCTTACAAATTAGACTGTTTTATTTAAAGAATTTTAAGTGTAACGCATTATAATTCAGGAAACATAGAAGCAAAAAAATAATATTTGTATGGTACTCACTCAAAGCAAATAAGGATCGATATATATTATATTACATAAATTGAAGAAGAAAGTCATTTTTACAGTTTTATCTTGAAAGAAGGTAAATTATTTGAAATAGGCATAAATCGCCCTCAAGTTAAATTATATAAACAACTATATTTAAATTAAAATTTATTGATTTTTTTCGATTAAGCAAATATTTATTTTTGTAACGTTATTTAATATTATTAAATTCTATTGTGCCAATGGTGATAATAAAAATTAATGAACTTTAATAAAGCGGTAATTTGATAAATATTTTTTATCTTCTATCTTGTTTGTCAGTCCAGCGATATGTGTACGAACTTGCAAAATGTGTCGAAATATAATATAATTAACGAAATATAATAGGATTACAAATACGTAAAATTCGTATGTAACAGAAATGAAACACTCATAATATTTTATATGTAACATATAAAACAACGATATCGATCAAAAGATAAAAATAACACGTTTGAAATAAATAGAGCTTTCAGAATTTGAATGTTTATTGATATAAAATATTGTTATATTTGAAAGTTTTATTCGATAGAAGAGTTGCCAGTATAAAAAAAAACATTAAGTTTAGTTCTCTTTGATGATACGAAAAGCACGCCTAAAATCACAGTGACAACTTTACCGAATTCGACTTTGAAGCTTTAAGCTCTGCGACTTTTGTCTTTTGTTTGTCTTTCTGAGGTTTTGCTTCAATCAACTTTTCATACATTTCAAGGAGTCTTTAAAAACAGCCATTGCTTGCAATCTAAGGGGCCGTAAACAAATTATGTCACTGTCACGGATTTGCTGAAAGTCGAAATTGTGAAACGTATCCTGAAGTCATCGTTTCGGTATATTTGGCAAGAATTCAATAGCAGTAAAGGATTTATCATTCGTCGTGCATAAAAAATTGGCTACGTGCGTTATGCTCGGAAATTAGTAAATAATTTAACGACTTTTCAAACGGCGATGAATTTATTGATGGACGATTCATCATCTCACAAAATTGCGAACCAAATAAATAATAAAACACAGTTCGAAATTACACACGGACTCGGTGGATATTTACCAAATAAAAAATTTCATGGTAACGTAACAGAATCATAAACTAATGTGTTTATGTTTGTAGATACTATCAATCTAGAACTATTAAGAAATTATTTATTATTAGAGAAGTTGTACAAATTATTATCTTTTATTATTTCAATAGAATGCCTTTTCATAAAAAAATTGACAACAAACTCTTTAAAATGATTCTAAAACTGTGGAAATACTAATAAAAATTAAGTTATCATTTAATTAGTTAATTATTATTTTAGAAGTCACGTATAATGCTTTAAAACTGTCCGCTCTTTTAAAATTTTTCGTATTTAAATTTAAATCTCTGTGTAGACATCTCGCAGAGACTTAAAATAATTATAAAACACATAATGTTGTTTTATTTAAAAAATAAAAACACGGTTTTATATATTTATGATCAGGACCGATTTTTGCTGACACTTTCAACTGATACAATACAAATCACAGATAAGGCTCTTCATAACACAAATTCAGTCAAAGTTATACAGGTATACAAAACCAAAGGCTTAAGGACTGACATCTTAATCATACAACATATATCTAAAGGAAGTAAAATAGTTTACAAATAAAAAATTGTGTTATATCAAAAGTCAACTAAAAGTTCAAAAACAGTCATGAAACCCTAACACGAATAGCGAGTGAATTTTTTTAACAATTACATATTCAAGGAGAGACAATGATTAAATAATTTTAATTTTAATAGGTAAATAAAACGATGCGAAGACATTGTCAGTCAAAGATGATTCAATAACTTATGAAACAATGCTTTCAGTAAAAAATCCATCTAAAAGCCCTGCTTTTGCCTTGAAACTTACTTGTCTAATAAAGTTACCGATTTTGATGCAAATAAACTGTGAAAAGTGGGCTTAAATTATCCATTTGTAAGTGTCTAAATAAATGGGCCTGAATTAATATTTGTACGATAAAATGTTTTGAAATAGTTCAGCAATAATAATTTTCTTTTGAATACGAACAATGATCATTGAGCAACTAAACAATACATTTCAACAATACCTTCAATAGATTATATTGAAGAAGTTTTAATAGGCTTTGTAAAGATCATGAAAGGTGTAACGATAGGGTATTTAGATCGGCCAAAATACACTTGAATTGTACTGATAATAAATATAGCTAACATAACAACTTTTGATTCTTGATTAAATAAAATTTTGACGTAAGAAGTAAATAATTTAAAGTAAGAGTACTTTAATTTTTAAGGTATTAGCTGTCATTTATTGATGAAAAAGCAAGATATTTCAAATAATAAAAACATATGTCTTTGTACTTATTTCCATAGTGTATTTTTCTAGCAGGTCCGGTTTCGCTCATCGAGAGGATTATCAAGTGATCGCATGCAATTTACAAGCAAATCTTTTTATACAGCATTTTTGAGTTAAAGGTAGCAGGTATACAAACCATGGGTTCAAGAACTAATAAACAATTTACAGAAAATCATAGAATTTTAATAAAAATAATGTAAATTAATTTAAAAGTAAAGTGTTAACTTATTATATCGACTGAAGGTGCTTGATGGAATTTGAATTGTTACAAATTTGCACGATTGCACATGTTTTGTTACTAACAACCCGGGTTCCGCCTTTCGGCATCTTCAGGCATTCTATATCACACGGATGCAATAGAACTGACGCGTCGTAAGTAACAAAATATGTGGAATGGTACAAAGTTGTAACAACTCAAAATCAAAATGTTAACAATCACTTATTAATAATTTTCAAACAAAATTAAGTTAAATCAATAATCCATTAAGAGCTTTGAACAATCATAAAAAATCATTAGGAGAAGAAAGGAATGGGAAATTTAATGAACAAAACAGCCTGCACTTAAATACTTAATGAAACGTAATATATTAATATGTGAAATTTTGATGGCTGTCAATTAGGATGAGACGAAATGATCAGTTAGGGGCGTTCCAGTATATTCTGCAACAACTAAACAAAAAAGTGAGGCAATATCATTTTTCCAAAACGCAAAAAAAACGGATATATTAATCTAATCTAATGAATCTAACAATGGTGACGACGTGAGAGTTTGTAAGGTTAGAATTAGGCAAAATTTCTAGAATTTCTTGTTTATCTTATTTCAGAGATTTAATTAAAAAATGTGTTTCCATTATTAAAATCATTTTTAGTACTAATTTCCACAAAGTATCAGGACCGGTTTCATTCATCACAGCATTATCATGAATAAAGAAACTTTTTATAACAGTTTCGAAGTAACGCGCATCATGCATAATTGTACTGTGTAATTGAATTAATTAAATTTAACTTTTTCTAACTAAAAATACCTACAGAAATAAAAAAAAAATCTTTACTAGCGTAAAGAAAATATAATATGTGCCAACGTTTATTGAATGACAAAATAAATTAAAAATTCATAAATACTCTCCCAAATCGGTGATAACAAAATCTGTATCGTTTTTTTCGGAATGTGATATTATGATGGTTTTCGTCTTCGTGAGTTTTTTTTTATCTTGGCATTTGAATGTCATTTACATAACGTGTTCACATGAATAACTCTGGTAAGACGATTTACATTTCAATTAAAAAATTGTAAGGTGTTATTCGTTGTACATCCCGCATATTATTTACACATTTTTAAGGTGTTTATTGTAACTTCTTGGTGGAAAAGTTTTATATTTAAGTGATAAAAACACTTTTATTAGTATTATTTACACGATATATTCTCAAGATCAGAACCGGCTTTGCTCATCACGAGCACTATCAATTGATCATAATATATGTTGTGGAAATAAGTACTAAAATGTGTTTTTACAATGTAATAATGTTTTACCAATGACATTCATCAGTTGATAATGCTCGTGATGAGCGAAACCCATCGTGATCATAAAATATATTGTGGAAATACTAATAACTAAAAAGTCTAATTTATGATATCGACAAATTTGAATTGTTAAAACTTTTTAAGATTCGCAAGAAGAAACAATTAACACCTTAAATGTGGTATGCAATACTAGTGGTTAAAAAACTGAGAAGATAATTTATGGACAATTAAACAATACATTTTCAAATTAAGTAAAATACGGAATATTTTTTAAAATATAGTTGATAGCTATTTCGGCTCACGCCATCATCAGAACTATGCTTAAACTAACATTTGCTTATCTATATATAGCTGTGTAGAAAAGGTACACAATACATCTTCTCTCCTGTTTTAACGACCTTGCTTGTTTCCTGTTCGCAATAAAACTAACAATTGTAAATGAAAATAAAAAGGCGGCTTTATCAATAAGTTTACATATGGCACGGAAATGGTCTATTACAGAAACAAATAGACACTAGTCAGAGGATTCAATAATGGTGACCGACATATATTAATTTATTCGTTAAGAATCCTGTGTGATAGTTGATATCTATTGATTTCCAGCTGTTCCAAAGCCGTCATCTTGCGACCGTTACTACAAAGATACAAACACTTAGGCGCGATCATAATTCGCTAATCACGTTATAAAGCAATCACATAATATAAATTAAAACTCACTCAAACATTTTCTTTTTGGCCAACATAACGTTATGAAAGGCGGTAGGGAAACAGTAGCTGCACACACAAATCGGTTAGTATAATACCAAACATGTCAAAGTCATTAATCAACTTTATGGAATCTTTTTGAATCAAAAACTTTGTTTACCCATTCAGTCAGCATTATATACTAACATATCGATTGCGTAACATACGCACATCACTTGAAATTCTCCAGTGCAGCAATAATGTCTGGTGGCAGTAAGCTGTTATAGGCAATCTATTTCCGTTAAAAATAGAATACAATCAAACCAAAATAATTATTTGAACTATTTCAATCACGTGGTATCTGTCTGAATACACAACAAGAAACTTGTTGGGAGATAGCGTAACGTATTGAGACCATTATTTATTATTCCTATGTAGCTAATTTTCTACATTTGTTGAATTGTTAATTATATGAATTAGGTAAATGTAGATTTATCTGTGATATGTTATTCTAATGCAATTAGAAGTAATTTTGTTACGAATAAATTAGCCTTAACGGACATAGTATCATACGAATATTTGTTAATTTTTTTGTTTCGACAGATTCGTAAAATCAATATGCCTAGATTTTAGAATTTATTAGCACAATTTGAAACTGATGTGTTAGAACAGAGGAGAAGATGTATTGTATTTTGTACCTTTTTTGACACAGGTATACATAGTTGGGTAAACGTACGTTTAAGCAGAGTTCTGATGAAGTGAAAACCGAAATATTGTTAGCTATCGACTATATATCTTATAATTATGGTAGAACTAAAATATGTCGCTATTTTTTCGGCGTGTTATATTTTTTTAAATTGAGCGGATGGGTTTCTTTCTTATAGAAATATCTTAACAAAAAATTAGACACGAGAAATGATTTTTAATTAGTTTAATTAGTGTTTAAAAAGTTACAAGTGTTTCTTTAAAAAAATATAGTAAAATGTTCTAATTCTTCTAGTAACCTATTTTTCTCATCATATATATGTTCTAAAACAACTCAATAATATTCTATATGAAGCTTTGTAGATGTACGCAATATCAATATTTAAAGCTGTTTTAATTATATTTGAAAACATAATTTGTATTTGATTAACTAAGTTTTCGTGAAATTACTCCATGAAAATAAACGTAAGCTGTTTGAAACAAAATTTACATTAAAGGCAAAATGTAAATGGCGTGGAAATTCATCCCCCGTGTTAATTGTTAAACAATTTTTCAATTAAGTTTGGAAGTCACCCAGCAGGGGTGGAATTGAACCGAATGCGACCATTATTAACAAACTACATTCGATATCAATTTTCAAAGAAGGGTCTTGTACCAAAAACTAATCCGATATTTAATATATAATATTTGTCAATTGATATCTTAAAATTAGATTCATTCATCATAAATTTTATTCTATCAATTGAGTAGTAATGAAAAAATCATTTTTAGCATTTATTTATATCCACAATATATTTTTAGATATGGATTGGTTTCGCTTGACATTGTATGACTTCCTATAAACTATTTTCTTAGTTCTTGAACCCATGATTTTGTATATCTGCTAGCTTAAAATTTTCTATAAATATACTCGCTTGTCACTTGCATTGGATGAAACCGGTCCTAATCTTATAATATATTGTAGAAATAGGTACTAAACATGTGTTGTTATTATTAAAAATATCATGCTTTTTCATCAAGAAAATAGTCAAAACCTTTCATTGTCAAAAAGTCATTAAAAATTGTTTGTTATCCATTCTTTATAAAAACATTTTTAAATGAAGCTTGTGAAGATTATTTGCCCCATAAGAGGTATATTTAAACGTATATTTATATATAGCTGTGTAAAAAAGGTACAGAATACTTATTCTGTTCAAACGCCATAGTTTCATATCGTGCTAATAAATTATAAAATGTGGCAAATTGATATAATGCATTTTTTGAAGTGAGAGTAAGTCTTGGTGTATTTAAGGGAATAAACGCAAATACTTGTACTAAATTTTACTAAGATGATTTATTACAAAAATGAATTAACCTTCCGTAATGGTCTAAAGCAGCGGTGAAAGACTTATATATATTTTTTCATTAAGATTGTCATTGGATTGCTGATATATTGCATAATTCATTTTATTATTTTTTTATATTTCTCATTTTTGATTTATTATTTAACGCTTAAAACCTTTACACAATCAACGATGATATGGCAAAGTGCTAACATCCAAAAAACCTTGTTTTGTTTACGCACCGTTGCCTTTAATAATATTGTGGGTAACTTAATACAAAGCTGAAATTTAATGGAAACCGAGTTTGGGAAGTGTGTTATCAGCGCGTGATTCCATTATGAATGTTTCTGTTTAAATTATTATTTAGGAACACAAAACTTTTAGTTGAGTGACCATAACTTTCCTGGCCATTGTAAGTATATGTAGTGGAAAAGCCATTAATTTATTGTCACTCTATCAGATTATGCTCTTAAGTCACAGTCATAAATTTTGATTTAATATCAAAGTTGAGTGTAAAAATTTCATTTTCCATCATCACCAACAGCTGTTTTCGATTCCCACTGGGCGGGGGGTTTCTTGATTATTGAATGGATATATTAGGGTATTTTTTGATATTTTTACACAAATTAATAAGCGTGAAGTGTAAAGAACTGATACATCAGTATGAATGATCAAGTTTGATCAATTTAAGCCATCTTTCTTGGACGTAAGTTAGGTCTTGCTAAATCAATCTGAGTTAAAGTTTCACTTGGACCTGAACGGTCGTCGGGCATTATCATTAAGGTGTAATGTTATGAGGGCAAGAAAAGTCATCTTCGGGTATTGGAAAAATCTGGAGGTAGATATTAGAAGTAGATTTGACAAAATAAAATATTTAAAAAAAACTTTATTTATGCAAGTAAAATGTAAAATCACTCAACATAAAATTATCTTGTAAATAGATAGGCTATAGAATAGAGGCGCTATCGCACAAGATGATGTATCATAGTTTGCATGCCTTAAAACGACAACACGCTTAAAAAGTGCCAATACGAGTCGTTGGAGGGGAAACTCCTGAAGGAAATAAATTTAATACAAGTAGGCCACGTGTTTTATTTATTTTTTATTTATAAATGCGTACGTAAAGTAACACATAAATAATCAAAAATGCACAACCTCGGCATCTGAAAATGACTTTCGTAGTTTTATATCTAACGTATTGTATTTATGCACAGATGTGCGTTTGTGTGCACATGTATGCGTGTGTGAGTATGGTATGTAGGAAAAAAAAATATAATTATTATGTGTGTAGTGTCCAAATGATCCGGTTTCACTGTACACTGCTCAGCTCTGTAACGAATTAAACTGACGACGACATAAAAATGAATACAACAAATAAATCAATACATAAGAGATGAAAGACATTTGATGAGCTCTAATGCTAACGGCTCATAGACCATAACGCTTCAGCAATTTGATATAAAAAAAAAACAAAATGAATAACAAAGTTATCAGACTATTTTTTTTATTAAGAATGAACTTTCTTCATTCAAAGATACCGTCGGATCTATCAAATTGGTGCTTTTTTTCTTAGAATATAATTGATAAACCCATTTCATATAAGTAGCAACAACACTTGAGGTCTAAATTTTTCCACCATTAAAAAAGTGTTACGAAACAAAATTGCCTCGTTTATCTTATCTATAATATAAAGCAAATTCAGATAAGCGCCCTCTGTAAACAGTATCAATTACAAATTCAGTTATCCCGTTGTATCCCTTGTTTACATAATGGGGAAATATTCCGCCAACAGATACAAATACAAGTTTGTCGTATTTAAATGAATTGAATTAAGTGAGGTCTCGGAACCTTTGTTTTGTCGTCTTCCCGGAGGACTGCCTGAAACCTACTCGAGCGTAGGCTTTCAGGATATCGCGTCGTTACATTTTTTTTTCTTTTTTAAGGACACCTTTTCAATTCGGGTCACGGCTCTCGGTATTAATACTTTATTCAAGTTTAAAAAATGACTCACTTTGAAGACAGAGACATATTTTCTATCATACGAAAAAAATATTACAATATTTCAATGCACAGCTTCGTGTAACGTCATTGTATTCATTTGAGATATACATGGGCTTAGTTCTGACGATGAAGTGGTCCGAAATAGCTGTCAACTATATCTTATAAAAAAAATTGTAAAACTAAAATACATTGCTATTTTTTCACCGTGTTATAATGGAGTTCTATCAAGTAAATACCAACTAACTCTGACATATATTGAGAATGTGACACAAGAAAGCAATTAGCAATTCAGGATTCCGTTATCTAATAGTGAAAGCTATTCGTTAGTGATCAATTAATATAAATTAATGGGATCGGTGTAAGTACCGGGAAAATGAATTAAAAAAATATATTCTTAAATTTTAACTATAATAGATAAAATTTATATGGTTGTTTTATTTTTTTGGCGTTCGAGGAGAATCTGGTGAAATTTTATTGTTTTGTTCATTTTTATATGTATCACCAGATTTAATCTTTTGGCATCTTTGATCATTTAAGTATGCTAGTAAACACAAAGTGACAGTTGGTATCGTAAATATATCGATAACATACATAAAAATAAACAAAAAACATTGAAATTAAAATTTTGAAAATATTGTACGATTCCACATGTTTTGTTATTAACAATTCAAATTTGATTTTGAAATTCTATTGTATAAAGCACCTTCAATCGACATCATAAATAATTAAAAAAAGCATTTATTTTTGTATGTATATAATACTTAATAAATCATGCAATCAGGTGTAAAATTTTTAAAAATTTTTTTTTACGAAAAATGCATCGGATACTGACTGAAAATGCGAAGATCTGCAATACTCGATAACGTATAAATGAAAACAAAATTTATTTGATAAATTCATCGTGCATGGCCAACTCTTCCGCGACAAATACCTCATGATATCTGCCCAAGTGTCGGTACACGTATTGAGTTTACGAGCAAATAAACATGCTTCTAAAACTTTGTTATATCTTGAATTTAACATAACAATAGAATTTGATTACATTTATGTGACAAATAAAAATAAAAATTAATTAAAAACTACCAAATCTTAGAAGGGTGAAAATATCAGTCAGCAATTGTTATTTTTTAAATAATAAAATACACATATTTTATTGACTTAATCAGCATTCACTTGGTAGCCATTGGCCACCATTATAACACGGTGAAAAAACATCAATTTATTTTACTTCCACAAAATTTATATGGTATATGGTTGAAAGCTATTTCGACAGACGCCCTCGTTGCATGTTAGTGGTAAAATACTAGAGTTCTACAAAGTAAATGTCAATTCAAGCAGTACAATATAGAAATATTTAATACTACAAGAACTATAGTTCTGGCGATGGTGTGAGCCGAAATAGCTATCAACTGTATCTTTGAAAAAAAAATTGTAGAACTATTATAAAATACCTTGCTATTTTTTCACAGTTTTACACATATTTTATTAAAACTTCCACAATATGTGTTTTATGAGCAGAAACGGTTTCGCTGATTGCGAGCATTATCAACTGATCTATTTTAAAGAAATACAAAACTACATATACATAAAAATGTTATCATTTTTTTATAGCATCTAAATTATGTCAAATTATTAACAAGTAATCCTACAAAAGAAAAAAAAACATGACGGCAAATTGTTAACACACAAAGTGTTCATTACCTCTTAATTTTTCTTGGTGATTGGATTATTTGTTCCGAGGAGTAAATTGTGTTTGACGTTACTCTTTTGCAGTAGTAAAATGGTTTCAAAAATACAGCTGATGATGAATTGATAACGTCTGTGCGGTTGCACTAGTAGCCCGGTTGTAACATCTGCGGAATTTGATTCGCGCATGTTTATTTGGTGTTGTTAGACTCGACGATATATTTAGAAACAGTATTGCTCTGAGGCATTGAGTTCTCACAGTTTCAGTTGAATTATCGCTAGCTTTCTAACACTTCACTGTTCTGCTAGCCTGATACATTACACTGGCAATAAGATCTTCTGTTTTATCTATTTCGTGTACTTAATTCGTGTGCATTTATTTTAGGATTAAAATGATTGAACGACAAATCAAATGCACCTTTTTTTCATTTTATTTATCTTTTTTAAGTGTGTTTGAATATGTAAGCAGTATGTGGGGAGAGAAATATTATTATAATGCTTGTGTTGTCCGCGTAAACCGGATTCACTGTGGATTGCTCAGCTCTGCAGCGGCTTAAGTTTATCAGAAGCTACACGATAATTAAACAAAAGATGAAAGAGACTTGAAGAGCTCTGATGCTACGCGTCATAGGTCTGAATGCTAAATCAATTTGATAAACAAAAAAATCTTTTATAACCACAATATGGTGAATCAGGTCTATATTAAGCCAATCGCATCAAAAGTAAACTAGCTTCTTTTTTTAAAAATTATTGTTTTGTACAAATAAATAAATTTTCTACAAATACCCGGTGTTTGTTAGTTCAACCAATCTGGTTTATAGGCTGTGGTCAATAAAAGATTAATTCAATAAGTTTAATATCAATTTAATTCGTTTTTAATTTAATTTTGAATTTTAATTTATGATATAATACCAACAGAGAATCCTTTATAAAATGTCAATAGGAAAATTGAATTGTTAAAGTTATTTGCATTTTTAAGCAAACAATACTGTCGGTTTTAATGCATTTGTAATACCCTTTTAAGGTGTTAAAAGTCACTTCTTGATGATATTTTGTATAATATTATAATTTTTTTTTTTGAACTTATAACATATATATTTTATGCGAGAGCGATGAGAAATGTGTTTTTATAATTAATAAAAAAATGATTTTAAGACAATATAGAGATTATGAAATTGATCAAATGATGTCGATAATGAAAGTCCTTACAATGTGTCATGAATTGTGACTAGGGTTCAAATTGAATATTCGAATATACAGTGGTGCCTCGGTCAACCGTTCTCGCATAATACGTTTTCCCAGATGGAACGCTTATTTTTTATATTCCTGTCAAACTCCCATAAGAACAATGTTAAATAATCCCGCATTGACCGTTTCCCGATTCTCCGATTCCCCGATTTCCTCGACAAACCGCCTAAATATTTTAATCCCGTCACAAATATTATCCCGATTGACCGTTTTTATTGCATATTTCTCCGTATCTTGGCAAGCAAGTTTGACACAACCGAGTGCAGGTGTTATGTCTAGATACCTTGAAATCCGCTGTACATGTTATACGTAACGCATTGGACGCATGTGCTATTTTTTTGGGTTGAAATCCACCACACGCGTATTATTGTTTATGATGCAAATGAAGAGTTGCTTAAAATTCATGGTAATAATGATTCCTGTACATACAAACTTTTAGTCACAAGCTTAGTAACAAGTCTTTGTTTCGATTAAAGTGTCAAATAGCAAACGAACATAAAGGACTTTTTTAAAAAATAAATTTTATATACAGTATGTATAAGTAACTAATAAATAAATATTTTTTACTTGTTTATTATTATTTGAAGCTTTCCCGCATTCACTGTTTCCTGCAATTGCCGCTATTTTTTCAGGGTCCCTTGGAAAACGTAAAATGGAGGTTTCACTGTATAGACAAAATATATGAGCATTTTTATGATACAAATTTGTATTTGAAATTTCTCGAATATTTGAAATAATTTTACGAACATTTGAAATACCTAATTATGAAATACACTTTAAATCAGTAAGTATCGAAGTTTTTTTTTTCAAGACAGCTTGAATAATTGAAATCACTTTTACAACTCTTTGGTCTTTTGAAAAGAAGTTTCCAACTGCGAGTCTAGGTACTGTTTATTAAGGTTTATTTTATTTGTTAAAAGTTATAATGTTGTTTCAAAAAACATACGTACAGCCGGAGTTAGTCTATATTGCCAAGAAAACAATTTGTACAGCCGACCGTATGAGTCTACCGACGTCGCGTCACCTCAAACCAGCTCGCTTTTCATTTTAATATGGCGGGATCCAATTAAAAGCGTAGCTTTTATGAGCAGGCGGTGGCATTTTGAGTTATTTGTCAAACACAATTATGTAGTAATTAGATTGTGGAAAGTAATCCTGCGACGCGAGCTTGGCGGCATTGTACTAATTCGAATTAATTTATGAACATTTATGAACTTCGGTGTGTTCGCAAATTCGCAAAACATAGACAAAGCTCGCAGATAATAGACGAGCGATTACAGATAAGCTGAATAATATAGTTGTTCACTTTGCACTCAATTAATCGCCTACATCGGATTAAATTTATGATTTAGTCGTAGTCTTGTTTAGAAGCTATCTTATTTATTGAAGCCACGAAACTTATTTCTTGATCAGAAAGACTGAATGAAGCAGAAGTTTACTCGACTTTATTTGAATGAGTCATATTTGCATGAGAAAACAAAGTTTTAACACTTCGTCTAAGTCACTCTCAGGCGGATGCTGTTTGTTTTCCGGAACTGACGTCTTTTAAGGCTTATTTACACCTTACTCCCAACTATCAATCAAGAATTCCCGAAATCAAACTATTTTTTCGAAAAGTTTATATCCAATACACGAACCTTCACGTCGTCCATCTATTATTTAAAAAAAATATATTATGTATTAAAAATGAGCTGTTATAATATGTATATTTAACGTTAAATAGTTGTACATATATACGCATACGTAAATTTTGAATAGTATTATGATATATTAAACACTCTTTGTCGTTTCGTTTATTTTGCATTAAGTTTTTTACCACTTGATATGTCTCATATGAAAAAGAATCGATCAATGAACATTCGGATATGAAAAAGCAAATATTACTCTTAAAATTCAAAAAGTACGTTGTACATATTTTTCTTAACCACATAATATATCATTACACTCGAATTTCTGATGTATAGACTAAAAATTCAGAACAGTGATACCCGCAATCAAGAAAGCCGCTATAGGAAACAATGTGATAATTATGTTTTATTAATTTGTACAATGTAATAAGACTTGGTCTCGGATTGTGTGCTTCGATTTCACTGGTATACAATTGATTCATCGTTAAAATGCAACATTTCAGCGGACAGCTGACTATGTTTGCCTGTCAAATTTAATGCAGTAACATTCATACTATCCTTGTAGCTTATTAATCATAAATATTGAAATATTCGAAAGGAATTTGATAAACTCTACAAACATAATTGTTCTAAAATATCTTGTTTTACATGAACATCATAAATAAGCGAATAAAGTTTGAAAGTATGGTAAAACTATCCCGATTGCATGATTTTACTGTGAGCCATTTTCTCCGTAGACTGCCAATCAGATCAATTAATATATGCATCGTAAAGAAAAGTTCGATAGAATTATATCAGTTTATCAAATAAGTAAAAAATATGGGTATTATCCAAGTTCTAAATTCTTTTTTTAAGTATTTTTTAATGTGTTATAATCCTTCTCACACACATATATATATATATATATGTGTGTGTGCATTTAACACCCAATGTTGTTTTCATAGATAGTTTGAGCATCAATTGGCAATATCGTTAGCTTTTGGCTGAGCGTTTATAATCCATTGAAAAATTTCAACACCGCCACCAAATGGCCGACCTTGACGCTTCAAGATGGCCGTCGATTGTTTACGCGGTTATTCAAAGTTTTCCCGCGCTATCCATTGGTTCCCGCGTATTTCTTCCACGGTTTACATTACTGTGCATATGGCGTGACGATTTATTTCACTTTCATTCAGAATTTGTTCCCACGAAAGCGTTGAGATTGTTTATTGTGTTGGGACGATTTCATAAGCCACGCAAATAATTCACCAAGCGATATGTATATAATAGCGGGAATATTAATACTATTTGATTTAAACTTTAAAACCAATATTGCCGAACTAGAAAACTTATTAATTTACTATGTAAAATGCGAATTCATTGAAAGATTTTTTTGTCAATCCATCGCTGACACACTGTCACCAACACAAGACTCATTAACAGTATATATTGTTAATAAAATTTATTACAGTATTATTAAATTAATGGTATTGATAGATATTTAAGTTTTTTGTTTAGGTCCTAGCCTTAGAGTCTGTATTTTTCCTTCTATTTTTTCCTCCTATCACCTTCAATCGATTACATAAATTACATAAATAGTTTCATAAATTAATGTTTTATGGATTAATTTAAAGCATAAAACATCCCTAACTCCACTCAATTCTAAAAAACAGGGTACAGTATGAGGATTTTTCTCGTAATTTATTGTAAAAGTAGAGGTTGGGCGGCAAATAAAAAAGTTGCTCTCCAAGAAAAAATCTTCAGAGATACTTCCATTAGGAGAATATATGCTCCATACTGAAGACGAAATGGTAAAAAAGAGTAAAAATGAAAGGTGTACACATAATTGCTTTACTTTGAAGAATAACGTATAGCCATTCTGTTGAAACCGTATACGTTTCTCACCACACAAAAGAGTATTGCCACAGTGTTGCAGAAAAAACCTTTTTCGCCATAAAAATATAATACCGTCGCTGAGAAAGAATGACTTTCAGCGTAATTGTTTTTTACGCACGCTATATCTAGACATAAAAGAAATTTTCTACAAAAACCTTATTATTTACAGAAAAATAAGTTATTTTCTTAAAATAATTAGTGTCCCAGCTGAAAATTGATTTTTATTTTGAAATACTAATTTTAGTTTATTGATTTATTGAACTGGTATTTATTGTACTTGATAGAACTCCATTATAACACGGTGAAAAAATAGCAATGAATTTTAGCTCTGCAAAATTTTATAAGGTATATTTGATAGTAATATAGGCTCACGCCATCGTCAGAACTCTGCTTAAACGTACATTTACTTAAAAAATGTAAATGAAACTAAAAAGGCGGCTTTTTCAATAAGTTTATATATGGCAAGGAAATAGTCCATTTTTCAAACAAAACGGCACCCCGTAGCGGGTTAAGCAATGGTGATCGACATATATTAGTTTGTTAGTTAAGAATCCTTTGTGATAGTTGATATCTATTGATTTCCAGCTGTTCTAAAGCCGTCATCTTGCGACCTTTATTACAAAGATGCAAACACTTAGGCGCTGAGTTTGAATTTATATAATGTGATTCCTTTATAAAGTGATTAGCAAATTGTGAATTTGTTTTTTTACTGTTGAATGTTGAATAATGAATTTAAAATAAACTAAGCAGTCAGCACTTTCAGTAAGCTTAAATACTGGCCGGAGATGATTTATTACAGAAATGCATCAGCCCTTCGCAATGGTCTGAGAAGCGGCGAAAGACTTATATTTGTCTGTACGTTTAAATTTTCGTGTGGCAATTTGATTTCCAGCTGTTCTGAAGCGTGAAATATAATAATTTTAGTACTTCTTTTCAAATGAAATTCCAGAAGACTAACCGACAGCTCATTCTAGCGTTATCATATTATGTCATATTTGATCATGCATGAAGTTTACTACATGACATTTCAACCAATTGACCATACTCCACTTAGCTGCAATCGTGTCATCTGAATGTAAATAGAATGCATAGCAAACCAATACCAACTGAGTGATATGAATTGTTCTAATGCAAACTAATTCTTTAATGGCTGATTATGCAGTTAAATTTTTTTCGCTCACGTCAATTTCATTAATTTATTTGATAAAGAACATCACGATGAATTCAACAATCAATTAACGTCAGAAAAAAATTAAAAGACTGCAAATATTATTCACGTAATATTTTATTTTTCGTTCACAATACACTGTTTTTTTTCACATCGTTACTTAAAAATTTTGAACTCATAACGCTTATAAGTTTTTCGTTTACATATATGAAAGTAAGGCTTTAAATTGACGGTTGGGAGATCGACCAATGTTTCAGAAACCTGAACTTAATAAGATAATAAATAATAAAATTAAATATTTTTTGTTTTTAATCCATGCTCTTAATGTGTAACTTACTATCTCTCAAAAAAGACATATTAACATTTTGACTGAATAAGAATTGATATTAATTGATCAAGTTCTCTTAAATAAATAATTAGGATATTGGGAAAGGGGCTAGATTAAGACTAGTGATAATCAGTCCGATCTCACAACGGCCCGTTTGTATTATCAGACCGAATATTCAAACATCATAAACATGCATGGAGACTAAGAAACGAAGCGGTGAGATTCATAATGAATGCTAACGACATGTTATTCTCTGCACCAAGGAACCAAAAAACTTCCAATACTCAATACTCTAGTAATCAATTTGCATAAATATATTCATCAACCAACGAGTGAAAATGCTTTTCAATGCTTTATTTTACATTGACAAGTGGATTACGAAATTGGATTATTGTAAGCATTTCGTCTGATAAAATAATATTAAATTTGAATTGTTAAAATTTTGTACGATTCCACATGTTTTGTCACTAACGACCCGGGTTTCGCCTTTCGGCATCTTCAGGCATTCTACCACACGGATGCAACATAACTGAAAAACATGTGGAATCGTACAAAACTGTAACAATTCAAATTTGATATTGAAATTCCATTAAGCACCTTCAGTCGATATCATAAATTATAAAATAATATTACTTTTCAAAATCATGAAGTCAGACAAATAATATTGAGAGTAGTCTAAAAATGATATTTATTAATACCATGCTGTAACCACTCTATACTCTAAGTCATAGGTTCCCAACCTTTTTCAGAAAATCCATGTGACCCGCGACCCCCCATACAATCCAAAAGCATACAAAAAAAATATTTTTTTTTGTTAACCGTATAAATTGGTGACCCCTAGGTTGGGAACATAGGTTCCCAATAGCTCTAAGTAAATAATACGATTAAATGAATTTTTATCCGCTATGTAGAAACGTTGTAACGTAATGCAATATTTTTAACCTTCATTAAAATATTCCAGACATGTTGGGGAAAATATTACTTGGCAACACCGTCGAGGCACTTAGCGATATTAGTTTCACCCTAGACTCGTATGTGAGAAACGAAAGAAGACATTCCGAGATGATGTTTGCAGCCAACTTCGGGCTTATTTCAACTCTCATGGGCGTAGCATTATTGGGGAACTCGTATCCAATGTCAGAGCGCTCTTTTCAATATGTCGGATACCTACTTTAAAATGTCTCAGCATTGTGGTTTACGAATGAGAAAATGGGGAACTTTCAGCATTGTGTACCTGAACGAAAATATTTTCAAGGATACTGCACTTCAACAATCAGGACATGCTAGCTTTAATCCTATCATAATTCGCAATTATTTTTCAGCACTTATTTGCTTGTTTTCTTAAGACGCAAAGTAAATTAGCAATATAATTTAATTAAAACGATTTGATTCAGATCTTATATTGTATCAAATAAAGTATAACGTAATCGTCTTCCAATGCTAAAATTTTAAATACGATTGATTGACTGGTCAAAATTATTTTACTTACACCAATTAATTTTTTTCATTTTCTCACTATACAAAAAACAGCAAAATTTTTCACAAAATCTTTGAATCCATTGCCAAAACTAATTGGTTTAATTTATATTTAAATTGTAACAAATTTGTACGATTCCACATGTTTTGTAATTAACGACCCGGGTTTAGCCTTTCGGCATCCTCAGGTATTCTGTCACATGGACGCAACAGAACTGACGCACAATAAACAGTTATCATCGTCTATATGACATAGGTATAAATTTCAGCAAAACACAGACGCCCAAGGCGAGCAGTAAATGGCAACAAAATTTTTTTTTAAATAATTAACACATTTGCCTATGGTAATTTTCATTCGATTAATACTGTTAATGAGTAATTCTTGAAATGGTTTTACAAGGAATAATAATCATCTATCATAAATATATAATTGACGGTTTTTTTAAGAAATACTTACTTAATTCAAGTAAAGTTTAAGTAGGTATTTCTTTAAAAAAATCCATCAAGGACCGTAAGTCGATATCAATAATTAATTTGTATAAGCTGGCGATTTTTATTAACAATATAATTCGATAAAAAATCGGTTGGCTTGAATGGAAATATTTTCTGCTCGGGCATAATTCTTTAGTTGCGCTGATATAAAAGCTAATTTAATCTTGTCTGTATTTGCTAAGCTTATGAATAGTTTTATGACAAAGAAAGCTGTGTTTCAGGGCTGTCACGTCGTTAAAAAAAACATGACTCAGACAAAAAAATCAGGCCTTTTTTTCTAAGATTCCTATTTATGTGCAATATAGCAAATCGCTTATTGAGATATTTTTCATAATTGTTTTTCATAATTTCATAAACGAGAAAGTAGTCGCAGTCGTTATATCCCCATACAAAAATTAAATCTTTCTTTAAATGTTTGACATTTTAAAACCTATTTTATATTAGAAAATAGTGTTAAGTAGTATTTTTATATCAAGATTAGTATTGGTTTCACTTATCGCGAGCAGTATCCATTGAAATCGGTCCTGTTTTTAAAAGTTAAGCTGTGAAAGTCCATTAAAACCTGTTTTTTTATTATTTAAATATAATACCTTTTCGTCAAAAATTGGTTGTAAATACCTTGGAAGTAAATCGTAACCTTCATATTCTGTTGCATTTCAACTTTAAAAACACTGAAATCAGCTGTTTCCTTTGTTGATTAGCTATTATACTTATTAGCTAAACATAAAAAAATAAAGGCTCAAATGTCATTCCCATATACGTTATTATATACATTATACAAAGTTTCCATTTAATAGCGGTGTCTAAACAGAAGTATATGCGTGAAAATTGTGAATTATATTTAATTTTCTTTTAAGGGAACATACGGGATCGAGGGATAATGTAATAGATAATGGCAGGCATAGTTAGCTTATCAATCATGCTACATCCAGTTTTTAAAATGCGAAAGAGGAGTGGGAGTTTCAGACAGAACAAAAGTCAATATCTCGCCAAGCCAATAATCTATCGAAAAATAGCATTGAAAAACAGTTTGCATTGGCATTTGAATCCGTAACTGGAGCTATCGTTGTTGACACCAACATAACCGTGAAATATACCTCCAATGTTTTAATAAATTATTTTAATTATTTCATACTTCAAAACTATGTAATCCACAAAGGTTAGTTCGTTTTATTTTATAAAGCACTCAAAACACAAAAGAGAAATATGCTTTGGACTAAATAAATAATTATTATAACAATAAAAGTTTGTAGCTAACCATCGAGGTTAACTTTTATTAACTACAAACTTTAAGATTTATCTGACTATGAGCTTTAAGCTCGAGAATTTTTGTTGTTACATTGAGGTAAAATGTTTTTTTATAAAAATGATAGTTTAACCAGTGTGTAAATACTAAATTAAAATAATTCAAATCAACAATATTAAATATGATGGATAGGCATGATATTTTGAATAGTAAAAACATTTTTTAAACTATTTTATTATTTATGATCAGGACCGGTTTCGCTCTTCGCCAGCATTATTAATTTAAATTAATTATGCAAAATAATTTACAAGTAAAATAAATAATCACGAAGAAAAATAGTTTATATATAAAATTTTGTGTTATTGGTATAAAATGTTACAGTCCTGTAACTTTAAGCTATGTTTTGTTCCATTTGTTTTGTATATATACCTGATAATTTTTTGGAATCAATAATCTTGCTTTAATTTGAAATGTGTCAGTTGGTGGTTATATATACATTAAAAGTAATTTATTTCAAGTATTTAATTTATTAGAATTTAAATAACTGTGCTGTAAAAAGCACTATATTTCGCCATGAAATAATATAAAATACACTGTAACTGTAAATTGAAACAACCTTATCAAGCTAAACATACTTTATCGAACACTTTCTGGTATATTTTAAAACTTTAATGCACTAAAAACCGATAATCAGTATTCGTAAAGGGTGCCTATATTTTTTCCTATACAAAACTTTCAGATGAAAGAATATTTATTCGTTCAGTGGTCAGGTAGCTGCTGCACTGTTTCTTCTTATTAGAAAAAGAAATAATATTTATAAAACTTAGCACCCCACTCAAATATATAATAATTCAGATAGAAATGTGTTTTTTACGTCAATTGGACTGTTTTTAATACAACTACTAAACCAAACATGCTTTACTTTTTCTAAGTATAAAAAAATAAAAATAGTTCTGATAAGTGTCTTAAAAGTACTTAAAAGTTCCGATAAGATAAACGCACGCGATAATGCCTATGAATAATTACTATCGGAAGTAGTAAATATTGTAGGGAATTATTTCGGGCAGCGTAGACTGTCATTAAATTTCATGTGCTGCCCATTTGGGTTTTATTTAAATACAAATTTATTTTCGCTACCAAGTGACGTCGAGCATATTCATTAGGTTTAAATGTATTTGTAAATTATATTTTTATATGGAAATGTTGTTTTGGGAATTCATCGCGTTTCGATTTAAGTAATATCATGAAATTTTTTTGTAACAAAAAATATTTGAATTTTAAGGGTCGTTATGACTGTTATATGCGTTATTTCCGCCAGTGTTTATTGTTAGTTATTAATTGAAATATTTGTTTAATTTAGAAATAAATAAACTTAAGTTTGTCCGAAGATGCTTTCCAAAGAGGCGAAACACGTGTCACATTTAGTAACAAATATTGAATTATGAAAAAAATCAATTATATTTTAACTTTTAATATGATGAGGGTTAAGTGGTTAAAATAAAATCGCTATGATTTTATGCTTGGTGGAATTTCAATATTTTAAATAATAAAAACAATTTTTTAGTAATTATTTCTACAATACATTTTTGATCAGGACCGGTTACGCTCATCGCGAGCATTATCAACTGATGTTCATACATACGTTCATGCTCGCGATGAGCGAAACCGGTCCTGATAAAAAATATATTGTGGAAATAAGTACTAAAAATGTGTTTTTATCATTTTAAATATCATGCATTTCCATAAAGAAGTGACAGTTAACACCTCAAAAAGGAATTTCAATATCAAAATTGTACTATTGAATCCTTGTATAACTTGACATTTTTTTTTGCGACGCGGGTTTCAACTGAAGGGGAATTCCTCTTCTATATAACCGATGCAAACTATAGTTGTGTCAAGTTGTACAAGTTATTGTGTCATTTGTATTACATCCGTGCGATAGAATGCCCGATGATGTCAAAAAACCAAACCCTGGTCGTGAATGACAAAACATGTGAAACTGTAGAAAGTTTCAACTATTAAATCTAAAGCTGTGTAATGTTGTACAAATACAGTCGCATTTATTTGATGCTATCGAATAAAATAGCTTTACTTAACACGTTCGGTCCTAGAACCGTATTTTTACATGATATGCAGACCATGCGTTGAATCCCGGAAACGTGTATTCACGTGATGTGAATATATAGGATTTGAAAAGGTGTCTAAATTTTGATGTATAACAAAATGTATAAGAAAAATCATAATTACGGTAAGCTACTCGATTGATTCTTAAACAGTAGTTATACCAGTGTTTTTTTTAACGTAGTTACTATTTTATTGATAATAAAACATTTTTATCATTGTACACATGATTACACAGTCACTGAGTTCATTTTGAATTATAACTTTTCATAGTACGGTAAAGTTAATGTATGTCAGGGTACATAATTAAAAATATTTTGACACCAATAGCAGCAACAGAAAATAAATAATCGTTCAAAAAAGTGAAGGTTGAGCGCCAAACAAAAAAAGGTTTGTTATACCCGGAACACATTAATCGGAACACTCAAAATTTGTGTAAATGTAAATAAATCAAATTGTGTATGAGATAAAATACTCATGCTTTTCCTTTTGAGAGAATATTTTATGGTATTATGTGTGGAACATAAGTCGTTGAAATTTCCTCTGCGTCTTTGATTGGTGTCACGTACTTGTAAGGTCCATTTTTCAATGACTTTATATCTGACTGAATGTGTTGGATGGCGTTTTTTGGGTTGACTTTGAGCGCGTCAATTGATTGCGTTTTATTTGCAAAGACGTGATTTTAGATAGCCCTAACAGAATAAGTCTGATTGCGATTGATTGTACAATCTCTGTGGCCAGTTACATGTTTTCAAAATTTGATGACTTGTATACTTTTTCAATATTATTGTATAATATTATAATAGTATATTGTGATTTGCCGTAGTTACTTAACAATAAAAAGCAAGTTCAACAGATGTCAAATCATTAAAATGGCCTAAAAATATTAACAAATTATGAGCGTTCTTATTGAAACACCCGTTAAAATCTTGCTAATATAGAGGAAGAGTTTTAATTGATTTTACTTGTTAATGTAGTTTTAAAAATCGACTCAATCTCATGTGATTTAGATAAAAATGGCACAAGTACAATACACTGCTTCTCTCGGTGCTTAAAATTAATTTTATATGATATTTTCTAATATAAAATGTTGATAGTTTGCATGTGTGTGTGTTATTAAAGTATACATATGTATATATATATATATATTGCATACTTAAAAAGCTATTGTGAAATTTGTTTAGAAATTTCAAAGCTCGATTGCACCAGTCTTTTTTGTCGAAGCCAAGAATGTTCGATAAGCTTTGTAGTTACGGTTTATTGTCGTCATAAAAGGTATTAAAAATGCAAAAATATTTTCATAAAAGAATTTATTTTCAAGTATTTGTGAAAATGGTTTTAGTTTACTTCCAAAGAAATAAGCTTCAATTAAAGTAGGCTTATTCTACAAAAATATGTATTAACTATCATAGTTTCTTCTTATGACGAAATAAATTCGAGATTTGAATCGATGAAAGCGAACCTCATCAATGTGAATTAAGGAATATATAAATATTGCTATGTCGCGATTATTCAAGTAAAGCAGGAGTTCCCAAACTTTTTCAGTTTCTGCCACCATTAAAATATTAGATTTTTTTGTGGTGCTCAAAGTCAAATCATTGGTGATATCATGGCAAACCTTATGGTACTTGTACCTGTCTCGAAAATATTTATA
The DNA here is from genome assembly GCA_028555115.1 of Himalopsyche japonica. NCBI lineage: Eukaryota > Metazoa > Arthropoda > Insecta > Trichoptera > Rhyacophilidae > Himalopsyche > Himalopsyche japonica. Next base: position 342,651 of record JAHFWJ010000146.1, read on the forward strand.
ATGAGACTGGAAACCCATTAGGACCTTGGTTGTTATAAAGAAATAATATTAATAATATTTTGTATTAAAACAAATTTTCTCTGGCGCGCTGCGGCGCACAGTTTGGGTATTTCTGAACTATAGTTGTACTTAAAGTAACAGATTTGCTGTTATAATTTAGTAACAAGACCTTGAAAAAAATAATCGACTCGAATAAATTCTTTATGTGATCTTAGAGAACTTTGCTATTCTGCGCATGCGTGCTAGTTGCGCAACTCATTGAAAACACGGAGTGTTAAAGTTGGGGGTTCAATAATTAACATAATTGCATGTGAAAAGTTTCATTGACGATAAATACTGTTAATAAGTCATTCTTGAAAGGTTTTGTTTGGAAACCCGGGTAACAATTGTGACAATTCAAATTTAGCATTGAAATTCCATCAAGCACCTTCAGTGGATATCATAAATTAGATTACGTTTATTTCAACGAAAAAAAAGATTTTAATAAAATTTAATTAAGGAGAACGATTTTATCTCGCGCTTCAAGAAATAAATGAAATCGATTCGTCAAATTGTTTTAATTTGGCGAGACATGTGAAATTAAAATTTGCTAACATTGTCACACTGTTTTTTCACGCTGCCGAAAGTCGTGTTACAGGAACGTCAACTGCAGTTCGCCCTCCGGCGGCCGAATGTATGGTCGCATTGAATATTAATTTCACAGGCGTAGTGTTTACCCATGAGTTGTTTTTTTCGTGCGCGGTAAAATTATGAAAACAAAATTTAGAAAATTTAATGGCGGTGAACTATTTCGGTCGAAGCAGGCTACCTCGACTATCTAAACAGAATTTTAATGTTCCACAAATGGACGGGATGAATTTTTAATGGAAATTTTATCGACACCACATTTTTACGCTAGATGCTGAAATGAGCACAGTACCGGATGCGAACTCGAAATGTGGTATGCAAAGCATCAGATAAGTGTGAGATTTCTGTGAAGACTTACGTTCAAATAAAAAATCTTGGCTAAAAATCAGTGCAGGATTCAGAAATAACTATTATTATCCGAACGTTTGATTTTTGTTACTTTTTATGAAGTACCATAAAAAGCTAAAAAACATTTTTCAGCATTGTAAGATTTATGAACTCGAATTGAGTGTGCTCAAATTCATACGTGGACTTGTATGCATTAAGATGGTCAAAAGGTAAAACATGTCTCATTAGAAACATATTTCATAGAAATACACCAAAGCTTATCTTTTATAAGAACTATCAACTTATGATCAGTTCATAATGCTTGCAGTTCTTATCATGATAATATTCAAAGTTATTAAAAAAGTTTTTAGTATTTCAAACAATGAAATATGACACCGTGAAAAAATAGCAATGCATTTTAGTTCTACAAAATTTTGTAGAACTTCGAAACTTTTGTAGAATTTTGTAGAACTAAAATACATTGCTATTTTTCACCGTGTTATAATCGAGTTCTACCAAGTAAATGCCAATTCAATCAATAAAATAAAATATCACTATTTTTCTATATTACATAGTAAAATCAATCAGAATCGACTTCATTCATTGCGAGCATTAACAGCGCATCTGAAACGAATATGTACGTTTATTTGGAAAACAATTCAGGGCCTAATATTTAGAAACTCGTAAGCTTAATGATTTCTGAAAGGTTATTTATCGGGTAAGCACTTCTTAAGTAAATAATGCCAAAACTAAAAGTATTTTTTTTATGTGAACTCTGTAATTAAATTGATAGTCACACCAAACATAAGAATAAGCTCAGAGCAAAATAATATCGACAATATTACATAATTTCCGTTAAACTATTTTGTATCGTCTAAAAAAACGTCCTCTGAATCGCAATTTTGTAACAAAATGTCTCAAATTTTTTTGTTAAGTAACTTTTCTTCGACGAATTAATTTGTAGGTAACTTTTTGACTAACATATTAAAGAATATTATTTATCCATATTATTCACCCATGAAACAAAAAATAAATATGTTTTAAATAGTAAAAACGCCTTTTTTAACACGGTGAAAAAATAGCAACTTATATGTAATATAATAATAATGTCAATTGTAATGTAATAGCAAAATAGCAACACCTTTTTTAGTACTTGTTTCCACAATTTATTTCTTGGTCAGTTGATAATGCTCGTGATGAGCGAAACCGGTCCTGATCAAAAAATATATTGTGGAAATAGGTACTAAACATGTGTTTTTATTATTTAAAATATCATGCCTTTCCATCAATAAGTGACTGTTAACACCTTAAAAGAAAACGAATATGTATGTAATATATATTATTTAAAAATGATTAAATAAAGATGGCCACACACAATTTAAGTGTAAACAAGTCGTATTCATAATATTGGAATCTATGTTATCTTATGGTGAAATGCTACCGTTTGGGTGCTTGAGGTATTGACTATATTAATAATTAAGAAAAAACCATTAAACATTCGATTTGTCGGGAACATTTACCGAAGAAATAATAATTGAATTTTAGTCATATAAATGCCGAAATTATATAAACCCTCGATGCCGACCTGTATAAACAGTAGGTAAATCGACCGCTAGTCGATTTTCGGAACAAGGATACAGAGCTTGTTAATCGGGACACGCGCTCCATTTTTTTCGCAGCGCTTTTCGCGAATCCATTTTCCCATTATTTTTTCATGAAATCCAATTATACATGCAAATAATGCTTGGATTTTCCAAGTCCCCGTAAATGAGTAACTACGTGACTAGAGTGTAAATTCAGAGAATAGTAGTTCTCGTGGAGTTTTATTATATGTTAAATAAATTAAAGGTTATGCTGTGTACTGTTAAGTGTATTTATCTGTGAGAAAAAGTGTTCGACTTAAATTATAACCGTGTCTTAACTGTGAGTTTAATTTTCCTGATTTATTTTTTATGGAAATGGTCAATTATTTGTGAAACGATTGTATATAAGCAAAAGTTACCTTACGTGAATATAATCTTAAGTTTTATATTAATTTATTTAAAAATAATTTTATAATAATAAACATTTCATTCTTTTTTTACTTAACCAATTCCCTCCATTATAATACGGTGAAAAAATAGCAATTTGTATTAATTCAACAAAATTTATTAAATATATAGTTGATAACTATGTCGGCTTACGCCCACATCAGATCTGGTTCTATATACATTTTGTTGAACTAAAATACATTGCTATTTTTTCACCGTGTTATAATGGCGTTCTACTAAGTAAATGCCAATTCAAGCAATACAAAATAGTTATGTCATATTTTAATATTATCAATTGTTACATGTTTTTTACGTTTTGATTACTGAAACGAATGTATTGAGCGGCGTAGCATTTGAATAAAATAAGGCCATTGTAACTATAAGTATACCTCATAAATTTTATAGATCTGAAATATATTACTATTATTTCACCGTGTTAAACGTGTGAAGTTTACCACGACACATTAGACGATATTTGAATAGAAAAATTTCATCTTGCCGAAAAGGTTTGTCACTATAAACTCTCATAAACATATGTTTATCCTTCTGACTGCTTATAGATATATCAAATAATGAGACAACCAATTTCATTGTGTTGAAAATTGATAGTTAAAAATACATTAGACATAACAATATCAAAACTCTTGTGAATAAAGTAGTTTTTGAATTAGAATATAGCTTGGTTTGTCCTGATAATTTTAATTGGGTTGGTTAACACCAAAATTATAAAATATAAAAAGTTGGAATATTTTTTAATTGGATAAGCAGGTGATTGGTTAAGTGCCAACTAATAACACACTTAAATCAGCCATCTTAATAGTTTAGGTGTCAGATCAGATCAAGTTAGATGGTTAATCACGTATGACATCAAGACATATTTGAATTAAATTTAAAAGGTCCACGTGTCATTTTATTGTTTATTACGTCATCTTTTACTGTATTAGATTTTTGTTGATTATAAATTTGAAATGGATAAAATATTGAAAGTTCCACGATTATTCTCTTTAGTAATAATTAGTCTTATTTGGAAACTTAAAAAATTGTTCTGAACACTTTTTTTTTTTCTATTTTCAGATGCTGGAGTGGACGTATCGTAATCGGTGTACGGAGCAAAATAATATTTAATTTGAATTTGTAAAGTAAACTTGTCATAACCTAATTAGTTAAATATGACAATTTATTAAATAAATCAATTACAATAATCAAAGTATAGCTTATATTGTTTACTTAATTTAAATAATAATATATTTTGAAAACTTTGAATCAATATATTGGATTAAAGGTTTGTCTCTAATATTGACACAATCGAAATTTGGTTTCAAGTAACTCTATTGAAAATTAAATTTTAATTAAATAAATTTTGAAATTATATTAATGAAATAAAACAATATTTAAATACTATATGTATAGAAACTTTACAAGCCTAAATGAATAAAAAAAAATGAAAAACCTACCGTCAGTGGGATATCAAAACTATAATATCGATTATTGGCGGTCTTATGAGTATAAGTCAAGAAAGACAATTATATTTTTATCAGCCATAATTAATCCACTCTCCATGAGGAAAATGTTCTAACTATTTTCACCAATGCTTAGTTATATGACAAACGTCATTAGTATTTATACTTATAGACACATTTCATTATTTATTAATTGCACATTTAATGTCATGTAATATCTGCAACGTATACAGTAAGTCCCACTGAAGCGTTCTTATGTTCAGAATATATGTTTGTACGTAAAATGTTCGTTAAATGATCAGAAATTTACTCATAAGTCCGCCTGTTCCTCCGACCGTTATAAAAGTAATATTTGATAAATTTTGCAAATTTTGGGTATTAAAGCGATAAATTCAATTCACAAATAAGCTTTATGATATTTTAATTAGTGAGACGAAACAATTATTATTGTCAAGCATTTTTATGACAGTAGATATAGCAAAGCTAAATTACGTAAAATCATAGTTTGTCGATGCAAAACAGCTATCAAAAATTATAAAAAACTGAAAGTTCTTTTGTTATTACGCTTTATAACGGATATGAACCGAGTAAACTAAACTTTTGTTCACCCAAAAAAGTTAGTCATTTTTCCCAAAGCGTTTATTGTTTTGGTGATAAAATTAATTTAATATTTCAGATAAAAATAAATTTTATTTAAATATTTTTGTTATTTAATTCGGTGTAGATGAGATATAAATATAACACATTAAATTTAGATAGTTATAAAAATAAAAAATAAATAAATCTCTTATGATGATAAAAATATGAAATTAATATTATAAAGTTATTGTTTATAGTGATTGTGATACCCGAACCATGCAAAAATGGTTAGATTTCTAACAGTAACAACACAACCAAATAACAAAGTGCTAAGATCAAAATAAATGTTTAAAAAATAGTGCCAAAGTTATCAGGTCATCATGTCATACTACGGGTACAGGGAGCGCTCAGGTTCGGAGTCGGAGCGTGGTTCCGAGACCGACAGGGGCTCGGGTTCCGAATGTGGATCCAGGGGTACGGGAAGCACCGCGACTAGCAGCGGGAGCAGCTCGACCGGGAAAGTGCTTCCATATCCTGGATTTGCTGATGTGGCGATGCAGTATCTGACACAGGATACGAGGCCCAGGAACTGGTGCTTGATGCTGATCACAAATCCATATCCTTTTCAATATCAAAATTATGACTTTCTTTGATATATTATTGTGATAGGACTTTTGGATTTTTATGTTATTGTTTCTTTTATCTCTTCCGAATTTTCCACAAAAACAAATTTTAACCCTTTCTATGCCTGAAGCTTTAGTATGACCAGATACGAAGGGCCGCGATTTTATTTGAAATTTTTACTTATAAAAAATTTGATTTTATTTAAGTAAGTTTACCACTATGATCCTAAGAGATGTCGCTGTGTGGTTGAAATATTCAAATAATTAAAATTGTCGACCTTGTTGAGTTTTAGTATGTCTTAAGTGTATATAATTTTGTATGGCCGGCACTGCGCTCACGGAATTATAGGCCACATTTACACGTCTCTGGCAGAGATCCGGTGTACATCATTTTCAAAGTTGTTTGACTTGAAAACTTACCTTACTTAAATTGGCCAAATAGTAAAAAAAATGTGTTTCTTTATTTTTTGTTTCCACATGGAAAATTAAGATAATTTTTCATAAGTTCATTAATGAAAATTGTTATACACTCCATCGTTACATTTTGTCAAAAAATATTTCTAATTATTTACTAATTTTTGCGCTCTACTAAAATATTTTTTATTCGAAAATTATCATGATATTAGTCATTTTATTGCTTAAAATAAATTAGAACCAAATAACTAACAAACTTATTTCCAGGTACCAAATCCTTCAAGTATTAAAAGGTATGTAAACTTTGTATATTATTACGTTGAAATTTATATTTCTAAGAAAACGAAATGCCATATTAAATAGACCAGCAAATGTTCCATAGCAACGTTAAGTACGCAGAATCAAATATTACTGTGTTTCGTAGGTCGCTCATATATAATATATACAATATAACAAAATTTCCTTATACACCCAGTCCTTTTTTTACGCTAATTCGATTATACACGATTTTTTTGGACGGCACTGCTACATTTTTTTTACGCGCTTCACTCGTTTTTACGTAATTTTTTCCCCAAAATTATTTTAAAGAAGACCTTTATATATGATGCTAGGCATGTACGTTGCATTATTTTTTAATTAAAAAAATATTTGTATTTTTAAAACTTAATTTTGTAAAGCATTCCATTTTTTTAAATACACATACAATCGCCAAATGTTAACAAGTGTATCGGATATTATGCGAATTTATGTTTTAGGGTGTGTAAAGAAATATAATGCAATTGCGTGAAATCATTTATTTACGCGATTTTTTTTACGCGCCTTTTTCTGGAACCAATGTATCGCGTAAAAAAAGGACTGGGTGTATATATATATTAAATTGATAATTACTATATTTAAAAATGGCTTTTTATATATAAAATAGTTATTAAAAGGAAGGTTTGTGTAAAGTTTCAACTGTGATACTACTGAATATGTCGTATTACTACATTTGGAGGACAAAATTAGTATTTTCCTCACTCGCGTTACGTAAATGTCGATATATTTTTCATATAAAGACCGACTTAGAGCATAGAACGTATTTTAAGAAAAGATTGAATAAAAAAAGCTCTCATACAATTCAGTGACACGAAATGAAATTGTGGCATAGAATTCTCGCTTTGTTCTCATTGTTTACACAAGCTATTTTCATTCCTGAGTTGGAGGTTTACATACTCGCTGGTGAGGTCAAGTCCCTGACCAAAAAATAGCCACTTTTTATTATGAATTTGTTCTACCTCCATATACGAGAATGAAATCACTTCTGAAGGATTATTATAAAGAATTACTTTAGGCAAAGAAAATTATAATATATTGCTTATACAACATTTGTTTTATTGACCTATGAAATCTCATATATAATGGTTTCATAATTTTCTGTATTTGGCCTCTGCAGCTTAATGGCGAGGTTTTAAAAATTTTCAAGGTCTTGGTAATTTTTTCTTAATCAATTTTTATATCTAAGTGTAGATTGTTTGTACACTAATTGAGTTTGTTGAGTAGTTGTAATATTTTATCAGTGTATTAAGCAACATATTTGAAATCAATTATGATTCTAAATATTTTTCAAAATTACCTGTAGATTCTTATTATCAGAATTAATTAACGAAAATGTGATGATTATCTGGTATTGTAATGCTGTAAGTAGTGAAAATTGAACTATTTTTTTTATTTATGATATCGGCTGAGGGTGCTTGATGGAATTTCAATATAAATTTTGAATCGTTACAACTTTGTACGATTCCATATGTTTTGCCACTAACGACCCGGGTTTCGTCTCTCGGCATCTTCAGGCTTTCTGTCACACGGACGCAAAACATGTGAAATCGTACAAAATTGTGATGATTCAAATTTATTTTTTGTTTAAAATAGCAACGAGAGTGTCTAGTCAACGGTTGCTAAAAACATTTTGTTTATGGATCCGTTCTTTGCTGAACCATATAAAGGTTACTCCAATGTCTAATATTTAAAAAAAAATATTCGGCGTCAGTAAACTTGTGCAACTTATTGAGAACAATTTAATACGAAAATTACCTATTACTTAAAATTTTTGACTATCTTCTATTAAAACAGACTGTATTTAGCCGTCTCGATTTGGAGTTAATAAATTAAATTTCGAAGAAAAGTAAAAAAGGTTTGATTTAAAATAATAAATTCATATTTGATTTTTGATGAAAAAAAAAGTCAAAAGCTAGCAAGTGGGTGTGCTATGATTTTTTTTTTTAAATTAATTTACAATAACAATGTAGAAAATAACGGGCTTGCAAAATATTTCAATTTAAAATCACCTTAGGAAAAAAGTCAACAAAATTAATACTTGATGTGAAAAATGTAATTATTAATTTACCAACTGATAATAACCAATGAGCTCGTTTTATCCATGCTGGTATATGCTAGAATGAGGTTTTACTACAAAACAACAAAGGTTGACAATTGAAACGTATTGATAAAAGCTCTGGATTTCAGATTAAAATTACTTTTTCTGTTAATGTATAATGTTATCTTTATTCAGTCACATACCAACAAACGCAGCTTTTGTTTGTTAAACCAAAGCTTTTATGTGAACAAAGCAAATGAACTTTGATGAATATACGCATAAAAAACGGGTGAAACAAAAATCTATGCAAATTTAATATATCATGCATTTTCTGGTATGCAAAGTCAAATGAATAAACTATTACGTCGTCCAAAGCCGTTTTAAGTGCTGCACAAAAGTACGAAACTGTGATTGCACTCGGGTGAACTCAAATAGAAGTCACAGACTATTAAATGTGGATAGCAGTCGCAACTGTCTGACTTCTACGAAAAAGTCGTCTAATGAGACCAGCTTTATTATTATGAGTGCCAATCTAATGACTTTTAGTTTTTCTCTTTTTGATTATTCGACTTGCAACGTTGTGTATTTATTTTAAGCTAATCCACAACCGATTTACTCATTTGTTTAGTGTTTTACATTACATGCCGTGCCTTTACGTATATTTATAAAAAAAGAACAATACAACTTTTTCTAATTTGAATTGTTGAAACTTTGTATAATACAAACTCAATCTTTTTCTAATTTTAACGACGGATTGACTAACGTTGCTTAGTGAAATTTCGATTGTTGATACTTTGTACATTTTCACATGGTTTGTCTCTCATACCCGTGTTTCACCTTTTGTTATCTGCAGGCATTCTATCACACGTTTGTAATAAAACTAACACAGTAAATAATTTTAAATAAGTAGGAATTTTTAAGTTTTAATTTTACCGATTGCAATACAATGATCGTTGATTATTTTTTCTTTTAGAAACTTTTAATCAAAAGATCATTAAATATATTTTGTGTTAAAAAACTTATCATAGGTAATTGATTATCATTATCATCAAAACAATGGTATTGAAAATTATTTCAGTCGTATGTTTGAATCCTCATCTAAGGGTCTGTGTTTTTCCTTTGTTATTAGCTACTCTTGTATATACCTGATGCTAGTTGTTTGCCGGTTCTGTTGTATCCGTGTGATAGCATACATGCGGAATCTTACATAGTTTCAACGATTCAAATTTAATATTGAAAATCCATCAATTAACCATAAATTATATTTATTCTCTATCAATCCTTCGTTAAAATTAGAAAATAATTGAACATCAAGTCGGATATATTTAGCAGTATTAATATATGATGTAGAGGCCATATGAAAATTATTTTCTCAATTATTCTTTTGGTTTTCTATACCTGCTAATTATAAGCTCAAAATGTTGTATAGATAGCCGTGTTTGTAACTTATTTAATAATCCTGGCAATAAGCGAAACCGTTTCTGATCTCAAAATATATTATGTAAACAGCATTTAAAAATGGGCTTATAATGTCAATTTTTAAAAATTAACATTTAATTCAACTTGATACAAAAGTATATAATAGATATCTTAAAATAGGTTTAACGATACAATTTTTCAATAAACGTTTTTACATCCAATATCAGTTCAAAAATTAATTAATGTCTTTCAGGAATACTATTTGAATCACAGTACAAATCCGTAGAGACAATATATCCCTTATTGCATAAGAAATGTACGAATTCAAGGTAGAATCCAATGATCACTTTCTACAAAGCATTTAAGTGCTTCGCATGAACAATCGATGAAGCTCATCACGTCCAGGTTGGCTTCCTGGAAACTGTCATTTAGCTTTTTGATATACGTTCGGGCGGTAATTGAAGGCGGTCGTCTTACCACAATAGCTTCGCAAAATAATGTTACTGCAACACAAAACCGCCTTACTCAGACGACTTGAAACCAGCTTTGTAGATACAAGGCGTTGTGAACATTTTTTGTTCACAATAAAAATGCCTTCAATATAAAATAAAAAAACATACACTCTAATTTTACTAAACAAAACACGTGTTTGATTCTTTAAGCCTTATTCTTCGCAAATATAATATATATCTAAGGTTATTCACTATTAAAATAAGCAGTGAAAACACTTCTTAACTAAAAATTGAAGACTTTTTCCTTTATACTGGATATGGGGACAGAGTAAAAATCATGCTAATTTTATGATGGCTGATATGATTATATATGTATTACAATAACTAAAAGAAGAAAAATATAAGGAAAATAAACTTACTAGTAGTGGGTTACCTTTTCTATTTAAAATGTTGTTAGCCAATAATTTTTTGTTGCAAAATATTGTTAAATTCAATTGAACGTTATGGTCGATATACAATAAATCTGATTATTAAGGAACGGATAAAAAGATGTAACTGTGTTTATATATTAGTATATTTGTTTTAATAGTAAAATAATTGTATCGCAAACCATAATTTAAATCTTTCATCGTGCAACACCAAACGACGAAAGTCTATCAGTAAAATTCTATTGCAGAAAAATATGTAAGTTACTATCGAGCGTATCACCATCAACTTGTTTCAAACTACTGCTGTAGAGCAGAGTGCATATACAATGGGCGTACCTAGTTTACCTTTGGGGTTCTTTCTTCCGGTTTTCACTGCAGTTTTAATTGGCAAAGTTCTTCTTTACACAGCGAGCTTGAAGCTTGGAAAAGCGATAGTTTATTAAATATCTTCCAAGAAAACAGTTTCCTTGAGAAAAAAGTCGAGAATCTTATAGAAGTATCATGGCCAATGTTGGTTACAAATTTTTGATGTAAGGAAATTGAGCTTTTATCTTTATAAATATAAGAAGTCATTTTAAGTAGATGAAATTAATACAACAAAAGAAAATCACAATATTTCAATGTATTCTTAAACGTAGAATAATGTGTATAATAAAAGTGGACGACAATTATTGATTGAATAGTACTCTAAATAAATTGCTTTTAATAAACATATGTTTTGAGATTAAATCTTATTATTGATTTACCTTAATTTTGTTTGAAAATTATTTATTGTTGACATTATACTTTCAAACTTATTTACATTATTTTCATTAATATTGTATGATTTCATGTAAATTGTTTCTTAATTCTTGAACCCATTACTTTGTATACCTGCTACCTTTAACTCATTTTTTTTATGAATAGACTTGCTTATAAATTGTATTCTATCAGTTGATAATGCTCGTGATACGAGAATAAGTACTGAAGGTGAGTTTTTATTATTTAAAATATCATGCCTTTCTATCAAGAAATGACAGTTAATAGATAACAAGCTATAATATTTATTTTTCGGTGTATAAAAGTATTCATTAGTATCTTGTTCGTGCAAATGAGCAAAGCAGAGCTTATTAAAATTTACCACTTGACTACAGGACGAACGTTTACTGCTGAATTAAAAGAAACTAAAACGACAAAAATTAGGCTTCTTTTCATAATAACATGTGAAGTTGTTGAAAGCCTTAGAATATATTTCTTTTAAAACATTTTCCTCTTTGCTTTAAAAATCTTTTAGTTCTTCAAAGGAAAAATCTCTGCAAGCAAGTATAATTCTATTGAAAATTTTTTTCAGAAACATGTTTCAGGCAGATGTGCAACAAATAATAATGGCAGCACAGTTATGTATAAAATTGTTGTTCAAATTGTTTGACAGAAATTTAACTCATCTCGTATTTTACATTTAAATTATTTTCTTAATGTATTTTATAAGTAAATAACAAAAACAGTACGAAAATTTATTTTAAATCGATTTTTTAATTGCGTCACAATAATGAGTGATCAAAGAGAGAAACAGATAAAGAGATTTTTAATTCTAAATTAATATTTTATTTATTAAGTTTGTTTTACACTTAAACACTTGAATCACTTTTTGAATCATTTAATATTGGAATAATATCTACGTAGCTCAGTACGGAACTGGTTAAAATCGTTGAAAATAAGTTTTATTTCATATTTCCTGTTTATACAAGTCATAAGAATATGACGGTCGAACCGACCGCATAATTAACACATTATAGCCTAATTTATGGCCAAATCTCCTTACATATAGTCTGGCCTGCATTTTAATAATTTATGGATCATAACCAGAATTATTTGCCAAGAAAGCGGTGTGCGGTTTTTAACATTAACAATAATCTGAAGATATTGCTGGAACGTTGAGTTGTAAGCTAAAATTAATACCAAGAAAACTTAATTAAAATGTAAAATACACAGATTTTTTATATTAAACATAAATATTATACAAAATTTTTTGAGTGGAAATTGTTATTTCAGGTGACCAAATCACAAGTCAAAATTAACGGAACACTTATGTTCACCCAGATTTTTTTACATTACTGACAATTTTTTTTAGAATTTACTTAATTATTAGGTTGTAAATATTATCGGGTTTGTTGTTTAGTGCTCAAAAACGGTATTTATGATAGTCCTACTAAGAAGAGTTTCACAAAGTGATTTTTCCAGTCCTCTCTTTTATATTTACACTCTTTCCGAAAAAGAGAGATTGAGTGAATGAATAAAAACAACATTTTTATTGACACAATCTCAATAATGAAAGTTTGTGCTTTAAAAAAAGATGATGAACTAAGTACCGATACTCGCGTGTATTGTCTTTGAAATAATGCAAATTATTAATAATTTGCAAAATACTTTTCAAATTCAAATATATTCAGCATGACACTATTATGGAATTTTACATTAGTAGTGAAAGCGTTAAACAATAAAAAAACAAATAATCAAATACTATATTATTCGTAAATATATCGGTTGTTTTTTTGAGTATAGATCTTTGAAATGGAATAAAACAAAGATGATTTTTTTTAATAGACGTGAAATTTACCTTATTCAAAAGACAATCTTTTGGTATTACAATTTAAATATGATTTCTGGCATATGACCGGCACGGCTAGCTCGGACCTCTAATCTGGAAGTCCAATTTTCGATAACTTTTTCAAACATTTGTGGCTGTATATCGGCAATAACGCGGCGAATGTTGTCCTCCAATTGGTCAATAGTTTCAGGTTTATCGGTGTAGACTAGCGAATTCCCATATTCCCACAGAAAATAGTCACACGATCATGGGGGCAAATTCACTGGTCCGAAAGTGAAACTATGCGGTTACAAACGTTTCCTTCAATAAATCAATTGTGGCACGAGCTGTGTGTCTTGTTGAAACCACAGCCCCTGCACGTCATGGTTGTTCAATTGATGAACGAAAAAGTCAGTAATCATAGCTCTATAGCTGTCACCATTGACATTCTGGCCAAGCATCGTTTTTAAAGAAGTACTGAGAAATGATTCCACCAGACCATAAAGCACACCAAACAATCAGTTTTTCTGATTGTAACGGTGGCTCAAAATACACTTGAAGATTATCACACCTACATACCGCAGTTTTGTTTATTGATGAATCCATTCAACCAAAAGTGAGCTTCATCGCTAATGGACGTAATGCGCGATACAAATTTCGAACAGAACCATGATTTTCAAAATGAATTTACACAGTTTGGAAGCGTTGTTCATGCGTCAGTCTATTCATGTTCAAACGCATAACCAAACTTAGCATAATTTACTTAAGAACTGACAAAATGGCCGCCAGTTAAAAAATGTTGTCAACTTAAATATTTTTACCTCTAAAAAATCACCCCATATTTCACGTAATCAAATATATCGGAGATCATTATATATATATGATATAATCTACGAAATAATCATTTTCCTTGAGGCATAAAATTATGTGGTTCAAAATCATTTTTCTTTTGTTTACTTTTTTAATCAAAGAGATTTTCTTAGGGGCATGAATATTCTAAGCATTCTTTTCCCATACGCCTGTTGTACATTTTTTATTTTTGAAGAATCGGTATTTGTGAGAAATTACATTTTTTGATAATATTCATATCCCAAAGGAAATTCTTTAAAACTTTCCTGATTCATCGATCAGAAAATATTCCTTTGTGATATAACTGGCGTTTTTTTATTCCATGAAATTTTCGTAAAGAATTTTTTTCTTAAATTTACCACTTATAAATTAGCGGCGATATTTAATACAAACATAATTATATATATATATGTATATATATATTCTTAAATAAATTTCCGAGAAGGTTAAAATGGTAAATTTATTTGGGATGTTTTTTTAATAAAAATATATTTGATATTTTTTTATTTAACTCAAAAATATTTTAAGTGAAGTATTATGTATTACAAAATATTATAGGTGTGGGAAAACAGCTAAAAGCATTTCAAACCTTACTATTTTATGGCAGTATCTTAGTGGTAACTCCAGCTGTCTTTTTTCAAAAAGAGGAGAGATAGAAACGATTGTGATACGTCCTGTTGTAAGCGATTGCATGGACAAGATTAAGTAACAAGTAGTTCTTTTAGAAAACATACTGTTAAAATGTCTCACAATACATAAATCCACATTGAGACTGAACATGATTAAAAATTAAGAAAAAAAAACACTAAAGATGCAGTGAATATAATCTGCCGAAAATTCTATTTGCCTTCGTTTAAAAAAACAGGAATTTTTCTCAATACCCAATATGTCTGATTGATGATGCAAACAATTGCGAATTCAACTACAGTAGAACCTCGATTATCCGGACATATTGGAGATGAAGATAGTCCGGATAAGGTCAAATGCGGATAATCGAAAAAAATCATAACTGACATTCTGATCATTATTTCTTAAGATTTAATGAATGAATAGTTTGAAAATTAAATTATTTTTTGTTAAAATAATCAATTATCGATCTCTGCTTATAGCGAGCTTTTCTTTTCGATGCAGCCATATCGCGAATACTTTCAAGACATATAAATTGTCCTGAATTGCACTCTTCTTGACTCTTTAATCATTTCATGACAAAATCTAAACACTGAAAAGTTTCATAATGTTTAGGACCAGCTTCTCCCCTCTCACAAATCTCTTCTTCATCTTTATGATCTTGTTTCTCTGAGGCAGGTAGTTCTTAAATTATTTCCCCATCATTCAAAATATTTAAATTAATTGTGATCAATTTGTCGAGAAAAAAACTTTCAATGCGTATCGAATTTAGACGATTAATGATCCATATTTTACACACGATTGTTGGAACGATTGCATAAAAAACAAACGCAACGATCAAAATGTTAAGATTGTATTTCATCACGTTCGTAAACAGTGGACGCAATTCGCCAAGTGCATATCAGCAAATTCATAATATTTTTGTTTGTTTTGACCAATCCAGATAATCGAAAATCTACATAATTGAAGTCCGGATAATTGAGGTTCTTCTGTACATCTAAAAATGATAGATATAACCTTTCAACCCTACTTAGTTGATAGTACAGTGTGCTTTTGATGTAACTAGATATTGTGAAATCCCCCACTATTGTATTGTAGTATTTAACTTAACTCTAAGCTGTTAGCAGGTCAGGGATTGTTTTTTTTCATAGCATGGAATCAAAGAAAACAATAAATCAAATATCAATAAATCTCGTCGCTCACAAACTTCAGCAGTCAGTCAGTCGACGACTGATAGACCCTTTTTGATTGAGTGCCAAGTAACTGGCTGAAGGCCAAACCGTTTGTTAATACTAAACTATGAAACATGTAAATAATTCACGCCGCGTCTGTCTCACATCGCTTACAATTAGACTCGGCGATAACATAAATTATTAGCTTTTTTTTCGTCATAAAACAATTTTCGCATCGAATTCGATTTCGCTGAAAAAACTAAGATTGAATATAAAATTTATGAAATATGTTTATTGAGGTTATTGTGTACACTTTCACGTGCATTAATTTCTGAAGATGCCAAAAAGCGAAATCCGGGTCTTTCCGGTGACAAAACTTGTGGAATCGTACAAAGTTGTAAGAATTAAAATTTATTAACTTAAGGATCTATATTCTATCTATGTAACGTATTTTGTATAATATATAAGCGATGCAAACTGTTAACTACCTGTGGAGTAGTTTGCATCCACGTGATATCTATTGTATATATCGTATCTGAAGGTTTCGAAAGATCCAGGTCGTGAATGAAAATACATGTACAACTAACAGCTCATTACAGTTGATTATATAACAATAGTTAATAATAAAGTACAGCTCGCAGTGTCAAAGCTTTCGTATGAGAGCTTATTTTCGTTCTGAAATCAGTTTGGTTAACACTAACACTACCGAATTGCTTGAAATATTCAGTGATATCTTTCATGGTAGGTCACTGACTTAATAAAACTAAGTATTAAATATTGGTCTATTTAGCAGATGTATTTTCTAATATGTAATTTTTTAAATTAAATACAAAAAGTGCTTAATTTTACGTTTTTAAATCAATACCAGTATCCTTAGCAATAAGAGATTTTTTAATAAAATAATTTATTTTAACACATTAAGAAAAAAATAACACTGTTTATGTAATATATTATAATATTATATGATGCAAGTAAAATTATGTATGTGCTGTCATAAACTTTTCGGATTTCGGCTGTTGGCATTATCTGCTCGAGTAAATCAGTGTTCTAGAATGCCCATTGTTCGATTTTATATTTAAAACGTGAATATTGTTTGTCCAGTCAACATTTTCTATAATTTTTAGTCCATTCAGTAATTATGATCGACTTAATGTACTTGATGGAATTTTAATTTCAAATTTAAATTAAAAAAGAAAAATACGATTTCACACGTGGAATCTTTGTTTTTTTTTTATAAAAAAAGTATAAAAGACATTTTCAAAAAGAATTATAATTAAGATACCTCAAATGAAAGCCATATGATCCACATTGGGACCTGAGATGGAGTAAAAAAAACTTCTTAATGTTCTCGGTGATTTTATACTTTTGGATTACTTTATCACGTTAACTGATTATTATCGAAACCGGTCCTGAACGATCATTCGATCATTCGAACTAAAGCGGTCGAAATGCTACTAAAATTTGAGTTTTTATTGTTTAAATATAATGCATTTCCACCGAGAAATGATATTTAATACATCATAAGTGAATTAAGTTTCGCGATGAATTTATCTATAACATATTGAATGTGGACATAGTTATGACAAATCTACGAGTAAACTCACGGTAAATTTATTTTTATTTTATTTGACAAATATTTCATTTCTATATGCAATACAACTTTTTTTAGTTTATTACAATGCGTGTTCGTAAATGCTCGTTTTCAATAAATGATATACACCGTATGTATATTTATGAACATTTTTTCTTTCTTATTTTTTGTACCGTGCCATCACATAAACGCGCTATAAACATAAATGACAGCTTTCAGATAATGTACGCTTATGTTTTTATGTGGGAATAGAAAAAAATGTCCAACCCTTTTCACAATTTTTGTTTTATGCCATATTTTATTGTATTCGATGATGGTTTCATATTTCGGTCGCTAGATATAAAGGATAAGAAATGTTCAGTTCCATGTCGTTATATTTATAGAGTTGAAACTTGAAAAAAAAACAAAATATTTTTATAATACTTTTCGGTAAGTATAAATTACCCCAAAAGACCACCAAACAAACGAAGAAATGTGACGAAAAATATTTAAAAATCAGGGCTCGGTTAACGATACTCATTGACGGTCAGAATGTACAAATTTCTTATCGACATTTATAAAACAATACTTTAAGTACCGCACGAATTAAATTTTATTAATAACACAAAAAGCTAATTATACGGTAGTCACTGTTATATCTTCAAATTGTATATTTTTTCTGTTTCATCACAACCACAAGTGGCTTATATTCGATCAAAAAATTTACGTTACAAACGATTAGGTGTGTTTTTTCCGTGACACTGAATATGTTATATTGTATCTAAAACTAATCATCGATGAAGCTTTATTTTGCAACACTATTGTTCACTATAATATAAAATTTTGCCATAGTTTTTGCACGATATCAAAGATTCTAGTTTTATCATTGGTGATGATAATGTGGTCACATTTTGAACAGTGTAAAGGTGTAACATCTATATTGTATAGCACACATATAGGAATATTATGGTAATATTTGAGAATATCTGTAATATATTGCAATAAGCTCTACTAAAGAGATCTTGGGACAATATATATTGATAGAAAATCCGAAAGTTTAAATATTTTCTAACTAAATCAATGCAATGAGCTTTATTTAGGAAATACCACACAAATCCATAAGGCTTAGTTTGCCGATACCAGCTTTAAGCAACTTAAATAAATATTCTAAGAATATGCATTTTTAAGCTTTTTTGTGTAAAGCAATATTTAAAACAAATAAAAACCGCGTAACTAATCAAGTGGTTTCATAATAAATTTGAAAGTACATTGCGAAAAATACGCGCAAAAACGATCAACAGCTCGCCATAGTGATAGTTAAATGTTTATTTAAAATTATATTTTTAAAATTGTACTAGCTACACGTAAAAAATGTATTTTTTTTACTGCGTTCAAGTGAAACCGCGCCAAATAAGTCCCGCATAAATTAAGGGATGAGAATTTAGCTATAAACTAAAGAGAGAGAGAGAGTGTGTGTGTGACAAATATTATATATGATCACTGATAAATGGTTGTCAATTACGCAAAAAAAAGCTGGCTTCGGTACAATGATTAATTTTTTTATTTTTAAGTGCAATAAATAAACCTTATTATATTCATTAAAAGAAAATCATATGTGATTAATTCTGCTGTTGTTTATATCTTATTTTTAATAATGTGCTGGCAATAATAGATAAAAGAAAACGATGTGCTTTTCATTCTAAAATGGCATATTTTTGTTTCGGAATTATTACATTGTATTCTTATCTGAAAAAAGATTTCTTTGAATTTAATTCTAGAAATAGGATTTAAATACATTTTACGAAATCTTTAAGTCCTTTAATATATCTATGGTGGTTTTATTTTGTATTTTCTGATTATCATGTATTTCTGTACATGATTCATTGAAAATAGATTACGTTATATTCAATGGAAATCGAAAAATATGTGGTGAGAAATGGGGAAGGAAATAAGCTCGTGAGAGAAAAATAGTCCTGACAGATGTTTGAGTGCAGTGGCGCACACGTTTTTCTGACAAAAGAGCAATAAATCTAATCCATGTTTAGTTAGTTTCGATAAAAATAACTGGATCAACACGAAAATAAAATTATATAACAAAACTCTCTCAACGGTTATTTTCTATTATTTCGGAGTGAATGATTATAAATATAAAACTAAAAAGCGATTTTCCAGCAATATTTTTGTAGACAATAAATGGTTCAGATCGTTGTTTGTATAATTTTGAAATTATTCGGAAAATTATCTATAGATCCATAAACAGCTATGATGACTTCGATATCAATCGATAATATTTTTATTCAATAATCGTTAATCGTAAAAATGTTTTTGTGTCACTCATTTCTTTAAAAGTTTCACATATATATATATTTTTTTTTAAATAATAGTTCCATAATCTATGAATTCAAATTTTTTTTTCATGAAAACAAGTCAAATCCATTACTATATAATAACCTGAAAAATATAAAAAATTCAAACACTTCTTGTATGAAATGTCTATTTTGCAAAGATATTAAATAAAAACATTGTTATTAAATTAGCATTATGCACGTCACTGATTGAAAGATAAAATCTACCAATACTTTTACCATAACGTGAAAATTGCCTCATATCAATTTTGCGTTGAAGCTAGGCTCAAAAAACAACATTTTAAAGGTGAATACTCTTTGATTGTTATTATTAAGAATTACTGCCATTGATTGAATTTAAACACGGTGAAAAAAATGGCAATGTATTTTAGTTCTACAATTTTTTATGAGATATTGATGATACCTATTTCGGCTCACTCATCGTCAGAACTATATTCTGTTTATTTATCTGTATAGTTCAGACGATGGCGTGAGCCGAAACAGCTATCAACTACATTATTTAAAAAAATGTAGAACTAAAATTTTTTGGTTTATTTTCACGGTGTTATAATAGAGTTCTACCAAGTAAATGCCAATTCAGTCAATAAATTAAATTTAAACGCTATATAAAAGGGTAGAAGTATATCCACTCAAGCTAAGAAACATGTAAAATCATTCAATAGTAAAAAAAAAAACAAATTCTCAATTCCCTAATCACGTTATAAGGGAATCATATAATGTAAATTCAAACTCAGCGCCTAAGTGTTTGCATCTTTACATAATACTAAGGGTCACAGGATGATGGCTTTGGAACAGCTGAAAATCAAAAGACATCAACTGTCACTAAGGTTCTTAACGAACAAACCAATATATGTCTATCGCCATTGCTTAACCCGCTGCGGGGTATTTCTTTGTTTCTGTAATAGACCATTTCCGTGCCAAATATAAACTTATTGATATATCCGCCTTTTTAGTTTCATTTGCAATTTTTAGTTTTTTTGCGAGCAAGAAACAAGTAGGTCGTTAAAACAGGAGAGAAGATGTATTGTGTACCTTTTCTACACAGCTATATATAGATAAGCAAATGTTAGCTAGCTAATAGCTATCAACTATATTTAAAAAAATAATTTTGTAGAACTAAAATACGTTGCTATCTTTTTCACCGTGCTATATTACAATATATTATAATCACATTATTCAATGTGGTTTTTTGTATACAAAACATAAATTGTGAGTAAGAGAATAAAGTGTTTATTGAAGCATAGCATTTACATAATAGATCTATGTAAGTATGCAATTGTGTAGGATCAAAATACTTTTAGACATTCGTCATTGTATGTTCTCTGTCTAACTCGGACATTGCAATTGCTTCTTTAACCTATTTTCTGCGGCGATCTCATTCCCCGATCGTTAATTGTTAACGACTTCCGATCGGGGAGCTGATTCTGACCGATACGAAGCGCATTAACCTCACTTTATTGCGCGTCTGAACCCATGTTGTGGGTGTTTTATTCTTTCGTATTTTTACGATTGTAATAGGGATCATCTTTGAGAAAATAAAAGCTCGTCAGAGTTTCCGCTGATTATGTATTGTAAAAAGGATAGAATGGGTTAATTCCACAAAAATGTAAATAATTAAATTTGTTCTCAATAAGGACCAATAAGCGATATCGGATATAATGTTCAAAGGTATTATAATTGAAAACAGTAGAATATTTACATGTATTTTATAAGAGAAAACGTTAACTACATTCTTTTGAACATATGAATCTCCACAATAAATAGGATTAAAGACTAATTTTGTGATATTTTCACATTTGAATTGTTATAACTTTGTACAATTCTACATGTTTTGTCACGAACGACCCGGCTTTCAACTTTCGGCATCTTCAAGCATTCTATCACACGTTGCAAGAGAACTGACAGTCAGTTCGTCTTTGTGATCAGTCGTTCGTTATCGTCAGTTCTGTTGCATCCGTGTGATAGAATTCCTGAAGATGCCGAAAGGTGAAACCCGGGTCGTTAGTGACAAAACTTATGGAATCTTACAAAGTTGTAACAATTCAAATTTGATATTGAAATTCTATCAAGCACCTTCAGCCGATATCATAAATTAATTTGAGTCACACACAGATGCAACATAACTGACCTTGTTTTTGGTCTGACCTGACAGTTCTGTTTTATCCGTGTGATAGAATGCTTGAAGATGCCGAAAGGCGAATCCCGGGTCGTCCAGAATTAAATAGGAATTGGAATCCTACAAAATTGTAACAATTCAAATTTGTGATATCGACTGAGGTGCTTGATGGAACTTCAATATTAAATTTGAATTTTTGCAACTTTGTACGATTCCATATGCCTCGTCACAAACGACCCGGGTTTCACCCATCGGCATCTTCAGATATTCCATCGCACGGATGCAACAGAACTGAAGTCTGAACAGTCTTGTTGTCAGTTCTGTTGCATCCGTGCGATGGAATACCTGAAGATGCCGAAGGGCAAAACCCGGGTCGTTTGTGACAAGACATATGGAAACGTACAAAGTTCCAAAATTCAAATTCAAATTTGACTCAAATTAGTTGGTAATGCTCGTGATAAACGAAACCGATCCAGATCATAAAATTCAATGTGTAAATTGTACTAAAAATGTTTTCAAAATTTTCATCAAAATTTCCATCAAAAAGTGACTATTAAAACATTAGACGTAATAAATCAAAATAGATAAAATATGAAGTTGTATATAACAGGTTGTAATATTACATGATATATCGTGAGATTTTTCCAATCGAAGTAAATCGCATTTGAAGCGTTTAATAAATTTTATTTTTGGGGTTGAACGTCTTGAAACAAAGAAATAAAAATAGAATATAAGGAAAAGGGGATGAAATAAAACACAATAGTGAATAGAGTGGAAGTTCTCCCTAAACTTTTAGTGCTACCTGTTGTGTTTTTAGTGACACCAAACATTTTATTTAAAAAATACAAGAATTTAGAGTGTTAACTTAAAATACTTCAGTCTTTGAAGTGTTCATAAAAGGTCATAAAATTGTGATCATCTCAAAAAAAAACATATTTATTCAAAGTTTATACCGAAAATGTTTTCAAATTTAAACAAAGTTTCATTGATAAAAGAATATGTTTCTTTGTCATCAAAGCTAGTACGTTTTCTAGGATCTTTGCTATTTTAATTTCGGTTGTAATATTATTATTGCTTTTAGTCTTTTTTCAAAATAATCGAACATTTCTTTGATATTTTTTGATTAAAATACACTATTGTCATATGGTTGATAAAAAATTCCATAAAAACTTATAAAAGGTATGCATTTGTAAACAAATAAATTTAATTTGATATTTAAATGAATATTGTTACGCGAATAGATGAAGAATAAAATAAATCTTCATTTTACACGATATTAGAAAGATTAAAAACGTTTTTGGTAATAAAAATATGTTTTTAATATTCAAAGAATGTCTGAAGTAAATAACATAGAGGGAATCTAGAATTAAACGATTTACTCAAGCCTTCAAAATCATACATCATTTAACACTCAGTAATGCCAATTTGAATTAAAAAATTTTGACGGGGGTGTTTGTGATGTGAAGTCTCAAAATATCAAGCGTATTGATAGTTGTTAAATAATGACAAAATGTTGTTCACCGCTGTAAGAAATTGCGGTTGAGATAGAAGCAACAGTTTGGGAAAATTCACCGCGTGAAATGTCTGAGAACACCAAAGAAATCCTTCCCAGAAGCAAGAAGGAGCTTTAAGCTTTCTTTGTGTAATTTACAACATGTATTTTCTTTGCTGCTTGCTTTGTCACTATCTTGTGCAAAGCTTTTGTGCATATTAAATTCAAGTATGTACATAATGTTAAAATTTTTTCAGTGTCATTATATGTGAAATATTTTAATTACAATGCTGCTTTGAAAGCGATTAAATTTATATGAATAACAACCCATTCTCGTATTATTCTGCTAGCTTCAGATAAAAAAAAACAATAGCGTTAAAAATTATTTCTCATTCCTGAATCGTTATTGTGTTAACAAGCCTTATTCTAGAGACTAGTGTTATTCAATTTAAAGAGAGAAACTGTAAATTGGAAAATAATACAAACTATGTCAATTAAGAAACGATTCATATATGTATCTATTATATTATAATATGAAACACGAAAAAATTGTGAACCGTATTCAATGTTGAAGGAAATTTTATTTTCATATTTTCAAATTATTTCCATAGTACACGACGTAACGTTATACATGCGTTTGATTTTGTGCAAGACTTACAAAAGATAAATAAAAATGTTTTTTAGTACTTTAAACTGAAGAACGAATATTTATTTTTAGGTGAGAACAAAACATATTGATTAACATCAACATGACACGGAGAAGCTTCTTAGTGGAAGTTTATCAACATTTTCGTTTCAGTTGTTGTTTATCTTCTGATGAAATATATTTACATATTTGCAAGAAAGTCTAACATTAACATGTAATGTAGAATTCAAATAATATGGTGATTGATTGAATTGGTATTTACTTGGTAGAACTCCATTATAACATGGTGAAAAATGGTAATTATTTAGTATTTAGAACTGTTAACTTTCTGACTGCTAACATCATAACTATTGAGACGGCTGTGTTGATAGTTGATACCCGAGAATATATGAATTAACAGTGGTTAAAACCTTTTTTTACTTGCTAATTTTTAGTTTAATGTATTGTTTGATTTGTCCTGACAAACTAAATAAGATTGTTTCAAAGAGATATTACTCAATAAATTTTTGAAGTCTAAGTGTTGTACTATCTTTTAAACGGTTCAGCAGGGAACGAGTTAATATGCGGCAGCAATTATTTCCCCGGAACTCTCAGTTATTGTTTACCGGCTCCTGATACACAATATATCAATAATCATGTTCTTTTTAATGCTGTAGAGAGAATAGAGCCAGACTCTAGTACATTTCTAAATATGATAAAATAAAATAACACATTTAAAAATTTTCACTTATGATTTGTATAATTTCCTTGGTAAATCAATCACACGTTATAAAAATAAATTTATATTCGATATTTTGAGCTTTTGAAAGTAACGTCGTCGCTGAAGATTTTCACCCCTCAACGAGTGTGGTTGGAGTAATTCTCGAAACTTTGTCTATGAGTAGCTCATTTTATTTATATAGAGCCTTACAACGAAGGCCTGCTGGCTTTATATTTATTATTAAGTAAGGACCGGATTGGACGCTTCGCAAATGTTGCGTTGTTTTGACAAGGGATTACAGGGGCGGATCGCAGCGGGAGGCTCACTTTGCCAAGGGACTGTGAGTCGTTTGGGGAGGGGGGGGTGAACTTTTCAATGCAGCGGTCTGGGAAAGGGGGGTAATAAGCAAACACTCGCAAAACGAAGAATACTAACGGATATCCAAATATATTATTAATGGCGAATTTTCACGGGTGTAAAAAACGCTTTTCGCTTGGGAAGTGATATGTATAGTACTATTAACGCATTTTTTACGGAAGGTAAATGTTGTGCCCTTTGATTACTTAAAGCTTGTTGAAAGGGGCTAAAGGATTCCGTTCCACTGACCAATTAAAAGAGTTACATTTATTTACCTTTATTCAACATTAAAATATAGTACCTGGTTTCCTTATTGAGTTCCATTTTTGAATTGTTTATTATTGAGTTAGTTAAGAGATCTTGTCTCATTTATTAAAGCAGGCAAAGATAGCAGAATGACTATAGGGAAATACAGACTTTTTAATTTATGATATCGACTGAAGGTGCTTGATGTAATTTCAGTATCAAATTCGATGTTTTGTCACTAACGACCCGGGTTTCGCCTTTCGGTATCTTCAAGCATTATGTCACACAAATGCAAAAAAAGATTTATATTAAAAAAAAAACTTTTTTCACTATCAAAAAAAAACGACGACAGTATAAAAATGCTTTTTGATTTTTTTAATTTTCAATTTAATGGATGATTTAAAACTCGTTTTCACATTTTTTTCCCTATAAAGATGGTTTGCTTAAATCCGATATACCAAAAAAATTGATTTATGATATCGACTGAAGGTACTTGATGAAATTTCAATATCAGATTTAAACTGGTACAATTTGTATGATTCTATATGTTTTGTCACTAACGACCCTAATCGGCATCTTCAGGCATTCTATCACATGGATGCAACAGAACTGAGAGTTGACATCTGTTTTTCCGAATATTTAGAAAAAAGTTTGAATGCGTACGGTTATAAAATGCAAAACTTTTAACGGAAATTAATTCGCTTTGTGTTTTCATACCAAAATTTCCGTCGTATCGGTCATCTATAATGGTTTTATAGTATCGAATTAATGTTTTTCAATCAATATTCAAATTTTAATCTGTTACTCTGTAAATGGTTTGAAATGTACATTCGGCTCAATTCGGAACGCATCAAATTTTGTTGCATATAAAATGAGTCACATTTCGAAACGTAGCGATTATTAGTCTCCTGTATTATTCAAATTTCGAACTGATCATTGGTAATGCAAGCAGCTGTCGATAGACGTGTTTCATTAACTTTTCAAATATAGAATGTGACGCGTCGGTAATGCAAACAATATGACGGCCGAACTTCCGGTGTTCATTCCTCGAAGCAATTCAAACTATTCTATTTGACCGTTTCTTAATTCACGTGGTTCCCATACTTACACGCATTGTTAAGAAATTATATTTTTCACAATCTTACAAGGCCGTTTAGTGGGAGATCGTGTATGAAATTGAATAGCATTCAAAATTATTCGTAATATCTATACCCGTTATGAATGAATATACAGCGGCTGTTATACGGCCGTTTTTCTCAACGCAATTCTAATGATAATTAAAGAATTTTTTGCTAATACAACCAACAATCTTTGGGCTACTTAGATGAAACTTTATTTGAAAACGTCGACAGATTAATCATTATAATTTATTTATTCATATAAGACACAATTTTAAATAATTTAAAAAAATAATTAATGAATCCTCAGGTTTTAGCACCATTATATTTTCTTTTCCCTTTCTCAATATTTCCGTTTATATTTTCACGTTTTAATCACTTTTCAAAACTTAAAAGAAAATTGCTTGTTAATTATAATTTATGATATCGACTGAAGGTTCCTGATGGAATTTCAATATCAAATTTGAATTGTTGACACTTTGTACGATTGAAAATGTTTTTTCACTAACGACACGGATTTCACCTTTCGGTATCTATAGAATAGAGTGCCTGAAGATGCTGAAAGGTGAAACCCGTGTCTTTTTTTTTTTACATAAAAATTGATGCAATCTATAAAGTATCAGATGAATGTCAACATTTTGTCTACTGAGACGTATTGAAGCGCCTTCCTGTTCAATCATTAATACGGACATAGAGAGAGCGAAGTTTTAACTAATATTATCATTTGTCAATCTTTGACGTATCTAAAAAGATAGATTGAGTAAAAACAACGATTCCTAGACTAGAACACAGCTACCCAAACTGTGTAGCTGTTCTATTAGGGCGCCGTGAAAATTATTCTATACAAAATATTATTAAAATTATTATTATATTAAATGTAACGTAACAATATTATTGCTACATAAAATATATGGTAACATAGGGTTTGCCATGAGATTACCAATGTTTTGACTAACGGCGCCGGAGGCCGAAAAAAATTGAGGTCTCCTGAACTAGAATCTTCTTAGACGCTTAATTGAGAGTACGTGTGCTTAACACAGGGATAATAAATTGTAAAATAGATTATTGAACGACTACACAGGTCTGCATATTTTATGCGCAAACAACGAATAATTTTAATGAAAACTTCTGAAAATTAATAATAAAGTACATGTTGTTCCGTTATAATCTCGTTGATTTGAATATGTTCTGCTTAATTTCAAATTTCATATTATTTTCTCACAACAGATTAATTTTTGATGGAATTTCATAAATAAATGCTCTCGTTGTATCGCTGCGTGATAATTTATTAAAGTTCTAGCGCGCATTGACTGTAGAAGCTAATTTTATGTGCCAATTTGAATGCAAATATTCTCTTTGAAGTGTTGACAGTACGCTTCATTTAATTTTTTCGAATACGAAATATATTCGAAAATACTGAGATTTATTGTTTGTTATTTCTCCACATTTAATTATTATTAAAACCATTCATAAAGTTGCAATTTTCGAGCGGATGTGTAACAAACAATTCTTAGAATACAATAATTCATTTCTTCTTTGCAACTTCCAGGCATTTTGCTATAATAATATGCCGATTTTACTGATCTTTTGATAAAAAGTTTACCATAGCAATTTAAAGAATTAAGTCTTACTTAACTAGTCAAAATACATTATAGGTTACTTTAAAGGTGAATTTAAGATAACACGGTGAAAAAACAAAGTCTATATGATATGTAGTTAATAGCTGTTCCATCAGAAATATGTTTAAACGTACATTTACAAAATCTTTTTATAGCTGTGTCGAAATGATACGTAATACATATTCTCTTCTGTTGTAAGAGTCTTGTTTCATATAGTGTTAATAAATTCTAAAGTGTAATATATTGATTCCATGCATTTCTCAAAGTGAGAGATAATCTGAGTTTTTGGGGAAAGTATTATACTAAGATGATTTATTACAAAAATGCATTAATCTTCCACAATGGTCTGAGAAGCGGTGATAGATTTATATACAAGTTAGTCTAAATGGCTATCAAGTATATAATTATATAAATTGTGTAGATAATTATAATTGTGTAGTGAATCCATTACTGTTTTTTATTTATTTATATATACACGTTATAAAAATGTTTAAATATTTATAAATTTAGTGTTAGACATTCAATAAATAAACAACAAAACAAATTATAAGGATAACAAGAAAGTCAACCGAACAACCTCATGAAAAATCTACTTTCTTCCACATGGAATATGTCGAAATCCGAAGCAATACTGTTGAACATTGTTAATGCTCTTACCATTGGCATCCCCATTGGCAGACCAGTTCAACAATTTTTTCATCGTGTTATGATGGAGTTCTAGCAAGTTAACTCCAAATCAACCAATAAACTTGAGATATAGGACATGGGTGTTTGTAACTCGAGTTTCATTAAAAAATGATTTGAGGTTATCGATAGATATCAATTGCGGAGATAATATAAAATTAACGTGTTTTTTTTATTGCTTCTTATAATATATTTATTCTGAAAATAACCGACCGTCTGAAATCGAATATGTACAGTACGAAAAGAGATTGTTGCATTAGCATCAACCTGAAGCACAGGGTTTTGCTATCCATTAATTCCCCACCGCTCACACGGCAGTATAATTCGAGAGCAGAATAAGCAAAAATATGATCGATAGTATTGCCCGGTTATATTTGATTTGAAATGTTCAAGTCTGGCCTACGTGTCATTCCAACTTGGTGGTTACTAAGGCGATATTAAGTGAATATTGAAAATTTGTGACGTCTTACAGCGACTGTACTTACCTGCATAGATATACACAGGACTCAAAATAAAATTAGAAACAGATTTAGGGACAGTCAGCATACTTAAATGCAAGCCATCGAGTCAGGGACGATTGATTGATCCTGAGACAATCTTAGCAATTAAATAATGTGAAAGCTTAACGTAGCACCTTACAGAAAACGACTGCCAATACTAGACGAAATGACGTTGTGGGTTATAGTGAGCATGTATTGTATATTATCTGTTTCAATTTATGACAAAATAATATTCAAATACATCAAATAGTCAATATGGCAACACAATTCTTATTCCCTGCTGATTTGCTTACAGGATATTCCAATAATAAATATTTTAAAAACTAGTGGTTTTAATATTCAATAAACTTATATGATGGATCACATGAAAAATCAGGCAATATTCAAACTCCATATATAACATATAGAATAAAGCTTTGATACTGGAAAAGCGATTATTTTAGTATCACTTACCAATGTACTGCAATCAGTGGCTTAGTAGTTTTAAGGTAGTAATTTTTTATCCACGTGTTTGATTATCTCCTAAAAATATGTATTAAGCATATATATGTTAACTAACTAACCACATTTGAGTGATTTCAGTTGATAATGCTCGCGATGTGTGAAACTGGTCCTGATCAAAAAATATATTATGGAAATAAGTACTAAAAAATATGTTTTTATTATTTCAAATGTCATGGCTTTCCATCAAAAAGTGACAGTTAACACCTTAAAAGTTTGAGTGATTCATTAAGTGTCGGAAGTATGAAAAAGTTAAGGACTTATTTAATTTATAATTATTATAATGTACGACCTCAAATAATGATACTTAATGAAATTTTAATATCGAATTTAAGTCATTCGAAATATATGTGCAGTTATAAATTATGACGAGTTTTATGTAAGTTTGATGATCAGTTTATTGGATTGCTCGTACGTACGACAAAACTTGTAGTAGAATAATAATATTCTGCAGATGTTCTTTTTTCAAATTAATAACCTAAATAATTAGGTTACATTTTTTACTTCATTAAAAATTACCTTTTGTACTTTCTTACACGTTATCGTTAAAGATTAAAAGGTTTCCTTAGAAAAAGCACAGAATACACGCTTAAGAAAAGAAAAAAAAAGAATTTTCCATAAAGAATTCGAAACAAAGCAGACACGAAAAAACGTCCACTTATTTAAACAAACAAAAACAACCAAAAGAAATTCAAATAACAACATTGTATCTGAGAATTTTTTCAGTGATTTAATATTCAATTGTTTTTGAGAAAATTAAATCAGCCGTAAATTTTTTTCAATTTGTCAAATGAATTTACGAAATCAGACTACATTTGTGTATTTAAAATATTTGTATACATTTATAATACACAGGAGAAAATATTTACCATAATAAATTTATAATATTAAGCATAAAAATTCAAGATATTCATTTATATCAGAGATAACTTTATATTTATACGTGATATTTACTTGAAATTTTATTCCAAAATAAAATTTTATGTTTCGTCAACCATCATTTTAATAAAAGAAAATTTTTAAAGCAAATTTTTTCGTCTTATCTTCATATTTAATTAATATTCGTTCTATATTTTAATATTCAAAAATCTTCGTTAGATAACTAAAATAAAATTTTGAATATTAAAAATCAAATTTAGCTTTAGAAAAGCATGATTTCGTTTTAAGCCACTGCGATATCTGGAATATGTGACATCAAAGTCTATTGAAATTCTCTTTTAATGTAGTTTTTTGTAAAAGATTGTTTTATTCCAGATCAAAGAAATGTATGTTTTTAATTTGTAAATTAAAAATAACAATTTCAATGCAAATCACGAAGAATCATACACTATTTTATATGAAAAATACATAAATAAACATACCCAATTAAGTTCAATGCCTATTTTAAGCAAACAGTTAAGCCTCACTAGCTTTTTAAAAAGTAAAATCTGTTCAATAAGTCAACAATCTGAATGAAAGCTTGTATTTGTAAAATAGGACAATTGGTGTTCAATCTAACCATAAGATAGTCATTATAAATATGTAGGTATTTCTGAGATTAAAATTACTCAAATAGTTTATAATAGTCGTTGATTATTGTGAAAAACGTCTCAAAACAAATTCCATTTAGCTGTATTGGTTTAAAGATTATCTCCACCAATTTTGATAATCATTTTTTCACCTAATCTGTGCAAATCATGATTATATAACCACTTATATAGAAATTAATAATAAAAAAGCTGTTTTTAGTAACAAAGAAACGCAAAATTATAAGCGCAGTGCATATTTTATAAATACGATGTTTTCTTTGAGTGAAATACCGTGCTATAAAACCGAATAAAGTTTTCCTACGTAGTTAGTTGGGCAACAGAAGTATGAAAAGTTTTTGTTCAGTTTATTCGACAGTTAGTAACGTTATCTATGTCCGTTAAATGAATATAATTTTTGTGTTCAGAAGCGTTTTGAAATAAAATTTAGAAACAAAAATGCATTTGTGTTTGACAAGTAAAATTTTACTCTAAATGCTTTTTTTACTATATAATCGTATTATGTAGTATAACATTGTGTATATTATAATAACAGATTTCTTTTATAATTAAAAATCATAGTATAAGTCGAACCACTGTGGTACAGTGACAAATATCTTACGTAACTATTTTCACTTGTCTATAATACAGATTTGGATATCAAACTATTGAATTCACATACTTTTAAAAAATTTGCAGTGAACCATGGAGAGTTATTATATATACTTTATTTTCACATTTACATGATCTGCGACCATACTTAAGAGGTAAATTCAGTGAAATTGATTGAAAGGCTACTTATTTTTATGGTTGCTCCTGAGTCAACCTTACGAAAAAAAAATTCATAATTTCATACTGCACGACTTGGAAAAAGTATGAGAAATGAAATAAGTAGCAACAATTTCTTATTATAAGATACATTATAAGATAGAATATAAAATTAATTTATGATATCGACTGAAGGTGCTTGATATAATTTCAATATGAAATTTGATTTGTTGAAAGTTTGCACATATTTTGTCATTCATGACCCGGGTTTCGCCTTTCAGTAAGGTGTATTGAATTCAGTTCTGTTGCATCAGTGTAATAAAATTCCTGAAAATGTTTAAAGGTGAAACTTGGGTAGTATACATGAAATTGTTAATTGTATATTTATTGTGTTCATTATAATCACCAAATTATTTTTAATTCAACTATTTTTTTTTTCAATTTGAAATCATCAGTATTTTTTAAATTAATATTAGTTAAAAAGTGTACATCCATGAAAATATACACTTAATATCATTTCAATTACTTTAAACTCTCTACTTATTATCAAATGAATAATTATCATTTTGTGTCTTATATGATATTTCAATGTTTTAGAGAATCAAAAAATGTTGAATAGTCAAATGTACTAAAAATGGCTAATCTGTGACATATTGCGTGGAATTTCGTTGATTTATTCAATATCCTTATATTCTGTATTCGTTTTTTTCTTTGTATCAGAAAGGAGATATTATGGTTGAGAAAACAATTCGTCAGACTATAAAAATTATAATTAGTTTTCTTTATTACGGATAAGAATGGTGTACAGGATATAAAATACGTTACATTTTTAATGTGTCTAGTTTGAAATTAATACCACTCCAGTGGCACTATATTGTGACGTTGCAGATAGATCCCTTTACGTCTATTTTTGTGAACGAAGGCCCATTAAAACTATGGCAGATAGTACTTAACGATTTGAAAGATACTGCGGAGATTTTATTAGATAGCTTGAAGTTTTAACATCTCAAGATAGAAATTAAAACGGTAATGTGTTTATATTCATTAACATTGTAATCCTTTTTTTAAGTTATGATAGAAACTAGTTTTGAGAAAAAAACATTGACCAATGCAGTACGCGTTTATTTTATAGTTATGTCATTTCATTAAAACGTATAAACTTTTAATATAGACTATTCCAGTGTTATACTCTACAGAACTGGTAGTATTGTTGTCGTCGACTGGTTTTAGTTGCCATATGGAAAATTTATTGCATATACATTCAACCCTTCTATAGCGTAGTTTCTATAG
The DNA here is from genome assembly GCA_028555115.1 of Himalopsyche japonica. NCBI lineage: Eukaryota > Metazoa > Arthropoda > Insecta > Trichoptera > Rhyacophilidae > Himalopsyche > Himalopsyche japonica. The sequence continues at coordinate 376,055 of JAHFWJ010000146.1, forward strand.
GGAACCTGATATAGAAGAGTTCTTTATAGGAGGCTAGCTACCCATAAAAAAGTGAGCTTAAAATATTTAATTTTTTTCGTAGGAATCGAACAAAATTACCAAATAAAATATATTTTTCAATTATTTTGCTATATATGGATAAACAACATATTTACAAAAATTTTAATGTGACCTTGAAAATATAGTGCTTTGTAGGAATTTTTATATGACAATGGTCGTTATACAAAAAAAAAACTGCTGCATTCTCCATCCGAATTTTACTCTAGAAGGGTCGACTGTATAAAATACGTATTTCCAATATTTGTTTTTGCTATACCATAAAAATACTGAAACGTTCAAAAATCAAATCATCACAGGTTATATAAGATTGTTTCTATAATATTGAATTATTTTTTTTGCAATACCGTTTTATGATAAGATTTATTACATAGATAAATCTAAATTATTTTATAATTATAATATGACGAACAGCAATAGAAAATGTTTTTGACGAACCAAAATTGACGTTTAGTTAAAATAACCTAATGAAAGTAGTTAGTTCCCATAGTTAAAAAATCATGTGGTTTACTTTGTGACATAGACAAAAATAGCTTTTGCTTCCCGTTTATATATAATAGAAGCTCAAAGCTTAAGAATGGAATATAAAATATTTTAAAGCCAGACGAGAGGAAATTTTTCTTCCGATGCAACTTTTCAAATCGAATAAAAGCTTTCTCAAACAATTCCAACATTTTTCTTTCCTTTCCCGCTGATTTTTGTTTTTATCTCTTCTCCCCTTTTCGATCTACCGCGTTCGAAAATCCCCTGCTTATCTGGATTATATTTAGAATCAGAATACCATTTTTTTGTATTCGAAAGTAGCAGTTACTTCGCGGAACATACGTAATATACTTTAAACGGTTTACTAATGAAATTTTTCTTTTTGGAAATTTACATTTACACCCTTGTAATAAAATACTTGAAGATGCCCAAAGGCGAAACCTGGATTGGAAGTGACAAAACATGTCGAATTATACAAAGTTTTAATATTCAAAATTTTACGTTAATTAGATTCAAAATTTGCTGAATATTAAACTAAAACAAATTTCGTAATAAACTTGTGATAATAATGTAAAATATCGAGTCAAATTTTTTTAAAAATATTATACGTATCTAGCATTTTCATAAACTGATCATTGCGACGTTTATTTGCGAATTCTGCAGCAAGTTAAATGCCAATTTGTGTTGCGATACCAACACTTAAAATATATAAAACCCATAATATAAAATACTTCATACGACGCAGATAGAAACGGTATTTTACGGCTTGAATATTTGATACTGTTTTTCCGACATAAAAGAACTACTTCAATTATACGTCTGTCACAATAAAAATGACTATCGAACGCAGTTTAGTATATTGTAAATACATTATTTCATACACGTGTATTGAAAGAGGAAGAAACTCGACCAATTCATTATTGTCAATGAAAAATAGCAATGTATTTTAGTTTAACATTTTTTTAAAATACATGTTTGATAGCTATTTCGGCTTAGGGCCTTGTGAGAACTTTGCTTAAACGTACATTTACTTATCAGTATGTAGCTGTGTAGTAAAGGTACACAATACAACACGGTGAAAAAAATAATAAAGTATTTTAGTTCTACAGAAATATTTTTTTAAATATAGTTGATAGCTATTTCGGCTCACGCCATCGTCAGAACTATGATTAAACTAACATTTGCTCATCTATTATATATATAGCTGTGTAAAAAAGGTACACAATAAATCTTCTGTCCCGTTTTAACGACCTAACCTGTTTCCTGCTCGCAATAAAACTAACAATTGTAAATGAAACTAAAAAATCGGCTATATCAATAAGTTCACATATGACACGGAATAGTCCATTACAGAAACAAAGAAACACCCCCCAGAGGATTCAATAATGGTGACCGACATATATTAGTTTGTTCGTTAAGAATCCTTTGTGATAGTTGATATCTATTGATTTCCAGCTGTTCCAAAGCAGTCATTCTGCAACCCTTACTACAAAGATGCTCAAACACTTTGGCGCTGAGTTTGAATTTATATTATGTCATTCCTTTATAAAGTGATTAGAGAATTGTGAATCTGTTTTTTTTTATAACGCAATACATCCTCTTTTCTGTTCTAACACCCGTATTTCATATTGTGCAAATAAATTCTAAAATGTGGCAAATTGAATTTTTGCATTTCTCGAAGTGAGAGTTAATCTGTTTTTTTTTTTGGGAATGCAACACTATAGTTATTTACTATTTACGTATATTCACAAAACAAAACCCTGATTAACATAATTCTGACGAGTGCGTAAGTAAAAAACGTTATTAACTATATATCTTATAAATTTTGTAGAACTAAAATACATAAGAGTTCTACCAACTATTCAATCAATAAAATTATCTCAAGCTAAAAAACTTTACCCAAATCCCTAATTATTTTTACTCTGAAGTTATACACAAATAAATATTTTTTTTTCCAATAAATATTTTTGTCCAAAATCTTCAACAATAAAATGTATTTATTAAAAAAAAAAAAACGATAAACAAACCAAAAACCCTTGAAATGCTTCCATTTGATAAGTACTCTGTTATTCAATAATATAGAAAGATACTGAAAAGGTTTCCATAAACAATAGACGTCTCATTCAAATATCTGAAATTTTTTCTTGCCAAAATGATACGACAACACTTGGCAATATTGAATTTTGTTATAGTCAATAAAGAGTTTCTTTTTTGGAAATTAGTATCAGTTGAAATATCTGTGGAGAAACCCATTTTTGAGATGGCTCCGTTTGAAAGTTTGAGGTTATCTTTAACAATTCACATTATAGACCGAGCGTATCTGATGGAATGTTAATATAAGTTCATTAAAAAAGGATGTGAACCATAATAAAAATTTGTTCTATTGCATTCGTGTGATGGAATGGCTGAAGATACCGTAAGCGACAATACATATGGAGATATCTAAAGATTTTTTTCCACTTATGTCGTGCTAATGATCGAACATGTTACTTATGCGCATGGAAACGAAGCGCTGTGTGCATTTCCGGTTTGACACAAAAGTTGCTAGAGTTCGAAAAATTTAAATTCCTTACATAGTACATTAAACATAAAAATATTTATCAATGTTCATAAATACCGTGACTTCTTACTTGTCATTTTTGCGGTATGTTCATTCGTCTTATTCAGTGGCTTCAAATTTAGTTTCATTATCCGCCGCATTTCCGAACGCACTGCTATAGCGGTCGGTCTATAGATTGTCTACTTATATCGATAAATAAATTTTTATAAAACACATCATTGAAAACTGTTTTGTTGAAAAGAAGATTTTTGCGTGATAGTCTAGAGAGAGCCATGATCGCCTTAATTATTATCCTACTGCTACACCAATTACTGACCTCCAGCTTTCGTTAATCACGTGACATCTGTCTAATGCAGCAATCATATCACCATTCAGCTTTTTTTGTAAGAATAAAATATGAAACGTAATAAATATGAATTTAAAAATATACGGATGGTCGCATTAAAAACCGTGAACTGAGGACAGAGTAATACATCAAATTAATATTTTGACATCATTGAAGCAAACTGATTTATGATAATGTAATGCTAAATAAAGCAAATAAATGAAAATTTTGATATAAAATGTCAAATTTAGATCAATAGAAAAATATTTAAATCGGTAAATGTAAACATTGACCCACACACTAAGTGCAAAGTTTAATTGATTAACGACACACAAACGATAAGTGTGCGAGAAATCATCTTAAAAAAATATTCGTTGGTCGTTTTGTTGCCGACAGATGAAAAGGACATGTATTTTTTTGTTGTATTTGTTTAACGGATTCGCTTTCTTTGCAAACGTTGAAAGGATGTTTGTCCCAAATATTTATTCGTCCAATTTTTAACGGCTTTAACTAAAAGTATATCTTTTCAAACATAAAAAATACTTTTCTTCAATGAAATTTCGTACATTGATTTCAAAATATGTGATTGTAAATTTGTTCAATATATATGTAATTAACGTAACTAACTGCCAGAGATTCAGTATATAAAACAACATATTGCTTTTGATTGTAAAAACTTTGGAACACAAGTTTATTTTTGTATTAATATGTAGAATTGCTTATCCGATATTTTTCATACATTTATTCAATATCAATATCATTGAATTATATTGGAATATTCTTTGCGTGGATTACCAAGTAACAAGTTAAATATTAAACGTGTTTTAAGATAATAATATAAATAAATAAGCTACCTATAAGCTAAAATAAGCAATTAAAAATGTTTCTAAATCTCCAAACGCTATTTACTTACTTTCGTTTATTAATGCAGTATATTTTCTAAGAAATTCTGTTTAGTTGTTTACTTTATAGACAACACAGTGAAGAGTTTTAATTTGCGAACAAGAACTCTATTTTGTTGTTTAATTGGGACTGTTCTTTTGTTTTTAAATAATGTCGACAACTTTTTCTTTCACTACATATTATATAATATAAAATCACATGACAGAATAATTATAAGATTAAATGTTAATGTCAATTGTAAAATATTTAATGTGAAATGTATTTTCAAATATATTCATTATGAAGTACATAAAAAAAGTATGGACAGGAAAAGTTTATTATTTACTCATTTCGATTGAGTAAAACAATCGAATTTATCAAAAGAAAAAAACTATTGCAGAGCTATAACCAATTATTCCCATATAATCAGTTTTAACTGATGATCTCCAGTTGTCAAATTTCAATCATATTTTTTTTTTCAAGAAAAATAAAAATATAAATTAAAGTGTTCACCTAGAATCTGAAATAATCGATTCATATATATGATAAATAATTTTTATTAATTAAAATTTTTGAATATTGTCACTAACGAGCCGCTTTCGCCTTTAGGCATCTACAACTGTTTTATTGCACGGGCGCAATAAAAATGGAAGTCAGTAAAAAGTTTTCATAGCTAATAATAGCTAGAGAATATATATCGATAATTTTAAAATTTATAGACTTGATTTAAATGACTGTTGTATTCGAAAAAAAACAGTTTAATAATCAATACAGATTCATAAACTTGCAATAATTAAGTACAATTAAAAATCAATTGAGGATTTAATACTCAGATATGTATAACTATTATAAATATTGGATTAAATATCAAAGGTCCGATTATAAGAATCAAATATTTTTTATTGTTGACTGCTTGAACTAATCCTAAATTAAGAATTTAATAAGAGAAAACTACGGAAGTTCAAGTGTTCGTTTACGAAAAGAATTGAAATTAATTGGGGTCTGTTTATTTATAGGGTTACTTAATGAAATAGTTTATGTTCTCTCGTTTTGTGATGTAATAATTCTATATAAAATTTTTTAATTTCAAAATTATGTGAAAAAGATTCTCATTTTTATATCAATATTAATAACTAATTGGTAGTTTAAAAGTGTTATTCCAGTCCAATGAGAAACGATTACCGTTGGATTTAACATTTGTAATAGACAATTTTTTGTATCCCTGACAAATATTTACGTGTATCAAATTATCGGATTGAGTTCCGAGTAACATCTTCCACAGACGTGTATCTGGTAGTACGGTCGTAAGGGCCGGATTAAGTCTTTCGTAACGCCAAGCGACGCGGAAAATTACATCCCTCGCAGGTTCACTCGATTTCAAGCCCGGCCATTGAATAAAGTGCTACATGAATAACATTTATTTTTTCTTTATTTGGCGAACTAGGCTGCCCAACCGTATGTGTTGTGCGATCGGAATATTAAATAAAAGTGACAAATGTCCATATATTATTATTTTTAGTACGAAGAAGAAATTTATTCATGGAATTTGCATTTTCGTCGCTACAGTTATAATTAGGTAAAAACATCGCATAAAATTATCGATGCTAGAGTCGAGATGACTCTATATTGTCTATATTTTATAAAGCAGTACATTTTTTTTTCATTGGCTGATAATTCTCGTGATGAACGAACCAGGTCTTCATAGTAAAATATATTATGGAAATTAGTATTAAAAAGTGTGTTTTTATTATTTAAATACAGTACATGCATATAAGCGTAGATTAAGTTAAACATTACGGTAGTCGGCGATAGCCAAAATACCTATAAACAACCATATCTAAAAATTTGGAGAGAATGAGATTTAAGCGAAACCTTTCTATATGATCATGTTCGTTCTAAATGTTAACTTTGATAAAGTTTATCAGAATAGACGTTTCTAATTGATATACATTTGTACCCAAGTAAATGTATTTTTTTATATGAGAGCCAGGGAGGATTAGAAAATATATGATAGAATTATGAATCTTGAACATTGTAAATATGAAATGGTAACTCCCGATATGCAATAGTTTTGAGACTACGCGGGTGAAAAGCACTTAATCCACCACTGAATTTTTTGCCTTTGAAGTAATAATTATGAATTTATTTAGATAACTTTCAAACTCAAGCTTTTAGCATCATTTAAAGCTGCTGCATCAATGTAACAGCATGAATTAATAACGCTGATAAAACAAGTAAAATTGCGCTATCATAAACTACATACACATAAGCTGAATATTTTTAATGAAGATTAATTATGTAAGGAAACATTTAATTTATTGATTGAATTGACATTTACTTGATAGAACTCCATTACAACACGGTTAAAAAATAGCAATGTATTTTAGTTCGGCACAATATATAAGTTATATAAAATAGTTGATTTAACTTAATAGCTAATTTATTAGAACTATGTTCAAACGTATAGTTACCTATCTTCATATAGCAGTTTAGAAAAAAAAAACACAATGCATCTTTTTTTCTGTTTTAACATTCTACTTTAATAATTTCTAAGATGTGGCAAATTGATTTTATGCATTTCACGAAATGAGAAATAATTTGTCTTTTTTGGGGAATAAATATAAATAAAACTAAGCCAAAATAACTATCAAATATATAACTTATAAATTTTGTATAACTAAAATACATTGCTAATTTTTTACCGTGAAGTATTAAGTAATGATTGAAATATAAATTTGACTTGATTTGTTTGTTTATCTGTGTTAAACATATTTACACGTTTACTTAACATCTGTAATTACAAAGTGCTAATGAAAATAAAGAATATTAATAAGATTGCAATTCCACAAATATTATAACGTGTGCTTTTAAAGATTGTTAAAAACTGTTTAATTTTAAAATCCATTTTATTTTTAAGCCATAAAAATCTTTAAAATAATTCGTAAAATTCAACTTTCCAATCAGATCCAGCAAAACGAATGTTACAAAAAAAGAGATTTCATAATGTAAAGTCATATATTGTGAAAAATAATCGATTATATGTAATAATTGATTGGCTCCCATTCATAATTTTCTAAAAAAAATGTTGCAAAGAGAGCGATTAGTTTATCATTATTCAAGTGCAACCGTATCTATCTTAACTTTACTGGCAAAAAATAATTGACATATTAGATAATAATCAGTTTTTGAATAAAAATCTGTTGAGATGTCTTGATTACGAAGGCAAATGCTCCACTTTGTAGCAGAAAGAGATAACAAATCCATACACATAACTTACAAAACTTGACAGGTTGCCAGGTGGTTGCTGTTAATTTTAAATATATAGTAAAATGGTAACAATTATTTGGTAAAAACGACTTCAGCTATATCATGTACATTGTGAATGTCATTATGATTATTGTTTTTTAAATTACAAAGGGAATGAAAGGACAATTGAATATGTACGTTTATTTTAATTTAAATATACGCTCGGGCGCCCAGCTCTTATGGTCAAAGGAATTTATCGCAAAATGAGTTCGGGCGACACTTAATGCAAAGGTATCCAATGACTGTAAAAGGCCACGTCCTAGGATGCCAGCCTTACACCTGTATTTGCACAAAAGCTAACCTTAACATGTGCAGGGTGTCCTTTGCATTGAATACGAGACAAAAAAAAACTAATTTGAGTTAAAAAAAACACACACACATATTTCTTTTCATAATACAAACACAATTTTTAGTACTACTTTCAACATATATGTATGTATTATGATCAGGACTGGTTTCGCTTATTACTATGTACTTAACCGTTTCTATGTCACTAACGCGCTATCACGACCTAAAAATCCGTGCTCGGAAGACCGGCCTTAACAAATATTCATGCTCTACTCTAATACTCAATATCTAGCCAAGATTGATCGTTTTAAATAATTTATTATTTTAAACGTTCAGTGACATTTTTTGAAGTCATGGTGAAATATTTTGACGCAACATATGGTTAAAAACTATTGAACAAAAGAAATTCATTCATAATGTTTTGATTTTTCAAAGAAATTGTTGTCGTTTCGGGTCCACTACACGAATCTCTTGGCATTTAAAAGGATAAGGTTGTCGTTTTTTACAGGACAATGTTTTATTTTACTTTCAAGTTTCTGCTTAGTTTTATGATCAAACTCAGTGAGAGGAAGTTTTTACTTAGCAATTAGAGCACTTGTTATTACTGTACTTTTAGCATATTAGATGTGTAAAAAAAACGAAAGGGACTGACGATAGTATCACATACACCATACGTTATTGTCAATATTGTAGTTTATAATATTTCTAGGGTTAAAACCGTCTTTATGCAACCATTTTGCATTTAAAACGAGTTCTTAGAGCACGATAGAAAGGAAATGGTAGACCCTGTCGTACAGAACTGAATTTTAACTACCAATTAGAAATCCTTAATTAATTATTATAAGACACTTTGTAAATATCATTTCGGCCACTTGTAGGTTATATACACCTTCGATAAAGGTATGAATGTACTTTTGCAAGATTAACGAGTGTCCCATAACGGAAATTAAATCGACTTTACTTTTACCCTATCTACTTTTACAAGAAGAGTTCAACAGAGTATATTATAATCATTGAATAAAATTGAACGTTGAATTTAGTAAATGTACGCTTATTCAATTACAGGTTAAATAATTGTCTGCCCATTAGTTTAATATATGATGCAATTAATAAAAGAGTATTAGAAGGATAATACTGACTGATCTTGAAAGTTTATCATGTTAGAACATCGTATCGTACATCTTACAGAATACAAAACTAGTAAAAATATCAATGCTATGGAAATGCTTATAAAGAACGAAAAGATTATGCGCTCTTTTAACTGTCGCTTCTTGATGAAAAGGCATGATATTTTGAATAATAAATATACATTTTGAGTGGTATTTCACAATATATTTTATGATCAGGACAGGTTTCACTCATCGTGGGTATTGTCAACAGTAGATAATGCTTGTGATGAGCGAAATCAACTCTTATTCAACTCACTTTTTAAAGAATTTTATTTCTAACAATTCATTAAATAAACAAGAAACTTTCAATTATTCGTGTGGGAGTTTTACTAATTGTTCTGCTCATTAACAAAGTTAACCAGGTAGGATCTTCAGTCAGACAGTCTAAAGATAGTTAAGACATAACAAACACTCAATTTGATTTCATTCTTGAAATATAATATTTTTTATTATTAATAAAACTCACTCAAAAAGCACGGTTATTAATTTCATGTTTATACAGTTTTTAAAAAATCGAGCTTTCAGATATCATAATATTGTTCAAAAATAATGCGTGTTGTATATTTCCTGTTCATTTTTATACAGAAAAAATACCTGGTCGCTATAGGAATAATTTATTCGAGATTTAGTTTATTATTTTTCAAGATTATCTTTTGCCACTCAATCATTTCGCTTTTTCTCAGATCACAAATTTATTGTTTTTTTTTTAAATATGAGAAGAAAATATAATTCAACTTTCAACTCAATTTTCCAGGGGATTTTTATTTTTATTGTTGTTGCTCATTAATTCTTATAACAACCTCTTATCAAGAGCTGCAGGACACGACGTTAAATTAATTAAATAACTGGAACATTTCTTTGTTATATTGCTTTGTAGGCACCCACTATTTTCATTTACCTGGCTTTCAAAGGTAGTAAACTAGCAATTACACGATTTAAATAAGTCATATCTTAACAATTTCTGTTTGAAAAGGACCCTTTATAATTAAACACAACAGTCAGTAGTTTCTCGTTTAATCATCTTTACTTGATAATATTTGTAAAATTTTACTATTTTTTATCCATCAGCTGGTAATCTTGATAGTTAAATCTTTCAAAAAACACATATCTATTTTCTTATTCTCTTTGAAATGACCAAATAAGAACAAATTATTTTAATTTTTTTTATATTATATTACATGACTTGTTGTACTACAATATAATGGCACTATAATATATAGCACAGTGATCTCCAAACTCAACAAGGATGTAAGTTACTTTCAGAAATTTAAATAGTCTTGTGAGCTACCTATACATATTCCTTTTTTATAAGTGGTGATAGAAATGAGCGAGAGAGAGAGACAGAGTGTATGGTGCAGTCCGCATCAATCGTAATACATCTCTATGCGCTTCTCTATTTTCCGATTTATCGATCCTACCTATATTATTGAATCCATATGATAGAATGCATGAAGATGTTGAAAGAATAAATTCGGGTTGTTAGTGACAAAGCATCTGGAATTTCATCAAGCAACTTCAGTCGATATAATGTAATAATAGTGCAATATATGATATAAATGATAATTCAAATATATTTTACTTTGTACTCTGCCAATATCGAGTATATTGAAATTCAATACTGTTTAGTTCAAAAGAAATCAATATTCATGAACTGTTTAGTAAGTCACCAATAACCAGCTTAAATCTCTAGTCTTTAAGATCGGGAAAGTGGAATGTAATTTCTAATTTAAAAACTAACCCTTTCCTTACAATTTGCCTTTTTAAGCGGAAGTTTAATTTAACTATCACTTTATGAATTCTCTGCTATGGGATTTAAGCACGTGGACACAGCAACCAAAGCCGATGACGTTAATCACTCAACCTCTCACATATAATATGAGAATTATTCCTTGTAAAAACGCCGTTCGTAACAAATGCTTTACATTTATAGCGGCAATAAAATTCTACTAGGCTCAATATAAAATTGGCATAAAGTATAATTTGTGTAAATAAAAATAAAACCTTGTATATATAATATATAGTATAGTATATATAATTCTCAATAATACCCTTTCGGGTAGGCAAATGCCTACTTATCATACCAAACAAAACCTTTTTGATATTGTAATCTTTAATGACCTTCTATTAGTAGGTAATAATACATGAAAGCTTGATTTTTTTCATTGAGCTTTCGTACATTTAAATTTGGCTAGTGTATACTTGGTTTACAATACGTATTTTTAATAATCAACCATTTTCATATTTAAGTAGGCAAAATAAAATTTAAATCATTTTATACGGAAAGTTGTTTTTTTTTTACTTCATTTCTTAAAGTAATTAGGGAAATATTGAATCATATCAATAATTTTCTAGAGTACTTAATGTACCCAACACAGTTGTTACAGGAATAATACAAGGCTTAAAATCGTTATGCGTTTTCAAATTCGAAAGATTTTAAGTCTTGTTTATGTGTAGTATTAAAGAAATTAAAAATAATGTAATGATATAGAAAGGATTGAATTACAATAGTGTTTCATTTGCTTAGTATTGAAAGACACGAACTTTTTAATTTGTCAAACAAGTAAACAAGGCCAACGTCTGGACAGCCATTACATAATAATATTTGAATTTTTAAAAACTGATCAAAGTGAAAAAATGGCCGGTTATTAGTTGGCTAGCTTAGGAATTAATAACATTCATTCGCTCTTTTATATTCAAAAAGAATTTATTAGTAAGCCTGCCTCTGGACAAACTTTCTCATTAGTTTTTTCAAATCCACAACGCAGTGTCTTCGTTTACTCTTAGAAATGCAATTTCATCACTCTTATGAAAAATAATTGAAATCGTAAAAATATCGATGTTTTACGAACCGTCATAAAATTCTGATATATACTCATATCAGCGACTAACAATAAAATCTAGAAGCTTCATCGTTATCGCTTTATTGAACTTAAAATTATTTATTTAGGATCAAAGCTAAAATATAATATAAAACAGCTAACTTACTAACACAGAAAAATATACAATCTATTGCCCAATCTTTGCTTATTTTATTATAACAAAAGAAAATGTCCCTTTTCTAAAATAATTAGCATTTCATCGACGACATTAGAAGTCCTTCGCGACAAAGTTTCAATTGATATGAATACAATAAAACCTTTCAAAATGGCAGTTCTAAGTGTTTTATGACGGTGAAAATATCCACCCTCCCTGGAATATTTTCAAGAAAAAGAAATTATCGACTTCCTGCGGAAACGTTTGAGACTATTTTATTTTTTCTTAGGTTATATTTGCAAAAGAAATTTTGAAAGTATTCAGAAATAAATTATTTGTTTGTAGTAGAGTTGTAATTTATATTATGATTTGTAGTAAATTAAAAAAACAAAGAAAAAAATAATATTTATCAGCAAAGTTAACAAAGTATTGTTATGTTTTCTGTATTTTTTATACATATTTTTTCCATCGATTTATGATTTTATGTTAAAAGACATGGGTGTTTATGATACTCTAAATTGTCTTCTATCTATCCGACTCTAAAAACAAAGCCAATATAGAGCTTTACCATAAGTGCTTTCCTTATCTGGTCATTATATTCTTACTTTGGTCAATGTAGAGGCAGAGTAACTAAATAACAAGAATGTTTTTGTTAAACATCAGCTTTTAAAATAGGTTTTACGAGAAGTCCATAACGTTCGTTCTCTCAAACAAAATTAAGTCCAGGCCTTTTTTTCCAAGAGTGAACTTGAATTTAAAATTTATAATAATTTGGTCGCAGAATTTATCGCGAATTGAAAAATATTTTTGACATTTTTACGAATGCAATCTACCACAAATAATAATGATGCCGGGTCGGAGAATTGTGGTCCAACAGGGAAGTTTGTCGGTTTGAAATTCAATCGAGCGGAAAGAGAAAAAAATAAAAGATTTGGACGATAGAAAAGAATAAAGGAAAACTGTCTACGGGAAAGATGTCATTTTTGGGGAGAAAATTTTTCCAGTGTGTTTTTCTTTCATCAGTTTTTCGATGTCAAAAGAAAATCGTTTTGGGAAACAGCAAACCGCGAGAAAATAAATAATATTTTATTTCGCTATGAACCGTGATTTTACAGTAAGTTAGCTATTGTGTTGTGTATATATTTTTGTTCTTTGAAAATGATATTTTCAAATGCAAATTTATTTGAAAACATTCCCAATAAAAATAATATTCCTACTATTAAAGTAGGCACACATATTTTAAATTATTTTTTTGGAAATAGACGTGTTGATTTTTTTGCAAAACAATTAATATGCATTTAGTGTTTTGATAAAAATAAATAAAAAAATGAATCAACGAATACATTAATAATATATAGACGAATTTTTTACATGTGCCCAGTTTGAATTGTATTGTGAGAAAGTTATGTAAATTAAAAAAAACAATGAAAATATATTTTTATAAAAGCAATTAGATGGCCAATTCAAACAGAAAAATGTAACAAAAAACGAATTCACAGATTTGGCGTTCAATTTCAGTGAAATATAGTTACTGTAAGTATTGGCAAAAATATACTCTTACTGGTGAAAATGTGCTTATTTATCATAAGGGTGTCTATGAATATCATTTCATTAAAAGCCAGTTAAGATATATTTTCACTTGAAAAATTGTTACGCTATATAACGTGTTATATATATTATATGTTATATCAGTCATAGAAAAATATTTTTACACTACATCTATAACATAGAACATAATTTCTCAACTGGTGGTCCGTGGAGATTTTTAGGTGGTCTGCGTATTTGCACTTTTTTGCTACTGTATATTTTAATATATTTAAATGTTATTTTATCAGCATAAGGTGGTGCAAAATTAATTGCTTTGAATAAAAAATCAATTTAATAAATATTTACTATTTTATTCCAATGTTGATGGTCCGCAAAACATTTTTTGATTTTTTGGTGGCCCGCGGGTGTAAAAAGGTATAGAAACTATGATATAGAGCACACGAACGCTCTTTCCACCAGCGCATGCGCAGACATTAATATAACAAACCTGAACCATCGTTGAAGATACACAACAGTGATACTTGAATAAATGAAATAATATTTATAATTTCAACATACTTTATACTCAAAATTCTGTGATCCGTGACGTACCCTTCTAAGAGATAAGCAGTCAATTGAAAGCGTTTGATATTGCAGATATATATATTGTGTATAATGATAACCAATGTCAAATTATAAGAAATTGGCAATTTATTCATAAAAAAAGTTATTGGAAAATTTTTATGAGAGTCTTTTTCAGTTACGTTGGTTCTATTAAATTTGAAAGTTAATTATTTTATTACATAAATAAATTAAAAGAAATATGTATTGATGGAGAAACACAGCAAAAAATGGTTAAGTATGTATTGTACGTAAGTAGTATGGGAAGAATTTGTCTATGCCAAAATCAGGGAGGCGAAATTTATTGAATACATTTTAGGATAATCCTATTTTGGAGTCGAATTTAAATAGAGTTCATGTTGAGGGGAAATTTGGATTACCTTACGGTACATGACTTTTGCGAAAGATTTACATACTTGTTCGAGCGTTTATATATAATATTTATGCCGAGTGGGTATTGTCGACGATCCATAGACTGCCGTCTGCTCGCAGATTTTAATCTATGGAAATGTTTTGAATTTGGAACGGGGGGCGGGGCCAAGAAAGGAAATGATGAGTTTTTATCACGTTTCAGAAGTTTTTGATGTGATATTTCATATTATAATGTTGCCATAAAGAAAAAGTAAGCATATGCAATGGGAATGTTTTTTAAATGAACTGAAACGCTTACGAAAAATATTTCTATGATGTCTTGGAAAAAACCTCAAACTTTATAAATTGTAAATATACATATTGATGATGACTAGCGCTTAATGATACCAGACATTGAAAATATAATAATAAATATGTATAAATTAACATATTACCAAAAATGCTTGCAACGAGGGAAACTGATCTTGATGTTAAAAATGTAAAGTTAAAAAATATTATAAAACATGTGATTTATTATTAAAATAAAATGGTTTAAATAATAAAAACACATTTTGGTTCTATTTTTACAAAATATTTTATGATCAGGACCGGTTCCATTCATCGCGAGTATTATTAAAAAATATAAATCTTTAACCCATAACCAAAAGTTATACACGAAGAGCATTGTGCACCAAGAAGTTATAGTCAATATTGCGGTAAACTTGATAAAAAGTTTTATAAGTCTCTCTAGATCAACTCGTGTAGAAAACACCACAAACGCCCGAGTCAAAAAATAAAATTTAAATTGAAAAATTGATTTCGACCGTACCATGCCTTCAACACAAACTCATCTGATCGCAAAGGCAAGGCTCTTAATACTTAACCACACACTTTAATTTTGTGGAGTAGTATTTAATATTTAAAAAGGTGTACTGCAAATCGTTGATAAAATATCAATATGAAATATTCATTAGAATCTAAAACAGGTTCTGTTTTACTTTTAATGACATTTTGCGAAAAATACACGAGTTATATTGCTTTAACATATATAAAACTTACAAATTTATAAACTTTTGAAGCAAACATAACACATTTCTAGATAAAGATAACATAACAATCAATCGTGTTTAAAAAAATAAAGAAATACACAATTTTAAAAATTGTTGTAGTAGATATTGTATGATATCGAATTGCTATTCCAATATTGTCTAGCTTCTTACTTTAAGCTGAAATAGTAAAAAAAAACTATCCTCTTTTATTTGATATGTGAATATATGTTATTTATTGGGGTAGCTTAAATTCTATGTCGTCTTAAAACAAACAAAGTGAAAAAATAAATCCCTATTCGATCTTACTAAGAACTAGCATACAACTCGAAAAAATCTCTTCAGTCAGTCTTCGAGTACGTGGACAATCAAAAAAAGGTATTCTTATATATTACGTAAGCATATGACTGTGATAAAAGTGGAGTACATTGACAAAGGGATGTTTATTGGAGCCCTTTTATTAATTCCCTTTGAAGGAATCTTCGTTTGTCATATTTGATATTTTTTATTGACGCTACTGGATCACTCATCATTATTATTTATTTAAAATCATATTTATAAAATCTGTTGAAAAATTGAGATGAAAAGTGAAAAGAAATATTTACTGCCATTTTCCTTCTTCTTTTTTTGAACGCTAGGCGTCAATCATATCATTATTTATAATTTAAGATCTAATTTATTCATTTGAAATTCAAAAAAGCATAACGAGTTCTTTACTTTTTGAAGTGTTGAATTATATTTATTTTTAAATAGCGTTATAATTAAAAGTAGAAAGAGAAATTGATTTTCTTCACTATTCGGAACGAAAAAAAAAATACAAAAACAGTCAATATGAGCTTTTTTTATAACCTCCTGATGAATAAAAAAAATGGAATGCTTGAAGTCGCATCTCATTTAATCAATATTTAGACCAATTACTTTTTAAAACTGTGCGCTATTCATTTTAAATTCCTCGCAAATATTTCAGAGAATCTTTCGATAAAAAAGAAAAATTAATGTGGATGCTATTAAAATTGCTGTAATATAATAAACAAACAATATCACAACAAAAAAAATAATCATATGCAAGTGAGGTTTACATAAATTATCGTTGTATTGCTATTATTGAATACATTCATCACTAGGCTTGGCAGGGTTATAATTAATTCAAAGAAAGATATTCTATATGCCTAAAATTCTTATTTTGAGACATACGAAATTATTATTAATATATGACAATGTTAGTTACTTAAATTTTTACCTTTTATGAGATATCATTATAGCATTTATTTACTTATTTTGCTCATTTTAGTAGGCTTAGAAGTTATTATCGTTTTCCAAAAAAATCTTTTGTTAAAGTAGAAAAAGCTCTGTGAATAGCTTAAATTTTTTTATATATAATATTTAATACATAAAAAGTGTGTTTCAATTTGTAACGTTGTTGAAACTTTTTTTCCATTGAAAAACTGGGTTAAAGAAATTAAATACTTCCTTTTACACTGTCGACAAGTCATGTTATTTTTCTGAATAGGGTTACCAAAAATATCTTTAACCTACATATAAACAATTGAGTGTTAAGATTGTCGTAAGATATATATGTATTTCAAGAATAATAGCATTAATTTCTATATTCATTTGCAAGCTGCGTTTGTCTTCTTGTGCATTACAATAAAGTCACCAACATATATTTGTTCTGTGATTCGATGACAAAACAATTTTATTACGACAAACAATGTTGTAATTGTATCACTTAAAGCAGTAAATGTAAGCGAAACTCGACAGAATTTAATTGTAATAACGAATACAATAAAATATTTTTCTAGAACGATATTTAGTCACTTTATTATTTTAATAAGTTGAATTTCTACTGACATAATATTTTTGATTTGATTAATAAAAATACAATATATTCACCAAGAAGTGACAGTTAACACATTAAAATAATACTTTTATATGAGTAAAACGTAAGTATGGTTATAGAAAACACTTTTTTTGAAGAAATATTAAGTAATGTAACAAGATTAACAAATTTAACCAAATTAACCATTGACAGAAAACGTCAGATATTAAGGCGGCTTTTTGTAAAAGTTTTGTAATTATTCGAGAGAGAATTATTCTGAATCCTTGAGAAGCATCTTGTACACCCTATTTTGAGCTTAAAAGCTCAGATGATGTTCAAATAAGGGATGTGTATGAATATGAGAGAGACGTAGGAAGAGGGATTTACGCCATTGTGATGCAAAGTGGCGCTCATTTGATAACACATTCAGGTGAGAACTTTCTGAGGTGTTGACAAAAGCTCCAAGCTTCCAAAGTTGTAAAAAAGTCCATAGCGTACATCTCTCAAATGATTTTACGTCGAAGCAATTTTTCAAGATTGAGTTTTTAATGGAATTTTTATAAAGTAAACACACCATGTGACTTGATGCTTTTTCTTATCTTTGCAAGTATTTAAAACGCATTTAGAATATTTTTTAGTTTAATTTTCATTTTAATACAAATATCATATATTTTTTTTTAGATTTCAATTTTTATTTTATGTATTCTTTTCGGCAATTAATTTGGTTTTATCTAAGTGGAAAAATAATTTTACATAATTATGTTACATAATGGAATGGCAGTATGTATATTTAAATAAATAGGAGCATCATACTTTTTGACCGCATTAGTTATATTATATTTGTGGGAATACGTATACTCAACAAAATAATACATTAAAAAAAGTGTTTTTATTATAAAATCACAAATTTTGGTATTACTTCCATGACTTTATGTTTTTAAGGTCACGAGCATTACCAACTAATGCAAAAAATCTATTTGAGTTAGAAATTATCAATTAAAAAAACCAAAGGTTCCAGAACTTAGAAAATCGTTCATAGACTATCATAAAATGTTTACATTAATTAGTTAAAATAACTTAGAAATAAAAAAAAACACGATATTTATGCACTAATTTTTAATCACAACAAAATTAAATGAAAATTGTATTATAAGTTCGTAAACAATATAAAACAGTTATGAATGGTCAAAGACCAAAATAGTCCTTACTCTGAAAATATAAGCCTGTGGAATTGATGATGAATCGCGATGAGCGAAACCGGTCCTGATCAAAAAATATATTGTGGAAATAAGTACTAAAAAAATGTGAAAGAAGCGACAGTTAACACCTTAAATGGGATAAATTGTAATATTAAAAATAAGAATGTATTTTAAATTGACTTAAAGATAATTTTTGCTGTTAATGAGTGTGGCTTTTATCTTTCTTAAATTTTTTAAATGAAAAAACAGCCCATTTTTGGTACTATTTTTATAATATATTGTATGACTAAGACCGGTGCTGCTCATTACAAGTCATTATCAACTGAAGTGAACATAAAATATTTAGCATACATAGTACTAAATAAATGAAGTGACAATTAATACTTTAATAAAACTATTTAAGATAATAAATATTTGAATATTTGAGTGATCAAGTGAATGTTTTAGAAATGTAAGGCATATATTGAAAAAAATCCGTTAAAAAATTGATTGATAATAAACCACGGTGTACACTGTAGAGTGTAAAAATATTTTTATAAAATGCATTTGCGAAATGTTCAACCGAGCTCGAACTAATAAAATCCAGGTCAAATGTTTCGATCGTGAGAATTTTATTCGATTTTAAGTGAAACGCGGTTTTAAAATTATTATCTTCAGCCGTAAGTGATTTTTTACTAGCAGGAGTTGAAAGGTAGTATTAAATTCGTTCATCCATATATATCGTTCCAATTAAAATTTGGCACGCATTACCGAGAGGAATATGAAATAAAGCACAAACACAAAAAACATAGCGTTACAGATTTTTTCTACTTAATTTTTTTTCAATAGTAAAACATTGATAACGTTTGATAGATTCTAATACTTTATATTACAAACTACATTTTCTTTTTCTGATGACCTAATATGAATGATGAATATATATAATAATTGTAAGTCAATACATTCTTTATGTATTAATTCATTCACTCGCAATTATCTGTAATTATTGAATAAACCAAACAAATAAACACTTTACCACAAATCAAAAAAAAAAAATATCAAGTTCAGTACTAACAAACGTACTTAAGATAATCGTTTTCTGGACGGAAATTAAGTCGTCAAAAACAAAATAATAATACGACGATCAATTTTAATGGTTCAAATAAAACCATAGAATGTGGAAAATATACCTAAAATACCTAGA
This sequence comes from Himalopsyche japonica, assembly GCA_028555115.1. Classification (NCBI taxonomy): domain Eukaryota; kingdom Metazoa; phylum Arthropoda; class Insecta; order Trichoptera; family Rhyacophilidae; genus Himalopsyche; species Himalopsyche japonica. The sequence continues at coordinate 395,844 of JAHFWJ010000146.1, forward strand.
ATAGGTATGGAAGTTGATTTGATGACCTAAATATTCAGGTTTTCTAGCCTTGGTGATTTTGTTATAATGGATAACAGGTAAAAAAATTTTTTGAAAATATTGAAATTATAAGTAATACATTGCTTTTCACTAAAAAAACTTATTGATGTAGTTTCTTCATTTAAATAAAAAAAGAGTTTTTTTTGTGAGCATGTCGTTGTGCAAGGTTTCAAGATTTCAAATTTGATATTAAAATTCCATCACACACATTCATTCGATTTTATCAATTTTTAAGAGGGCTTTAGAACCGGAGTCGAATCCAGAATCAGAATTGTGTCAAACAAGCTACTCCGAATACTTTTTGATTTAGAAGATTTTAAAGAATGTTTCAATCAACAATTTTCCGGATTGGTTGGTCAATCTTTAATTTAACACACAAAAATAGGAAGGGTAGGAAAAAGCCTGACAATATAAAAATTTTGAAAGTCGGAGTCGTGTTGTTGGTCAAGTCACAGGGGTTGTGTTTTCAAAAACACCACAAGCTTGATTATTAACATGATAATTAGTAATTCAATTGTTACATTGTGTTATTTATCGCATGAAATGACTTTGTGACCGGATATGGTCAAAAAATATGAAACTAAGTAGGTATTATAGAGGCATGTATCACGCAGCGTGTCGCGGATTGCCCGTGGTAAGTTCGCGAGGCAAAAGCTCCGCAACATTATCTTCATAGTGTTTCGGAATATGTTGGCTTTCGGCCAGAGCTTTCGATGCTTTTGCAGCCGCGAGGCGCCACTGGACCGCCTAACTAAACAGACGTCCATAATCGTAAAACGGATCCGAGTACTATCAGCCATTACAGAGCTTTTCAAATTTCCCAACCACGACTTAAAAGATCTTTCAGAATTCTATGATTATCGGTGTAAAAAAAGCAATGCATATATTATATATTTATTATATATACTTCGCTTAGAACGATACATTAATTCAAGGCAAATTGATATCTAAAGAAACAACTATGATTTTTTTTTACGTTTTACGAAAATTATCAATAATTACAAAACTTTTACACTAAAAAGAATTGCAAATCTGTAAAAACTTTTTTACACAAAGAAAAAGAATATTTACATGTATGTAAATCGAAGATTTTGAAAATCGCGTATTGATGTATCTATACCAAAATCGTGTATTTCGATGAAAATTAGTTTCATTTATATGCTGGGTAGTAACCACGAACGGTATCGTTTCAAAGAAACTATGTAGTGTTTTTTATTGTTCTGTGTTCCGTCATACTTGAAAGCATCTGTTATTATATTTAAGCAAGTTGTTTTTCACACGTGTACCTGTATTCGAAATCTTTTTAAGATATGCGCGCAATTTGCCGAGCGAATCAGTTCGTTGGGTGAATTGATTTACGAAGACATGTCTACCCACTTTCAAACAGTAAATAGTATCAGATTTGATCTAATTTAAGAAATATTCACGAACCGTGAGAATAGTTTAATAATTTACAATGTTATACAAAGCAAATTCAAACTATTCATATAATTGTCAGATGTTATTTATTCGATTTCAAATATACAATTTAAGCGATGATTGATTATTTGAATGATCTAACTAACATACATTATGTTTATTATTGATTTATACTCAGATAAATTTTATCAAGCCACACGAAAGCAACGATAAGTTTATGCTTGTGTTTTTTTCCATTTTATTTTATTTATTTAGAACACGCTACAAAAAAACATATGTTAATTGCTTTTGAAACGTCAAAATATTATATTTAAAAATTTAATTTTGAAAATAAGAGAAATAAACCGCAAAACAAAAAATAGGAATACCAAGAAAATCGACCGAGAAAGCTTAAGTAAAATCTATTTTACTACATTAAAAAATAATATTTGGCTGAACTCACTCTTGACCACACAGAATATGTCGAGATCCGAAGCAATATCGTTGAAAATGGTAAGTGTTTTTTTTACCATTGACGGACTGGTTATACACTTTGAGGGACATATACTTCATGTCCACGATTTCAACGACTTCTCAAAAAATTATCCGGAACAAACAATTTGATGTTATTAAGGATGGTAGAATTCTCATTCTGACCTCGTATAATTCGAAAGAAATAAATAACTAGATGCATTTCTCTTCGAGTTTTCAATGTATTAAAAGTGACCTAAAAGAAAGTTAATTTATGGACTGAAGGTGCTTGATTAAATTTTAATATTAAATTTGAATTGTTACAACTTTTTACGATTCCACATGTTTTGTCGCTAACGACCCGGGTTTCGCCTTCGGCATCTTCAGGAATTCTATCACATGGATGCAACAGAACATGTGGAATCGTACAAAGTTGTAACAATTCAAATTTAAAAGAAAGTTAGTTAGATAAAACTTGGGATAGTATCAATAAGCTCTTTACAGCCACGGTGATAAAAATGGCGACTTAATTATGCTCTGACAATTTTGCGGACGTCTTTTTAACTACTGAAATCACAAAACCAGAAATAATTAACAATTATTGTAATATGTCACATTAATGTTAATTCAGTTTATAATACAGAGTATATGTTTATGTAGGGAGTTTTTATAAATTTACTACTATTTTTAATACAATGTATTGAATAATACAGGAAGTATTATTAACAACGAAATATAATAATGTTTTAAAAATACAATCAGAAATCTAAGCATACAATTTTCAGGGTATCCTAACTCGTCTACCACTTGGCCACGAAGAAAAGTATCGAAACATATATTATATATACGTCACAAAGTTGCTATTTATAATATATCCACGTTACAGTTAATAAATTATTAATTACATGCAAAATTATGGAAGCTTGCGGTTGTTTCTAATTAAAATTTGATGCCGAGTTGAGATTTATTATTTACAATTAATACAATTTAAATAAGTTGAAACTATATTTTATATAATTAAAACTGTCGATGTAATAAAGGCTTTATTGTGAAATATTTGCGGCGTGCCAAAAAAGAAATCATTGTATTAAAACGTTAAATAAACAAATTTAAACTATGTAAAATATCATAATATGTTTAAAACATCCGTTGAATTTTGGTTCTAATAAATGTTAATATCATACTTTTATCGCTTTAAATTAGAAAATTTGCAGAATGTTTCGCAATATATCGTTATATAAACGGCCGAAAACAATATTTACCAAAATACACAATCTTCTTTGAAATATTTTGAATTTACTGTGCAAAATGCTGCTGGTATGTTACATTATCTTTTGTTACAGTTGCACAGTGCATATTCAAAATAACATTTTGGTGTCCCACGAACACCTGGTGTGTACATGCATCGGTAAAAAAACAGGCAAATACTCTTAAATAAAGGAGTTTTTGAGACAAATTTTATAACAAAGAATCAAAAGGTCAAAAGATCATCTATCTACTATTTTTCACAATAAAAAATTTATGATAATATTAATTTGACATTCCTAATCTACAATATAAAGCCGAGTTGACAATGATTGATTTAAACCTGTCTATTTGCTATAAAATCTGATTTCGAATATATCGCCTTTACTCAGAACTCAAATAAATATGTATTTTATTTGCAATATGCATGTTTTGTAGTAGAATTTTCCGACGCTTTTCAAAGGAAAATGTATGTATGCAGGAAGAGAAGCCTTAAGGAAAAACGGAAAAATTCTTAGCGCATTCACAGAAGCGAGGCTTTTTGTACAGTGATTTGAAAGAACGAAGCTATTTTGTTGTTTTGAATGTGGTGAGGGTTTTTTATTTGTACGTTAATAACGAGTAGAACTTTGCAAAATGTATTTTTTAACCTAGAAACATTTTTTGTACGCGTTCAATATAAAAATATGCAGTAATAACAATGTCACAATTATCATAATTCAATATTTAATAAGCAATAAATGTTTTAAAACTTGATGATTTAAGAATATATCATCATCATCATCAGCCGGGGTCGATCCACTGCTGGATGAAGGCCTCCCCCTGTTTTTTTTTTTTTTCCAGGGGGGGGTTTGGACATAGCAACACCACGCTGCCCAGGCGGGTTGGTGTTCGGTTTTCTGTCTGGGTTTTCCTTCCCATAGCCAAGAGAACACGGCACTCGGTGTTCCCGAGCGGTCACCCATCCAAGCACTATCCGCGCCCAATGTTGCTTAACTTCGGTGATCGCACGAGAGCCGGTGTTTACAACGTGGTATGGTCGTTGGCTTAAGAATATATATAGAAACTTATTTCATGTGCCAAATATTTTACAGAATAAAAAATAAAATCAATTCAAAATTTACTCTTAAAATCAGCTCGAAGAAAAGGCCAACCAAAATAAAGATTACAGTCATTTATATCTCATATTAATCATTTTAAAGATGACCTTTTTAACATTTAATTGATGGAACGTTAAGATCCTTTACGCGTTAGCATCGAGAGATTTTTAATTCTTCTTCATGTCGTATGTATAGACTTAGTTGTTGTAAGTTAATTGTTATGACATTAGAATGCTCTAATTAATTATTGTCTTTTTCTAGATTGAAAACGCAGATGTTTTTGCTTGTTCTATATGGTTATGTAAGTTTTTATAGGTCGAAATATTATATATGGCCGTTATTTAACTGTTAGATTTCGGTTCAAGAAATGACGCACAATTTTATCACAGTGTAGTTTCAAAACCGAAGGACAATAATAAAAATATGTTATTTCATACTAAAGTCTAAAATTAGCACAATTATTTAGGACCTCGAAGATTGAGGTCGAATTAACTATGAATTAAATATTAAAAGCTTGAATTTAACCATTACGTCATTGGTTGAATTCATGTTTGTTTACAGGAGTTTTAGCATCCGCAACCCCGATAAACTTTTAAGTTCATTTCACGGAAGCTTAGCTTTGGGACGCAGCCAGCTGATGCAAGCGCTTGAAAGGCGAAAATTTTGGCCATGTTTTATACTTTCATTTGACAATTCACCAAAAAAGGGATTTTTACTTGACGTTCTCTGTTCTACATTTTGTTAAATAGTTGTCAAATATGAAGAATAAATTTGGTTCATAATAAATACTTGGCAAACTAATATTACATCGAATCTCTGTTATTTTTTGTCATTTCAATATCATTTTTACTAAGCCATTAATAAACCAAAATGAGAATTCTGCCATCCTTAATAATATCAATTTGTTTGTTACGGATAGTTTTTTAGGAAATCATGTACATAATTTGTTTGTTCTTTCAAAGTGTAGAACCAGTCTGCCAATGGGGATGCCAATGGTAAGAGCATTAACAATGTTCAACAGTATTGCTTCAGATGTTGACATATTTCATGTGGACGAAAGTGAGTTCAGACGAATGCTATTTTTTCAGTTAAAGTAGATATTTCATAAGCTTACTTGGTTGTCTTTTTTTGCAATCCTTGTTGATTGTTTTACTGTGTATTTGTTGAATTTCAAATACTTTATATATAAATATGTTTACGTTGCAAAAGCAATGAATTGATAATTTGTGCCGTGTAGTTATAAATAAATGCCATCTTTCATTCGGCATAAACACTTTTAAACATCAACCGTCACGACATTCTTCGTCTTCACTACATTGATAAAATATTATTTCTGTTTTTGAAAGATATACTTTCTTAACATTAAACTTTCAATAAATAATGTCTCAAGACTCTTTAGATCTCTTTTTAAAAGATATTTTAAATTAATTTCGATAAGATCATGATCAATTGCATTCATAGAAAGTAACAAAAACCATTTATTTGTTCAAATGTGTAATGAAAAGAAAATTCTAAAAGGTCGTAACTGAATGTTTCAGATTTTTTAAAATCCCATATATTATATTTTGTCACTCATGACCATGGTTTTAGATTTAGGTATTTCGAGGTATATAGTATGCTTACAGTGGTTAAATACTTTCCATTGTGTACAAATACAATAAAATTAGCTATTCAAAGTTATTCAATCATAAACATAGCTGATAGTCTCAAGCCATATATATATTTAGAATTAACTTTAAATTTAAACTGTATACTAGCTGTCAATTTGAGTGCATACATGTGATAGAACGCCCGACAATGCTAACAATATAAACCCAAGTCTTGAGTAACATTTAGACAGTTCGGATTCAGTAATCGTAAAGATCTATTCATACAAATTTTATTGAAAATTACATAAATAGCCAATTTATATTTAGAATGTTACGTCACTCCCGAATTCTATTGATTAAAAATGAAAATGGTGGACTTTAATTCAATATGTTAGCTATTTTTCGATCAGTTTTACATTTCGCTGTATTTACGGTAAAACAATTGTATAGAAAATTTGTTTTTTTCGTAAATTTATAAGCTGCAAAATACCTCGTAGACATGCGATACTAATGAAAAGGTTGCCGATGATTATAGGCTTGTAGCGTCCAAGTACGGCCTTAAACCCCTTTCTTATCGTATTATACTTAATTAAAATTTTTAATATGCAACAATGTAAAATTACGATCCCTATAATCTGCATGTTCAACTGATTATATCGCTCACGTGGACCTCTTAATTACATTTTTACGCCACTGGTGATATATTATGTGATATATTAAGTTTACAGCTTAAATATTATTGTAAATACATAAAATATGTAAAATAAAGCTCTATTTAAATGACGGTGATTCCCGGAAAACACGAAGTATACGTCAGCGATATTCAATCTGTAGTCCACGAAAATGTTACGACTTCTTCATATATAGCTGAAGACGTTTAGTTTTCTTTTCTGTTTTTAGTATGTAGCATAAACATATAAATATATAATTCAAAATGAAATAATAAAGTTTTTGTTAATTTTCACATCTGTTGTCACTCATGACCTGGATTTCACCTTTCAACATCTTTGGGCATTTTATCACATGGATACAATAAAACTGAAAAAATAAAATTTGATATTGAAATTTCATAACCAACACCGTCAGTCGGTATTGTAAAATATATAATTAATGAGATAGAATGCCTGAAGATGCCAAAAGGCGAAACCCGGGTCGTTAGTGACAAAACATGTGGCATCATATATGGATACAAATTTTTAACAAATCAAATTTTATATTGAAATTTCATCACGTACCTTCAGTCGACAGCATAAAAAATAAATGTAATTGGTTTTTATTTCTGGATAACCGGTCCGCAAAATATTCTTATATAATATATTAAAAATCGGTATGAGGATCGCTGATTTACGACGTTGATTTTGTTTACGGTGTTAAAAGTTTTGATTCCCATTTTTATATGTCAAAAGCATAAAGCTTATTCAATAATATAACATATGGGTATTTCAATTGAAAAATGTTTCTTTATTCAAAAGTGCGTTCGAGCATTCATTACTCAGTACTTAATAATAATAATTGAAAACGTTTTAACACTCAAAGTACCGGAATGGTTTTATTTGATCAAGTCGTAAAAAAAACAAGTATTGTCAATTGTTCTTTCATATTGTGTGTATACAGTATTAATTTTTTTTTGAAGTTCAGCGACCGCCCTCGTTGCAAAGCCATCATATAATGTTGAGACGAACGGTTGTTGACGATAGCAAAGTGGAAAGGTTGACAGGTCTCCGTCTTGCCAATTGACGCGTGAAATTCAAACGACATATAAAGCGATACCAAATTAGTTTGGGTCAGCTTTGACGACTTAATATACGGAACTTTTAGGGTTTAATCTAAGAAATCACTTGATTTTAATTAGGAAAAGGTCACAGTATTTACCCTATTGTAACATGCTATTATTCTAGAAATTTTGTTATGCCATAAAGAGGCAATTTATGATTCAAGAAACAATGACAAGAAGTGGTCTGTACGTGAATGTTTGATGAAGTTAACCTTTTATGTACATATTAAAATATTGATTGAATTGGCATTCACTTGGTAGAACTCCATTATAACACGGTGAAAAAATAGCAATGTATTTTAGTTCTACAAAATTATTTTTAACAAATATAGTTGATAGCTATTTCGGCTCACGCCATCGTCAGAACTATGCTTAAACTAACATTCCCTTATCTATATATAGCTGTGCAGAAAAGGCACACAACACATCCTCTCTCCTGTTCCAACGGCCTAGCTTGTTACTTTAACACAATGACACTAAATTTTAAAAATTCTAAGTGAAAAAATAGGTGTCTATGACAATAAGATTATATGTGGGACAGAAGTGATCCTTCTGGAAGTAAATCAGACCACCCCTTTGTGCAACGGTTGGACAAGTGGCGATAGTATTATCTTTTTCACCGTGTTATAATGGAGTTCTACCAAGTGAATGCCAATTCAATCAATGATGATTTGTTATTTAAATATCATCGCTTTCCGTCAAAGAGTGACATTTACCACCTTAAAAGTGATTTATGACATCGTAGACGTAATATTTCCTTTACTGTGCAAAAAACACACCCCCGGTGCTGTTTACTTGATATACGTGATACAAACAAAAGTAATATAGAATACATTATATGTAATTGAAATATTAGAATATATCAACGACTTTGGTATAAATGTGGCCCTAATTTATGTATGTTTCTACAACATATGGTAATAAATAAATTGCATGAAATCACTGGCATTTTGAAAAAATATCTTATGACTATTCTTTTTTGCCATTTCATTCGATGCGTTAATGTATTATATAAGGAGAGACTATGTAGAATCTTAGCTTTTATAATTTTTATAGGATAAATTGAATTATTAGACTTAGTGCGTAGTTATCAGGGGACTGAAAAGGTTAACACAGAATTATATGCTTCGATACCGCAGGAGCTTGGTATAAGAACTAGCCTTGAATGGATTTTTTACGCCCACCGCATGCAATATGCTTACATTGTAAAATCGTATAATAATTTGAAAACATACTAACAAGCGTCTTACATGTTAAAAAGCGACTCTTTATCATAAAAGAATATACGAAAAACATCCTCTTTCTAACAACAAAAACAGATACAATCTCTTCGACTACAATTGTTGAGTCGTCGACGGGCCACGTAGGTTATATGATATTTAATGTAAAGAGCTAAATTAAAATATTATTTTAAATTATTTGCAATATCTGTTACAGTAAGAAGCTTTAACAAATGAGCTCAGCAGTCTACTGTGGCGTACAATATTATTACAAAAGCTTAATAAAAACTACGTCCAAACAAGTTTTTCTCATAAACATCTCGGAATTATGTGACTGTAAGAATTTACGTCTGTATAGAAGCGAGGAATATTTTTAATTAATAATTTGAAAGCACACCTTTGACATTTTAATAAAAAGCATATTCGTATAAAGAAAAATGTAAAGTTTTATTTCAATTAGTTGGTCTTTGAACTTTTTATTCATTTAAATAAAACGTATAATTGACATACTTTTAATACACCTGAGCCTCGTATAAAACGGTTATAAAAATCCGTGTTATGTAAGGTTTAAAGTTTAAACAAAGTTAATGTTTGCATTCCAAAAAGAAATGAAGATAGTTTATATAAATATGTATTTTATTTCTTAAATAAAAAAATAAATATACTATTACATATTGATTGAGAGAAATTTTAATAACATAATATAACATTCATTCAACATCGCTTTTACTTAGAATTTTATATTTTTTTACTCTATTTCGAGATTGGTTGTGAGTTTTCATCATCGGAGGACTCTGAATTTTTTGTGGTTTTAGCCTTAAAAAATCGTTAATAACCGATTGTCTGCTTTTAGTGTATAAACCTTTACTAGCGTATAAGTCAGTAATATTGTGAAATCCGTGGTAGCCATGAAAGTTATTGTATAACATTACTTGCGTGATATTTGCGCACTCTTTAAAAGAACAAATAACCTATATACGACTCACATGTCGATCGATATGTCGTTATTAAAACGTAGTGAATTTGTTTTATGAAAGCTATATTAATTATAATCTATCTAATTATAATTAAAATTGAGCTTGTAGATCTCTAACAAATACGAACAATTTATTTATACCTCTCATGTTTTGTATTTTCAATCCACCGTCTACGATACCTTCCTATGATTGATCGTTACTTTTGTGGTAATATCAAATAGTAACGTAACTGTTTTGATGGGGATTATATAGCATTTGTCTTCACTTAATTACAGCTCTACAAACGAAGTAAGATATCAGGTTTGGTTTGTGTGCCCAAGAGATCTGTCAACAAACAATCATTAAACGATTAAGAACGTCTAAGGATCTGTAGGAAATCCTATTTATTTCAATTATCAGCGTCAAAACACAATCAGCTTGTGACTGAGTATACCAGTCATTTAATTAACAAGGGTGAACTGTGGAAACTAAGGATTTGGCTTAAACCAAATCAATTATTTGATAATATTTGCCTGTTTTAGAAATAACGTTTTTGGTCACTTTGAATATGCTGTTTGTGTTAATTTTAAGAATCAATTTTTACGTTTGACTATGGACAGCCGATGTCCTACGATAATTATTTGATAGTTTTACGAGGATCGGATTCGACAAACGTTTTAAGTACTTCGTCATCGATTTTATGAGGTCTTGCCGATTTTGGTTTATTTTGCAAGTTTATGTCACCAGTATTAAATTTTTTAAGCCACCATCGACACTTACAAATCTTCAGAATATCACTAGAGGTTTCAAAAATGCTTTCTTTAGCTTCTTCGGGGTGTTTACACCTTGTCATATAAGAACATTACAATAGATTCAACTGCATTTATTCGATATCTGGCTGTTTCATTTTATCTATGGGTGTAAATTAAAAAAATATATTGAAACCAAACTGGAGCTTTATAATAATACTAATATTAACGTAATTACTCGACGGGAAACGAAAACAAACTGATTTCAAAGCGCGCCTTAAAAAAACGGCAATTACTTTTCGCTTTGCCATATATATTATATATTATTATTTTTTTTATTTACAAATTATGATACATATATATTGAAGTCGTTAATTTTTTATTAACTCAACGATATAAACTAATAAAAAACAAATGTTTTCCCGCGTATGTTTTACTGCAATTTAAAAAATAATAATTAAAGTGGAAATGGAAATGGTGACGTAAAACACTGTTCAGAATTTGATGAAAATATATGTCGATGATAATAATCTACGATATGTAACATACGTTTAGAGGTGGGTCTAACATTGAAAATATTTCAGACTAAAATTTAAATGCTCACTGAATAATCACCATGAAACTTATACAGTTTAAATATAGACCCAGTGCTTCAATTTTCTCTATAAAAGGTATGTTAATGCCGAAAAATTTGCATATTACATAAGTATTCAAGCACTTATCGTTTGAATATTCAGTGAAAGTGAGAAATTCTATACAGTCTGAATTACAATATTCAGGTGGAATTGAAATTATAAATGACAAATGCCTTAAGGTTTGTTCTAAAGATTGCCATGAATAACTCTAGCTTCGCATTATATTTTCAAAATAAGTAATCGCCCGCCGCTATTAAATTTGAATTTATTTCAATGAAACATTGCCGGAAAAGTGCTTCGAACATTTAAGTTTTAAGTAACTTGTTATTAATTTTAATTTTATGTTAACTTTAAGTTTAATTGTTAATTTAAAATACTTGCGTTCCGGATAAACGGTTCGACAAAGTTATCTTTTAACTTAACGGTGAAATCAATGGTGATAATTATTAATTCAAAATTTTTAATGTAAAACTTAAAAGATATTGTAATGTATTAATTGAAGGAAAGCACAGTCCTCAAGGCGAGAGCTAAATGGCAGCAAAAACAAATTCAACAATATTGATCGAATAATAATTCACACAATTGGCTGTGATAAATTTCATTGACAATTAATATTGTTAAAAAGTCGTTCTTGAAGGCCAAACCCGGGTCGTTAGTTACAAAACATGTGGAATCATACAAAGATTCAACAATTCAAATTAAATATTGAAGTTCCATCACGCATCTTCAGTCGATATCATAAATTGAATTTAGCTTAAATTATGACGAAATGATTTTACTCGTAAAAATGATGATAATTTTTTTATATAATAAAAAAATACGAATTCCACTTTTTGATTCGAAAATTTCTGTTAATCACCCCGCTCAATGAAAATTTTCAAGCTTTTGTTGTTATTCAGTTTTTTTTAAGTAAATATTAAATATATCCATCATAATACGAAATATGTTGTATTAATTTTACATCTCTATGACAATCACCCGTCACCAAAGTGTATAAAAGGTTTGCGGGTGGGTAAGATTCACAATTTACAGTTTTTCATCCTATAGAATATTTCCAGTATTGTGTACAAAGATAATTACGTTCAGCGTTGTATTTTTAAACATTACTGTCTCATCTTTCTTTTTGCCATGCCAATAAAAAAACTTACAATATAACTGTTAATTTATTTAAAAATTTTACTTCAAATTATGTCAGCTGTGGTTATTTTATGTAACAACTTTGATGTTTGTTTTTCATGGTAGTTATTTTTTAATAAATATTTCCAACTTGTTTTACTATAACGTCAAATTAACTGTTACTTTGGTTAAATATATTCACTACTTGAGTGAAATCAGTTCTGTTTTTTAAATAACATTTAATGAATATTTATAGTACACAAAGATTTCAGTACGGATTATTTTTCGTAATATAGTGAAAATACAGTCTGTATTTGAGACCAAAGTAAATAAGCTCCTGCTTTTAGAGACTTAACCATTTTTTTATATCTTCATATATATAATAAATTTTACTTTGCTTATAATTCTTGAAAAAAAAAACATCGCACATCTTTGATATTTTCTGCCACACATACATAATGCAAAAACGTCCTGAGATTAAAATGTATTCGATAGAAAAACTATATAAGCTATAACATCTTTTCTATTTGTCCCATTTTCTCAAACAGATTACGTTTAAACCAAAACCACTTTTCTTGTAGCGTTAAGCTTAAAGGTTTGAGCTTTTTTTTCTTTCCAGCTTCGAGGCTATTTTGCAACAGCACAGGTAAAGAACAGCCGACAATATCAGTCAGTGGCACCGTAAGCCAACAAACCACAAGAATTTATTACTCTAGAAAATAAGCTTCGAACTTAAAAAGTTTTTTTAATAGATATCTCGGTTATTTCAAAGTAAATACACTACTATTGATTTTTCTAAGAAAACCTTTATTTATCTCTTATCTGTTAGAAAAGTGATATAAATTATATCAAATGTGTCTTTATTTGGTTTAATTAAGACCTTCAAACCTCACTGAAATCTTAAATTAACAAGATTATTATACAAGAATAAAATCCTTAATAATGATATTACAAACAATTTTTGGAGCCATATAACCCATACATAATACGTTCATTTTATGGAAAACTCTTGAAATATATCCCAAGAAACCAAAAAAAAAAATTTTTGATGCTTGAATAAAAATAAGTTATATATTTTTAAGTTATAATTAAGATTTTGTATGGCTAATAAATGTGAGCACTTAATTATTAAAAAAAAAAAATGACTATGTTCACACAATATATTTTGTTGTCGTTACGAGTACAAAAAATACTTAAGACGATGTAATATTAATCTTAAAAAATGAAAGAATGTAACAAATATCAGGTATTAAGTGGAAAACAAAAAGCTATCTTTTGATTATTGTCTGGGAATTTCAATTAAACTCTCTCATGAAAAATTTCTGTTATGAAAAACAATTACGTTTTACCCCATCGACGGCAGTGGTTGGGACGCTATTTTCTTGTTTTTTCACGCTATGGGAAAACCGACGTTGACCCGAGTCAAACCCCTCGAATGCTTTGACTCATTACATCGAGGGAGGAAAATTGTCAATCGCATTTCCTTTTACGTGGCTAAGGCTAACGGAAGAGGTGAAAATCGTTTTTCCGGTAAATTGAACGTCTGAGCTGTGTACAAAATGAAATTTATTTTCTTTTAGATTTCAAGTAAACGCCCCATAAAGGGCTCGAGAGATTTATTTTTGGCAAAGCGTTGGACCACATTCTCTATTATGCTCTCTGCTGAACGATACACCGATGAATGGAAAAATGTATCTAGAAAAATATCGCAAAGTGTTATAATGTCAATATTTTTAACTTCAAATTAGAAAAAATATTCATCACGGTTCGGGTAAATAGAATAAAAAATGGGTAGAGCAAAAAATACACCATTCCCATTAATGTTTTGTGAATATTTAAAACTACAATTTTTAAGATATCTAAGTAGTATTATTGTAGAGTTAGAAGATATGTGCATTGACAAACGTGTGATACACATATTTTATGTTTCGTATAGAATAAAAAATAATTAAAAATTTTTGTTACAATTTTGTAAATTATGATTTGAAAAGAATTATATTTATTAATATAACACACAACGTAATTTTAACTTCAGTTTTTAATGTGGTACATCATAATTATGATAGAAAAATGTAAATTAAAATATCAATCGATTGAATAATCAGATAACAAGTTTTCGATTAATTCACAATTTAGTCATTCGATACAGAAAATCTTAACCGTAATTCTGAACAATGTTTCCATCACACAAAATATTATTTCACTTTTGTAAATATTATTATGCCGTTCTTAAACCAATAGTCTTTCTTGATAAAATGGCTAAAACTTTGATTAACGATAATTCACGGTTGATGACTAGGCGGCATGGTCAGTATAAAATTCAAATTTAAATATTGAAATTACAGAGGAACACGTCGCACAAATGATGTTAATTATTAAAAAAACTTTAAGTGTACGACACAATACTGAGAGCAAATGAATTTGTCGTAGAATCTATCGATGGATAGCTAGAAATGAGATAGAAGTTATTCAACCCTTTTAAAACAAAGCTTAGTGTTGTTTCTACTAAGCAAAACACGAAAGCACGGTAACCTGTTGAATAAGTAACAAGATCATCACTTCATTTCACTTCATAATTCCACATAGATGATTCTTTTGAAAACACAATAACATTTTTTTGTCAATACGATCCAATCTAGCAATATTAAGTAAATCAAACTTTTAATTCAAAAACTGGAGAAAATTTTGTCTTGAACATTTCAGTAAGGCACTTGAAAACAAAATCCTTATAACCAAACTGCCATTTCTTACTAGAAAGACATTATGTAATTTTTGTTAATATTTTCACAAATATATTATAAAATGGTTCGCTTTTCACAAGCCAATCTAACCTGATAATAATTATTGTAGTAAAAAAATCTGTAGTACCTAAAATTGTGTTTTATATATATAAATATCGTGTACCGAAATTAATCGATTTTAAATGGACAACCATTTTTTCACTTTTATTATTTTAAAATTGCTTAATTCTATTGGACCATAAATTAACTAAGATATTTAAATATGATTCATTTTTTTTTCAAATTATGCAGTCGATAATTTCTTAGAAAACTTCTTGTCACTATGTTGTATCACACACACTTTACTGCGGTCTTTACAAAGGGAGTAAGGATCTAAATATGACTGGAATAGTTGTTACCGTATTAGTGGGGAATAATTTTATAATCTATGCTTCCAAGCGCCAATCAATCAGTTCACCCTAATATCAAATTATAAAACTATTTGTTTTATTGGGTTTTGCACCCTTGAATACAGTATCCTTAAGTAACAACTTTCACCACTCAGCTGTAGGTTCAGCATAACCCTTGCTGCGTCAAATAACTTTATTTTTTATCAATTATCCGCTGAAGAAACCAGTCAGCCAAAAAAATATTAATTAGATTGTCTCGTGTTCAATCATTCCGAGATTTAAGGCTCGTTAAAACTGCATCAATTATGAATTTAGTATGCCAACGTATTGTTGCAAAATCAGTTATGTCATTTGAAAGAGTAATTAAGACGAGTGTTTTATCTGCTGTGCTCAGCGTTGTCTCGCGTATTATGTTGAATTAACAAGAGCTTTAAACATACTCATAGCATGTAGAATAGAGGGAGCTTTTGCTTAGAATGTAGTAAAGCGAGCCTTAATGAGACTGTACGGGGGATGCTAGTGCCTTTCAACGATCGTATGGGAATATGAATAGTGAAACAATAACAATAACACTTTACATTTGTCTTAGTGTTTAATTGTTTGGTAATAAATACTCTTCATAAATTTAAATATTTTATTAAATGTACATGGAATAAATGATTTTTTTTTTATCAAAATATTTTCATATTAACACGGTGAAAAAATAACAATGTATTTTATTACTACTATCTAGCTATCAATTATATTTGTCAAAAATAATTTTGTAGAAATAAAATACATTATTATATTTCTTCTATTTCTATATATATATCTATTTCTTCACCGTGTTATAATGGAGTTCTACCAAGTGAATGCCAATCCAATCAATACATTCATATTAACTTAAATTTCTAGTAGTTTTTTCATTTTTCTTTTACAAAATAATTTAAACAGTGTTTACAATAACCTTCTACTTTCTCTCTGGTTAAACGAAAACAAAACCTTTTTTGTTGGACTCTTTGTTAAAAAATAAACTAGTCATAAAAATCCTTATTCACTTCAGTAATTTTTTATTAAGTTGGTGTAACAACACACATACGTTAAACAAAAAATCAAAAGTATAAATTTATAACTTTATCAAATGATAAACAATACAATAATTTTGACTATTTTTCATTTAAAATACTGAAAAATCTATATTCAAATGATAATGTAATAATAAACAACTCATGACTGTAAATAGTTGAAATTAGAATTGTTACAACTTTGTACGATTCCACGTGTTTTGTCACTAAGGACCCGGGATTCGCTCACGTCAGTTCTGTTGCATCCGTGTGATAGAATGCCTGAAGATGCCGAAAGGCGAAACCCGGGTCGTTAGTGACAAAACATGTGGAATCGTACAAAGTTGTAAAAATTCAAATTTGATATTGAAATTCTATCATAAAGTATGTAAATAGTTGAATTAAATTTCACGAATTTATTGAATGAATTGGCATTAACTTGGTCGAACTCCATTATAACACGGTGAAAAAATAGCAAAGTATTTTAGTTCTACGAATTATTTTTTAGTTCCGTTCTTATAGTTCCGTCGATGGTGTGAGCCGAAATAGCTATCAACTATATCTTATAAAAGAAATGCAGAACTAAAATACATTTTTACCGTGTTACTTTCACGAATGTTTCTTAAAAAGATACGTGTGATTTTTGCATCAAATCAATAACATCGTCCCGGAAATATAGCTATTACTTTTAGCTCACTTTTCAATCACAGTTCTGTTCCTCGCTGCTAAAGGTGTTGGTTACCTTGCTTCGTATACCCTTGTTTCATTTTTATTTCTTCTACGGCAGTATGTGGTTTGGATAAAATATACGCGTGGTGAGAAAATAATATTACCAAATTCTTCACTTTCAACAAATACGTATGTAGGCATTATTTACTTTCATTTTGATATTTTTACTTCACCTTTCCAGCTCCGTATTATTTATAGTCGCATTGTGTGATATATTCGCATCATTTTCCACTGTTACCGTATATGTATTGCAAAAAAAAAAAACTTCACTTCTATCACATCCGTACGATTCATACAATATCGATGTATTAATATTGAAATTGTAGTAAAAAGTTATTTTCGTATACACATTAAGATTTTTTTAGGTGTTAACTGTCACTGTTTGATAGAAAGGCATGATATTTTAAATGATACAAACAGATTTTTATTACTTACTTCAACAATATATACGGTTTCGCTAACCGGTCCTGATCAAGGAATATATTTTGGAAATAAGTACTAAGCAATATGTTTTCATATGATATAAAAATATAATATACGCAATATTAAAAAGACTTTTCGAATTAAGTCCAGTATAATAATCATAAATGATAAACAATTTTGTATTTATTGATTGAATTGGCATTTACTTGGTAGAACTCCATTATAACACGGTGAAAAGATATGAAAGTATTTAGTACTGACGATGACGTGAGCCGAAATAGCTATCAGCTATATCTTATAAAAAAATTGTAGAACTGAAATATATTGCTATTTTTTCATCGTGTTAATTTTATGGAAACATTCTTCAAAATTACGTTTCAAATTCGCCTACGCGCCAGTTGTGATATTTTAAATAATTAAAACACATTTTTTTGTATTTATTCCCACAATATGTTTTCTGATCAGAGCCGGTTTCGGCCATAGCGAGCATTGGAAAAGTACTAGCGAATGTGTTTTAATTATTTAAAATATTATGTCAATCCATCAAGAAGTGGCAGTTAAGAACTTAAAAGAACGAAATTTGTTAAATTATCAAATTTTATCAAATATTTTTAAATAATATAATTAAATTATTCCTTAAAAGTGATCACTGAAAATATTAATTCAATGAAAAAATTGGCAAAACGATGTGTTTGTTAGAATGTTCGTAAAAAAATTTAAGGTTTATAGTTGAAAGCTATTTCAGTTTATGCCCTCATCAGAATTATAATTGGATAATGGCGTAAGCCAAAATAGCTATCAACAATATATCTTATTAATTTTGTAAAACGAAAATACATAGCTATTTTTTCATCGTGTTTAAATATACAATAGTTGAATCACAACAACTATATTATGACTCTCGATATACATGTCACCCTCTACTGGTGAAAAATTAATTGATACACATATTTACACATCCTATTATTAAGTTATCAGCAGAAACTATCAAATACAACAATATGTTTAAGATTGGACGTTTTTAAGATGTAGTTTTTAAAAGATGTACTAAACTGTACTTCAAATAAAGTAAAGTTCAAGAATTGTTTTAATAATCTATTTTAGATAGCATTTCTAAAGCATTGACTCTGTTAGTTCGATTTCAACGAAGTGGTATGATACTTATAGAAAAACTAAAAATGATAAGCTTTAATGAATAAATAAACAAAAAAAACCATTCATTAAGAAAAATAAGACGTTGATTACTTAAATATGACTCAAAACTTGATAGCGTGATCAATTTAATCCTACTGCTGTCGTGTGAGGAGAGTATGGCCCAAAAAATAAAATAAGTCAGTCTCTATTTGTAATGTGTCTAGGGAAAGAAAAAAAACACATCTGCCATCTGGCAACACTTGTAAAAAACTGCGCGCCGCAACTTTTTTCTTACGATCCATCAACGGGGCTGAAACTCGTTTTAGGGAAGATTTGGGATAATTTTAGAGTCGGCTACATTAAGCGCTTTATGTTGTATTGTGTTGATGTTAAATTTCGATAATGGTGAATTTTTACAGTTTGGATTTTCGTATATAATTTTTACTTGCTTCTTAATTTCAACAATTAATTTATGATACCGACTGAAGGTGCTTGATATCAAATTTTAATTGTTACAACTTTGTTTTCCACACGTTTTGTCACTAAGGACCCGGGTTTCGCCTTTCCGCATCTTCAGGCATTCTATCACACGGGTGCAACAGAACTGACGTAAAATAAACAACTAGCATCGTCTATATTCTAAAGTTATTAATTACAGGAAAACACTTACCCCTAGGCGAGCAGTAAATTGTAGGTAAAACAAATCTAAAAATATTTATCTTATAATAATTACCACAATTGCCTGCGATAATTTTCATTAACGATCTTGTTAATGAGTCATTCTTGAAAGGGTTTTACAATAAATACTAATAACTAAACAACTAACATTAATATATAAATGTTTTTTTTATATAGAGACGCCTACTATCAAACGTCGATGTTTGAAAGCTCACAATTCTCTCAAAATGATAGGTGATTATTTAGTATTGGTTCACACTATGACATTTGGTTCAGATGGCATTTCAAAAGAGTGCTTAAAGTTTTTTGATGAATTGAGTCATAAAAGACAGACGTTTTTAAAGTTTGGTAACAAAATTTTATTCCGAATTTACTATAATATTTTACTTGGATTATATTTAGAAACTGTGAATGTAATTGATAAATCTTTACAACTGAGTGTTAGACAAGTTTTTATACTGATGATATATTGTCAGTAATCATTTTTATATTATAGAGAAGATTTCAATAAAATAATACGTTTCATTTAATCCTATACAATATCTTAAATAAGAAAACAGATTTCTCAGTATGCTAGTTTATTTTATATTAAAATGTTTTGCTGTTTTTCCGATACATTTGGATGAGCAGTTTTTACAATAATGTTTAAAATAACTTCAATTTAATTATTTACTTCTTTATATTACTTGAATAACAGATTTGAATTACGGCCACAAAGAGTTGAACGTTAATCATTGAAAGATGGCAGTCGGTTGCATATATGGCAGAGATAATAAATGGGATTCCCTTGAGAGCTTTTATATTGAAAAAAGACCTAAGCTTGAGATATGAAGGCACATTATTTTCCAACTTCTAAGCAGACCACTCAAACTATTCACTAAGAAAATCTATTTGGCTAAAACGAAAGCTTTGAGACCATTTGTCATTCGGAAATAATATTGCAGCGGTGTAGTGCCTAACAGAAAATAGATTTCAAATTTTACATGTAATAAAGTTACAAGTGAAATGTTTTATGTAATAGTAAAATGTAGATTTAAAAGTAATAATTATTCAGAAGAAAAAGAAAGCAAAAAATGTTGATCTGCGCTAGACGAAAGATATTTCTCTCGCCAATAAGTTATACTCTTGTAAATTCTACAAATCTTTTTTCTAGTGTGCATATTTTTATTTTATGAATTGATATAAAACAAAGACATCAGCTTATTTTTCGAAATATCTTTCTCATGAGATTATAAAACATTATTTATTGGACTTAAAAACACAGTCAAAATAGCAATATATTTTAGTAATACAAAATGTAAGGATTATAGTTGACAGCTGTTTCGGCTTACACCGTATTATAATGGAGTTATATCAAGTAAATGCCAAGATAATCATTCAATAGATTGAAAATACCTTTTAAAGTTTTCATTATTTCATAAAATGGTAAAGACTAGTAAGCTTTATAAGAGAAGACACACACTTTTGAAAGCTGATTTATTTGCTTGAGATTTTCGATTGATAAGTAATGTCGCTGTACCGTTGTATAGCATTAACCGGTTAACTGCCGGCAGGTACATGTATGGCGGTACCCAGCACGTCGCGAATTTTACGACAAAAATAAAACCTTCTAAACATATTGTTATTGAAAGTGTAATAAAGTTTATTTATAAAACTTACCTAATGAATAACTTACTTAATAAATGAAGAGCGCGCCAGTCGTGCAGTCATTTATCCATAATCATAAAATTAATTGTTGATGGTGCAGGGTTGTCAAAAAAACAAGGTCAAGGTTGTTAAAACGGCGCGTCTTAAGACGTAATTTTTGTATGAGTGGCGCTCCGTTCACAGAAAATTATGAGTCTTAAGACGCTTTTGGCAGATAACTGGTTAAAGAAAAGGAATTGCGAAACGAAATTAATCGAACATTGAAAAAAGCGACATTATTTTATCTCCATAAAATAAAATATTTTTGTGTTTTTGAATATATTTCAGATGAGAAAATCACTTTTAACTAATACGGTAACATAGTCCAGACGTTGTAGTTTATGAAGAATGCAAATCAACCAACAGAGTGATAAGGACATAGCGCTCTATTTTCAGTTACATAGTCAAAGCAAACTATCATATGGTGAAAAATGTTCTCGTTCTACAAATAATTTTTCAATCACTTTTCTATTTGCCGTATCTTATTTCTAATAAGGTTTTCTGAAAAGTGACCGTATCAATGCTTATAGTTTCTTTATATTGCAATTTTGTTAGTGTCCAATTCGAAAATAAATTTTCATTAGTTTAATTTAGCGGATTAATAACGAGAAGTGTTCGTTTGTCTTTTTTGAGTTCAATTTCATGTTAATATTGAGTAATATATTATAGAACGTGTATAAATATATATACTTTGACTAGGGCTTTTATAAAAATATTCACCTATTAAAAACGTAATATACAGTGTTAATTCAAAAAGAAAAAAAGCCCAACATTCAACAAAGTCCAACAGAAAATTCAGCAAAACGTCCAAAATAAACAATGACAAGTATTTTCCTTCGAAAAGAAAATTTTAGCAACAGTTTGGATAGGGGATTTCCCCTCATTTCCCCAACCCTCTGCGCATATGTACACTCTCATTATTTATGCATTTCTGCGCATAGGTTCCGTCCGCCGTCTCCCCCCACCCCTTTCCGGTACAGCCTTACGGCCGGTCGCGGCGGGAAAGCCTTTTTTTAACGCGCTTGCGTGGGTGTAACATTCATCGTTAGCCTTCCTGTGAAACCTGAAAATGTTAAGTTGATTTTTTCCAGGTGATAAATGTTGTCCTGTAATGATGGTCCCTACTGCAGATGGACGCTTAACCTCGCATATCGTTAAGTAGTCGTAAAAAAGTTCCATAAAAAGGTTCATTTGGAAAATTCATTGCGCACAGTATACTCTATAATCAGCGGCAGCAGTTTTTTTTTAAGATATTTTTCTGTATGAAAACCTCTTCAAAATCACTCTATACTTTGCAAATCATGCCATTTTGCTATCAATTGTACTTATAGTCGTTGGCCTCAGGATTGTATTATACCATAATCAACAGCCTTCATATATTTTCTTGATTTACTCAAAGTCCTCCTCTCTTGTATAAAGCTTAAAAAGAGTTGAATTGATTTGAATCATATGAACATCTAATATTTATACACGTCATAGCAAAATTATCATTATGAATATTGTGCTAGTCAATGCAGCCAAAATCATTTCATCATTTTGTATGGCTAAGTGCCTTATTTAAATAACGGGTTTGGTTTTATTACGCGGTGAAAAATAGCAATGCATTATATTTTAGTGCTACAATTTTTTTAATAAGATATAGTTGGTAGCTATTTCAGCTTACAGACCTAGTTCCAACAATGGGTGAGCCGAAATAGCCATCAACTATTTCTTAATTTTTTTTATAAAAATGTTATATTGGAATTCTACCAAGTAAATGTCAATTCAATCAAAAAATTGTTTTTATTCAATGACAACTTTAAACAAAGAAAAAATATCAAAGCTATAACCAAAGTACCAGATATTGATTGAATAAACTGTCTTTTCTTTTCTTGAAATGGCATTATATTTAAAAATATATAACGCAATCCGGTTACTGTTTTTTCAGATATTTAGAGTATTATAGTGATTGCAAAAATGTTAACTGTTGAGCTCGAAATGACCAGCACTGGAAACTTGATAGTTCGACAATATAAATAAATATATAAATATATATACAAATGAAGAAAATGCTTTATACAGTAAAAGTTGTCATGAATATTCCTAAACACACCTAATAGTTTAGTCTTTTTTTACATAAATGTAATGACTCCTTTGTAACATTATAAATAAAGATTGCAATTACATACGATACATAATTAAAACGTTATTAAAGTGATTGCTTAATTGAAGGTAACCTCAAAGATAATTCAATGTTTTATATTTTTAACACAATGTAACAGGGCTTTCATGAAAAATATTCTGAATTATTCATTGCTTATGAAGGTACTTAAAAACGCATTAAAAGTTTTAATATCAAATATTTACTTCAAAAGTATCACAACACTTTTGAAGTTGTCGAGTCTCCTGGATCTCATTTCATTGTGAACTTTATGAGTTGTTTTATTTATTTAAGTCGTCGCCAACCTTTGAACTTTTTGGACGCCATCTTGAAAAGCTCTAAATTGTTAATATGAAGTAAGCTTTTTTAAACCTTAGCTTTTTTTAAAAGCCGAAAACTTTTAAAAAGTAATTGATGCGTATATTTCTTAAAGCAAAAGAAACATCCTGGACAAATAAATAAAATCACCGGAGCTTCGGGAGGTTTCGTCATTATTTAGTTTTCGAACTTTTTGAATCAATTATTTTCAATGAATCTACGGCAAAATTAAAAACCTTGTTTATAAAAGACTTTGTGTAATTTAGACAGAGGATTTTTTTCCGAGAATTTCAATTAAATTCCATTATAAGTCATCACACAAGTTTTTTTAAATCGAAAGTAAAAAATTGTTTCCTTTGAATTTCGTTACTGGCATACAAAGTGTACATGATGATAAAATCTACCCATCTATAGATGTTAGAGTTTGATTACTGTTTTTTTTTTTTTTTTGACTTATCTTATCAATTTTTATCTAGAACTAAAAAAAACTAACGCAATGATTTTGTATCCAATTATGAAAAAAAAAACAAACAACTATTATGTCTATTAATTATTCACTTTATCACTTTTATGTTCATTGATTAATATATATGCACGATACTTAGAAGAAGTATACGAATTCTAATAAAGCAAATAAACCTATCCTGAATTGAAATAGAATATAAATTTTATTTGTTTACTGTCGATTGTATATTAATAAATAGAAAAACGTTTCACATGAGATGCAAAGTATGAAACCAACTGGATTACATTGCAGTGTATTTTTTTAATTTGAAAAAAGAAACAAAAATCGTAACTTAAAGGCCTATAGCAAAATAGTCGCGAAAACACTAAAATGATAAATTTTTAATTATCAAATGTCTCTGAAGAAAAAAGGAACTTTTTACTAAATAATTCCAATATAATATGAATAAAAAAACCCCATTTATATATTTAAAGTTACTTGATTGATATTTATTGAAAAAACCCTTTCAAGAATGACTCATTAGCAAGATCGTTAATGAAAATTATCACAGGCAATTTAGTTAATTGTTATTAGATTCATATTGTTAAATTTGTTTTAGCTGTAATTTACTGCTCACCTAGGGGTAATTGTTTTCCTGTAAATAATAACTTTAATATATATACGATCCTAACTGTTTATTTCACGTCAGTTTTGTTGCATCCGTGTGATAGAATGTCTGAAGATACCGAAAGGCAAAACCCGGGTCGTTAGTGACAAAACATGTGGAGTCGTACAAAGTTGTAACAATTCAAATTTGATATTGAAATTCCATCAAGCACCTTCAGTCGATATCATAAATTATATAATATGATAGTTGATCAATGTCATTGATGTTAGTCACGTTACTAACCAGCTCAATTTCCTATACCAGAAGTTTAACATATTCATTTGATAATCAATTCATAGACTTTTATTTGGCGGTATAATTGTTTTCAATACCGATTAACGAAACCACTAGAATTATCAACACATCAAAAGTCTCTTAAAAAATGAGTGGTTGAGTGAGCCAGTAACTATTAATTTCTGTGGAAAAACATATGATGAGATACATTCATTTAAAGTCCATACTGAGAGAAAATATGGTAAAATAATATGGTAAATAATGAAGTCAATGAAAACCCGTTTTGAGC
The DNA here is from genome assembly GCA_028555115.1 of Himalopsyche japonica. Lineage (NCBI taxonomy): Eukaryota > Metazoa > Arthropoda > Insecta > Trichoptera > Rhyacophilidae > Himalopsyche > Himalopsyche japonica. The sequence goes on from JAHFWJ010000146.1 coordinate 421,052, forward strand.
CACGTTATTAAATAGTCTATTAAAATATTTAATTAGAATCATGCATTTAAAAAAAAATACATCTATTCTATCATGTCAAAGACGTACATGTATTAGAGAAAATATTGGTCTTGAATTACGGATATCATCACAATGTATGTCGTATTCCAAAATATTCAGATATTTTTGAATATCCACAAAGATACCAATATGAAATATTCATTTTTGTGTACAGTTCAAGATGGAATGAATTGTAAAAAAACGCTTTGGAATCACACGAAACAACAAAATACATTATTCATTCACCTACACGTGCTGCGTGGGCAGTTCGTTGAAGGTTTGCGGATAAATGAGAAAAAATAATTTTCTTTCAACATACCAATGATTTTAAAAACCGCAGTTTACGATGTCCGCTTATTATTTGAGACTATTTACCGATTTTTGTTGGCGTTATTATTTGTGCGTGTTAGCCAGAAAATAATTGTTACTTCGCTGCGTATATCGCTGGAAGACCTAAATATCCGAGCATTGAATTGATTTTTTTTAATTCGAGATATCAATTTTTAAATTTGATTTTAAGTTTGAAATATTCAAACTTTGACCCTCTATAAGTCCAGTAACTGACGACCAGAGTCGCTTTGATATATTTTTTAGCATATAATATAGATGCATTCGAACTGACTGTCAGAAAACATTGAATTTTATCATTGACATTATGTTTAAGGCTTAAATATTACTTTATCAATATTTTTGGTACAGAAAGATTTATTTCAAACGAGTATGATATCGCGTTATTTATGTAAATTGTTTACTGAGTGTCGGTTTGAGCACATCCGCGCAGTAGAATGCTTCAAGATAACGAATAGCAATACGTAGAAAATGTTGTGTAAAATTACACAGTTTCAAACAACCAAATCGTTTTTTAATTAATCATTGTCTTTGGCTATAGCAAGCGGAAATGAATATTTCTTTTATTTTTATTTTGCGCCATCTATACACGTTTTGAATTTGTTTCTTATGATAAAAGTATTTTAAAATAAGAACAAAAATTATTTGTGGCTAACTCAAAAAAGTTTATGAACAGAAAAGAAAATGCTACATAGAGAAAAACCAATGTTAAGGACGAAATTTTTAGCTGCTGCTATTATTCTTGCTTATGATTGGATGAACAGAAGGGAATTTTTAGACTTCAAAAACACATGCCACTAATTAGTATTCATAAACCAATTAAAAATTTCTGTTTATACCAGTGTTTGAACCAGTGATATCGCAATAGAAAACAATGACGTTGGCCATTGCACTACGGATCCGATAGGAATCAAATAAATGAAATAAACATCTATCGTTACAAGAAAAAACTTTTATCATTATATAGTATCAAGCAACTGATTTTCAAACTGTGTAAGCTAAAATCTGGCACTTTTTTAATGGATAATATTCAAAATCACCTTAGTTTATCCACATATACAAACTCATGTATGTGTGTCTGTTTGTCCATTATGTATTACTATACCATTCATACGATCGACAGGAAACTTTACGAATTTCTTGAGCACACTCTCGTAAAGGATTTAGCACACAACTCTTTAACCTAAAACCCCCGAAAAATGATATGAAACTTGACGAATTTTTTAAGTACACAAACGAGAAGGTTTTTTACATACCACTTCCCCTAAAGGAAAACGATGAATAACAGTATATATATTATTACTAAAAAAAAAGCAGGGGGAGGCCTTCATCCAGCAGTGGATCGACCCGGGCTGATGATTATGATGATGATATTATTACTATTGAAAGTAATTAACACTATTAAGAATTAAATTTTTTAATATCATTATGAGTTTCCTTGAATTCCCTTAATCAGAGATTGCACCAGTGCGCGACAGGTCAGCTTGTTTACCATATTTATGTAAAAGTGAAAATTAAATTTGACATCAAATAAATACACAAAAATTCATACAAAAACAGTTAGTGCATGATTATATATTATAGGAAAATCATAAAGTAAATGTTTCACGCTGATTTAACGTAAAAATTGATACATCAATATAGGTAAGTTAATTTGGGACCCAAAGCTATTTAAATGACATAATCACAATATAATTTATCCAGACCAAGTAAAACATATCCAGCATTAAACAAGGTACTAAGCCTGAATTAATTATAGAAACAGTCTTTTCAGATAGTTCATTGTTCCAGTGTAGCAGTAATCTCTATTGTGTAATAACAAAAGTTTTTGTTTTGCCGAAATTTTGCGAGTTTTAAATGAGTAACTTATTTAAAACCGTCCTTATCCATTTCTCAGTTTTATTATTCGAGTTTCTCACCATAAGCCACATAATTTTATTACTATACAAAGAGAACTGATATACAGTAAACCCCCGATTTCTCAACGCTCCCTTAACATGTGTGCCAAAAATATTCAATTTACACTCTTGGTTTCCATTAGCACGTATATAGGCATAAACATATTGATCTTAGTATTATTATTGCAAAATAATATACATTTTGGAGGTTGTGACTTGATAAACATTTGTTTTAAAATTTTTCTTTTTGAAACTATTTATGATATCGGCTGAAGCTGATTGGAACGATTTCAAAATCAAAATCGAATTGTTGAAACTTTGTACAATTCTGCATGTTTTTTTTCTCATGCAATGTGTTTTTTTTACGTCGGTTAGCAGTCATTCGTTTTATTCTCTGGTTTTTTGTCGACGTCAAATATAATACATATAATTGATTAAAAATTCGTCGATTACGTAAAAAAAATTGTCTATCCCAATGTGTGTCGTAGTCAGAAGACAGCTGAAGTACTTATATTTTTTACTCTTTGATTAAATAAATTCAAAAGAAAATTTTCGATTCAATTGGTAATTGGCTCTTTTCTTCTCGTGCTATTTTAGTGTTTATATATTATGTTGAGTAGATTTCTTTAGAATTAGTAATTTTAAAGAAATAATTTTCTATTATTATTCTTCAAAAGCACCTTAATTTTATAGGAAAATTCTTTTTTCATTTAATTTATCGTATTTTTTTATTATTACACTTGACATTTTTCTAAGCTTTTTAATGATTACTTCTGAAATTTCGCATTTTCTCCAAACAAAGCTCTGTTCTATTTTAAAAGATTTAAAAGGTTTTTTGTGAGCGCTACCAGCGCTAAAAAGAATTTAATCCGCAAATAATAATCATTCCAGAATTCATGCAAAAACTTGATTGGTAGCCTACGGGGACATTCTGGTTTGGATATAAATCACTATTTTAAAACTAGTTCATTTTTTCAAAATAATAACATTTTGCTTATAACACAAATTAAAATTTTACAATTTCGTATTTATATTTTACAAAAACATTAGGAACAACGATTCCCTCTTATTTTAATTAAGTCGATAGAAGAAACTAAAAAAATTTCGTGCGGCTTGTTACTTCTAATTCGTAGCAGAGTTAAATAAATATTAGATATTGAAGAGAATATATTGTTTAATAGCAGCAGGAAAATAAATCATTTATAAATGCTCAAAAATCATGTGATAAATATTCTGTGTCTTTTAAAATATCTAATATTTTATGTTGCTATTGAATTTTAAGCTTAAATGAAAATGATCACTTTAAAAATCGTGATATAACATAAATATGATTTCTATCTTAATTATATTACGCAAAAAGATCGTAAATCCTCTGACAAAAAATTATATATCTTGGATTTATTTTGATAAATTTATAAATTAATACAAAAACAACACCGAAATTTATGAGGATTTAAACAAACAGCTTGTTATTTTATTCCTGTCTATAATCATTAAACGAGCAATTTGAAACGTGTTGAACTAACATATACTCCTTTGTGTCTGACACTTGTTATTCTAAAAAGGCTTGGTTTATTTCGATACCATTATTAATTTGTAAAAAAATACACATTTTAAAAATTCAAAAGTAATACTATAGTGTTGTAATGATTCATTAGTTGTTCATATTGTACATACGGTATCATTAAAAAAATGTTACACAATTAAAAAATAACACAGAAAAGGGTAGCAATTATTTTCTAAATAACGTTCAAGTATAAAGGATACGAGGAGGCGAGGCATACTAAATTTTTTAGTGAAACACTGCAAGAGCAGAGAGTAATTGGGATTCAAAAATCAAAAGACTTTTTTTAAATCAAAATGCACAGAAAATATTTTAGACATAATTGAATTATTAAAAAGCAAGTACCATAAGACTTTTTCTTAAATTGATCTGTTGGTAATATTCATGATGAGTGAAACCGGCCGTGATCATTGTAGAGAAAGAAATGTTAAAATAAGATGTATTTTACAAAAAAAAAGATTATCAAATTTAAGTTGTTGTAACTTTTTACGACTGTACATGTTTTGTCACTAATGAATCGAGTTTCACCTTACGGCATCTTTAGATATTCTCACATCCATCACACGGATGCCACAGAACTGACACTCAATAAACAGTCAGCATCGTTTATATATCAAGGATTTAATTACAGGAAAAACACAGACCGTATGGCTAGGAACCAAATGACAACTAAAATAAACTTTAAAAAATGATTTATTTATATATGCACTCAATTGCCTGTGATAATTTTTATTAACGCTAAATAAAAAAAAATATATATATGGGACTTCATGAAAGGATTTTACGACAAATAATAATCGGCTGTGATTAAAATGCAATTGGGAAATTTTAGACGTAAAAATATTTATATAAATATTTCAAGTTGACAGCTAACGTTAAGTATGCATATACATTATATATTAGGTGACGTAATATAGGAATTTAATCTATGAGATTGTTGACTCATTGAACCGATCTCACGGGAAGGGTATAAGAAACAGTATTGTTTATTGTGTATCAGTTCTATTGCATCCGTGTGATAGAATGCCTGAATGTGCCAAATGGCGAAACCTAAGTCGTAAGTGACAATACATGTAGAAGTGTGCAAAGTTTCAACAATTCAAATTATATATTTATTATATGATTATCTGTACATTCTTTTCCTTCAGTTGAATCATAAAATAAAAAAAGAGGTAGTTTACACTTAATTCATTATATTTGATGATTGATAATTGATATTTTTAATGGTGTTTTTTTAACTGATTTTTGTTTGTTTTCGTGACGCATTAAAAGTAGATATTTGATTTATCTCATATGTGTCATAAGTGAGGGATCCGTTACGAAACGTATTCAATCAGCCAATTATCGTGATAAAATCTATTAAGCAATTCTCTGATAGAAATCTTATATACGAATCAATTATACTAAGCATATTACTTCGTGTTCTTTGATTAAATATCTACCTCTATAGATGTTCATTTGTAAAGTAAAGGAGGACAGAGCTTTTATGTTGCTTTTCAACCCTTAACGTTTTGATTCCCGATCACGTAGTTACGCACACGTGATTGAAACAGATTTCAAATATGTTATTGTATACCCAGGGCACGATATTTTGGGTATAGCTGATTTGAAATCTTCTTACAATAAATACATTGAAAAAATGGTTCTAGTTATAAAAAGATTTCATTCGATAATATTGACTGAGCTCAGATAAACATTTAACTCAAATTGACGTTTAGGGACATTTCGACTCTTTATTTTTGTAGAGGGCAAATATATCTCTAGTGTTATTTTCTATACCATATTCAATCTATATGTTATCGTATATAAAGTAAGCCAACGACCGTACCACGTTGTAAGCGCCGGCTCTCGTGCGATCACCGAAGTTAAGCAACATTGGGCGCGGATAGTGCTTGGATGGGTGACCGCTCGGGAACACCGAGTGCCGTGTTCTCTTGGCTATGGGAAGGAAAACCCAGACAGAAAAACCGAACACCAACCCGCCTGGGCAGCGTGGTGTTGCTATGTCCAAACCCCCCTTGAAAAAAAAAAACAGGGGGAGGCCTTCATCCAGCAGTGGATCGACCCCGGCTGATGATGATGATGATATAAAGTAAACGAAGATACTTAAAGTAATAACTAAACATTTCTGGTACCATATAACATATATTCCAGAATATATTTTATTATCAAGACCAGTTTTGCTTATTATTTTGCGAGCATTATCAACTGATGAATTGTAAAGTTTTTTTTTTTTTAAATACCGTTGATAGCTATTACGGCTCACGCCATCGTCAGAGCTATCGTGAGCGTGAGCCGAAATAGCTATCAACTATTTATTTTTTTAAATTATTTTTTTCACCGGGTTATAATGGAGTTCTACCAAGTGAATGCCAATTCAATCAATAGTTTGATTTAATGATTGGCAGATATACAGAAGCAAAGTTTCAAGTAGTGAGAAAACAATTTATAGGCAGTAATTTGTTTTGAGTAAATTAATTGAAAAATAAAAAATAATTTCATAGCAAAATAAAGACAAATTTATAAGCCATTCAGAAACGATCGTGAATAACTTTTTACCCATAATAACCAGTAGGACTTAAGAAAACATTGACTCCAGCTCCGATATTAATCAACAACACGACGCCGACGAAAAATATGTCGTTTTTATCACGTTTTTTTCTACCTTTCCTGTTTATGTGCATTAAATTAAAAATCAATCTATCAATCCAGCAAATTGTTAATTGAGATAATCACTTTTAAGGTGTTAACTGTCACTTCTTGATGGAAAGGCATTATATTTTAAATAATAAAAACACATTTTTTTAGTACTTATTTCCACAATATATTTTTTGATCAGGACCGGTTTCGCTCATCGCGATAATGCTCAATGCTAATGCATCAGTTGATAATGCTCGCGATGAGCGAAACCGGTCCTGATCAAAAAATATATTGTGGAAATAAGTACTAAAAAAATGTGTTTTTATTATTTAAAAAAAAATTGAGATAATGGTTAAAATCACCTAGTCGAAAAAGTAGTTAAAGTCTTTTGTCTGAAGTTTTTTACGACACCGACTTCAACTCAACAGTTCTGCATTTTAGGCTTACCAATAACGCTGTTAGGAACTTAATCTGGTTATGTTTTTTTTTATCAAAAGTGGTACTGTAAGTGAAAGAAAGATGAGTGAAATATTATTTCATAAATTTACATATAAATAGTTTTTAACAAATTAATTTTCACTACACGAAAATACAAAAAAAAGATTTAGTTTTATGATCAGAACAGGTTTCGCTAATCACAAATATTCTCAACTGAAAAAGTAATTATTTATATCCATCATAAATCTCTACTTGCGACGAAATTATCTAGCAAACGTTGACAGGTATAATAAATTTTCGCTGCTTAAATTAGTGAATCATATTTTCCTTTGTATGTACTTTAGCTGTGACATAAATATTTGTAAATATATTTGCAAAAAATAAAAGTAAGACATCTTTACGGTATCTATAATTTAACCTGCTACATTTTTTATTTTTCTGATATTACTTATTTTTTTTAAATCATGTAAACATACATTTAAAATTTGTTTTAGCTTAAATTAAATTCAATCATAATCTAACAGTAAAAATATAAAATATTTAAACAGTATTTGATATAAAAAAAGAATTTATCAGTTATTTCAAGAATATTTAGAGTTAGTTTCAAAATAATATAAGTTGGCATTTTGTTTGAACATAGAATTAATTACAGACACATTTCTGTCCTACGGTAATTAAAGTAACACAATATTAAGTAATAATATGTACTGTAACCAATTCTTTGAAAGCATTATTGCTTTCGATAACAACATCTATTCATAAACAATTTCTTTTGAATTTTGATACTATTTGGCTCCAAGAACTTGTCTATGTTCTTGTTGTTTTGTTCAACTAAATATCCCGGGGCTCAACTTGTTACTAGAATTCATAGCATGCTATACAAGGTAAAATTAGCTACGATTACCATTGTCTCGAAAATAACTAACGAATAGTCAAGCGAGCTGTATTTAATATCGAATATTTCAGTGATGCATAAAATCGTGGAACAGTGTATAAAAAAAAACATTTTTTTTTGTTGTGCGTTTAGTGAAGATTTTCCTAACATAAAATAGTTTGTTTCATGTTCAATGAACATATAAAATAGTTAAATTTTTTTTTTTATAGTTCGTTCGTATAGTGCAGTGAGAAAGCCTCTACTAATATTTTAAAATTTTCGCTAAGTTTGATTAGAGAAACATTTAAAATACTAAACCTCCCGAAAAAACATAAATATAGTAATATACAGCTAGAAGAGGACAGGTGGGCTACTAATCGCTCTCGCTATGTTCTCTTTTTATGAGCGAATTGGCGGGAGAGAATTTTTAGAGATTAGTGAAATTTATACTTTCTTAAATAAATCGATTGAAAAACAGTCAATGAAACAGCCCGAAACAACGTCTAAGCCTTTAATTAAAGGCAAACGAAGCCATTAGTGCACGGGCTTGAAAATATAAATAGAAACAAATTACTTATAGTGATATTATATCAGCAATTGAAATGTCTTTTTGAAAACATAAATATTTATTAATAAAACAATCTTTTTACACAAAAAAAAAAAAAAATTCCTAATGGAAAAAAATGATGTAACAAATATACGAATGAAAAGATATCGAGTAATTTCAGTGTTCAATGTTCTCTAATATAAGATCTATATGTAGGTTCTGGCCTTTTGAGATTGATAATTTAAATACAAGTTTATTACTACAAAATATCAGACAGTCTTTTCAAGAATGCTTTCGTATAAAAATAGGCCCACACAAAACCATCTGTTGTATGACTGCCGACGAAGAAGGGAGGAACCTCGCCCACAGTCTGCCTTCCTTCTCACCCTTCAAAGTCCCCGATAGCTACACTTGATCAATAGAGCCATTACATTCACTTGTTGATTTGGCAAGACCGTGAGGTATAGCGCTCAACTCAATAACACCGTCGAGCTGAATTAATTTCTAAATAGTTCATAGATATCACAAGAAACAGTTTGTATTATATGATGTTTTCTATTACTTCTTGGGAATGATTTCATATACATAAAGCTTTACTTAATGACAGAATTTTATCTCAGTTTTACTCGGTAGCCTAATGGCAAACGCTACGTTGAAAATTAAAAGGGCTGTACTCATATCGTTGCAATATTAAAAAAATTGGTTTTGGTTATAAATAATTTTATTTTTATGTTTTATTTGATCCATAAAAATATTAGTTATTACTAATTTACGTGTTTATTGGATGATTGGGAACATCCAGCTTGTTATCATTAAAAATATTGAAATTTTTACTTTCACCTTGTAAAAGTTGAAAAAAAATGGCCGGGTGTATTTATATTTCGTTGTGTTTTTGTTAATTGGTTGATAGTGAAGCATTTTTGTAGTATTAAAATATGTTAAGATTACTCATAATAAATAAAAATGGTTGGGATACGGCAACTAGATTTGTAGGTGTGGTTAATTCAAATTTAACATTACCCGTAGTACTACGAAACTATTTTCGTTTTAATCAATATAACATATGTTGATTGTAATAACAGAAGCCAGTTTCAATTAATTATTTAACAACTTATATATGTTAATTTAAAAATGTTTTGTCCAATAAAAATAATAACACAATAAATAAAAAAAAACCTTTAATGTTTCCAATACAAATATTCTTTCCAAAACCATTTCCCGTAGATAATGAGTTTTCATATTTTTCCGGACGTCACGCCATAGATAATAAAAGTAGAAATGATTGTATCGCGCCATTAATGGTATTGTCTATTGGTTTTTATGGTCAATATTTTTTATGGCCACGTTATTTGGTCGTTATTTTCCCGTATTAATTAAGTGGTGACCTCCATTTTCATCGAGAAATATGATTATTGTCAGCCGAAAAAAGTGTGTTTCTTTCTTTGACGTCAATAATACAAATAAGTTCAAGGTTTGTTGAATAAAATCAAACATGAATTGCAAATTAGCATGAAAACAGATTATTATTTTCCACTTAAGTCCAAACACTTTTAAAATCAAATTCTAAGGTTAATTGTTTGTATATATATTTTTTTGATATATATATTTGTGTCGTGTTTTTATTACATATATAAAAACTTTGGCATCCCGAAAGTCATGATTAGAAGTTGAAGAATACATTTTCATGCACTAAATTTGAAAAAAAACTTCATAGCTTTTCAACAATCTTGATTGATTTATCCTAGTATGCAATAATTAGATTTTCTATAATATAATTAAATTTCCCTTCGAAAATCTTAATCTTGAATTTTAAGCTTGAAAGAAAAAAAGTAAACTTTCTAAAAAAATTACCATAAATCCATTCATATAAAAATGTAATGCCAAAACACTAAGGAAAACTATAAGAAAATTTGTTTCTATTACACTATGTGTTTTACAACCTTAATATTTATTAAATTTTTCAACTCATCTATAACAAAATAAACATATTACCCAGAAAAATAAAACGCACTCAAAAACGACAATATCATTTTTTTTATATTTCAAAAATTATATTACCTTATGTTTTAAATGTAACGCATAGATTGGTGTAAAATAATTCATATTTAAAATACCATAGAAGAGAAAATTAAATTTTATATTATTTATAATAAAAAAAAAATAAAGTTTAATTCAATTTTCACAAATTTAAACATTTTAGGACCAGTGACAAGCGAAACCGGTCTTAATGAAACTGATCTTAACAATATAAAGTTGTGGAAATATTACTAAAGATTTTTTTTTATTTAAATATAAACTGACAGTTATATACTAAAATTTAATTTTGTAATGTTATATTTGCCAATGATAAAGTAATGAATCTAACGATTAATTTAATAACTTTTTGTATCATATATATATACTTAATAATAATTTTAACATATAAAAAATATCATTATGTTTGAGTGTAAGAGCCTAATTTTTTTCATGTAGTAGTAATCATTTCGATATATCTTGAAATGTTAGATATTGTTATGTTTTAAATGTAAAATAGACTAACGTAAATAAATCAGATGTAAATAACCTTTTGCAGTCACCCTCATACAAAAGGCAGGTGAATTTCCAATTTAGTATTCAACCTTGTCTGACCGTCATGTTAGTTCTTGAACCAGACCATTAAAGTCATCTGGTGTGAGGATGCACTGTCGAGCTCAATATTGTATGTGCAGTCAGCGATGCTGAACATTTCATTGAACAATTATCGCAGCTGATGGGTTATTTACTATTTGAAGCGAATCATGAAATTTAGTAAATGATTACTTTTTTCACATTCTGGACGTGTCTGAACATGAAATACAAATCTAGGCACAACGAACTCGTATAAAATTTATATGATTCCACATGTTTTGTCTCTAGCAACCCGAGTTTCGCCTTTCGGCATCTTCAGGAATTTTATCACACGGATGCAACAGAACTGACGTACAATAAACAGTCAACATCGTCTATATACCAAAGGTTTTAATCACAGGAATACACAAACGTAATTTCTGTTGCATCCGTGTGATAGAATGTCCGAAGATGCCGAAAGGTGAAACCCGAGTCGTTAGTGACAAAACATGTGGAATCGTACAAAGTTGTATCAGCTCAAATTCGATATTGAAATTTCATCAAGCACCTTCAATGGATATCAGAAAAGAACTCGTATAAGATCGTTCTTAGATGTTGTCCAGTCGTTTTAAAAAGGAATGTAGATAATAAAGATATGTTCAGGAAATTATTATTTGTAACATCGTTCTTACAAAGTTTGGTTAGGCCCGGTAAAAGCTGATTGGAAAAAAACTTTACCTTCGTAAAATGCACACATTTTACAGCATGATATTTTAATGACAAATGAGCTGAATGAAATTGAATAAAAACAATTTTAGCAGATTGAATACTGGGCATTTATATTTTTCTCTCTACTTTGTCATCAATATATAATATAATAAAAAATAAATGGATGGCTCTCACAAATGACGAGAATTTGGCTCATAAACTGACATTTATAATCGGGAATAAATATATGGTGTAACCACAAATATACTATTGTGGCTATCAGGTTATGTTTACAAGATACTTAAGAGTATTGCAATATGTCTATATTGTATATATTATTATATATTCGGCGTCTACTTGTCGCTTACGCCATTTATAGAAAAACGGCTTTAGCAAAGTTATATACCTAATAACAAATATTTTATTTTTAAATTATAATAATATATATCTCTTTTCATAAGTGCTTAACTCTAGGGATACCAGAATATGAATTAATATATTTTAAGATAAAAGCTTTTTCGTGCAATCTTCGTGTGAAAATTCAACACGAGCGTCGTCAAATAATTTCGAAATTCAGTTAAAAACTGAAAAAAATAATCTCAGCAAACCCTGTCAATAATTAGATGTATTTATAAGCAGAACGCTAGAAATTTGAGTTTGTTCTGGGAGTATTCAGCTAAATTTTCACAATACTTAGCTAGAATAAATGTGGTGTATATAAATAATGATAGATATTAACAGATAAATAAAAGAAGTCCCTTAATTTTACCAAAGCTTTTATAAAGCTCCAGTTCCTCAAGTTTATCGACACTGGTATAAACCATATACTTCACAACTCACAGGGCGTGCTCCAAAGTGCCAAGCTTTTATACACGAAGCAGCGAGTTGAAACTTAACGAAGGCAAATTTCTGACGGTACTGTGTGGTTAACTTTAGCTTTACGTAATAATCAGGAAGCTTAAAAATACACTTTAAAAATGTGAATATTTTAAAATAACTGTTTTACAAATCATCCACGACGATACATTGTATTCAAATAACAAAAGTTCTATGCTAAGTACGTCTTCCATAATTTTTGATATAAATATTTCTGTTTCGTTTATTGCAAATATTACCAAATTATGTATTACAAATTTCAACTATCCGATTCTTATACAAATTAATTAATAAATATCAGATACATAAAACAAGTAATTCAACAAATTATATACAGAGTTTATCTAAATAAAGTTGAATAGAATACATATAAATTTTAACGACTTAATAATAAGAAGTGGTAAACCAAACAAAATACACTTGGGTCTCGTATAACACGGTTGTATCGTTCCAATATACTACAATATAATACAAACCCGTGTTATACAAGGTTTGAAGATCCAAAAAAATCGATGATAGATTATATAATTATGTGCTCTATTTTTTAAATGAACAAATATACATTTAAATATTAACTGAAATTAACCTTACTAACATAATATACCATTCATTCATCATCGCTTTCACTTAGAGTTCTATATTTATTACTCTATTTCGAGATCGGTTGTGAGTTTCATTATCGGAGGACTCTGAATTTTTTGTGGTTTTAGCCTTAACAAATCATTAATGAGTAATGGTCTGCTTTTAGCGTATACGCCTTAAATATTTCCTTATAAAGTTCCAAAATATTTAGTTATTCCTTCTTGAATTTCAAACACCTTTCCATTATAGGATAATTATATTTTTTTTTTATTTACAAGCCAATCCCAGGCAGTGTTTTTAATATGAAACGTGTAGCTACTTCGCTGCAACTGTTTTCAAATTGTGTTAAGTTCACTCAACATTTTATTTTATTTTTTCCCCTTAAACCGTGTTATATAAATCGTGTTGTATAAAATATGTCACCATATGAAACCGTGTTATATGAGTCCTAGGTGTATATATTTTATAATGATTAAAGAAATATCTTTTATTTCGAGTACAAATAAAAAGAAGAGCGAGGTTAATAAATATTAACGACTGTACTTAATTTAGACTTTGGGCCTGTCTAAATAAAATACGCTTTCGGCAAAATATTCAAACCAAATATGCAGCGAAAATATTTTTATGAAATTCTCTCGCGAAGAAAAATCCTGAATATTTTTCTCCAAATGAAAACTGTATGAAAACATAATCCGTATGTTTTACATTGAGCTTAATTATTATAACCTGGTCTTTCTATTTCCCGCAAGTGTGTTGTTACACATATATATGTGTGTATATATATATATACATATATTGTATATATATATATATATCTCGTTTTCTCTCTTTTTCTCCCTGGAGAGAGAGTAGTAAGTCGGTTTGTTAATTTTTTACGCATATTCACGAGGTCATTTTGCGAATTAATGTTATATTATATGGCTTATTTTTGCCTTAAATGGCCACGTAATTTTCGGTCGACTAGAAGCTTAAAGCGTTATCAATATTAAGAAAAGTTCATCTTTATTTAAAAAATGTTTTTAGAGTATAAAATTGAATTGAAAGAAAAAAATAAGGCTACAATTATACTATAGATGAATTTACAATATATTTAAGTCTTATGAGGATAAAATAAATTAAATAAATAAATAATAATTTGGCACCTAATAGGAGCAGATATTTATAATTTTTCATATAATTTTTTTTTATAGGAAATTGAAAATTATAGTTTAAGTACTGTAGTTTGACATCATTGTAAAGATGATTAAAATAAAAACATTGTAAATGTGCTAAATTTACTAAACGAAAACCTTTAATATCATAATATTAACTCAAACTATGCTTAAGTCGCTTAGCAAAAAAAGTTTAATATAATGCTAAAGGTTGTCAATTATGATATCGGATTTTAACGTGCCCCGACTCAAAACATAGACAGAAAAAATTGCACACAATTTAAAACAAGTTGTACCTTAAAATGGTCAAAGCCTCATAGGTTTACAATAAAAATCGGTGTAGCGTTACGAAATAACTCTTACTACTTCTAATAAACAATAATTAGTTTCATAAAGTTTATGTTTTTTTCGATATTGATCATTAAGTAAAATAAAACATTTATATATATATATATATATATATATAGGGTCCGCCATCTAAAGTTTTTTTTTTCAACTGGTGCTTATTTCGTGAATGGTAACACTTAGCTCATGTCTGATTTGACAGATAATTAGTTTTATCCTTCCGCTAAACGAATATGGTTGTGTATACGCTTAAACAACGCTGGGAAATATTGCGACATTACTTTGAAAATCATGGTAATGTTGCAGAATGTGTGCGAAAATTGCGTACGGATTTTGGAAGAAGAGAAGCACCGTCAGCTCCGTATGTTCGTTATCGTGTGAAAAAAGTGAAAGAAACTGGCATCCTCATCGATAAACCAAAGCGTGAAAAGCCAAAAACAGTGCGTACACCCGAGAATATTGATGCTGTGGCAGAAAGTGTGCGTGAAGCGCCATCAACATCAATTCACTGTCGTTCTCAACAATTGAACATTTCGGAGCCATCATTGAGATGAATTTTGCATAAAGACCTTAGTATGACGCCATACAAAGTCCAATTGGTTCAGGAGTTGAAGCCAACTGACCATTCAATGCGTTTTCGCTTCGCTGAGTGGGCCTGCGATCGACTTACAGAAGATGCCGATTTTGCCAAAAAAATCATCTTTTCGGATGAAGCTCATTTTGATCTTGGCGGGTATGTAAACAAGCAAAATTGTCGCATTTGGGGCACAGAAAACCCGCACGCATACATTGAAAAGCCGATACACCCAAAACGAGTCACTGTTTGGTGCGGATTTTGGTCCAGAGGCATAATTGGGCCATTTTTCTTCGAAAATGAGCAAGGAGTGGCCGTTACAGTCAATTGCGATCGTTATCGGACCATGCTGAACGAATATTTGTCCACAAAAATTGAAGAGGAGGATATTGGCAACATTTGGTTTCAACAGGACGGCGCTACGTGCCACACAGCCGAAGCTACGCTCGATGTTTTGCGCCTTGTTTTTGAAGATCGCATTATCAGCCGCAGAGCTGATGTCGTTTGGCCACCTCGGAGCTGCGATTTGACACCGTTGGACTATTATTTGTGGGGTGTCCTCAAAAATAAGTGTTACGCCGACAAGCCAGAGACAATTGACGCTTTAAAGGACAATATTCGTGAAGCCATTGGTGAAATACAGCTGCACACAATCGATAATGTGCTTAAAAATTGGACCGATCGTGTAGGCTACTGCATGGCCAGCCGAGGCAGCCATTTGAATGAAATTATTTTCCATTATTAACCGGAAGGATTTTACTTTCAAATAAAAAAAGGAATTTGAGAAAATATTAGTAGTTTTTTTTTATAGCATTTTCAAAAAAAAAAGTTATTTGGCGGACCTTATATTTATAGTTTTTCGATATTTCTATAGCTGAAAAAAGTTTTTAGGACGTTTGTGTTGCTTACTTGTGTAACCAAGTGTTGATATCCCTTTAAATAGATAAATTCATAACACATTTTTTTCAATTTAATTTAAAGTTATTTGCAGCCTTTTAAATTCCAACTATCATCTAAGATTATCTTCAAACAAGACCGAGAGAGAGACATATATAAAATCACCCGACGAAATTGTTTCATTGCCTACGAAAAACTATAAAATATTGTGTACTACATATTTGACTCATTGAAGTTACTTGAAATGATTTAAATTTAGTATTTATTAGTACATAATAGATAATTTTTTATTGCAATGGTTAAAGTAGTCTGAATTAGATATATATTTGTAGTCTCTTTCCTTCGCGTTCTCCTTTACATTTAAAAAAAGACGAGCAGTGTTTTTATACACTTATCTCTCTTCAACAGGCAATAACATCATGATGCGAAGCATGTTTCATCTCTTTCCTTTGTACTTCTCCAAAATAAGACCTACTTCAAACTTGAAGCAATATTTTTATTTATAGGCATAATCTGCGGGGAGGTTGGGATGAGATGTAATAAATTAGCGATCTATTAAATCATTAACTTAAATAAAATTTTCGTTGCTACTTAGTGAGAATTCAGTTTTAGAACATTTTATATATATTTTCAAATTCACTTTATTAATAATTTAATTGCATCAAAATAATAAATAAAACGTCTGCCGTTAATAATGAAGACGTATTAGTAGTTGTCATATATCAACGGACACCATTTTTTTTTTATTTTAAGAAGGCCAAACCATTTTATTTGGAAATTATTTTTGTTCATTAAGATACATTTTCTATTATGACATAATTTTTTTTTTTAGTTTATGGATTATTTTTTTTATATACCTGGCTTTATTGGTTCAAAATATTAAAATGAATACTATTTATTGACGAGAAGGAGTTTCTGACCTTTCATGAATTTATTCACTGACAACTATTTTTGTACAAGCTGTTATTAAATGAATCGTTTAGAAATCAATTTTTCTTAGTAAAATATTACAAAGTACTTACATAATAATTTACCTTATGAATTATTATAATGTAATGAAGCTTATTGCATGTGATTAAAAAACAGGTAAGCTTACTTCAGTTGAAAAGCGCAGGTGGATCAATACTATACAAAAACAGGTAGCATATTCATAACGGCGATGTGTATACAGAACACCGTAGCTGAAATTTTTCAAAAAAAAAAAAAATGCTGTACAATAAATTGATTGTTTGGATTTGAAAATCGTTTTTCTGTTAATTTATATTTTTAGTAAAAAGATTCAAAAATATATCACACATTTTTTTTGGAATATTTTTTTCAAATCATATTGATGTACAAAAATGGCCAATATACATTTAGAATACATTTAAATGAACAATTTTGAGTATATTAAATTAAAATTTCATCAAAACTGCAGGTTTGTTTGGTGAGAAATGATAACATGATTTTTTCGTACAATCCATAGATAGAACCTTCTAGTCATGATTATGACATTTAATGTGTCACTTCTTGATGGAAAGGCATGATATTTTAAATAATAAAAACATATTATCAGTTGATAATGCTCACGATTAGCGCAACCGGTACTGATCAAAAAATATATCGTTAAAATAAGTACTAAAAAATGTGTTTATTATTTAAAAGGTCACGATTATTGCAATAGAAAACTAGTAGGCACTATATTTTATTTATTATTTATTTTACTGCCCAGCTTAAGGTTTTGTTTTTAAATCAGTAAAAAGACAATATTTAAATTGTCTATATGCGGAATTGAAGCCGTTGACCACGCTTCTGTTTTAAATACATATAAGTTTTGATTTTTTTTTTGAAAAAATGTGCTACGATGTTTTTTAAGCCTCCGCATTCGTATACATTCATAAATCACGAACACTAAGAGAAAAATCATAATACGTATGCAGCCAGCCTCTCGCACACATGCAAAATTTCCAGCATAGCCGATAAAAGTTAAGAGCTGACGTCGATACACTCATTCACACATATTAGTACACACTTCCCCGCGTAGAGGCAATCGTATGGCATTCAGATTTTGAATAAAACTTCTGCAACGTCATAACTGCTTGGAATATGTTTCAATGCTATTTATTACTATTGGAATTGATTGTTAAAATATATGTTATATCAAAAAAAATGACAAAATTAAATAACTTAATTCAATCGATAAATAATGGATTTGGTTATATATTATTTCCAGCCAAAATTTCATATAAGTTCATAATTGTCACAATGATTGATGATTGACTTTAACAATTTTTTTAACAATTAAAATAGTTTGCTTTAAAAATATTTTATCATTATAACATGGCAACGCTTAAAGCTTACGACTGCCAAATCTGGACTGTAAAAATTTATGTTTACCAAAATTGCGTCCAGTTAGAGTAGTCAGTCTTCCCGATGAGCACCCTGTATTGAATTTACAAAAACGTCTTTATTAATACATTTTTAACGTTTTACCATTTTGTTAACATATTATCAACATTTGTAATACTTTTATAGCTTAATTATGCTAGATAGATTGATAACCATATTGATCCAACGGTGACTCAAATCAACAAATCTTTTCACATATTTCGTCATTCACTAACCGAGTTTCACTTTTTGCATCATGAGGCATTCTGACAACGCGTATCGTAATAAAATATGTAAAAATATACACAGTTCAACAATTTATGTTTTATATTAAATTTCATCAAGCGTCATTCGTTAGAGTAAATTAAGTCATTTCATATGAATCGCCGTGGCTCTCAATTCTCAATTCAGAAGACGTTAATAATCATTAAGAAAATCATTTCAAATACAAATATAATACATAAGTTCTGTATAGCAAATTATCAATATTGTAAAATATAGCTATGCTATTATTTCGTTTAACGTGTGGCTTTCTTTTAATTTGATAAATTTAGAAAACTCAATTAAAATAAAATATTTAATTTCGTAACCACATATTTACAGAGATTTGCCGCTCACATTTATTTAACGTATTTTGACGTAAAGTAAAACAAAGTCAGATTAAATTATTCCCAGTTACTATTTAATAAGCTTATGTGGCAATTAGTTGGAGAAAGGAACTCGCTAAAATTTTGTTTTATATAATTGGTTGGTATTAAATACACGAAATAATGAAGCTTAAATTAAAAAGCTCGTATTATTTTTATTCATAGTATTTGTTACCATTTAAAGAGTTTTTACCTTTTATATTTATAAAGATAAACTTAACATGTATACCTTAATATTCTTTTTTTTTCAATATGTTAACTTTCGTCAGTTGTATCATATTATTTCTGCATCGAAGCTCCTAATATTGATCTTTTTGATTCCTATAGAAAATATATTAAAAAGCTGATTTACGGATCTTTTCAGTAAATGTGAACATAAAATGTTGTGATAAAAAAAGAACTGACACTTGTTCATCGCTTTGTTTACTAAATTGGATAATATGTCGGTGGAAAGAATCTAAGCAGTGATTCAAAAGATATTCTGTAATAGCTTGAAAATAAATCTTATACGAAAAGCTCTAGATTCACAATCAAAACTCAATAATGCAGAGGAAAAGAGTTAAAAGTTGCTGTACAATGGACCTTAATTGAAAACTAAGCTTTTTATGTGTTAACTCTCACTTCTTGATGGAAATAAACACACTTTTTAAGTATTATAATTCACTTAACATTAGACTGCAATCATTATCAACTGATTGATAATGTTCATTTAAAATTGAAAATTATTCACACTAATTTATAATAAAAAAATTACTAGTCTTGTTCTTTTTTTGTAAATTTTTAAGAATAATGAATAACAATTAAATTTTTTAGATAAACTAGATAAAAATAAATTTGAGCAAGAACAAGCTATGTAGATTAACTATAGTCCCATTTTTGTTTTAATAAACTGTTAAGATACAATTTACAAACAAGCATATTTATACATAGCTTTGAGTTAATAATTATCAAGTGTACAAAAAAAGGTTCAAGAACCAAGGAAAGAAATACAGGCAATCGTACAATACTGATAAGATTCGCGATGAGCGAAATCGCTAGTGACCATAAAATATATAGACAAAAGAGTGCTATAGAATGTTTTTTATTATTTAAAATTTAAAAAATGAGTCATAAACCAACGAATTAAGAATGCATTGATTGGTTAGTAAATATTCTTTGAAAGTGTTAAAACCCTTGGTCACTCTGAAGAACACAAAGTTGTCATAATGGCCCAATAATAATGACACAATATTGAAATAAAATTCATTCAAAAAAATACGGCCGGTATTATTTGTGGAAATAAAAAAAAACACGTGTGCATATTTCTTTCAATTAAATCATTTATCACCTGTGTTGTCGTGTAAGAAACATTTTCATTTTGACGAGGGAAGCAGTGTGCCGAGATGGGTTTGTAGTGTACAAGAGATGTCTTCCCAGTACGAACTATTGTCATTACAATTTCATGGTTTTCTCCAGAGATACAAAACCAAAAAAGAATGAAATAAGATCTTTAAAAAAGCATGAAAAATGATCTCGGCACGAATCGATATCAAAACAACAATGTCAATAAATTATGTTTAACTTAATCACGTAACTAAAAATGGAACAAAAAGGCGTAAACTTAAAATAAACGCAGAATTATTGAAGCAAAAAGTTATTACAAAGAATTTTTGCTTGATCATTGAATTTTTACTGCAAAGCAACCGAAAACTCTATTCTTAAAATCTCACTATGAAAATTTCTTGAGATTTCTTATCATTCATTAATCGAGGAATACAAAGAGTGATTTTTATTCTATAAGTGATTTTTCTTTAAGATATTTGGAAAAAGATTGTTAAAATCAGTTGTTTTACGACATCAAATGATTGATCTAAGTTGATTAAGATTGTCATAAGTGTGCTTGTGTAACAATTGCAAAAAAAATGTATGTATTATGTTTTAATAAATTCGTAAATATATTGGACTATATTGGTTAAATTAAAATGTTAAGTTTTAAAATCGTTTATCGATGTCAAATGTAAAAGCAATACAAGAGCATTAATATGAACACTGAAAAAATGGTAATATAAAATATTTAGTTCTACCAAATTTATATCGTATATCACGGTGAAAAAAATAGCAATGTATTTAAAAATGTCAGAACTATCTATGAACGATGGCATGAGCCGAAATAGCTATCAACTATATTTGTTAAAATAATTTTGTAGAACTAAAATACATTGCTATTTTTTTCACCGTGTTATAATGGAGTTCTACCAAGTGAATGCCAATTCAATCAATATATGGTAAATTATTGATAGCTATTCCGAATTAATAGTTCTTAAATTGAAATAGCTTTTAACTAAATTAAATGCTAATTCAATCAATTAATAGTGTTAATAATGTCTTAAAAATAATCACTTTAATGATTTTATTCATAATCATTCAATATAAATCTGAGCTAAAAATTGTTTAAGTGATCCATTTTATTTGATTATATCTTTTAAGCCTGTACGGATAAAAACTAACCGACTGATTTAATATCAATATGTTTAGCATATTTCAATAAAAAATTTCATACGAAATAAACACGTTGCTAAAACACAGAAAATGGATACAACCATGAAAGTTATTACATTTTTTTATTTAACAAGGTATTAAAGAATAAATATCTCAATTATAATTCTTAAGTATCCCTTTCATTATTTTCTCTGACGTAAGAAACTTGAAGCGTCAACATAGTGACAAGCTTTTTTTTAAGCTTTACTAAAAGTCTATATACGTCATATTATAAAAGATAATGAAAAAGATGAAAAACTTTTTTCGATATTATGAAATAACATATATAATATGCATATATTAGAAATTGATTTTCCGCATTGAATAAAATATTTGATATTTGTGTATGTGTGGGTGTGACTAGATGTCATACATCCAGTAGAATAATAAATCAGTTTATGTGTGAAATGCGTGATATTATAAATAATAAAAACACATTTATAGTACTTTAATATTTATATAAATATTTCATATGATCAGAACCGATTTCACTCATCGCGAGCATTATCAACTGAAAAACAAAATATTTATTTTCGCTTAAAAGCTTTATTTGAAACCATTGACAAAATTATCTTACGATCGTTAACAGTTTCAGTGAATCTTCGCTAACTTAATTGCTAAATTATGTACCCCTTAAACATGCTTTTGATATGACAAAACATTTATAAATATGTGTGCAAAAAGTAAAAGTAAGACAACGTCACGTTATCTTTATAATTTAATCGTTTACTTTTTTTATTTTTGAGATATCAACTGATAATGCTAGCAATCAGCTGAAAAATAATGTTCTTATTCTTTAAAAATAACATTTTATTAAATAACTCTTTGAACAAATGACATTTATAAAAGATTTCTTCTCAATAGTGTAATTTTTATTCGGTGTAACAAATCAGTACATTTTTTTCTATCCCTGCTAACTCGACGTCGTACGTAGATGCTAGAACACAACGTGACGCGGTCGTAACGACGTCTCGTAGAACGTCGTAGCTCGTAGCGCCTTCATACATGTTTCTTATTCGTTACTGTATATCTTGTGATGCTACATCTGGCTTTTGTAGTATCATTTTGTATCACCAGAAAATGGAGAAACAAATATGTTTTCGTGATAAATTCTCCCTTCCAACCGCTGGCCGTGCTTTTTTAGACGGTAAAAATATAACTGAACATATTCTAGTGTACGTAAAATTCATATTATGATTTTTTATCTGAAATATAAAGTACGACCGACGTACATCTGCAAATCTCTTCCGTTGTATTAATGTTTTTCTTTTGTATTCAATGTATACATGTATTGCTGTCAACGAAATGCATTAATGTTATTATTTTTCAGTGCGTGTTTCTGATTCAGTTTTAGACTTTTTTGAACTCATTAAATTAATAACAAATATGAAGAATACATTCTTCTGACAAGATTTAAAGAGTAAAAAATAGATTTTTAAATTTTTAAAGAATTCAGAATGGGAATTGGAAAGTTGTCAAAATCAACTTTATATATAAGAATATAAATATTTCTCAACTGTAATAAACCGATGTATATCATAAAAGAATATTATGACGGCTTGAAACTGCTCACTAATGAAAGTGTATATTTTTATAAGTAAGCTGGTCCTAACAGAATTCGAGCTCGTAGACATTTTAGCCAAAGAAAACAATAATTGCCATTTGGATAGATATTCAATATTGGGCGTGGGCAAGCAATACAAATTTTTATTAACATGTATATTTGTGTGTATTTTTTTAATTTTTATTATATTGTGATACGTAGGACATCCCAAGTAAGAGAGGTATCTCGAAAGCTTTTTTTGTTTGTTGAATAACCGCTAGATATTATACATAAATATATTACCTCTTTTTTCTGAGCGAATTGGAACAGAAAATTAAAATATTCGCTTTTTCTTCGGCCCGTTTTTTTTTCCAGAGGGCTGGGAAAAACATGCGAAATCACTAATTAGAACTACACAATATAAAAAATCTATAAATTGGTTTCATAACAGAGTGACATCATTAACCACTGCTTCACGTACCCGAAATTTATTTATTCGGTTAAGTCTATAGCTTTTACGTCGCGTAGAGGATTTTAAAAAAATAAACAAATAGGAAACCAAGAAAACTTCTAAACCACTGTAAATCTACTTCAATACGCTAAACATAATATTCGTCTAACCTCACTCTCGTTCACGTAGAATATGTCGACATTTGAAGCAATTATTTAAAACATTGTTAATGCTCTGACTATTGGCAAACTGGCTCTACGCTTTACATTAACACACAAACAGGTTATGCCCACAATTTATTTGAAACATACTTATATATACATATTCTCATTTTGGTGTCATATAAATCGAAAGAAATATGTGGAGAAATAAATTTCTTTTCAATTTTTGAAAACTATTAAAAATTATCTTGCCTTTAGAAAGTCACTTGAATAAAGCCATAGTTGATAACCATGTGCCCTCAAATAAAGATGACATATATATACATTATTTACTTCTGGTTTGTAGTTGAATGGTCAATGTTGTATGTTGTGCGGATAGTTTTTTCGAAATTCTTTTCAGTCAGTGATTAACTATCTTTTAGATAATTGTTATCTATGTTTTTTTCTATTTATATTATCTGAAAAAAAATCGTTAACCAATCAAGTCACAAGTCATTTATTTATCTTAAAAAATTTCAATTGAATATGGTTTAAGATTGAGATGCGATATATGTAATTTAAAATGTATATAAATTGAATTCTCTGACTCATTAGTGTTTATGACTGTTCAAGCAAATTGTGAATTTACAAGCTCCACACAAATGTTGAAAATTATATTATAAATCCGTGTACGCAATATCTCTAAATTATGTACTTTAAAACTTAGAATTTGGTTTATAGTCATATATTAGCTTTCGTAAGTTAATTCAGTCTGAAAACGTAGGTTTATTTTAATAAAGTGAGGCATTAAAGGTGCCATATTCGGAGTAGAAAATTATACACTAATTTGCAAAGGTTGAGTAATTACTTTATTTTAAATCTGAACTTATTTATTTTTTTACTTTATGAAAACTTTTCTTACGTCATAACACGTAATGAACACGTAACTGACTTACATTTTATTTTAGAAACAATTTTTCGGTAGTAAACAAATGTTGTTTCCCTTAACAGTTAAGGGATTTTTTATGTGTCTACAATCATCGTGGTTGCTTTTTTAAATACAAATTGATTGTCCTACCTCCACCCGTTATGTTTATGAGGCTGTTGTTACACGGCTGCCTTCAATAATGCAATGTTGATAAAAAAGAATTGATTTTACTCCTTGTATTTTTTCTCGCCCGATAAAGACCTGCACGAACCGATGTAATAAAAACAAAAATTTTCCCCACACTATATTATATGATCAGGACCGGTTTCGCTCATCGAGATAATTATCAACTGAGCTCGCAGTGGGCGAAACCAGTCCAAATCGTAAAATATATCGTGAAAATATTACTAAAATGTGTTTTTATTATTTAAAATATCATACCTCTCCATCAAGAAGTGAAGAATGATATTATGCGGTTTATGTGAAAATTACATATTTTTTATATTTGTCAAAATGGCATAATTGCTGTTTGATATTGCTTTCTTGGTCTTGATATTGTACAAAAATTATAGAATAAATACAAAAAACGTATTATAAACAAAATATCATTTGGATTATTTGTTTTTTAAGCGACAATAGGCGTTACTAGAAAGCGTCAAAGCTTGATTTCTATGGAAACCACATGAAGTAATCACTGATGGTATATTTCTTATGTTATATTAAATTTCATAGAAAATATTAGTCATTGAAAAATTCTACTATGCATCATTTTTTGAGTAAGAATGTGAAAAGTTTGTTTGTAATATCCGAATATAAAAAGTTACACAAAACAATTTTTTCCAATAAATATTGCAAGAAAATTTTGCACGCCAAGTAAAACGTAAAAATAGCTTCAAGTGATAGATCGTGAATAATTTATGAGCCTTTATTTGAGTTTTCTTTAGTGCTTTCGTGGAATGTATTCAATTTTCTGCCTAAATATTGCTATCGATAACTTTTCATCATAATAAAAGTAAATAAATACTCTGCACTCAAAGTTTATTTTGAAAATTCAATCAAATATATAAAATATACATGTGGTTTCATTTTTTCCGATATGTTATTTTTTATAAAGCACACAATCTTCACGATGAGCGAAACCGGTCCTGATCATAAAATCCCGATTAAAACTATAAATATTACATAATATATTTAAATGTAGACTAAATCTGTGTTTGGATTATAACAGTAAAGACACTTTTTACTGATACCGCCTTAAAATTTGTGAATAAAAGGCCAGTTTATTTGTGTGAAAATGACTGTTTGACACTGATAATTATTTTACTGAGAAATTTTGTTTTTGTGTTGAATAATGATATGAGTATTGGAAATACGAAATTTCGAATCTAGAAATCGACCAAACTGTGTGCATTCGATTTTTAATTCTGTCCATTTCACATCCGAAACATAAATAATTTAAAGAGGAAGAACGGAAAAAAACGCTCATTTTAACGTTCTAATAATGCGTTTTAAATATATAACAGAACTTGAATTGTACAACGATTTTTGTATAATAATCAAGACTGTTTTCACTCATTTTAATTTAACATACATAATTACAATTTACGATATCGGCCTTGGGTGTTTGATGGAATTAAATAACTAATTTTAATCGAAGAATTTTTTTAAATTTCCACACGTTTTGACGCTCACAACACGGACGTCATATTTCGGCATCTTCAAGTATTCTATCACACAGAACATAAATTTCACATCTCTATTTAAACTATAATTTTTAAAATTAAAAATAATATTTATTCATTCAATCTACAACAAAATTTTTTTTGATCAAAAACGTCATTTATGTTAATACTATAGCATAAATAAAACAACTTTTCTGTCGAAATATTACTCAATTATTATGAAATTAATAAAAATATATGCTTTATGTATGTAATTAAAGAAAAAAATTATCAGTAGTTAAAAAAAATTCTCATCAAGATTTTTCTTATCAGAAAATAACTTGATTGCTAAGTAATGAATTTTAAGTAATGAATTTTGAGTTAAACTGAAACCAAATTCAATCCATGTATAATATAATAAATTTCAAAAATTGATGAATGCGATGTGGTCAAATATTTTTTAATAGCCATCCAATTAAAAAAGCACATCGAAGCGCGGCCAATTCGCTTAACATTTTGTAATACCTTCGCCCCATATTTGTGTTCATATTCTTCTGTAGAGAAGAAATTTCAGTTTTTCTTCACCACTACACCCTCCTCTTGTTGCAAACATATTTCATATTTATGAACCAGTCAGTGCAAAGGAGGTCCATTTGTATATTTCTACAAAATCATGAACGGGTAAATACCCTTTCCGCTGGACCCATCAATGACAGTCTGACTCTCTTTATCTTACGAAAAAAATGGGTATCATTAAGTTTTCGTCAAAAAAACATACACATAAAGACCAGACTATATGTATAATAGTTAAAGTGCTATAAAATGAATAAAAAATGTTTATGTATATTATAGTAAAGATTATGTGATACGCTAACTACTGTGAATGCGACTTTATAAAATCACGAGCATTTTCGAACAAGGAAGGATAGAGAGGTAGTGCAAGTGCTGTGCAAAGCAGATGGCGACTGAATAATAATTATGCTTACACATCGGTCGATGACGTAAACTTTTCTTGCTTCGCAAGCTATTAATACAATATGTGTTTCTATGTTTTCTCTAAAGATAAAAAATCGTTTTTATTCTTCGAGTATGTAAACAAAAAATCTTGGTTTGAATTATCGGAAAAAAAACGTTAAACGCGAATAAAGGCGTTCGACTATATATATTACATAAAAACACGGGGAATAATAAATTATGTTATCAGGAGTTAAAAATAGAGTTCAATTTTTCAATTCAAGTTATGTTCTTAACGAACAGCTTAATCTTCTTAATTTTCCCTTACGTGAGACTAATTCAATAATTTCACAACCTCATAAATTAAATTCCTTTATTTCGTCAACTGATGTTTAATTCCCATCGTTACCCACTAATTTTAAATAAGTCTAAAATTACCCAATTGAAATTTAAAGATGGATGATTATCACCTGTTTAGAATCATTTTATCAAAGACTCATTTAAAGTATTGAGTTTCATAATTATTGAATCAATATTATTGAAAGTTATTACGGTTGTTTATTTGGATCCTAGCCTTAGAGTTTACATTTTTCTTTGTAATTAACTTCATTGTTATATAACCGAACTTACTTTTTTGTGTATTTCAGTTCTGTTGCACAATTTTGATAGAACGCCTGAAGAAGCCGGAAGGCGAAACCCTGGTCGTTGGTGACAAAATGCTAAATCGTACAGAGCTTCATCAATTTAAAAAAGTCTTAAATTTTTTCAAATGTTTTTTTTACTGTGGAACGAATACGTTTATATAAATTGCCATATTAAACAATAATACAAACAAAATCAATACTTTTGGCATACTACTTTCAACCAATCTTTAAATTCTAACCACGCCATTTAATTATAATCAACAATATTACAATTGACATTTTGTTGACTTTGATATTGAATATATTATATATAGGTATAATTATTTAGTTAAATCAATAATTACTGGAGGCCATACCGTATAGTCCCAAGACAAACATTCCTGGGAGTATCAACACGAACCAATTATGATTAAACCGCTTTGAACACGCAATATTACATACCATGCGAAAATTTTATTGGAAGACACTCAAACATTACGGGAATTCCGATATTTTAATAAGAGAAATTCTTTTTCTGTGCTAAAATTAATTTACTGACAATATTACTAAATGAATTACTGAGATATTTATTATACAAACGACTCTAATTGTTTTTTTACTTTACATTTTTTGTATGAAAATTAATAATATTTTTCAGATAGGTTTCTATGGTCTAAGTCGAGTGATGCTACAGTAAATTTAACTCAAATTCAATTAATTCATATTGATATTACTTACAAACTCTAAAGACTTAAAGTTTTGAAAATTTTATATTACAACTTATGATTTCGAACGTCATTATGTTATTTTTGATTTAATTGAAACATAAAATATAGTCTCCCGCAAACAAGATGGATATAACATAATTGGCATCAAACCAAAAATATTGAAACTTATTTCAGTTGGTTATTTGGATCCTAGCCTAAGGGTGTATTTTTCCTCTATATAATTATTATCTAATGTATTATATATATATATATATGTGTGTCAGTTCTTTTGCATCCGTAGGCCAAAAGGCGAAACCAAGACCGTTTTAAAAATTCAAAGTAAAATGCTCCTTTATTAGCAAACAGTTTCTATACACTACAATTGTATTACTGTTGCCGTTTACCATTTTTCTAGCAAAAGAGTTTTCGCAATATTTTATTGTACATTCTAGACATGCCAATTCCACAACAAAACGGCGTCGAATGAATCTTATTCTATTATCTTGACATTAAAAACAATCTGGTAAATAATAAAATAAATCTTTAAGAACACTATTTTTGATTTAAATTGGTCCGTATACTTTTTCTTTGATCATCTCAATTCAATTTATTCAGTTTTATATACGCTGATTTAGTTCTCAACTCTTAGTCATTCAAATGTGAAATAATTGAATGATTTTCCGTTCCGATACAACTTTTAACTATCTCATTCATCATTTAATTATCTCAAAAATAGTGTTGTGTATCTCAATGAAATCTTTTTTTATTGGAGTTTAATGAACGCAATGTTATCTTTAATCAATAACATATATATTAGAGTTTTTAATAAAGGTAACACTGTTAGGATTATTTTGTTATTTTGACTATATTTAAATTTAAATAGTTAAATAAAACATCGAATTATTATAGAATTTTATATACTCAAGATGAGAGCCGGTTTCACTCATTATCATCATTTTCAAGTGATTGATCACGCTAATTGTAAGCGAAATCAACTGATCATGCTCGCGATGAGCGAAACCGACCCTGATCTTCATAAAATAATATATTGAGGAAATAATATTCAACGTTTTCTCTTATTATTTAAGAAAAATTTCTTTCCACTAATAAGTGACAGTTAACAAATAAAGTCTGTTTCGGTTTTATTAGACACTTTTTAAGGGATAAAAAAATACATCTTAAATATTTTAAGAATATTTTACAAAATTATTTTTCAGATTTAATACGCTGTATTCATTTTTAAAATGTTAACTGTCACTTCTTGATGGAAAGGCATGATGTTTTAAATAATAAAAACATTTTTTTTAGTACTTATTTCCACAATGTATTTTTTTATCAGGGCCGGTTTCGTTTATCGCGAGCATTATCAAAAAACATATCGTGAAAATAAGCACTAATAAATGTGTTTTTTTTTTAATTTTAAATACGCTGTACGCACTTCATAAAATGCGATTTCTTTTGTAAGTAAAAAACATTGATTGAATTTATTTTTTGTTATAATGACTAGCTAACAGAAAATTTTCAGAATTTCGTAACATGCGTTTAAATGCTTTTACCGTTGCGTAGTGAAATATTTGTTTCAACGATTTATCACAGCAAAGAATTACTGTTCTAAGTACAAAGGAGTCCCGCGAAGTTAGAATCCCATGAAAGAACAACAATAGAACTAACACCTGTCAACCCACGGCGATTACCGTAAACACAAACGGGACGTGAAAATTTGTTTGCTGAAGGGATGATACGTAACTGAATGTAAATATTTGCTGGCCACAAAGAGTTAAGCCCGAACAGGTGTTTCCGTGCGATCGAATTTGCAGTCCTGTAAATGATTACATTCGTTAAATTGCGCTTAAAATATACGGTGTTGACTTTACAAATGTTTCAATTGTATGCATACAGAAAAATGTTTTTCTTAATAACTTTGCCTGTTTAGATATGTTCGTGAGAACGATCAGTTTCGAAAAATATTTTTTTGTTAATAAAATAGACAAAAGTAGGTAATTAATGTTTACTAAGCGTTACACAGTATTTTAAAATGAAGTTTGCGAGAAGGGAAAAAAGAGATTTGACTATAAATGGACTGAATCGCTAAAAGCTTTGTTTTTTTTTTAAATATTTTTTCAATCACAACCCGGGATTCGCTTTTTAAACATATTTAAAAAATGTATTGCATTTTAACTGATAATGAATGTACAGGTTAACACTGTACATATTTTGTATGTACGACAAATTAAAAAACATTTTAATAATAACCGATTTGATAATAATGAGACATTTTTTTAATTAAATTTATTCATCGAGTATGATTTTTAAAATACAATATGAAACAGATCCACATATATACGTTCATACTTATATTCATTTATAAAAACTATTCACTCCTATCTCTGTCTGCTTAAAAACGAGTAAATCACGTAAAACAAGCATGTCAACTTGAAATCGCATAAAAAGAAGACTGAATATACATCACTTTTTGATTCTATCTTGCCAGCTTGATTATCAATGTTTAGTAATTAGAATTAATTCTCCCCTGAGAAATGTTTTTTGTTTCATTATAATCTCACTATTTAAAGGTTTACAGGAATACAATTTAACCGGTCTAAAAGTTTATTGCTTTGATATAATTGGGAAATAATTTACCCGGGCAATGAAAGCTACAAAAGTACTTAGCTAGAAGATATCTGAGTGCTCAGTGCCTATGCTAAGTGGTTTTTTTGCAACAATAAGTTGGCTGTTATTTTTATTCGGCGTGATCCCCGGGGGGTGTTTTTAAAGTCTTTTATATTGTTAATTAAATTTGGAGCCCCGTCTTGCAGTCGGCGTAGGCCCCGCTGCAAAATAAACTGTTCAGTGAAAGAATACAAACACTTTATTGCTGTCATTATCAGCTGTAAAAAATAATTTTTTTCATGGATGTCTTTTTTAGCAGTCCATGTTCTTTCAATCATTTATTACATATTTACGTTCAGCCAAGCCCAACACGTTTCTTAATAAATTATTTTTGAAGCCTGTAGCTTAGTAGTCAACGCTCTGTCTATGTTTTTGATACACCAGGCTAGCCGGTTCAATGATTAAATTCCCCAACGCAAATATTCCCTACACTAACTTTGTCGTTTCCCATTGCTTTCTATTGTTAGCTTATTCTATATATAGCTGTGTAGAAACGGCAAAGGTAAGCCTAATGAATATATAAGATCATTTAATTATAAAAAACAGATTCACAATTTGAGAGTCATCTCATAAATTAATCGGGTAAAATAAATTTAAGGCCACTTATTTACATCTTAATTTTATCTTTGTAGTAAAGGCCCTAATCTGAATACATTGGAACAATTAGAAATTAATTAGTGGCCCAATGACATTTTTAATGAACTAGCAAATATAAATCTATCACCACTTCTCAGACCATTACAAAAGGTTAATGCATTTTTTAATAAATCATCGCAATACAATACTTATTCACTATTTACGTTTATTCCCCAAAAAAACCACATCTTATAATTTTTTACCACAATATGAAACTAGGCTACTATTATAGAACATAAGAGAAGATGTATTGTACACCTTTTCTACACAGTTATATACAAATTAGTAAATGTATGCTTAAACATAGTTCTGATGCAGCAATAAGCTGAAATATCTATCAATTTACGTTAGCATTTTTTTCTCAGTGTTATAATGGAGTTCTATCAAGTAAATGCCAATTCATTCGATTAAATGATTTAAATTTATGATTTCATTTAATTTGGTAAAAATGCTATAATGTCGAATCGTAAAGCAATCTCTATCAAGCAATCAATTTTAAATGTATGCGATTTTAAAAGCTACTTAAACGATATATCAATTTATTTCGTCGAAGGGAACGGGCTCGAACTAGACGGTTGTTGACAGACAATATATTTTGGAATATCGCTTTAAAAAAATCTGAAAATGGCGAAATGAATAATTGCGTTGATAAATTATTGTTTAGTCTACGAAGAGTACGCAATAAAAAAGGATTAAAAAGACCATTTATTACCTTACTTTTTTTTAATCGACTAGTGAAACATTGACAAAAATAATTAGCTTTTGTGATTGTCACTAAATATGAAAGACGATGTTTAGTATTTGAAATGAAATTTTATATAATATGATTGAAGTTATTCATATTCCACTCTATATACAACCATACTAATATAACGATTTCGTTTCATTAAGTACGTGAACCATTAAAAGTAATGTGAATCGATTAAGTCATTAAGTGTTTCTCACAAAAAATGGTTTTGACGGAGTATTTTGCTAAGATAATACTCATCAAAAATTTAAGCAGGGCAATAATAAAAATCATTTATCAGGTCTCACATTATCTGAATAAAAAAGACTTTCACGTAGGCAGAGTTAATGTAAACGCAATTGCGATGCGAAATAACTTTCTTAGGTGCCCGCTACCATTTCGCTACTCACTTGACTGTAATTCTGTATGTTAAAAAACTAAGTACCGTTCTCTTCATTTCACATGAAAATACCAATCTACCGGAATCGCGTTATTGAAGTTTCACTCGCTTCGCAGCGCTCAGCACGCGCCATGGCCCACGTAGACCAGAAGCAGTGACCAATTAACATTTTCGTGTCACGTCGCGTCGCGTTCGCATCGTTACGCGCGATTTTAGCTTCAGCGGAAAAGACATGTTGTGGGAAATATTTAAGTCATTTTCTTCACCTCCGTGTTAATAAAAAGTGGAATTGTAAATAATTAAAACATTTTCTTAGAACCACAATATATTTTTGATCACAAAATGATTTTTGATACTGGTCAAAAAATATATTGTGGAAATAAGTACTATAAAAATAGTTTTTATTATTTAAAATATCGTGCATTACCGTCAAGAAGTGACAGTTATCACCAAAAAAAAGTGGAATTTAAAAATTACGAAAAGACGCACTTTTGATGATCAGATTGTTTTCAAGTTTTACATATTAGTCCATATGTTGTCCTAAGAGTTAGTTAACAAATCAAAAAATATTGATATTTTCCAAAGATAGTTTTTTTTGTACAGGGAAATAACATAACTTTACAACTTTGCTATAGTTGTCAGTTCAAATTCTATAAGTTCACTATAAGTGTAAATCAACTTTATGGAATTATGTTATTCATTACAATAAAGCCCAGAAAACACTTTATAACACGTGTTTATAATAATAATATATAAGAAGTTTCTCGGGTTTTTTTCACGCTCGAATCACATACTTACTGATATTGAATGGTAGCTATATTATCAGGGGTGAAAAAGGTTCCGCCCGCAAAACTTTCCGACCATACAACAAATTACCCCGGATACTTGACACTACTCCGGCAGTACTTTCAACTTTTTCCAACTCGGGGATTCAAAAGTTTTTGCCTCCACACGTATGACCGTTTTCAAAGTTTTTTTTCAGACATAGTACTCGTTGATGGTAACCCAGAAGTAAATTGATGTTTTCGACGAACTAAGGTTAAGCGATATTGGAAAACATCCTTATTATGTAATAAAAGTGAGGAGTTTTACAAAGAAGTTTTTCAGACATCCAAAGCAAATAATTCTTTTAGTATTTCATTGTTAATGATTATATGATAAAAATCAGTCGTTAACGTTTTTATGTGATGAATAATCATTTGTTTTGATTACTTATAAAAGAGTAAGAATATAATTTTAAGCTTAGTTTCCACTTTTTCTTGTTAACTAGTTACTAAAAAGGGGATATGAAAATAGTTACAACCATCACGTTTTTATTTTTATCTTTTCTGAACACGCGTCTCTACCTTAAAAAAGAAATATCGGTTCCTTTAGATCACCGTGTTATACGATATCGTGTTAAGAGAGTCTTAAAAAATTATGGGAATGTATAATATGTAATCATAAAAAAATGCTGAATAAGATCTTCTTTTGAAAAATGAAGAAAACATATTACAAACATAAACAAAAAAAAAATATATTCCATTATCGCTCGTAGTCAGAAATATTTAAACCATTTTTATCCTTAATATTGTTATCATTTGCTTGTAATGTAAATTTCGTTCTCTTTTGTTTGTGTTATCAAAAAAATAGACTGGATTTTTTGTTCATAATATATTATTTCATTCCTAGTTGAAATTGCAAACAGTAATCTAATAATTTGTTGCTACAGTTGTTGTACTTTGACTAAAGCGTTGGATATCGTTTTCAATGTACTTGGAAAATAGAGTTGCCATGTAAAATAATTCATTTTTATTTATTTCTTATTTAGCAATATTCATTTGGTCAATTTGATTAATTAAGCTATTCCGAGCTAGTCTTGTTATTAATGAATGATTATCCACTATATTATAAAAAAAAATATGATTTTGACAACAAAATATGTCGTATTAGAGAAAAATATCAGAAGTTGGAGTTAAAATTGCACAACTTGATATTTCTCATTAAAGAATTTTTCCAATGAAAACCGTACCAGTGTGTTTTTAATTTTCAACTGATTCTAGTAATATATTTAACATAAAATAATTAAACTTGAATTGTCACAAGTTTTACATTCAATCCCACATGTTTTGTCACTAACGACTGACTTTCAGTTCTGTTGCATCCGTGCGATAGAATGCCTGAAGATGCCGAAAGGTCGTGTTTTAGTGACAAAACATGTGGAATTGTACAAACTTGTAACAATTTAAATTTGATTGTGAATTTCATCAAGCACCTTCAGTCGATATCATAAATTATTCAATTTTATTGATGCTGGTTGGTTTTTTAAAAAAATACGGAGTAAAACGTTGTCAAATTTTGTTAACTGATTTTTGAAAAGAACCATAAAAATTAAAAAAGAGGCAAGTTTTTAAAGCCTTAATTCAAGAAGAAATGTTTGAAAAATTACCTCGCTTAAATTACCGCACCAAAAATATTGAATACTTGTACGATGTAAGCATATGTTAATTTATTTTATTGTTGAAATTGACATTTGATTATATTTAACTGTTCAAATTTCATTGGTTTTAAAAACAAATTTTTGAAAACGATCTATTCATAAATTGCTGAAATAAACTACTTTTGTTACTCGTATGTATGCGTTTATTTTTTTGTGAAGATGTATCAGCGTCCATTTTCCGGATGACAAAAAGAAAAATGCCATTTATCGATACTCGAATGTCAGGCATGCGAGAAAATTGAACCAAATTGATAAACAGTGCCTTTCAATCTTTATTATATCGATTCTCCACTATCAAGAAGGAAATTGGCAATACTTCACTTGTTTTGTGTAACGGAAAATATATATAACGAAAATATCCTTGCAAGTAAATCGAAAAATTTCACAAGGAAATAACAAGGATTTTTTCATTGAATTTCGACTATTTTTATTTACTGTACATATCAATATTTGTATTCAAATATTTATGGATATTAAAATAAAATAAAATTTCGTTTGAAAGGACAAATTCAAATATAACCTAATAGTTTTAACAACGAACATGGACTGTTCCTTCGTTTTAATAAAACTTTGACCAATAATAATTAAGAAATTTACAATACAATTGTACGAGAATTGTTTTTAAATTAATAGCAGTATGATAAAATAATATAGAAAAATTAAGAATATTTGTCTTCCGAACAATATGTAATATCGCCTTTCAACGAAAAGTGTGATATTAAAATTTTTTACTGCAGCTTCTTGGTGGAAGAGTCGTTTATTAAAATAATATAAAGGCTACGATCGGTTTTGCTTATCACGAATAATAAAAAAAGAGTTTCATAATAAAAATTCAAAACGGCTGTGTTTCCAAATTTACAGTTAATAATTATCAGGTATATTAAACAAATGATCAAAAGTGAGAGAAAATAGTTTACATGAAATCATACAGAGTATATCTAAGTGAAGTTAAATAGTTCATAAATAATAATTTTAGGACCACTTAATACTAAGCATCTATTATATATATACTTTCAAAAAAATAAACGAATTATATTTCTAATTTTTAATTAAATTATTACTTTTGAGGTGTTAAATGTCACTTCTTGATGGAAAAAAATATTATTTTAAATAATAAAAACACATTTTTATTATCTATTTCCACAGTATATTTTAAAATCAGGACCGTTTTTGGTCATTGCGAGCATTATCATATGTCCTAATCATAAAATGTTTTGTGTAAATAATTACTAAAAATCGTGTTTTTATTAAAAAATAAATAAAAAAAATTCATTAATAACGTTAATGAGCTAATAGAAAACATTATTGTCATCAAAAGTATATTTCCCTCTTTAAGATATCTTGTATTATTTTTGATACCGTTTGATACCGTGATACTGTTTACTAAGAAAGTTTATTTTTAATATGAATTATTTGTGTCTTATTATTTAGTATCAATAATAATTTCCAAGCAAGCTTATAAACTGTCTCAATATATCTTAACGTACACTTTTTAGTTTTGTCATAAATATTGGTCATATAAATCAAAACTTTTACAAAAAAATAATCGGCTAATTTTTTTTAATCCCTTTAAAAAAATAGTGAACTCACAAATTCAATACAATTTTATCAGAATGAAGACTTCAATCAATCACAGCTGTTGATTTTCAATGAATTTTTATATTCGATACATTTACAGAAATTCTTTTTTTCAACATTCATAGGCGTCACAAAAATAAATCAATAACATAAAATGTTGTTTTATATTATTATATATTGCAAATAATCCAAGTTGTTCATTGAATTGGGTATATATTCCGGGAAATGAGACTTAATAAGCACATAATATTCTTAAGAACTCATCCGAAAAGAAGCTTTTAAAGCTATTTCCGCTCCCAAAGAGGAACAATATTGACTCTTTATAGAGCTTACATAAATAGAAGATGTTCTCAAACAACTGCTTATAATCTCTTAACATTGAATAAAGATATAAGGATATAAGGACGATTATTTTAAACTGTAAATAAAGTTTCTCGTATCGAAAAATGAAACCCTGGTCGTTAATGACAAAACATGTGGAATCATAAAAAGTTTCAACAATTTAAATTTGATATATAAATCTATACCAATCCTGGTAAACATTTCTTTATATATTTAAAATAAGACAAATTACAAATATATAAATAGTCTTTTTTTCAGTTTACTGTTCGGTGTTATATCTATAAATGCGTCATTTTTTGTTAAATTTTAGCGTAATTATTTTGTGAGTGTAAATTTTTGTTTACAAGAAAATAATTCCAGTACAAAAAAATCATTAAAAAAAATTAAGCTCAGCTGTTTTTAAGTCTCTTAACATGTATACTTTATCAACTTCCTCGCACGACAGATTAAAAAAAACTATTTTAAGTTAAAAAATAGCTGAACATTATTCATCATGAAAAAAACAACATTCGGGCAAT
The DNA here is from genome assembly GCA_028555115.1 of Himalopsyche japonica. NCBI lineage: Eukaryota > Metazoa > Arthropoda > Insecta > Trichoptera > Rhyacophilidae > Himalopsyche > Himalopsyche japonica. The sequence goes on from JAHFWJ010000146.1 coordinate 459,007, forward strand.
TCTCCAAAATAAACCGTTATTCCAGCATGTAATCTTCTTTGAGGATATTAGTTTAATGCGTAAGTAAGGAAGATTTTATCCCTTGTAGGTAATAAATTTTGTCTTACAAGTTGTATTTTAGGAAAACGTGCTCTACTATCAATCAAATACTATGTCAAAATTTGGGAGATAACCTTTTCTATGACAGCCAATTTTAAAGGACAAAATGTTAACAAAGCGAACATTTTCTATTTCCTACACTTACTACAAAATTTATTATCACAAAAAACAAACAGATATTAAATAAATTCGTTTTTAAGAAAGATTTTACTGGGAGATGATTAATGAAATTTATTTAATTTAAATTAATCGTTTAAATACGACAGTACTAAGAAAAAAATGATTAAATAACGCTTAATAGAAATACAAAAGCAATAATAGTTATTTTTTAAAACCATATAAAACGAAAAGGATTAGCGTAAAAAAGCTCTAGCTAAAAAGTTTTTAGCAAGCTGTTCATATAATAAGAATAAAAAAATAAGATTTCAAGATAATCAGAAAAAGTGCTAAAAGACTAATATATAAGCTTTGCAATGATTATTCGTCTACGTATTCTTTGCAAGCTGTATGCCAATATAATATTGTACGTGATTCAAACAATATTATTTTTCTTTTTTGGGCATTCTTTTATGTCACACCAAATCTGACGATGAATATTGAAAATATGACTCAATGAACATCCAGGTGAACGCGCAAAGGAAAAATTCAATAACATCTTTGCCGAAGCCAAAACGGAATTGCACGAGAAGCTATTTTATTTCATTATTATCAACGTATTATTATTATATATTATAATGTATTTTGATAAAGTGAATTATCATAGACTCCTTTAGAGTTTTCTTTTATTCCATCACACTTTTCAGTTTGCGTTTATTTAGATATAAATATTTATTGAATGCGACCAACGAATAAAGCATTTTTTTCTCATGAGACACAGTTATACACTGGGGATTTTTAGAAATGATATTTTATAACTTTGTGAAATAATTATGCAGTTTTTTACATATACCAAACAATACTTAATGGATAGAACGATAATAAAACGTAAAATATATTTAATTCAAGATTCGAATATTTTTTTTTAATTTTAGATTTCGATATCTAAACCTATTTTTGTCCTTAAAAAAATAAATTTTTTATTTTGGTTAAAATTTTTTTTTCTGAAATTAATCATCATAAATTTTCGTATAAAACTCTCCAAAAGTCTACAAAATGGTGAACTTCACTTATTTTTGGATTTTTTTTTTTGATATTGATTTGAATATTGTTTAAGCTTGTTAACACGTTAACGCCGGGGGACTCTAATTCCACTTGATTCGCCGGTCAGTAATGATAAATAAATAATTTAACAAATTTTCAACAAATATTTTGCAATAAAGAAAAGGTTATGAAGATTTTTATAAAACCTTGCAATTTTATCAATTTACAATTTATCCGTACTTTAGGCAAAGGCATCCTGTAGTGAATGTGTTAATATTATAAGGTTTTATGTCTATTAAAAAAATACAAGTATAAGAGGTGAGTTTGCAGACTAATATTTAGCGTTTCACAACCCTTCGGCCCTGATGTATAGAAACTATGTACATCTATATACACGGTTTCTCAATGAACTCAGCAATTTCAAGTATGCAATCTGAAACATCACGACCTTTGATATTGCAAACTTGCAAGGTATTGCGATTCTAGATATGCAAACTTCACTGATTGCACGTCACGATTGAAATTTCAAGTAATCTGCGACAGATTTATCGGCCTGTGTTATTCAAACGTATATAATAGTCAACGTGTTTTATTTGCAAGAAATGCTTCGTTGAGTTATATATTATATTTATTTTCTTATTATTTTCGTACGTGAAATATGATTATATTTATAAAAATAATGTAATCACACTTTCACTAAATAATATAATCACATAATCGAGATCTTTTTCCACAATTTTAACACTTGACGATCCGCACATTTTCGCTAAATAACTACACCGAAACAGTTTTTTCCTATTTTGATTTTAGACCTCGTGTATATTCTTCATCTATCTATCGATAAATTTTGAAAGTAAGAAATAGAATTCATATTATTTTTTGGTAGTATAGCTGCGCGTATCCAAGACGCCAAATTGTGCGTTTCCGGATCGTAACGTTTGTCTCAAAAATGTCGCCAAAGCGGCGTCCGCGGAGCGTAAAGTGTTAATCTAAATGATTTCTTAACCGGAGGGCTGCCTGAGACGACATATCTCGTCAATATCTTTAAACGTATTTACCTCTAAAAATGTTTTTTCTGAAAATTATTCTTTACAGGACACATAGTGATATCTCTAAGAAAGGTTTAAAAACATTTTGCCATGACTGTTAAGGATTTCTACGTCGATTTTTCGCGATTTCTTCGAGTTTTCCAACTGTCACTTCACAGATGTCAATAGTTCAGGGCTAACAAAATCAATTTTCTTTAGAATTCTTCAAGAAATAACGCATTTTTATGATATAACAATAAACAATTGGTGAGTTTATTAATCATTTCTGTATATGAAATTAAAAAAAAAACATCTAAAATTCATGTTTTTGTTACAAATTGCAGCTGGCGTGCTGGGATAGACACATATTTTTTCTGACAGCCAAAGGATTAACAAAAGCACAAAAAGCGTTCAAATTAACGTTGTTTAGCAACACAAATCTTAATCAAACAATGTACTAATCTAGTTTTGAGAAGAGATTAAAATACTCACTACTGGAAATTTTCAAGTCACATTCACAATGAACAGTTGAATTGGCAAATAATAAATACTGTAGAACGCTGAATATTCGGAAATTAAACAATTCATAAAAATATCAATTAATAATTCAACAATTTTGTGTATATAGCGTATTAATTTGTTCTAAAAGATATTAAATATAATATAAACGTATTGAAAATTATTTCACGTAATATTTGGCCTATATAACAACCATACAAATAAATTAATATTATTCGAATTAATTTGAAATTCACGTTCGAATACCTCATTTATCATTTTTGTTTGGCAATATCCGAGCATATTAAAATTACAGCTCACCAATTACTTATCCACGAAAATATTTTAATCGTTTACTATCAGCTGAGGAACATAACCTTCAATCAACTTTATCTTGACGTAAGAAAGCGCGGAAAATTTCACGCCAAATGTCACTCTAGTATGATAAATTATTATACGTGGATTACTCCAACCGCTTCTTCTCAACACGTAACATTGTATCAATTAATGCAGTCTAGCTATAAATTATTTCTAAAGACAAAACAGATTAGCTGCTCATTTTACTGACTGATATTGTAAGTCGCAGTTCAAAAAAATATTTCATAATTCATGATACTGACTGAAGGATTGATGTTTCAATATCAAATTTAAATTGTTACAACTTTGTACGATTCCATATGTTTTGTCATAAACGATCCGGTTTTCACCTTTTGGGACTATTATTTGTTGTAAAACTCTTTCAAGAATGCCTCATTAACAAGATTAATTGTTATTGAAATTATTACAGGAAATTGTGTTTATTATTATAAGATATTGATATTTTAATATTATTAAATTTGTTTTAGCTGCCATTACTGCTTGCCTTGGGGTTTGTGTTTTCCTGTAATTAATACCTTTGGTATAAAGACGATGCTTACTGTTTATTGTACGTCAATTCTGTTGCATCCGCGTGATAGAATGTCTGACGATGCCGAAGGGTCGTTAGTGAGAAAACATGTAAAATCGTACAAAATTGTGACAATTAAAATTTCATAGTTAATTTTTATAATATCTACTATTTTTTCAAACTTTATCGTGTCAATTTGTTGACGATTTTTTTGTATCTTACTCGTGTAAATACTTTTAAGGTGTTAACTGTCACTTCTTGATGGAAAGGCATTATATTTTAAATAATAAAAACACATTTTTTTAGTACTTATTTCCATAATATATTTTTTGATCAGACCGGTTTCGCTCATTATCATTATCAATGATAGAATACAATTTAAGTCTATTAATTTGAGTTAATGGTAGCAGGTGTACAAACAATGGTACAAGAACTAGGAAACGATTTACATAAAATCATACAATATTGATACAAATAAAGTAAATTAGTATAAAAATTAAATGTTCCCAATCATTTATTAAGAATTAAAATTACAATTATTTTAAATCAATAATCCATTAGGAGCTCTAAACAATCAATAAGGAAGTAAGGAGTGGGAAATTTTTAATGACGAAAATAACCCACAATCACTACTTAATGGAACAAAATAAATTAATACATGAGAAGTCGATTAAAGATGAATCGATGAGATGGGAAGATATGGTCAGTCAGGGGCGTTCCAATATTTTCTGTAAAAAAATTAAGTAAAAGGAGGCAATATCATTTTTCAAAAAAAGGAAAAAATAAAATATTTATTTGAAATATATATTTATTAATCTAATTTAATGAGTATAACAACGGTGACGACGCAAAAGTAGTTTGTTCATTTATAAGGTTAGAATTAGGCAAAAATTTATATCGATTAATTTCAAGGATTTCTTGTTTATCTAATTTCAGTGATTTGTTATTGAAATGCAGGATTTTGTAGTTTATAGTAAAATCACATGAATGTTTATTTTGAAACAAATGGTTTCCAAAAGTAGAAATCTCATCGCCTTTTTTGGCACAATCCTTAAGGATTCCTTGTTGATTGTTTAGAACTCCTAATGGATTATTGATTTACCATAATTGTAATTTTAATTCTTAATAAGTGATTGTGAACATTTAATTTTTATACTAATTTACTTTATTTGTATCAATATTGTATGATTTTATGTAAATCGTTTCCTAGTTCTTGTACCCATGGTTTTGTACACCTGCTACCATTAACTCAAATTAATTTTTTGTTTTGTATAAATAGACTTGTTTGTAAATTGTATTCTATCAGTTGATAATGCTCGCGATGAGCGAAACCGGTCCTGATCAAAAAATATATTGTGGAAATAAGTACTAAAAAAATGTGTTTTTATTATTTAAAATATCGTGTAAATACGTCCGGAAGTGTATGTTTTCAAAATATGACCGTGGCCAAATTGTAGTGCTATTTAAAGTTTAAATAATGAATAGCATAAATATTCTTTAGTTGATTTTTCATATAATATTAAAATCGTTCTTAGTTTATGTACTATTGAAAACTGATATTAGATATGTCACAATTGTGCCAAATTCTTTTATGTATTTATGTTTACAAAATTTTTGAAATAACGAAAACAAACGAAAATCAGGAACAGGGGAACAAAATAGCAACGTATTTTAGCTAGACAAAATTAATAAGATATATAGTTGATAGCTATTTCAGCTCGCCCCTTCGTCAGAAGAATAGTTCCAAAATAGCTATCAACTATATATCTAATAAATACTTTGCTATTTTTTCACCGTGATATAAAGGAGTTCTATCATAGTAAATGTCAATTCAATCAAGAAAATTAAAAACTTATCAAAATCACTATTTATTTATACTTTTTTTAAATAATCAAATATTTAATCAATGTGTCATTCCTTATATAAAAAAAACCCCCGAAACATTTATTTATTTACAGATTACGTTAAGAATGACCTGATTTAACCGATAAATACAAATACAAAATAAATTTAAGCAACTTAATTCTGAAATCTTTCATATCTGTTTTGTATTGTTCATTCCGGAAACGGAATGTAATCAGTTTTTGTCAGTGAAGTAGTCAAAGTAAAAAAAAGTGATTCAAAAACGTTCTTGTAAAGACTTTGGTTTAACTTATTTGATCTAGTACTATTTGGAACAAAGCATTCCTGTCTTCTATTCTTTTTTACGTAGCAAAGAGAACAGATTCCTTACTAATTTTGCTTTTCTGACTGACTTCTTAACTGAACATCTCTTTCAAAAGCTTTTCTTGGGGAGGTAATGTACTTTAATTAAGCGTAGTATTTTAAGGTTTGTTTCAAAATTTTGTAGATTTTACTTAAGACTTTAGAGTCGGAGTCAATATCGTGGAGTCGCTGTGTTTTGATTGGAGTCGGAGTCGTGGAAAACGAACGATTCCGATTACTTTTCCTATACGACGATTTTGAAGAATATAGCAATGAATAACTTGCCGGATTTATTGATTGATTCTTAATTTAATGCTCATAAATATGATTGATAGGAAAAATCTGTCAAAAATAAACTTTTTTAGTCGGAGTAGTGTTTTTTTAACGACTCCATAATGATTTCAATAATATATTTGACGTAAGTATTTTCGTAAAATGAAAACACAATATTCTCGTTTTATTTTGACTATAACTAAATGATTTATGAAATACATAATTTTCATTTGTATTAATAATACTATACTATAGCACTGTGAAAAAATAGCAATGTACAATATTTTGGTTCTACAATTTTTTATAAGATATAGTTGATAGCTATTTCGGTTCACGCCATCGTCACGCTATCAACTATATCTCATAAAAAATTTGTAGAACTAAAATACATTGCAATTTTTTCACCGTATTATGTTGGAGTTCTACCAAGTAAATGCATTTTTAATGAATAAACTATACTATAAATTTGGTAAAATCATATTCAAACCCACTTATTTTTGTTGTTTTGCTTAATTTCATCAATATTGATGTATAATATATATATAATATATCCGACGGCTATTACACAAAATCACTAGAAGCATTCAATCTCGTGATCCGTTAACACTCGTGTCACTGATTATTGAACTAAAACTCACCAGAGACTTGCATTGGCAAATCTTCAGAGACCAACCAAACGACAGACTGGCAAATGCTGCAATTCAAACTACGTCGTAACCAATAGTAAATTGGATATCACGAACACAGCGCGATGTAAGACACCTTCAACTACAAAAAATCAAAATAATAGACACGATGTACCGTTTCACAGGGTATTCGCAATGTGTACAAACAATAAAATTTCCTTGCTTGAATTACAAATGATTATTAAAAATCTATCTGTCACGTCGGAACCGGGTAACATTTCAGTCGCTAGCCGAATTTTTAACTGATGCAAAATTAAATAAAAATTATTTATGATATCGACTGAAGGTGCTTGATGGAATTTCAATATCAAAATTCAGTTGTTACAATTTTTAAAGATTCTACATGTTTTGTCACTAACGACCCGGGTTTCGCCTTTTGGCATCTTCGGGCATTCTATTGTATAATATAAGACGGGTGCAACAGAACTGACGTATAATAAACAGTTAGCATCGTATATATACTAAAGTTATTTATTAAAGGAAAACTCTTACCCCACCGCAAGTAGTAAATTACAGCTTAAACAAATTTAACAATATTTATCTAATAATATTTAACACAATTGCCTGTGAAAATTTTCATTAACGATCCTTTTAATGAGTCATTCTTTCCCTTCTGTAAATAAAAATATTATAAAAAAATATTAAATAAGTGTTTAGTTGTACAATATTATTTACGTATTATAGTTTTAAATATCTTTTTCGGCTTTTCGATCGCTAGAACTATATTGAAGCTAAGATTTACAAACTTTATGAGAAGAGATAGAAAATATATAATCACATCTATTCTATCATCGACAAAGTTTATGTATGATTTAAATCTAAAATATAGTTTATTATTTAAAGCTATATACCTTAAATTTGCTTATTTCTCTAGCGTAGTTTACGATCGCGTTAAAAATAGTTTAATATTTACTGGTTTAAAGATATTTTTTGCGCAAGTTCGCTAACGACACATTGTCACGATAGTTGGGTCAGTAAATTTATAAAGCTTTAAATCACTGCAATAGAAAAAATACTTTACCGAAAGATAAGTTGTAATCAAAGGTTTTATTTTTTTAAGACAGTATGAAATAAAGTTGTTTTTATATAGTCACCTTAAATTATATTATCATACAAAAAAAGTGTACATTTAAATAGCTGTAAATCCGCATATCTTAATTTTTTTATCTGAACAGTTGACAAGCTTAGTTAGGAAAAAATGTAAATACAATATTTGTATTACTTATATTATTTTTATCAAAATATTAATCGTACAACAGAGAGTTTCATAAAATGTATTTTAACTCTAAGTGTATAGGTATTTTATAAACACTCTGTCGAGTAATTCGGATTCAAGTAAGACCCATGGGATTGCATTAAGCAGATCATACCAAAAGCAAATACTGGGCATGTCCCGATACACGCAATCTGTAAAAGCTTTCTGCGGTGCATATATTCAGAATTAGCGCAATATTAAACGTCGGTGATGTTATATTCAAATTAATTTTACTATACCTGCGATTAATTCATCGCTACATACACTAGCAGTTAACCGCTGTGACAATTGCTCGCAGAAACGATTTATAGCATAAAAATCATTTATCGCTAGAATAGCATACTTTTTCAAATACATTTGTGAGAATCACTTAGCATTATCATTTAGTAACGCTGCTCGATCGTGTTATACGAGGGACGGGGTATGTATGACTATTCAGTAAGACTAATAAATGAAATACCTCGTAAATAATAGTATTTTTTTTTACACGAAATATTTCTGATCGGTTCCCAGATATAAAAAGTTTGGAACGCATTGGTTAAAATGAAATTCATTAACACGGTGAAAAAATAGCAATGTATTTTAGTTCTACAAAATTATTTTTAACAAATATAGTTGATAGCTATTTCGGCTCACGCTATCGTCAGAACTATTAGAACTAGTAGTATTGGTTAGTTCTGACGATGGCGTGAGCCGAAATAGCTATCAACTATATTTGTTAAAAATATTTTTGTAGAACTAAAATACATTGCTATTTTTTCACCGTGTTATAATGGAGTTCTACCAAGTGAATGCCAATTCAATCAAGAAATTCATTAAATTACATAAAATATCTGAGATTCAAGAAATTGTGAATCTACATCCAGTTTCACCTTAAATTAACATGCAAACTCTTCTACAATATAACGTATTTGATAATTGATACAAAAGTTGAAGAATCTCTGTATCAAAAATATAAAAAATAATAATTTGATTGTTTTGACAGTTATTTACAATGATTTACATTCAAGTATTACAAACAAAAATATTTTACTAAGATATAAATTACAAAAAGCCTATGCATACAGTTTTTTAGTTAACATATATAGCTAATATACTAAACCGAAGGCTCCAAGAACCAAGAAAAATAATTACAAGCAATCATAGAATATTGAAAATACTCTTGATGAGCAAAACCGGGTCTGATCATAAAATGCATTGTGTAACTGGTACAAAAAAGGTGTCATTATTGTTCAAAATATCATGTTTCTCCATCAAGAAGTGACAGTGGACCTCTTAAAAGCAAATATATTATTTGTCAGTTAACAATGCTCGCGATGAGCGAAACCGATTCTGATCGTAAAATATGCTGTGGAAATAAGTGAGAAAAATGTGTTTTATTGTTTAAAATAAGAAATTATTTTTTCGGCAGGCCTGCCAATTTCACACTTCAAACTTGTATTTTAAATACTAGAAGAATAGATATCATTATTACAATAGTTTTAGTGGACACCGGAAATATTTTCCGACAAGCATAAGTTCATAATTAAATTGTTTATCTAAAACAACAGTTTTATATCTGATTTGAAAATCCACTCATGCGCATCGTTTATCACAATAGTTTCTGACAGATATTCATGATGGCGTAACGTTAATATGAAAGACATGGTGATTATACTGTTGGCTGCACTGCTGGAAAATCAGACATGCGATAAGCTCATGGTAATCTCTCCCTCTAACAGCGTCTGATTAACAATGTATTGTAAGTACTACAACCACTGTGAAGTTGGCAACACTGAAACTTCTGATAGCTGTCAAATATGTATTGTTCTCTTGTTTTGATTGTAATTGTTACAATCGGATATGTTTGAATTGTTTAATTAGGTTACTATCAAATAAATGATTAAAATTATGATTGATTTGATTATGATACAAAACAAGGAGATTATTATTATAAGCCATCATTCTAATTCGATCTGAAGAGTATGATTAAAGTATTAACAATTACTTTTTCGTGAATAGGAATTATTTAATATTTAAGTAATTGAAACAAAAACTTTTGTTGCATTTCAAAAGATACTGGGACGTCATTAAAAGTTAGTTATTGCTTTGAAGCGTTTAAACTGTTGACTACCTATTGACATCACTAATTATTTGATGCATTGTGTTACTTAACTTATTAAACTGCAAGCTGTTTGTCTGTAAACCTTTTCCATTCGAAATTTCGTAATTATTTCTGACCTCTCAAAAGGGTTTTCGTTTAATTTTATTTCAATTAAAAATTAGTATTAAAAGATCATTAACTATTATTAATAAAAATTGTTTTCCATTTTTTTCTCTCCGTCAACGATCGACAGATTATAACACGGTGAAAAAATAGCAATGTATTTTAGCCTTAGGACTAGTTCTGATGAGGGCGTAAGCCGAAATAGCTATCAAATGTATCTATATTCTTTAAATTTTTTAAAGCTATAATATATCGATAAATTTTTAACCGTATTATAATAGAGTTCTACCAAGTAAATGCCAATTCAATCAGTAACAATTTGCTTCTTGTATTTTTACAGTCAAGTTTTCATTATACACAAGATAAAAAAAATCAGCAAGGATTTACCTTAGCTTGATAATGAATAATTTTTTTCATCGATAGTATGTATTTTTTTAATGATAAATAAAGCAATTTCGATGTAAAAAAAAAACCAATGAATGCCCGCTTTGCACTCATTTATCACTTTGCACAATCTATCATGAAATTTTTTCCAAGATAACTTATTATAATACCATTCTTAATTATATGAATGAAAATGAATATTAATATGTTTTATCAAATGGATAGTTATACCAATACTACGAATACCAGACAGAATAACCGTTTACAAACTTAAAAATAGTTTTTTGAATGATGAGACTTATTTTTCAGGTAAAGTGTACGTTTGGCTAAAAACGACTCAGTCGCGACACATTATAATAATGTATTTTTGCGTAAAATGGAGAAATTTAATTTTGTCTTACTCAGCGTCTAGCGCTCTTCTGTTACAAACAATTCGTCGTAGCTTCTTTTGCGAATACCTTGAAAATATTTTTTCTTCCCACACTTCTCCAAAGACTGTCTTTGATAATTCATCAGGTATTTATTCTGTCTCACAAAAGCTTTCAAAAGCTTTTGAAATAATTTATGTATAACATGCAGGGATTTAAAAAAAACAATTTTTACTTATGTAAAACTATTTTACTATACACGGTTGCACTCAATATAAAGCATGTTTATAGCTCAGAAAAATTATCTACCAAAAAAAATACAATATATTTCATACAACCGATTAACTATTTTTCACGTAATGGCATTTGGATAGTCTTATAGTAGTACCAATCGGTCATGCCGAGTATTTTTTTTTCACTGTCTATTCAGACGAAAAAATGGGTTTAGATAAGCAAATCTTTTCTGTATCTATACAGCAAAAAAATAATATAAAACGTTATAGATTTATGTAAGTAACTAGAAAATTTTGGACATACAGACATTTATAACTTGAGAATTTCTAGACCAATTTCGAGGGTTAAAAAAGAATAGCAGAACTTCTCATTTTTATTATGACTAAAAATAACGTTTTTAATTTATAATATATACTCTACAATAGTATTTCTACGTATAATTCATTTAAAAAATCTTTGCTTGTATCACCTGAGAAACCTTTATCATAATATTATATTTGAATCCATATTTATTGACGTATTACAATAATGACAGTGCCGTTTTATAACTAATGCAATTGAAAGTTTCTTCTTCTTCACTTGCATTCACGTCTTTTGTCTCTTCTGATTGAACACGGCTTGAAATAATATACGCATCATTATGACGCAGAAAAACATATTGAGTATGTAATCACTTATAATAGTATTGATTTTGTGATAACACAATATATTTAATAAAAAATCTTTCACATATGTAACCCGTTTAGTTTCCTGTCAATATTTTAGCATTTGCCGTACGTTTTTCGAGTAGTAGTCATCAAAATGAAGGTTTTTCAAATGAACTTGTTTTTTTTCCACTGTTCGATTCACATTTTTTTAAATTAAATAAGTTTCAAATACGTATGGATATCCGCAAACTGGAAAATTCCAACGCAAATAACCAGGTTTTGTTGTACATATATTGTATTGTATATAAATAAAAATATAAATTCGAAACACGAAACGAATTACTTAGAAAAAAAAGAAAAATACCTGGAAAATGTAATGTTCAAAAAAACTCCAAGGTAATTAACTTTACTTGAAAACACCGTTCGTGGATAATTGATTATTCATGAACATAAGAAAAAAAATGTACCTTAGAAGGTAAAAAGTTTTAATGAATTCAACTTTGAAGACGAACAAATGTCAATTTACCCGAGCTTTTTCATTCCGGACCTTTATATTTGGAAAACTTTTTTTTTTGTAAATCATTTATTTTGTGTTTCTTTTCTCTTCTTTTGGCGAAGAATATTGCTTTCACCAAGATTACTTGCTCGGTATGTTTTTTTCTATAACATGCCAGAACCTTAAAGTTTATTAAATTCTATCATGGTCTATACGATTAACCTAATTGTCACTATTTAACTGAAAGAATTTGTTTGCAATTGGATAAAAAGTTATCAAATTATTAAGTTATACACAACTGATAAAGTTCCTATATACGACGATGTTTTGAATGCCAAACATTTATAACAAATATACCAGCTAAAAACGCTTTCTAAGTTATCTCAAAACTTGTAAATATAAAGTTTCAATTAAACCGTAACGAAATAAAAAAGTCATTTAGTAAAAAATCTTTTTTAAAGAGTTTTATCTTAATTTAATTTTATATTTTAAGCTGCTTAAAAACGTAATCCACTCGGTGATTTATTATGCCAAATCAAAAGTACCTATTCGTTTCTTCTTGACATAATGATTCATTTAAAAGAGTATTTCATTTTGGTAGTTAACATTTTTTTGTCTCTGGCAAATGGAAATCATAAAAAGAATTTCACAAAGCATTTTAAATTAAATATATTTTCGAATAGATTGACTTGCGAAAGATAAACTACGACACTAAAACGTTAAATTAATTTACATTAAACGATTATTTCCTCAAAATAAAACACTTATTTTTAAATATCTGATGCTCTATTTTAGTTAAATTTAGTGTTAAAAACAGAAGAAATTGCCAACTTTTAATGTTAAATGATTATTATGTATAATATTAATATATACTCAAAATTTCCGCTCTTTTTAGAACAACTGCTGTTATAAACTGTTAAGTAATATAAAATAGACTTAAAATTGTATGCACATATTTAAAATAACTTATTACAAAGTTCAATTAATTCGTTTTTCGAGTTGAATTAAAAGTTGTTGAACCGGTTATTTATATTACTATTTGGTCTTAATCTTTTTTTTTTAATTAAGTCATTGGAACGTATTTGACGTGAAAATAAGTGATCGGATCTTCTGTAACAAAAAAATATTGAAAATCTTCTCGACACAGGGTATATTCTTTTTATAATATATTATGATTTAAGCTAAGCAAAATTTCTTTCTATTTTAAAATAATAATGTCTTTCTATTAATTTTTAATGGACTTAGATAATAAACGCATGGTAAGTCGTGAATAGCAAGGTTCGTGCTTATTCTGTTTTTAATTGTGTGCGATTTCGACGCAATAATATAAGACAATTCAGTCGTCTGTAAACAGATACGTCATTAGCAAAAACATTTGAATTGACGGGAAAAACACAACATGGAAATTATTCTCGACAGTGGTATCATAGAATTCCACTCACTTATGGACGGGAAAGTAACTTTTTGGTAAATCAATATAACATAATTAATTTTGTGTCGATGCAGTATTAGTAGGTGAATGAATTTTAATGTACTTTTGAATCACATGTCAAAAATGTCAGACACGAACGATCAACCGGTGTAATTAATATCTGTAACAAAATTATAATATATTTGACAAAACGATGAATGTGAGAGTAGGGTTCAAATGCATTCTATTCATTATAACATCATTAAGTTTTAATATGCCGTACATTAAAATAGTTCATATTTCTTTTTACAATTTTGATCAATTAATTAAAGAATAAAGCATAAATCCATTCTTGTGGGTTGGAGTATACTCGACGTTCCGGAAGACAAGTTTTTTCACGACTTTTTTCGGGACAACGATAATGATGCCGAAATTCAGTTTCATGTGAATAAATTAATATTTCTACAAAGTTCATAATTAGTAAGAGACATTTATATTGTTTTACCAACTAAATATATTAAAGTTGTATATCATCATCATCATCAGCCGGGGTCGATCCACTGCTGGATGAAGGCCTCCCTGTTTTTTTTTTTTTTCCAGGGGGGGGTTTGGACATAGCAACACCACGCTGCCCAGGCGGGTTGGTGTTCGGTTTTCTGTCTGGGTTTTCCTTCCCATAGCCAAGAGAACACGGCACTCGGTGTTCCCGAGCGGTCACCCATCCAAGCACTATCCGCGCCCAATGTTGCTTAACTTCGGTGATCGCACGAGAGCCGGTGTTTACAACGTGGTATGGTCGTTGGCTGAATATGTTTGTTGTATATGTTATAACAAAAATATCATTAGCGACAAATATTAAATTTAGATTATATGAAATAATTTACGATGTCGACTGGGGGTCCTATTGGAATTTCATTGTAAAATTTCAATACTTGAAATTGTGTACACTTCCATATATTTTTTCACTCATGACCAGAGCTAAGCTTTTCGACGCTTTTAGAATAGAAGATAGTCAGTTATATAGCATTCGTGTAATATAATGCCGAAAAGCGAATCCCAGGTCGTGAGTAACAAAACATAAGTTTGAGTACACAATTACAACAATTCAAATTTTATACGAAATAAATTGTTTTTTGATTTTTTTATCAATCATCGGAGCCCCAAATACTTGTTTTTCAAGGGCTTATAGAAATATATAAACGATATAAAATATAATAAAGTGAAAACGATGCATGTTTGTGCACTTACCGACTCGGCGAGTCAGTCTATAGTTAGGCCTTCAGTTGGTGAGTCATTAGTGGAAACTTCATAGGTTGGTACTATAGCATCAATACAATGTTTAAAGATATGTATTATCGATCTTTTTGGCGGTAGTAACGTTGTTCAATGGTGGAATGGCAAATGGTTAACAAAAATGTTCAATTGGGCATATAGTGATAAAAGTATAATTTTCCACCAATCCCAAATATGAAACGATAATGTGAAATTATTTTTAATTGCTCTTTTAAATTTTTTTGCTAGGATTCAGCAAAATAACTATACATTCAGAAAAATGATGAGTAAGAGAGCGATAGCACATGGTATTGTATATTGACGGTTATATTATTAAATATTAAAGGAAAAATCTCGTTTAGCGTGTGCTACGTTGCAAATCAGGTATTTTTACTTTAACCAACAAATTTATTTTTAGTACCTATAAACAAAAATGAGTTACTTAATTTTCTTAGAATAATTTTATACGGCTTACGCACGTCAGAAGATTTTAAGGAAAAATATTTAAAACTCTTACGTCACATTGCCAGATACACGTAACATTTCATTTAAATCAAGTAGTTCGCTGAGATGTTTTTTCTTCGTTTTTCTTGACAAAGCTATTACTCGTATAGCGCCGGGTACTTGGATGTATAAAATGTCAATAAAAATTGTATAAAACTGCAATTTATTAAATGAGTCAGAATTTTGGCACCTTTAACAAAAGCTCTTAAAAAGCTTTGATATATGTGTTATATAAGAGTAGTTTTAAATGTTTATTTCAGCAAAAATTAACAGTCTCAGTAAAAAGTAGGTTTGATGTACAATTTTTTTATTTTCTGAACAATAAAATTATGAACACTCAGTTTTCATTTAACGATACTAAATTCATATTAGTAATCTTAATGAAATTTGAATTGTTATAACTTTGTACAATTTCGCATGTTTTCGCATGACCCGCGTTTCACCTTTCGGCGTCTTCAGGCATTCTATCACACGGATGCAACTAAACTGACAAAATTAACGAGTTATACAATGTAAATACATTGACAATAGTTATAATCCATAGCTAATAGCTACTCAAAAATTGAATCATCTAAAACGCTACAAAAAACACTTACAATTATTGTATTTTTGTAAAGTGTGTGTCCCAATAAACTAATGATAACAATCAACTGATGAAATCATATTAATCAATGACTTAGTTTGAAAAAGAAAATGATCATTTTTTTGCTTGAAAAACATCGAAATTAAGCAAATAAAATAAAGCTTACTACTTATTTCCAGTCAAGACCGGTTTCAATTATTGTGAATATCGTCAATTGATAAAATACTTATGAAAACTACGTTATTTCTATAAATTGAGAGCAAAAGATTTACTATATATTCAAAACAAATTGTTCAAAAGCTAAGACATAAATCTAAAATTGAATTAAAACTTTGATTACATATTTCAAAATATTTATTTGTTGATGATTAAACTATTTCACGTATAAACTGACAAAACTATGTCCAGATTGTAGCATTGTAAAACGCAGAAGTAAAACCTAACAAATACCTATAAAGAGAATGTATACCCACAACGAACAGAATTTTTCTTTTACATATAAAATTGGGCTTAAAAAAACTAACTTTAAATCAATAGAACTTTATCCAACAGTATAACAATGAAAGAATCGTATAGGTATGTAGCTTGTTTTTAAATATTAAAGTCTACCATAAAAAAAACGTTATTTTTGTTAACGTTTGTCAACTCGCTGCTGCAAAGTTTAAATGACAAAGTACTTGTGGGGCGTTTCGGCGTCGCTGCAAGCGGGATTTGTTTTATACAATATTTTTGAGAGCTTTTTATTTGGAACTAATATCGAACGAATATAAAATCAGTTCAACTCTTCATTTTTATTTTTCTACTGAAAACGATTTCTCTAATTTATATTCAGAACTATTTTTTGTTTTTAGATATGATTCATTGCTAGTGGTGTGCAATATATTTAATTTTTATTCAGGTTTTTTGCTAAAGCGCATTAATCTTCAAATTGTATTAACCTTTAAAATGCCGGAAGGTATTCAAACGATGGGGACTCGGATAGTTGGCAATTTTTTCAAAAAATTAAAACATAATAAATGGATCTGTTTTTTGTCGGTAATTCTTGACAATTTGTCACTTCTAAATGATACTCGAAGACATCATTTTGCGTTTAAAATATTATATTATTTAAATCATTCATACCTGTCTAGATATAGTACAGAGCGTATATGCGTTAATTTTCGAATAGCCGACCTGCCGTATACGAGATTATAGAGCGTTTTAGCGCACTTATGGCATAAAACAGGTTAAAAAAATACTTGGTTATACCTACGTCCAAACTTTTAGAGCAGTGTTAATAATATTTAATCAATGCTCTTTTTGCAAACAAAGATGTTACTTTGATCTTGGATATTAAGTGACTCTTTATATAATAATTTTGACATATTCTCTCTTCATGAAAAGTATCAGATTCTATCAGTAAAGGGCATAAAAATATCTGCCACTAGCCATAAGTTTATAATAAATGGTTATTATCTAGAAAAATTTATAACTGATTTCTTCTATAGAAACTGACTATAAAACATTAATTGATTCGATAAAAAACAATCGTTTGTAAAGATTCGGAAAAAATACAAACTTTTAATAGTAAACCAAATTTTTATCATTCGTTAATGTTTTGCAAAAACGCTTTATTTTGTACTGACTATTAAAATAAGGGGTATGAAACCTTTTCATTTCATTGAATATAATATGAGATATTTTGAATCATTTCATTGATGGAAAGACATAATATTTTAAATAATAAAACACATTTTTATTACTACTTCCACAATATATATATATATTATGATCGGGATCCGTTTCGCTCATCGCGAGCGTTATTTACATATATATCACAAATCTACAAACAAAAAAGTGAATTAATAACTATCAGGTATACAAAACGAAAGATTCAAGAAAGAAGAAAACAATTTAAAGAATTGCATACGATGTATATAAAAATAAAGTAAATTTATTTTAAATGACTTAGTAACGATCTCTTTAAATAATTTGCCAACGGAATAACGATAATAATGATAAAGTTTGCAATGAGCGAAAACGGTCCTGATTATAAAATATGTTGTGGAAGTAGTAGTAAAAAATGTCTTTTTATTATATAATAAATAAAAAGGATTGGATATTTATTAAAACCAAAATTTATAAAAAGAGCATTTTCTTAACAGAAAAATATCACACGGTGAAAAAACAGCAATATATTTCAGTTCTACTAAATTTATAACATATATAGCAGATAGCTATTTCGGCTTACACCTTCCAAAGAAATATGAACCAGAACTAGTCCTGAAAAAGTCGTTACCCGAAATTATATCAACAATATATTTTATAAAATTTGTAGAACTAAAATAAATTGCTATTATTTCTCCGTGTTATAATGGAGCTCTACCAAGTAAATGCCAATTCAATCAATCAAGAAAAATAGCAGTTGTGGCAGTAATCAATTTAAAAAAATAATAATTAATGTTCAGAGCAAAAAGGGTTTATTTCTAAATTCACTATAAAAAAAATATTTCATCAAAAAAATTAGAAAATGATTGTTTTAAATTGGAAGGCATAGGCTGTTAAATGACACAAAAGCGTCAGGAATGCCATCAAAAGAAAACCATATATTGATTATAGAATAAACTATTTTAAGATTATAGAACGATTATAGAAGTATCTTGAAAAAAAAGTAATAAACATTAAAAGACATATTCGATACAATTATATGGTAGCTTAAGTAATTTGAATCTTTCTTTTAGGCTCTAGACTTTCTTACAAAATCAGCTTCTCCAATAAAGGTATGTGTCCTTGATTTGTTTCTTTTCGTCGGTTGCGGAAACACTCGTGCCAAAATTTGTTTACCAATGCTTTTACAATGTTTTGCCGACAAAAGCACAAGTACAGAGAAAAAGTTTTCCCGATAACGCGAGTTTCATCCTCTCGGGTAACGAGAGACTAACTTTTCACTCGTTAATATTAGAATGATTTTGTAAACGATTCCGGTCAAATAAAATCTTTCCGTTTATCTTTATTTTCATTGTTGCGAACTTTTATTATATCCATTAATTCAGGGGCAATTTAAACCATCAATTTGATTTATTTCGGTTACCAAATTGATTTTAACATATGACGAAATCTTTACTTCAATTAATGTGATTATATTTTCCATCGGTTTTACATTCAATTTGAAAGAACAATAAATTGTATATATTTTTAATCAATTAAAATTGATATATTATATATTTTTGATTATTTCAAGCCATAATGAACTTATGGAGAAACATACAGTATTTTTATGACAGTATTTTCTTTTGTTATTGAATCATTTTTTGTTTGAGCATTTTCAATAGATTTATTTCATTTAGTTTATTATTTCAGTTATGTTGCATCCGTGTGATAGAATGCCTGAAGATGTCAAAAGGCGAAACCCGCATCGTAAGTAAAAAAAAAAAAAAATGTGGAATCGTACAAGGTTTCAACTGTTATTCAGAAGAGATTCGAGTGTATTTAACTCACCGAATGCCAACCCCAAACAAGTGTTAAGTACAATCAAAACTGTCGTACAAAAACCAATTTTTGTGTGGAAACTAAAATTCCATCAAGCACCTTCACTCGATATCATAAATTTGAGCGCTTTTAATTATAGGAAACAGTTATTTATTGTTTTGGAAAGTTATGGGATAGCAGAAAAAGACATCCAAGTTTTATAATCCATAAAAGTGATTCGTGAAATTTATATTTCATGATAACTTTGTTTTGAATATTTACTGGAACGAATTTAGCTATCAACATTATATAAAAAAAATTAAATATTTATTTGTCGATTGTAATATTTTCTTCAAGATAGATGAAATCAGATAAATGTAAAGGACCGTAATCTTATTTTGATTTACGAGTTGCATTTTATCAAGCTAAATTTGAATTGAAGTTAAACTAAATAGCCTAAAACTAACTACGTACTTATTCAAAGGTTATGAAATTATTCTTTGACAAAACACAGCAAACATAGTCAAAGGAAATTTCATCGCGACATTTCAATGCAACTACAGCAATGCGCACAGCAAACTGCTACCGAGTTGGTGTGTTTTGTTTCTACTACCCTCATTTGTTCCGTTTGGTCTGTGACAGTGCAAGATGGAATGTACCATGACAAAGTTCCATCTCAAGACAAATGTCACGGAACAAGAAGTTATGTTTAATCTCGAGGTACCGTTTATTCATTCATTTTGTCCCATCGTACGACGCCGCCGTATCTAACAAAGGACAATCAGATGTACAGACGTCAAATTTATCTCGCATAGTTTCTGATAGCCTGATAGAATACATTTATTTTAAAAGCTTACTCCGGAAAATTTAAAACACAAAAATACATCTTAAATAATAAAAACACATTTTTAAGAGCTTCTTTCCACAATATATTTTTTGATCGGGACTGGTTTCGCTCATCGCGAATATTATCAACTGATAAAATACAATTTACAAACAAGTCTATTTATACAAAAAATTTGAGTTGAAGATAGCAGGTATACAAAACCATTGCTTCACGAACTAAGAGCGATGAGAAAGATGAGCGAAACCGGTCCTAATCAAAAAATATATTGCGAAAATAAGTATTAAAAATGTGTTTTTATTATTTAAAATATCATGTCTTTCCATCAAGAAGTGTCAGTTGACACCTTAAAAGTGACATAATGCATATCAACAAGAAAAGTGTTCTTATTGTTTAAGCCACTAAAGACTGTTTTTTTATAACACTAAAACTTACACCACTTACTTAAGGTGTTAACTGTCACTTATTAATGGAAATGCATGATTTTTTGATTTAAAAAAAAACGCTAAAAAAATAATAAAATTATGTATGTTATATATACTCATTTGAGTAGTTATAAGAAATTCGCTGTTTTCATGCACCCTTCACAAAAGTAAATTGGCAGTAGATGGTAAAATTCAAAAACTTCACAAAAATGTACAAAAATAAATTCAATTGTGAAAAAAATATTCATGGAAGCTCCGTTGTAGCTTTTGTATAATTGGTAAGATGTATGTAAGAATAATATAATTCTTAAATATTTAGATAAAATTATAGATATAAAAAAGCACTTTAAATCGTCAATACGTTTGGGTTACAAAAAGGATAAATAAGATTGATCAGGATATTAAAAAAAGCAAAATATGATATTCATAATGATTTCTTGTAACTATATGTATAGAACTTACACAAAGTTGGCGGAACTTAAGGATGGTAATAATGGACTGGACGGGAACATGAAGGTATTCAGGTGTGCCGAAATTGTGACAGCTCCAACATTCTTCTCAATTAACCTGTAACCTTTTTAAATGACGCCTTTAATGTGTATATACATTAACCCCACTAAAGGTATAAGCTTTACTTTATAAACCGCTATTTATTATTTAAACCATCATTCGGTATATTTATATCGACCAATGATATGTTGTACGTCGCCCATTGCTTGATTCGTAGCAGTTATTTTTTGATTGATTATCGAGAAATAATCGAAACAATTTTGCTCATAATGCTTAAAAATAACCATCGCCTTATAATGATATTTATGCGTATATTTGAAACTTTTAACCGTATTTATTCGTGGAGTAGAGAAATCATAATTATTATCGCTATAAGATACATCGATGATTTTCTCAGCATTTAAATATTCCAATAACTTCATTTTAAACTATACCATACCAGTACCCGTTACTTTAATCAAAGCTTGTAACCTTATTGTTTTAAATAAAAACCTAAAATAAAAGTGTATAGCTACATTTTTCCAAATAAAAGTCACTGTGGTATGTTTGTTTCAATACCATTGTACGCTTTTCACTTCACATATTTTTATTTTTAGTAAGGCAATTTTGAGGTGAAAAAAACTATTATTAATTAGACTATCAACCTTTCACACTGGCGCCTACTCAAAATTTTGTTCTTAAGAATATGAATTGATTTTCAAAAGTAATTATATTACGTGTCTACCAAAGAGTAATTTATTTGTAAAAGAATAATTTTCTCTTTGTCATATTTTTATCATAAGTACTGTGACGTAGGAGATTATTGTAAAATAGAGTAAACAAAATGAGTTTTTCACACTTGCGAAACCACGTGACTTAATACATTTTATTTTTATAAAAGAATTAATGAATACAAATTAACGATATTAAAAATATGCTCTACTTTCCATCAAATAGAGTATATTAAAATAATAAAAACACATTTTTTAGTACTTATTTCCACAGCAAATTTTATGATCAATATCGATTTTGTTCATCGCGAGCATTATCAACTGTGATGATCAGATGGTGTTTTAAATAAAAAAAACGATTATTGTTTTTGTATTTACTTCCACAATTTATTTAATTCATGACTAGGACCAGTTTTGCTCATCGTGAGAATTATCCTGATCATAAAATATATTGTGAAAATAATAACTATAAATTTTTTTTTTATTATTTAAAATAACATGCCTTTCTATCAAGTTGACAGTTAGCACATTAAAATTTATATCGTGTATATACAAGGATAGTTTTAGACTAATGCCATTAGCAATTCATCACAACATGTATTATATAAGAAAGATGTTGTCACATTTGCCATTTTAAAATACGTAAAAAAAATGAAAGCTCTGTACAATACAGCTTTTTAAAAGTTAACTATCGATACTTGGTGTTGAATAATTATCACAAAAAAACTTTTCGATCTGTTTACGTTTTGGTAGCTTTCAAACATCACAATAAATATATATCACTTTGATAGTAATAAGTTAATTCATGCAGTCATTTTCAAATTATAGTTTGATTCCATGGCAATAAGTGCTGAGAAATATTAATACTTATTCAATATCTTAAACCGTTAATCAAGATTATTAGATTTGGCAATACGAACTGTGACATCTTTCTATTGTAACATAACAAAAAAGATATATTATTTGGCTCAAGTAGGATTTTTTTAGTTCAGTACTAGCAAACTGTATTGGCAGTGAGCCCAAAAAATAGTTAAGAACGGTATTACGTTTTCTTGAAAGAAATTTCATGACAGATGAAATATATCGGTGCAAAGTGAACATTCATTCATTTTTAATGTCAATATCGCTTCATTTTTCAAAAAAAAAAAATGTGTACTATCGAACGAAACAATTTTTCATTATCAAGCCAAGGTAAACCATCGCTGGATTTTTTAATCATAAATTACATAATGACAATTTGACTACAAGATACCAATTGTTATTGATTGAATTGGCAATTACTGGATAGAAATATAATACATTATAACACGATGAAAAAATAGCAACGTATTTTAGTTTTCAAATTTTTAGGAATATTGTTGACAGTTATTTAGGCTTACACTTTCATCAGAAAAAGGCTATTTTTTCACCGTGTGACACATTGTTACTTTTTTTATCAAGTAAGTTTTAAATTGGTATAAAATTAAATATATAAATTGGTATAAAACTTTGTAAAAGCAAAATCTGTGCACTATAATGTATCACTAGTAAGATACAAAAGAAAAGCTTGCGATATGTAGACAAAGCCAATTATTATGAATATTATATATATATTAATACATTATTACGGTTGTCAACTCACAGTGGAGTTTCACTGCTTGAATGAAAGTTTTTTAATGCATTTAATTAGTAACTGATCGGTCTATTCACAAAATCTTAGATAAAAATAACTGTTTTTAAATTTTAAATCATGCGTGATTGACATGTATATAACTTTCAACCTCGATAGAAAAAATTGTCACAAAAATCTCCCCTTTTTACACAAAAGTGTACGCAGGTATATTCCATAACTTCTTTCCGAAAGCCACCTTGTAGATTACGCATGACATGGGAAAGGAGTACTTTCATCCCTTTTTTGCGTCCCAGAAAAGGGTTGAAAAGTAGAGAGGGTCGTGAAAAACGCGCCTAAGTGTGCCCCAATGTGAAATGAATTATTCACTTTAAACACAGAGTCACCCTTACAAGAGTCAAGGTGATTTATTTGTTGTATCAAGATTAAGTAAGTAATGGAATTATATTATGTCTGCTTTTAAAATAGATGTATATATCTGTATTTCTGTCACACGAACTTCTACCGAACGGTGTACAGTAGCATAAAGTTCACCAACAAATTGCCGACTACATCAATATTTATTTTTATTACACGGTGAAAAAAATAGCAATTTTTTTCTACAAAATTATTTTTAAAAAATATAGTTGATAGCTATTTCGACTCATGCCAACGTCAGAACTGTTTATTATTTTTATTGGTTGACAATGCTTGCGATGAGCGGAACCGGTGCTGATAAAAAAAAATATTGTGGAAATACATACTTAAAAAATGTGTTTTTATTACTAAAAAAATATTTTAATTTCTAATTTTTAAACATGACCGTACAAAATTTTTCATCGACCTATAATAAATGAAATAATATTTAACTATCGATTCAAATATTCTTTCGGCTCAAATATTGGGAAACATTTTAGTCACATTAAATAAACTAGATGAATTTTTTTGAGAACGTCACACAAAATAAACTCTATCCATCATAATCATTTATGATCTTGACTGAAGGTGCTTGGTGTAATTTCAATATCAAATTTGAATCGTTAAAACTTTTTACCATTCCATTGTTTTGTCGCTAACGATCCAAGGCTCGCGTTTCGGCATCTTTAGACCCGCGTGATAGAATGCCTGAAGATGACGAAAGGCGAAACCCGGATCGTTAGTGACAATACATGTGTAATCGTACAAAGCTATAACAATTCATATTTAACATCATAATCATTCATGCTAAAAACTTAAAATATTTCAATTGACCTTGCTGAAAATCAGGTGGCTAAGCAAAAGTTATTAAAACAAGACAAGAATAAAGTAGTTTCAATAACTAGATTACCAAATATTGTTTAAAAATAGCTTTGAAATTCTAAAAATACAATAAGAAATAACAATCATTCAAAAATATTTCAAAGTACCATCATAATACGCCTAACGTATTTTTTCCATCGCACAATCGTCATAGCTTTTCGAGAATAATTACCCAATATCCGTTGGCCGTTATCGCCAATACCCATATTTAATTACTCTCCAGTCGACTCGGTCACAATAATTCAGAAATCTCTCCTGCTGCAAGTGATTTCCAATTAAAAAAATGAAAGGGGCTTTAAAATTGATGAGGTAATTTCCCAGCCGGTCTAACGATGATGTTAAGCGATCTAGCAAATTTCCGTCAGCCAGATCGACCTTTGGAAATACAATAAAAAAACTTGATTACAGTTCATTTGTTTTGTTTGAAGAAAGATTTATCTATATAAATTTTAGCTTTAATTTAATTGTGTTAATAAAACATATAAAAAATTCTCAAGCGTGACGTATAAATTTATTAATCAGGCTTTCATTTTAAATTGTTCAGATTAGAACATACTGTCGTGTATTATGATTGTCTTTAATAGTACAATACTAAAGATTCTCATCGAAATTCATAACATAACATGTTAAAAATATATACAATTCTACAAATTCAATGATTTTGATAGGCACAGTTCTCAAACAGTGAGTGCTAGGTGTTGTAACAGTACTTTGCATAAAAATTTAAAAAAAAATGTTTAACATAAGTTCTAAAAAAATCATATTTTCAACGCTTTCATAATTAATTTTCAGGTGTTAATTGTCTTTCTTTGATGGAAGGGCATGATATTTTAAATAATAAAAATATTTTTTTAGTACTATTTCCACAATACTTACAGACAAATTGACTAACCATTTCTTCTCATCTTTTTGACTAGCATTAAAATTTTATTTTGTAATACATTTATTTCATGAGCTTACTTGGTTGACTTTTTTTTGCAATCGTTGTTGATTTTTTTTCTGTGTATTTGTTGAATTTCCAATACTTAATAT
This sequence comes from Himalopsyche japonica, assembly GCA_028555115.1. NCBI lineage: Eukaryota > Metazoa > Arthropoda > Insecta > Trichoptera > Rhyacophilidae > Himalopsyche > Himalopsyche japonica. The sequence goes on from JAHFWJ010000146.1 coordinate 485,037, forward strand.
TTAAATATGCTAACGTCGCTTTTGAGCAATGAATTGATAATTTGTAAGTTTTGTACCGTGTAGTTATAAATAAATAAATCATGTTTCATAAAATATAATATTTAAGTGTAGGTTGTTTTGATTATTAAAATTCTACTTTTTACTCACTCAATCTCTCTCTCTTTTGCCAAAAAGAGAGATTGAGCAAGGACTAAGCCGTAATTTTTTTCTTGTAAAAGAAATCACTCAAATAAAACTGTATTCGGGTGCCATTTTATTTATATTGAAAATTGGCATCGTTCAAAGATTGATTCCTAAAAATTTGAATGCCACGGCCCTCCTTAATAAGAAAACATGTTGATTATTAAAAATATGAGTCCCTCAGTTTAAGATGCACTGTATTAAAAAAAAAACTTTTCTAATAAGCATAATGGACAAATATATATTCCACGCGTTTTAATTTTCTCAAATTTTAGGATCCATGTGAACGATAAGTAATCTGAACTAATCCAGGTGGAGTTCGACAAGCAATTAAGTGCTTACGTAAAATCTGACTCTTCTAATTTCCTCCTTGTTTCCTGCTTTTAATTAGTTTGTCGCAACTGCTACGTCGCGAAATAAATATTAGCAAGTTTCATATCACATTTCAAAGAGACAGGTCTTTCTGAAAAGTTTGGACAGGTTTTTGTTCTTGTGGAACTCGTGCCGGGGATTATAATTCGTATACAATACATCACTAAAGCAGTGTGTGTGTTAAACTAAGTAAATATTAACAAAATATTATATTACGTAAAAAAAAAGCACCATTTTAGAGACAAATTTCGTTTCTGTATCATATGATAAGAATCTAAGATTGCATCGTTTTTTTATAGAAGAATATTAAAAATTGTTCAAAATAACAGCGATTAAACAGTTATCTTACACACTTCTACGCCCTCCCGCTTATAAAAAAACGTATGAACAAAAAATCTTTTTTTACGGTAAACATACCAATAATTCAAGTTTAAATTGTTAAAATTGTACACATTTCCACATATTTTGCCACTCACAAGTCGGGTTTACTTTTCGGTATTGTTGTGCATTATATCACACGGACGTAGGGAAACTGATAAATAGTAAAAATTTGCATTGATTGTATACAAAGGAATTAGAAAGAACTAAGGGCTTAATATACAGTTGCTAGTTTTAGGGTCAATATTGATTTAAAGTAATTCTTCTAATATATAAATAATCCGAACTGTTCAGTGTATGTCAGTTCTTTTGTATTCAGGTGTCAGAATGTATATAATACCGATAGGCGAAACCCGACTTGTAAGTGAAAAAACACATAACAGTGTACACAGTTTCAACTATTCAGATTTGATATCGAAATTCCATCAAGCTCTTTTGATCGATAGCCTAAATTATGCTACCGATCTTAATGCCCTATAATTTTGATATAAAAAAAATGTTTTCCCACAAAGACGGAGTAATTTTAATAGAACGATTAAAATTTTATATTCTCGTTAATACATAATTATCATCGATAAAGAAGCCATCAAAGCTATCGATTAAAGTTAAAAGTTAATATTAAAGTTACTATGGGTAACCAAAACAAACAAAGTAATCCCTGAACTAAGTTTCGATTCAGCGTGGATACAACAAAGTTCTATTTTACTTCCAAAGTCCACAAATAATGCAAGACTAAGTGATTATTTATTGATACTTGCAAATGTCTCCCTTGATAATTGATGGCATCACGAAATGCTTCGGTTGGGTTAGTTTGGGATGATAGTATTAGATAGAGACATTAAATTGTTACGCAGTTAGAGGTTAATTTTGTTTAATATGTCAGCAATTAAAACAACGTAGCTGGAGATTCTCAACTATCAGCGAAGAATTTTTTTTCTATAAGCTATACTACTGATACAATTTCAAAACGCAACAAGATCATTAAAATGCCAATAGACTAACACCTCCAATAAATAAAACTAAAAATGTTTAGTAAATAACATATATATCATAAAACCTCGATATGACGGAGCTTTATTTAACGGACTTTAGATATAGAAAAATTGAAAACATCCTCTTAATATTATAAATAATTAAACTCATGTAGCATGTTAACAATTTTTAGCGGTCATGTTAATCACATCATAGTACTATAATTTGAGACATATAGTATGTACATCTATATATTTCATATGCAATGTCTCTTCACGACGAGAGTCCGAAGACAATTAAATAGAATTTTGTTTGTGTTTTGTATTTTTATTTATATCTTAATACAGAGTACTTTCAAAGAAATATTTTTTTGATTTATATCAAGCCTATTTTTATATGACGGATAATCGGCTTTAACGGACACCCTTTCTCCCCAATTAATGCGTTACATCGTGCTTTTCTGTATATATATATATATAATTAACAATATGAATGCTTCATGGGATTCTTTACAATACCCCTTGTATTTTCATTCACATAATATTATAATATTATATTAAATATATAATATAAATATTATAAACACTCACAATGTCATTATAATGAAATCCATAGTTATGAAAGTTATTTCAGATATATATTTAGATCCTAACTCTAGGGTTTTTTAAGTTTTTTCTGCGTTATTTTCCTCTTGGATATAAACGATGAAAACTATTTATTTTGACAGTTTTAGTTCATCTGCGTCATAGAATGCCTTGAGATCAATCAAAATTTGATATTATATAGTTTTCACAGTCTTATAGGGTACTGTTTATTTTTACAAATCACATTTTGGTTACATAAAACAACGTATATTAACATCTGGAAGGTAGTACACTAGATATTCGTTGAATCCTATTCAAAGTATGTAAAAAATTAAGCTAAGGGGTTTGGCATGTCATGTGAAGAAACAAAGTAACTGGTCGGTAAAAGGAAGGAACAATATGTTTCACATACGGGGCCCAATATGGCTACAAAATAAAAAAATTAAATTTTAAAATAGTAAATAAATGCCAAGAAAAATATTTTTGACTTATTATATTATGATGAAAAAAAAGAAAGCTTTTTCCATTATCTATATCTGATTATTTTATTGAATAGAAACTTTCAAATTTTTCCTACAAAACTATTATTATTTCGAAAAGAAAACGCCGCCACTGTGTGGTTGATTTTATTTGACCAACGTTGATTGACAGTTGACTGTGTCAAAATTATGTAAGCTTTGAGCTTTTTTTTTAGAAGCTCTGGAGTAGAAAGAGTTAATAGCCTACTGCCGGGTAATATAAATTAAGTTGGCATACGGTGGAGGAAATTGATTTATTGATAACAGATGACTTGTCGATAAAGTTATATGGGGTGGTTCTTGATAGGGTGATAATTGCTGCGAACGATTAAGCCGTATTACTTTGATAACATCGCGAGGGAGTAGCGACGATGTCTTTGCGTGAGAAACTTTGATCTATTTTAGGCTACGTATGTATTTGCAAATTAAAATCTAATACCCGCATTATAATTTTGCTAATTACTATGTCAAGATCGTTACAGAATATATGTCATATATTTAGTAAAAGTTAAAAATAATATTAAAAAACTTTAGTTTATTTCAAAAAATATTATACTTGAAGCTTAGGGGCTGTACAAACTAAGCCTATAGATGAACATTTTAAGCCTTTCACTTTTATTATAAGCAGTGTGTGTATTAAAAGTAAATCAAATAATGTATTTTATTTCAGACCGCGCATGTCTTAATCGGTTAACATCGATTTTTAAATACAAAAGCGACTATTTCCAAATGGTATAATCAAGATTAAATATATAGCTATATATATTCTAATTCAAATACGTATCAATCTGTAAATTATTTCTATAATATTATTTTTTAGTATTTTTAGATTCTTTGAATTAATATATATATATATAAATATATAAATAGTCAGTACACTTCCACGTGTTGTGTCATTCAGAATCAGGTTTTTTCTTTCGTCATCTTCATGCATTTTAGTAGTCAGATTGACTGATTCTGATAATAAGTAAATATTTTAACATATATCACAGGTCAACAAGGCAGTATTTAATGTTTGAAAAATTCAGTTTACACTCTGAAATTCCATCAAGCACTTTTAATCGATATCTCAAATATTTTTCATTACTTAAATTTGTTATGCGTATGGTATATAGCAGTGCTCCACAACTGGTGTGTCACGACACACCAATGTGCCACCAGACGACGCAAGGTGTGCCGCTGCTCATTTTTTATCAGAAGAATCATAGAAGAGCAGAAATAATTATTTCTTCGTTGATCTATATTGAAATATACACATATATATTATACACACAATTAAAAATATATTATGTGAATTTATACGAAAAAATGTGGACATATAGTAAATAATACCGCAATGATAATTAATTTTTGATCGAACTTTTTCGAAGGTTAATCATTCGTATTCCTATAAATATTGACTTTAGGTGTGCCGTGAAATTTTATAAGAAACGTTCGTGTGCCGTGGAAGACAAAAGGTTGTGGAGCATTGATGTATAGAGTGGTTAAATTGTCTTAAAACTTTAAACTCCTGATAACTTTTTTTATAAAAGTAAGCTGTACTCTAATGTCTTTTTTTCACCCTTTCTACTACATAAAAAAATTTAAAAAACTTTTTATTTCAATTTAGTTTCAATAGTCCACAAACTTCCTGTTGAACATATACTGTCCATTAATTACATTTCTGCATTAACATTGTGAAAATAATATTATTTATTCGAGTCACACTTTTTTTAAATACCACTAAATGCTAGTAATTATTTTATAAAGAAATAAAAACCATTCGTTTCTCGTTGCGGAGTTGCAACAGTGCAACAACGCTGTGGAGGAAATGCATTTAATTTAATTGCATCCACGTTTAAATGGAAACTCATTATGGCTATAAAAAAATACTAAAAGTTACTGAAGTGAATACCACTTTAAAATTAAATGTCCAATTTGTTAGGCATTTAAAATAGTCCTTTAACTCGTATTACCACAATTGGTAAATTGCATTTTTCATATATATATCTTATTTCAGAGAAATTAGGATACATTATTGACGATGGCCAATAATAATGTACATAATTTGGAATTTTTCTAAAAAAATTGTTTCTTTAAATTGTTTTTTACTCAAAGAAATAAATTTATGATATCGACTTAAGCATCTTGATTGAATTTCAATATCAAATTTGAATTGTTACAAATTTGTACGACTACACATGTTTTATCACTAACGACCCGGGTTTCGCCTTTCGGCATCTTCGGGCATTCTATCACACGGATGCAACAGAGCTATCAGAATCGGGTCGTTTGTGACAAGACATGTGAAGTCGTACAAAGTTGCAACAATCCAAAGAGATTAAGCATAGAAATACGAGATGAGTGGGTAGTAACGACAATGATGTTTATGACAATTTAAATGTTTTTTTTATTTATTCGAATTCATGAATCCATAATGTAGCTCGACTTCGTATTTTCTATGTTCATAACAGAGCCAAATGCTATCATAAATTATTATTCATACATTACAAAAAAAATATTTTGAACTTTTTTAGCGATAAATTAGTATAATTTATATTTATAAGCAAATCGCGGATGTCGTATCATTATAAAATTATATTAATCAAAAATATTCTTTCCATACTTAAATGCAGATAAATATTTATATTAGAACATAAACAATAAAGTTTACAGTCCTCGTCCCAACACGACTTCTTCTTTAAAAGTTTAAAACACTTGTTAACTGCTTTTTCTCCGAAAATCACAACTTATGTTTTATTCATGACCCCCCCTTAGCTCGTCGCAACATTTTAATTTCCCCGTAAAACACCTTAATCTCTGTGACTTCAGTGTCGCCCTAAATTCAAGGTTCAGATTTTTCCATCTAATTTAATAAAAATAAGCATTTTTTATACTCACAATATTGCTGTATATATATTTTATTTTGTAGTCAACATAAAATATTTTTTTTATACTCACAATATTGCTGTATATATATTTTATTTTGTAGTCAACATAAAATATTTTTATTCAATAATCTGTATTAGTTGTACTCTGTGATAACATTTGTAGTTAAAGAGAAACTCTATACATAAATAGCACATCGTTTAATAAGTTCACAGTATAACATAAATATGGCACCACTATTTAAAAATTTTATTTTTAGATAATACCAAACGTTCAACGATGTAAATCAAATAGACATATTACTTTACAAATTTTAGTAGTTTTAGCGACGTTACTTTTGAAATTTTAAACCAATAGAAAAATCTGAATTTTATTACTTGCTCAAAAATGATGATTTGAAAAAATATTGTTCAAACGAAATTTGGCAAGTATTATTCGGATTCTGCTTCATCGAGATAGATGGTAGAGAAGTGGGTTGCTGATTTTAAGCGCGGCTCTACAAACAACGATGATGCTAAACGCTCTATTCATCCAAATTCAGCAGTTCTCCAAGGAAACAAATGTTTAAAAAATGCAGAAAATTGTATTTTAATTAAATTTCATAATGCCACTACACAATACTTGAAAGTTTGATATTTTATATCGATATATGTTAAAGAATATGTATCAAATGAAATAATAAACAATTCGACCACGTATTCTATAAAAATAGTAATTTTTTTAAATAGTTGTGTAATTTGTTTAGTTTATTTACAAACCGTCCGAGGATCGCTTTTCTACGTTTTAACAGATAACAGGAAAGTAATTAAAGATGACATAACACTTTCTGTAAATTGAGTAAATTTAATTCAGTATAAATGACTGAGTCGAAAGACGTTTTGGCAACAAAAGTTCCACGATTCCGAGAATTACTTTCCAAATTATGCAAAGCACCGCACTGATCTTAACGATGAAGATTACAATGCATTTTGACTGTTCCGGTAATAAAATTGTCGCGAAATAAAATCACAATATTCAGTGGAGCATTATTTAATACTTTAAGAATTACATACATCGCATCTGGGTACAATTATACAATAAATATTTTAACCAGTTGAGATGGACGTATTATCGTCGTAGATGTAAATATTTTATTAATTTATAGAAAAAGAGGCACAAATTATGACAAGTTTTCATAATCCCAGGATATTTTTAGGCGTCATAATTTTAATTATAATGAATATGTGATTTTTTTGTTTTGTGAAATTAGTACCTTCCATTGTTACATATTTATCCTGTTTTAAATAACGAAGAAATTTTTATCGTTTATTTTTTAGTCGATGAACATTAAATATTTTTTTCAATATTATTCCTCTTTCAAATAAAGTAAAATAAAATTTAAAAAAGATTTGAGTTATACTTGCAATTATTGTTTTAACAAAATCGGAAAGCTAACTAAAATATACTCAAAATTGTTACTTATTGTCGATGATGGTTTCGAAGTATAAAACATAGGGAAAAAGTGTTTTTTATGAAAAATTTAAGTGCATAAACAAATGGAAACGTTGTTGTTTATTATTAATTATTTTATTTGAAAAAATAATCAATTTTCAACATAAAAATGAGTCCTAGAATTCCATTAATATTAAAACAATTCCGGGATTTGAAATACTTTTCGCTGTTCCTTATTTGGACATACTTGTAATTATTTTAATTCATGTAAACATTTGCAGTTTCTTCAAATACATTTAACACAAAAGGTTCGAAATGAATAAAAAAATGTTAGGCAATATTATCTAATGTTCCGAAGCGAAAGATTTACGCGTGAACTTTTGGCTTGAGCCCAATTTGTAACTTCCAAAAAAGTTATCAAACGAGCGTACACTTTTCAATATAAAAAATGAAAAAGAAATATTCTCTCTCGAGCCTTCTGCAAGTCTTTATCATTTCGCTTGAATTATTGTAGCCATTAGAACAGTGACCCATTCCAAGAAAATTAGTTATGTAATTTGAAATACATAGAGGACATAACGGATTCTTTTTGGACGACAATAAGGCCATCAGAAATTTTAAATAGCCTATTAATAATTGCAGCTTTACTTAGTAAAAAAGTCTAAACCTTTAATTCATTGACACTCTTATACAAAGTCGTTGTAGATTGTTTTGCTTTTCAACGAAATCATAACCAAAAATTTCTTAATTTTATTTTCCTTGAGCGATCAGCCTTTTACGTTCCCGTTCTAATACCATGTAATGAAGCTGACAAAAGAAATCTTCAGTGACATGAAGGACCAGTCCAACACAATGATTCGCTCTATACTAAATGATTATGACAAAAAAGAGAGTTATACTTCTAAAACCTTCATAGAACTCCAAACATCCCTTCACTCCTCCTAAGACCAAACCCTTCGTTTACAGGATATTTGACTGGTGAACGAATGTATCTAAACGAGCAGAAGAAAGAATAGGGGTAATACATGACGCTAAAAATGTAACTTCACGACTTTTTGATGCATTGATCGCTTGAGATCGTCTCGAGGGGATAAAATTATAAAAAAAATGACAAAAAAAAACATCAAGCGACACAATACGCCAAACAAAAAACTCACAGCTCAAGGTTACTGCATCAGCAATCAATGTCACCACCATCAAAAAAGCTCTACGCACCAAGAACCGCAAGAGAACCTATCGACATAAACTAATTAAAGATGAAGCGAATAACCATGCACTCACCTGGGTTCTGCATAATAATGAAGGCATGAAGACAACATCTTTTACGCTCCATATTAACGATACGGATTTACACTAATGTGTAAATCCTTTATTATTGAGTTATCGTGTTAAGTAGAAATCAGAAAAAAGTGTTTAATTGTACTGAAATTGCATTACTATTTTTATAATTTACGTCTGTTAATCGATATTTTCATTACTTAACAAAACCATTTCCAACGAATGTTTCAGTAAATTGAATGAAAATCGACTCACTCTTATCTTAAAAGTGATATAGTTTTGTATTGCAGATGTTATTCCTTATCGTAATTAGCTTCAACGATAACACGAAAAAGACGGGTTTTGAAAGATGATATTAAAAAAAAAGATTATATTTTGTACAATAAATTAATACATACAAATTTATTTGCATTTCTCTTCTCTGTCTCGTGACTATTTTCTGTGAGCGTTCTTTTAAAATGCAGATTGATTTCACTTTCCACAACAATAATGCACAGGCGTTAAAGTTTTGCACCGTAGGCTAAACAATTTGCAAGTGTTTTAATGAAAATATATAAATGAATTAAAAAAATAATTCATGCATATAACGAAAACCGTGTATTTTGAATATTCATTACTTCAAAAGAGACCTTTAAGGCAGATTATATCTTAAAAATTGGCCGAGTGGAAAAGTTTTTCAAAAAGGTGCCGAGTTTTCAAGTTTTAATTACAAGATGTCCATTAGTAAGGTTTTTAAAATTACTTTTCTTGCCAAAAAAGTTTTGCGAACATTTAAGCGTTAATGAAACGGACGTTATTCTGGGAAATGTTCATTCTAGTTAATTATCAGTGAAAGTTGCTACAAAAATTTATTCAAATTAAAAACAATGCTCATTATCAAATAATTATTGTATTCTTAAAAATAAACTAAACATGAAGAAAAACCTGTTTTAAATATGAAACGGATCCCCCAATTTATAAATTCAAATTTCTTTTTAATAATTCATTGTTACTTATTGAATTATTTAAAAATCGAATGCTTTATATGAAGGAAAAATTTAAAAGCTACATGACAACACTATGATGTTTTCTAGGGATTCATATCATAAAATAGAGACCACTCGTATGTTTTAAATTCCCCGTTGTAAATTTCAGTGGTCTCACAAATTTCTATCAGTTAAAAATTAAAAAGTTAGATGTCAACACTGACAGAATGCTAATTCTAGCAAAAAACAAATGAAAAATCACATTACGAATCTTATAATCATATAATGAAGTAATTCATGAAATTTGCAATATTCCGGAGTATACTTATTACTCACATTGAATTTTTTCTAGAAGATTTTTTCTACACTTTATATATTCAAATTCGGATATCGTGTAAAAGTTTGTCAGCAGTTATTAGCTTAAATCGCTTAATACACTGAATCCGACTATTCAAATATTTTCAGGTGTATAATTTATAAAAAAAACATATTATTCAAGAGAATTAATTGGTTTATAAGTGAATTCGTGACAGTGATTTATTAAAATTTATCATTTTGTATTTAGTATAATAATATAGTGTAACTCGAGTTAATCTAAGACGTATTATTTGAGAAAACCAGACGTTTCTTCTTTTGTCTCGTGAAAGTTTTATTTGTCTAAATAAAAGATTTTTTTGCAAGAAAAAAGTGTTACGAATATCCCCAAATGTTAACAATGAGTTGTCATTTAATTGATTACTAAAAATATTTGGTGGCCCTTAAGTTAAGCGCAAGCTTTTTTTTGTTTGGTCGATATGAAAAATTTAGAAGCCGATTTACATATTGTTATAAATATATAACAGCGAAAATATGGTTTATTATTTCTGACAGCGAAAATGTACTGAACATTTCAATGATAGTAATAAAAACTCAATCAAATCACTGAAAAGTGTACGATAAAATTATTTTTTAATCGTATATTTACGTAATAAAGGAATCGGAAGTATAATCATGTCATAAAGTCCTGGAATGTGATTATATTATATTGAAACGCCATTAAAAATATATTTTTACTTGAAATAAACTTTCGCTGTAATAAATACAAAAATATATATTCCTTAGTTAGCTGTATTATTCTGATGAAAAATTAGTGAATATCTTTTTCTTTATCATTTCTTTTTTTAAAAGAGTCTTTTGATTACAACACGGTGAAAAAACAGTTATGTATATAGCTCTAGAAAATTTCATAGTTATTTCGGCTTGCTCCCTCATCAGAACTATGTTCAAAAGTACATTTATAGACAAGTAATATTGCGGTGTAGAAAAGATACATAAAACGTCTTCTCTTCTGTTCTAACATCCTAGTTTTATATGTAAATTCTTAAATGTAACAAATTGATTTTATATATTTCTCGAAAAGAATAAACATAAGTAAATGTCGATTCAATTAATAAATTCTTTGATTGCGTTTTCATTGTAAATTCATATTTGATGAAAACAGTATGAAATGATTGAATATTGATTGAAACGTTTTAGTTGAATACGAAAAATATTTACCGATCCCTGCTATACCTCAAAGGAGTGGATCATAAAGAGGTACATTGGTAGAAAAGACGAAGAAAAATTTTACGTTACAATACGATGTAAACATGTTAATGTCTTTTATCAGACAAAGATCGTTTTGCTTCTTCTTATGTGAACATTCGATTTACGAACAACGTTGTCGAACGTAAAAAAGTGAATAGACACAGTCAATTATGGAAATACCGTTTTGAAAACTTGCCAAAAGCTTCGATGCGAAAAGATTTTGCCTTCTCTAAACGACGTGCGGGTGTTATATGTATGTGGAATGGTGTTTTTATGATTTTCTGAAGACATTTGTAGAGCATAATAAAAAACTATTTTAAAGAATCCTTTTTATCACTCTCCAAAAATATTCAAGCATTTTATGGCTATTGAAAATCGATAACGTTTACAATAACTTCAAATATTTTATGGAAAGTGGTTTTTTGATAGTAAAACATATTTTATTAAGATTTAACCGTTTTTCATTTTAAAAAATATAGTTTTTCACTTAACATTATAACGTTTGAGAATTGATAATTTATATTCTACTGAAAAAAATACAAATTTATTGAAATATGTAATGAATATATACTGCGCTGTTGCATCTATGTGAGAGAATAATTCAAAATGCAGTATGGCGACATCTGGGTCATTAGTGATAACATATGTAGAGTGGTCCAAAGTTTCAATAATTCAAATTTTCTATTGAAATTCCAGCAATCACCTTTAGTTGATATCATAAATTATGAAATATATATGCTTCTCATGTCTTGAACAGTAAAATTTTCATTTTAGCTTCTTTTAAGCTTCAACATATTATATAGTATATAACTACAAAACAAATAATTCTTAATAAACATTCAATACTCATATTTCCTCGTTAGTTGGTATTTGTTTGGATTTTAAGAAAAACGTCCTCCCTTCAGCTAACAAAATCATTAAAATATTAATATTTTTTTTGTATAAAAAATCATTGTTAAGAGTATTAATAATTCATTTTTAAAATAATGAGTTATGTGTTAATAATTATGCATAATTACGAGAGCTTTTTTATTTTGAAACGGTTAATATTTTATATACGTTTGGTTATTTAAAAGATCTTTCACCTTGTTTCATGTGTATATATATTGTTCTAAACTGTTTAGCTGAATGTTTTCATTACAATAATACAGATATGCTAGACGCGAATCCAAAGAAATTAATGTTGAAGATAGTGTGAAAATTTAGAATCATTTCTTTTTAATTTAAATTCTTATGACTTTGTATGATTCCGAAAGTTTTGTCACTAATCCGTGCGATAGAATGCCTGAAGATGCCGAAAGGCGAAACCCGGGTCGTTACTGAACAAATGTATGGAATTGTACAGTTTCAACATTTTTTTTTTAATTCCATCAAACACCTTCAGTCGATTTCATTTTTTATTTATTTTTAATAATAAATTTAAAAAAATATTTTCTTAAAGAACAAATATAAATCGGTCGTCGCTCCTCAGACCATTGCAAGGGGCTGTTCCCTTCCCGTAATAAACCATATCCTTCCAATATTTAAGCTTATTGAAATTTCCGCCTGTTTAGTTTCATTTATAATTTAATTTTTTTTAGATTTATCGCTAGCAGGAAATAAGCTAGGTCGTTAAAACAGAAGAGAAGATGTATTGTGTACCTTTTCTATACAGCTATATATAAATAAGCAAATGTACGTTTAAACATAGTTTTGACGATGGCTGAGCCAAAATAGCTACCAATTATATCTTATAAAACAATTTGTAGAACTAAAATACATTGCTATTTTTTCACCGTGTTAAATATTACAATTTACTGTGTTATATCTTCGATTGAAATATCTAAACTTTGGCAGTGATTATTAAATTAATACAGAAATCTATGCCGGTATTAGTTTGAACGTAATAAATTATATACTATGGTAAGAAGCAAAAAATACTTCAAGTCTGAGGTCTGTAGCAATATGAGTAGAGTTTCTGCGATGAAGTGATTCCTCATTTCTATGCATTACCCTTGTCTCCGCGATTATCATGTACATTTGAATACATTTGAAGCAAAAAAGGTCCCTTCTCAAATAGGCAGCGAGAATTTCTACACACTATATTATTACATTACTAAGCATTGGGTGTTATGCCGTAATAAATGTTTATGCGTTAATATAGTTTAATCTCACACGAAACTAAATTGTCCCTGAGTAGTAATAGTAATAACTTGAATATTTGTTGATTTTTATTAAAGTTTACTTTTATTTATTTTCGTATAATACCAGTAACCTAACTTTTATGTGGTGTAGAGGTCAACGTGATTGGCTTCGATTGCCAAAATTACGTGATTTATTTCAGTACAAGCGTCATTGATCTACTAATTGATTTGTGTTTGAAATGTTTCTAAACTGTTTCTCACCCATTCGATCAATTAACTACTAGTTGTGGTTTAGCCTTCTTCTAGTTCCACTATTTTTGAAAATAATAAAAATATATTAATTGAGTTATATGCAGTTCTTTTAAAAAGCTTCTGCTGAAGAAATTGCATTAGAAGTCTAAACGTGCCACATTGGGACACAGTTTAAAAAATAGATCAGAAGTTTAGCAATAGTTTGATTTATTTTTTAAGTAATCTTGCGGCCCAGTTTTCTAGATGTTGTATCCCAAACTTTGCTTTTTTTATTGGTTGATAATTCTCACAATGAGTGAAACAGGTCCTGATCATAAAACACATTATGGAAATAAGTACTAAAAATGTGTCTTTATTATTTTAAATACCATGCCTTTCAAATGTGAATTGTTAAAACTTTGTACGATTCCACATGTTTTTCCACTAACGACTATGGCTTCGCCTTTCGACATCTTCAGGCATTCTATCTCACGGATGTAACAGAACAGACAGTTAAGTTGTGTAATCGTACAAAGTTTTAAGAATTCAAATTTGATATGGAAATTCCATCAAGCACCCTCAGTCGATATCAAAAACCATGCCTTTCCTTCAAAAATAACACTTTAAAAGTGACATCGCTTTATATTCAATTCAATTCAATAAACTAATATACTTATTAAGTTACCATAAATGACCCAGCGCTAACATTCTACTTTGAGGAATGCTTCAGAAATCGACTATTATTTTTTAATTGCTTCTACTGACGTACAGATAATCGATTTTTTTATAAAATGTCTGGGAAACGAGACAAGCACCCTCGTTTCTTACTCAGTTTCACAAATAGGAAAGAACAATTTGATATACAAATCTTTTATCCTCTCTTGTTCTTAGTTATTCGTTCAAAAGCAATTGATTCTGAACAACTCTTTCATTCAAATAATTGAGCTGTGCATAAAGAAAATATTTTTTTTGTCAAACAAACGAAACTTATATATATCTTCAAATAATTAATCTATCAAATTATTATGTGTTCCAAACATTGAAATAAAAAAAATGTACTGAGAGGTATTGAAATATAATAACGATTTTTGAAATTCTCATTGCAAATTGTAGCATTGTGGCTTGTATTTAGTTTCATCTAAAATTAAACACAGAACAAATAAATAAGCTATCAGTTGTGAATTGAATCCAATACAGAATTGTTGGGGTGAATCATTTTGAAATGTTTGTTAGTACCATCACAACAATTTGTGTAACAAACGTGATCCATCGATGCTTGTGTTTATCTTGGTGCAGTCTATTTTTAGGTTCAATAAATCAATCTCAAAATAAATTAAAAAGAAATTGAAACAGACTTACGATTAAACAGTGTTTAAATTTTGCAAATTTCTTAAAATGTCGACGTGTATTTTTTTAGCACCGAAAATACAACAAAGAATTCAATGGTCTTTGAAATTTATTATAAAGTTATTTGCCTGCCTGGTCACATCTTTATATCACAAAAAATCGACGATTTTTTTAAAACAGATGTATTAAATTTCATTCAAATAAATAAATACTCGATTATGATTTTCACATATCGTCTAACCTACAGCTTGCACAATCTTTTAGATTTAAGCCTTATAAGTCAGCTAACTACTTTATTACTCTTTAATCTAAGCTTTATATGAAATCGTTTACTGACCAACGATTAAGTTTCATTAATAGCTGAATATTGAATCAATGATTCAACGTCAAAACTCATAGACAACATCATAACTATTATATTTAAAGCGCTTGCTAGAAATGCTTTGAAAACTCTCAGCCCTGTTTTTCTTGTAATATTCGAGGGTGGATTCAGCATAATTGAAGGGTCGTAGCATGTCGTAAGTGAGAACAATATGATTAGTGGGTGACATATAATTATGGTCCACACAGCAAGCAAATGATGTCAAAAAATAAGAATAAAGTTATATAACAATTTCTATAAAACACATTTGAAACGAGATAATTGCTGTTTTACTTTTCAAGTAATCTAAAGCGAAAAAATAAAGGCTTAATTTTATGTTAACATAACTATCATAAAATATATTTAGTCTTTACAATCCTGTTTAAAAAATGAAAAATACGTTTTGTTTTTATATTCCGATGTTGTTTAGCAATACAAACGTTGAAATTGACTCGTTGATTTTCCAGCAAATTCATCTGCGATGTCACATTTATATTCGCCGTCGCAAAATGCACTTCTCTATTACCCGTGACACGTCCATGACACATTGTGAATGCATTTTTCAGTCAAATAAAATTGCATTCGCTGCAATTCAAATGTGGAATATGAAACGGTAATCATTAAGCTTGCCGTGGAAGTATTTTGGATAGCTTTCACATTTGTGATGGGTTATTAAATTCACAGGATATTGTAAAAGATAATATACTTTTATTTTGCCTATCGCTTTATCGTGCCAAAAAACATTTGACGATGATATTTTTTCACGTTATCGATTTTTAAGCAAAGGAATTAATCAATATGCGATGATTAATCTCTCTGGTGATTTTTTGTTCATAATTCATATCTTATTATTTTGTCATATTAAATAAATTTTCGTGACTCACGACTGATTTTTCTTGTTTTTTTAGTCTTGACTGATGCAATAAGGTAAACAAAGTCACAATGAGGTTGAAAAAAATGTAATTTATCATTTGAAAGTTGAACTCTAAACTATAATAAAGTTACATATAACTTCAGCATGTGTGTTGATTATTTCATTCATTAAAACTTTCAAAGCTTCATTGGAAACGTCACCACAACAACTATGTATGTATCATTTTGCATGAACTGAGATAAACCGTTTATCTTTTCAATTTACACTGTTATATTGACTACATCAAAATATACGTAATATGACATACACACAACCTAAATTTGCTGTACAGCGTGACGTCTTCAATTATAAACGAAGCAACACAATATCGAATACAATTTTTTCATTTTTGTATTAAATTTTTCAGATGACAAAGATGATTGCTTTTGTCATCGTATTCCCTCAATATGAGATGAACTATTCAATCAAAACTCCTCACTTATAGTTGATATTCAAAAGTTTCTTTGCGATGTTATTTGTTGTAGTGACGTAAATATTTAATTTGTGCAACTACACCTACGTCTCATATAATACGGTTTTATACAACACGGATGTATAACGTATGACATATTTTTACACAACACTCTTTATATAACATGGTTTAAGAGGGAAAAAATTAAATGATACGCTGAGTGAACCTACCACAATTAATGACTCTAAAAGCAGTTGTAGCGAATTAGCTTCATGTTTTATATTAAAAAATAAATATGACAGCTTGGAATTAGTTAATAAATCTTAAAATCATAATTAAAAATTTAAGAGGGAGTAACAAAATATTTTGGAACCTTATAAGGAAATTTGTGAAGATTTTTACACAAAAAGCATACAATCGCTTGTTAACGACCTTTTAAATGCTAAAACCACACAAAATTTAGAATCCTCATATGGTGACAACTCTCAACCGATTTAGAAAAACAGTAAAAAATATAGAATTCTAAGAGATAGCGATGATGTTCAGTTTTTTTTAGTTTCTTTCAATTAATATGTAAATGTATATTTGTTTATTTAAAATAATAAAATACATATATATATATTAACTATCTTTGTTTTTTTTTTGTTGGAAGGTAAACATTACTTTTGTATGAACTTCAAACCTTGTAAAACACGAGATTTTTTGGAACCATATAACCGTGTTATACGAGGCCCAAGTATAAGCTTAAAATTTAAAACATATTTTTAATGATGCATTATTATTTCGTCTCCTTGAATACAAAGTTAAAATGTATTTTATAGTATTTAAAGTACTTAAAAAAACAAAGAAACGTGCAACTGATAAGTCAAAATTATGTCTCATGTCACATCATACAATTCTTTCTCTCTATTGTAAGAATCTTTGCTAAATTATGTCAAGATATTATTTATTATCATTTGCATGCTGTTTTTTTCTGTTTTGACTTACTGCACTTAATATATTATGTACCAATATAATTAAATTTTAAGTCAACAATCAATTTTGTTGAGAAAATTCTTCTTCAAGTTTAAGAATGATTGATTTAATTGAAATAAATCATAAATAAACGAAAAAAAATATGATAATTTTATAATGTTGTTGCAATATTACAACAGAAAAGCTTTTTTAAAAAGTCGCAAAAAGCTAACGAAGACTCTCGGAAACAGAATAATTGGAAAAGCAATTAAAACTTTAATGAATACGCGAAGAAAATTTACATTCTCGAAGACTGCACATTTTTAATAACTGACTATTTGTATCGTTTTAAACTTATTGAGTAAAGAATTTTATGCTTATTGAATTGAAAAATTATTCGTGACTTAAATGAGTTTGAAAATATTTTATCTTCATACGTTTACTATCACTGATCTTTACTATTTAATTCTTTTACTGAGACAACTTACAAAGAAACTCAGAAAAAAGACAAAAACACTTTATTTCTTAAGAAATAATATACATATAGTATAAAAAATACAGCACACAAAATAAACTTAAATATTTCAATATTGTCAAACTTGTCAAAAAATAACGAATAAGTTTCGTTCAATTCAGTCGATGATCATTTAAAATATTTACAGGGCTATTTTCTATAAACGAATATACGAAAAATATATAAATAACTAAGCAAAAATGAGTGTCATAATAACCAAGAAAATTCATTTCCTGAACAAGGAAAAGGGTTAATATCCTTCTTTTATTTTCGTTTGAAATAAGTTGTACATTCCAAAATATTTTATATAATGAAAGCTTTTACCGTCTTCAACGAGAAAACGACATCAATTGACATAAAAAGAAATTTTCTTTGAAATATTCATAAATGCATGAGTCTCTGTGATACCGAATATCTTACATCCGCTGCATGTCTTCTAACCTATACTTGCATCATACGATTATTTACTCACGCTGACAAAATCTGACAGACATTTTCCTCCTTTGAAATGCATTTAAAATGTCTTTTGAGATATATCCATGCACTGTCGACACTACTTTATAACAATAACTGGATTCATATTTGTGAAAATTTCACAATCATTTCAAATTATAAAATATTTATTTAAAACTTTTAAAACTATATGATTTTTTGTTTATTCAAACTGTGTGTCACGAGAAAATGATTAATCTCTTCATTTTAATGAAACTGATTTTGATATCCACGGCTGTTAAAGTATTTTTTTAATTAGAAAAAACTCATAAAAAATAATTTTGCTATTAATCAATTATTATACTCAATCATGTACAGTACCAAAAAGATAAAATTATGTAAAGTAATAAAAACACATTTCTTTGTACTTATTTCCACAAAATATTTTTTGATCTGGACTAGTTTCGCTCAACTGATATTTGATAATTGGATATAAGTACTATAAAATGTGTTTTTATTATTTAAAATATCATCCCTTTCCATCAAGAAGTGACAGTTAACATCTTAAAAAACTCTATTTATTATATATGTCAGTGTGTAATTTAATTTACTAAGAAATAAATTAAATAATTACTGATTTAAGTGTACAAAAAATTGTGGGCCAACTTGTAGTGATCAAAATATAATATTCGCGAAACAAAGATAAAGAAAATACTACATGCCCTATTACTCTTATGAAAACATTACAATATTAGTAAAAATCCATATTTACAACATGTTAAGCCCCAAAAAGAAGATATATCATAATGCTCCATAAAACTGAGCACCGCATAAAAATGTTTTATTAATAGCTGGGGAGTTGTAACTTACAAAGGAATCCATCATGTATTGTTAACATTTTAACGTTTTTTCCATCTGCCTTGCGCCCTATGTGATCTGCTCTAAGTATTTTCTAATGCCTTCTTTGTTGAATTTAAAACCTTTAACTTTTTAAATATTCTTAGAAAATTATGCTCTTAAAAAAAGCTATAGAGACCGCGCATAAAAAAGGTCAAAGGTAAACGAATATGTGTGAAAAACGTAATATTGGTAGTCATTTACAATGAACATTTTATAATTTGAAAACACTTAAAAAAACCTACGAAAATAACAATCTCAATTTTATTCTATTTTGCTAACACTAGAGTATTTTTTTTTTTTTTTTTTTTAAATAATAAAAACACATTTTTTTAGTACTTATTTCCACAATATATTTTTTGATCAGGACCGGTTTCGCTCATCGCGAGCATTATCAACTGATAGAATACAATTTACAAACAAGTCTATTTATACAAAACAAAAAATTAATTTGAGTTAATGGTAGCAGGTGTACAAAACCATTGGTACTAGAACTAGGAAACGATTTACATAAAATCATACAATATTGATACAAATAAAGTAAATTAGTATAAAAATTAAATGTTCCCAATCACTTATTAAGAATTAAAATTACAATTATGGTAAATCAATAATCCATTAGGAGCTCTAAACAATCAATAAGGAAGTAAGGAGTGGGAAATTTTTAATGACGAAAATAACCCACAATCACTACTTAATGGAACAAAATAAATTAATACATGAGAAGTCGATTAAAGATGAATCAATGAGATGGGAAGATATGGTCAGTCAGGGGCGTTCCAATATTTTCTGTAAAAAAATTTAAGTAAAAGGAGGCAATATCATTTTTCAAAAAAAGGAAAAAAAAAATATATTTATTTGAAATATATATTTATTAATCTAATTTAATGAGTATAACAACGGTGACGACGCAAAAGTAGTTTGTTCATTTATAAGGTTAGAATTAGGCAAAAATTTATATCGATTAATTTCAAGGATTTCTTGTTTATCTAATTTCAGTGATTTGTTATTGAAATGCAGGATTTTGTAGTTTATAGTAAAATCACATGAATGTTTATTTTGAAACAAATGGTTTCCAAAAGTAGAAATCTCATCGCCTTTTTTGGCACTAGCTAAAATAGTTCAATATGACAATAGTTCTTGATTAAAAAAAAGTTTTCATCTTGTAAAAAATTTTGTTTATGAACATTTGACACTATGCAAAATTTCATTCTCAACGTGTGACGTGGTTGACTGTTTTTTAAGGGTTTTTGAAATGGTTAAAAAAACGTTTCAGATCTGTGCTCATGTAGTTGTAGTAATCCAGAAACCTTGGATAATGAAAAAAGAAGAGGTTTTGAATATTTCCAACATTTTCTATCCTTAATATAAGCATAAAATACAAACAAATATTAATTTACATTTATATATAGATGAAAGAGATAGTTTAATATCGGCTTTATAACATATGAACGTTATTATTTTGAATACGCTTTACTGTCAAAGTGAATCACTACGAACATATATTCATTCGATAATAAATAATTAATCATAAATTATTGTACGTTTTGACTGTTTTATTATATTACTATAAAACTGTTACTTTATTCAAACGACATGTAAAGTTTTTATCTTTTGTTAGTCGATAGACTTACAAGTTTACGAGGAAAAGTTTTTTTATGATATAACTAACCACTGCATTATTCTTGCAAGTACGGTAAACTTTTTGAATATTTTGGAATTCCAGTGTACCAACTTTGGTTACAAATTGTTAGAATTTGGATATGAGGTTTCCCATAGACAAATATACATTTTTATCGACAGTCCATAAAATATTTCCTTGCTACTTGATAACCTAATAGTGTGCGGCAATAAATATGTTTATGTATTGTTCCTCTTTCACGGTAAGATGTGTATTTTTATTCGTGTATTCATAAGGGAGAAATTACGGTTTTTATTTAATTCAATGTTTTGCATGGGTTGGATATCTGATACGGGAAAATGTGGATTTTATTTATGAGTTTGTCCTTACTTTCCATAAACTTTCATCACTTCATATTTAACAATTTAGGCATAAAAAAATTCATACCTTGCGCAGAATTTGTTTCAAAAAAGCACTTAAGAAGAGTGAATATCATTTACAAAACTTAACCGAATACGTATATAAGATATTTTATTTAAACTATTTTGTAACGTTGGCGCTACTTTTCTATTAGATTTCATTGATATACATTCAAACTAATGCCATAATTGATAATAAATAGAGTTTAAATATGAATCAACGAAATTTTTAACGTTTAAAAACTGACTCAGTTGTGTTGCATTCGTGTGATAGAATGCCTGAAAATGCCAAAACATGAAGACCAGTTCGTTAGTAAAAAACACGTGGAATCGTTTAAAGTTTCAAGTTTTCAACTTTCTAATTAAAGTTCTATCAAGCACCTTTAGTGGATATCATAAAGTAAATAGAATCGAATCATAAATACATGATATTATTCTGTAAGTTTATATGATGTTTTTATTATTAGTATGTTTAAATCGTAAAATATAAAAGCGTTTAAAACCTAACTGGAACAATGATAAAAACCATTATGCCTTTTCAGTGTTTTATCGCAGGCATAAATGTTTTACTTTATAATCGATTTTTGGTAATAAAAAAATAGAAGTGCATTCATTGTATAATAAATAACTTTGCTTTTCAGTTCAATGTACATTCAAAACTCTGTTGGTATACGTTCCCATTGTTCCGCAGGATCGAAAATGGGTTTATCAAATTAACGAAGCATTATTGTTGAGAGAGGCCTTTGAATTTTAGGCCGGCAAACACATTGAGGCTTTGAAGAGAATAGCTTCTGCACAATAATTACTAGCTTGATCGTTTAGTCTAGTTATTGATATCTGTTACTTTCTCTTGATACCATTTACTAGTCGATTAAATAAAGCTACACATTGCCATAGACTAAATACTGTGATTAGTGAGTTAAAAACGTGTTACGAACATAAAATTGCAGATTGATTACTTTCTTAATAACAGTCATGCTATTTCCAGACATGATACCGTTTTCATAGCTTTAAATTTAATACAAATATCTTTTAAAACGGTATCGAATTAACACCAACTAAGAAAATAACCAGCCTGTCTAATTGGTCGACGTCATTTTCTTTTGGTCACTAAAATAAGTTGTATTTAGATGTTTGTGGTAAAAAAAAAGTATTTTTAATGTCGACTATATTCTTTAGCAGTGGTTTTTCGCTGGTCAAGATAAAAATTCACGATTCAAAAAAAGTTATATTTACGTAACCAGAAAGCTTGCAAATGACGGAAACTAAACAACTTATCGAGATATCAACTGTATGATGTATTTAGATAATTTAATTACGATACATATTTTTGCTTTGAGTATTATTTAACGATGTGTAGCTTCAAAGCTTCTGGTCTATCTATAAAAATTGCGACTCTCTTGTACTGCAATAAGCTAGATTATACATAATTAAGTGCGAATTCTCAGGATGAAATTTTTCTTCAATCCATCTATAGGGCTATTCTCCAAGACGTAGCGTGGTAAGGCGAAATAAACATCCAATAAACACTTTTACACATTGATTTTATTAGTCGGTTGATTGATATCTTCTCATCAATAGAATTAGCAAAATAAATGACCCAAAAAATCATCTAGTATATTTTCATTGCTATGATTTATCTCGTTTATTTTACAGCACAAAAACTGTGATTATTTTGTTATTTTTTTTATATTAAACTGATGAAGCGTAAAGATCTATGACGCGTTATTATCATAGTTCTTCGAGCCTTTTCCATCTCTTAAGTATTGATTTATCTGCTGTATTATTTTTCTGTCGCTGCAGAGCTGAGTGATCCACAGTTAATTTATATTTATATCCGCACATATTATACTCACATACGCATGCATATGCATATAAACGCACACACAGATACATGTGTAAATATCCAATACGTAAGAAAATCAAATAGGATAGTCATTTTCAGATGTCAAACGTTAAGATCATTCAATAATAATAAAAAAACAGATTCACAATTCGCTAATCACGTTATTAATGAATCACATAATGTAAATTCAAACTCAGCTCCTAAATGTTTGCATCTTTGTAGTAAGGGTCGAAGAATGACGGCTTTGGAACAGCTGGAGATCAATAGACACCAATTATCACAAAGGATTCTTAACGATCAAACTAACATAATAATATCGCCACTTGTCAAGCCGTTGCACAATGGGGTGGTCAATTTGCTTCCTGAAGGACCACTTCCGTCCCACACATAATCTTATTGTCATAGACACCTATTGTTTCATTTAGAATTTTGAAAATTAAGTGTCATTGTGTTTAAATAACAAGCTAGGCCGTTGGAAAAGGAGAGAGGAGATGTTGTGTACCTTTTCTGCACAGCTATATATAGATAAGCAAATGTTAGTTTAAGCATAGTTCTGACGATGGCGTGAGCCGAAATAGCTATCAACTATATTTGTTAAAAATAATTTTGTAGAACTAAAATACATTGCTATTTTTTCACCGTGTTATAATGGAGTTCTACCAGGTGAATGCCAATTCAATCAATCAAACGTTAGTCTTATTGTTTACAAATATAACAATTTAATAATAGTTATTTTGATGGATGTAATCATTTTTTCAATATAAAATCGACTTTGAACAATTCAAAAGTAAGTCATCCAATTTCCATATCAAAGATTAAATACATAGACTAAGCATTCTGGTTCTCAAATGCGTGTATTATATGTTTAATGAAAGTTTATATTTCATCAAAATTTTAAACAATTTCACATAGTATCAATAATAAATTTTGACAATAGACGGCTCAAAAACTAAAAGCAGTATTAACAAAATCATATTACTCGATGAAAACTTTTAGAATAGTCCATGAATAAATATGTGCCGAATACATTTAAACTTTTTGAATACTGTATTATTTAAGGTAAATCGTAAATGGTTTTAACACCAAAATTGAGCGAGCAATATTTATAAACGTATCTAAGCTGAGAGAGATATATTGTTATATCGATAAAATTTTGCTTGTGTTGTAAATTGATTTTAAATTAATAAATAATTAGTTTTGTGTACATATGATCGTATTCAAATGACGTACACGTGCACAAATATTAATAAAACTGTTTATAAGCACGTATTTCAGGTGTTCAAACATACAACTTACTGACGAAAGCTTATCATATATTATATATCAAGCATTGTATTTTTTTAATTACATATTTTCTTTTCTTGCTTTCGCACGTGATAGTCAAATAACGTTATGTCACATTTCCTGAAATTACCAGTAAATTTAAATCAGATACAACGAGAATAATAAACATTTTTTGACTGAACTTCACAGTAAAACATTTTTATTGATTGAATTGGCATTTTTTTGATAAAACTCAATTGTATCACGGAGAAAAAGTAATGTATTTTAGACTTGATTTGTATATAACTTTACATTTTATACACTGTAAATTCAACCGCACATTTTGCACAGTTGTTTTATGTCTGATTTTTAGTCGTTTAAAAAGAATTGCCTGGGTAGCCACATCGGCTACTTTCAATTTATTGATTGAATTGGCATCGTCAGAACTAGCAGTTCTGACGATGGCGTGAGCTGAAATAGCTATCAACTATATCTTATAAAAAAATTGTAGAACTAAAATACATTGCTATTTTTTTCACTGTGTTATAATGGAGTTATATGGAGGGACTCATTATTTTCATGTGCAAAAATGTTTAATTCCTTACCGACCTTTTATCAATTGAATCAAGACTGTCAATCATGGAAGAGTGTGACAGAACACACGTTAAAATTAAAGGCATTAATTGAATTAGCTATTAACTATGTATTTATTATTTTTTATACTACTAATATACATTACTATTTTCATTTCACCGTGTAAAAACATTTTTAGATAGTGTTGTTTTAAATTACGTCCATAGTATTATATATATAGTTATATGTGTGTTTGTGTATGATAATTATATTACAAAAAACTAAAAAAATATCAAGAATAACTCTGAAAGTGTTAAATGTCTTCCTTTTGGTGAGAAAAGGTAATATTTTAATGAATAACACATGTCACTTTTAAGGTGTACACAATATATTTTTTGATCAGGACCGGTTTCGCTCATCGCGAACATTCAGTTGATAATGCTCGCGATGAGCGAAACCGGTCCTGATCAAAATATACATTGTGGAAATAAGTACTTGAAAATGTGTTTTTATTATTTATAATAACACATGTTTTCAATTGTACTCTAATAATTTATATCAACAAAATTAATCAAATGATCATTACCCTAAAAAAACAGAAAAAAATTGAGTACTAGTCCAACTGAGTCTAAATAAGGCTACATTAAGCTTTTAGTCCTTTACACTCTTGGCGATTACAGACGGTGTCTCCATCTAGTGTATGACCCGATCACGTGATCATGCTTACGATACACTTCAAAGGGAAACACTCCCACGTACAAAGTGTCACAAAGGCGTCATGAGTTTTATCGCCATTTAATCAGCCCTTCAGCTGGGGACCCTTGACCTATTTTCCATACAATTCTCAAGAACCGAGTAAGCTTTTCGAAAACTGTTCGAAGATGACGTCTGTACAAAATTGGCCGTGATCGTCTAGTGGTTATGACCCCACGTTGTGTACTGATTAAATCCAGATTATCATCAATCATATGGGAGAAGGTTTCTCATTCAAACGTTATTTTCAAATCAAAAAAACGGAGAAATGTCTCTATAGCTCATAATATATGACAGTGCTTTCAAAGATTCTTTATTCAAAAACGAATGTAAAGTATAGTGGCATTAGATTGGCTTAACAAACATTCATGTGTGAATTTAAAATTTGGTTGATAAAATATATCATTCAAATTTTACCGCATTAAAATTACGATTATATTAAATTCAATAATACTCTACAGATCTCGTTCCTTTATATTCAGTTACATAAGAATATGATGACTTTTTGATTTTCCTAATATTAAGTAAAATAATGTTAGTTTTTGTCCAAATTTGCATTAATGTTCGTACAAAGCTTAAAAAACATATACTTTTTCTAATATATTAGTCGGATGTCATAAACGGTATAAACGCCAAAATCTTTATACAATATATTGCGGGAATTTCAATTACTATCGAAAATCACTAGTACCGTGGAAAACAACGAATTTAATATGATTAAACTTCTACGTTTGAGGAACTGTAATATATATTAGTCTTCATTATATCACAGGTGTGGGGAACCTTTTCATTTCATAAGGCCACATTTACTTATCTGATTCAATATTTTAATTCACAATATAAATTAGTCAAAATTCATTTTAATAAGAAATCTTTTAAGAAAAAATAAACACTTACAAATCTAATTTACTATATTTTATAATGTTAAAAAATGTTATAGATATATATGTATTTAAAGAAATCATTCAAGTTGGCATCAGTCAAAAGGCCGCACTAGAATAGCCTAGAGGCCGCATGCGGTATTAAGGCCACAGGTTCCCCAGGCCTGGTCTACGATATCTGTAAACAATGCAATTCACAAAACTCTAATATTCCCGTGTTGAACAACGAATTTTATTTTTTTTATTTCCAGAGTTATAAAAATTATATTAATAAAAAAGGATAAAGGATTGATAAACTTTTGGGGATGGTAACAACACGTAATATTTTTCATACAAAGATTAATTATTGACGTGAAATCGTTTTGTGACATTACATGTTTTAAGTATCATAACAATTTTTTTTTAATTATTAACCAATTTTTAGGTGTTAACTGGCACCTGTTAATGGAAAGGCATGATATTTTATCTATCTTATCGCTCATAGAGAGTTCAAGTAAGTAATATAAGTTTTCTTATCTTAACAAGAATAATGTTTGCTGACTTAAACAATAAAAACACTTTTCTTGTTGATATGTATTTTTGTCGCTTTTGATGTGTTAACTGTGACTTCTTGATGGAAATGCTTGATATTTTAAATAATAAAAACACATTTGTACTTATTTCCGCTTCAGTTGATAATGCTCGCGATGAGCGAAACCGGCGTTGATCAATAAATATATTGTGGATGTCAGTACTAAAAAATGTGTTTTTATTATTTAAAATAATTATTTACCCTTTTATTTAAGCTGCCATTTTTCGTTTAGGGTTTCTACGTTTGTAATTAAGTAGAACGTTGGGATTATATGTTAACTTAATTAATAAAAAAAGATTTTTAATCTTTTTACATTGCTGAGTAATCAATATTAATATGGGCTTAATTGATATTAGATTCGATTTAAAATTAAATCAAGTTCTACGCTTCTGTTCGCCGTCATTAATGGATCAACATAAGCGAAAGGTTATCTTTATAGGGGTGTCTGATTAGAAACAACCTTACCACTTCCACTTTAACTTTTCTCGTGGGAAACTTTGACGCTTCTAATGATCGCGATGAAGCATTTTCCACACGATTTTATGTGCTTTTAAAATATATTTTACTTAATGCGTGAAATAGTGTCATCGCATGAAAAATATAATGAAAAATCCACAACTTAAATAATTCACAGAGCCACATCAGATTTAAATTTATTTTTTTTACCGTGTTATAATGGGTTCTACCAAGTAAATGCCAATTCAATGAATGAATTAAGTAATAATAAATTTGAAATTGAAATACCACTGAGCACCTTTCCTCAGTCGTTATCACAAATTGTTTAATAAATTTATATAAAAAAAAAATATTTTAATATTATACATTTTTGCTTACACGGAATTTTCGATACGTTTTAAATATTTTTTGATAATAAATATAAGGAGACGCAAGCAGGAGATCAAACAGATTTCAAAATAAATTGCCGTATTTGTGGCACGGTTCATATTTTGGATATTAATGCTGTGACAGACAATTGACGCAACTAAAAAATATCGAAATTTCGGCGATATGTCAAACTCACTGAGGTACAGGCGAGGACGCGAGTAAGAAATGCGAAGGCGAGATAATGGGCCATAAAGAGTCCCTGAGGGGTGCCTTTTACTGCGCCACTGCCGGGGCTCACCTCCCTGTTGCGCATCAGATGCTTTCAACAACGGGTCGTGGTCCATTTCCGGGGATTATTGTGTACTCTTTATAGTCGTTTACACAACTCTTGAGGCAAGGCTTTTGAGAGAAATTCGGCTTACTGAGAACAATCGGGGTATTAAATCTACTTAAGACATAACTTTACTCCGGAATAACGATCGCGAAATTAGAATAACTGCAACGTTTTTGTGTACTTATTTTTTTCTATCGTCTTATTGCTCAACGATATTATATTATGCAACGTTACAATACATGAGACGAATTTACATATAATTTCAAATACAGCTATCCCTCGATTGACACGTTTTCCCTTTTGTACGGATTGGGAAAAAAATTAAACCATTTACATTTACAAATAAAATTATCTACGGAGGACTCGAATTTGGGAAGAAAATTAGGTAATCATTTCGTACAAAATGACTCAAATGTTAAACGGGCCCTTCGATTTCAACGTGATATTAATCAATGCTTGGCTCAATATGATGAGGTCCATAAATATCTAACAAGAAATTCGAAGCAAATGTTAATAACGCATTTTATTACCAAATCTTCTCGAGGTATAAATATTTCTACTTCAAACATCGTATTAGCACAAATAATTTCGAGTGATAAAAGTGACTTTGGACCAGTCACGAAGAAGAGATTAATAGTGATTTGTGATTGATGAATGATAAAAACTCCACCAACCGTTGCAATAATTTTTTTTATGAATGTTTTGGATTTCATTCATATTATAAAGTTATATGCTTTATGTGTATTTAATTAATATAAGGATTTGTATATTTATACGTTTTGATAATTTTGTTTTATTTATGTATTTTATAATACATCCAAATAAAGCGTATTTGGTATACTTTTCGATTTACATGATTTTACATTAAAAAATATACGATTTCGATTTACACTTTTTCCCAGGAACCTATCTACCGTGTAAATCGAGAGATAGGTGTATTACAATAACTGATACGTATCTTTCACGTATATTGTCTGAAACGGTTGCTGACCAAAAGTGCGTTTCAGTTATTCCGACTAAGTTCGAAAAAGTTTTGCGTGTTGTAAGAGATAAATCAATTAACTAAAAAAACATTTTGCTGTTTATAATTCAACCGAAGCTAAAATTTGTTTTTTTTTTAAACGTGGAATATTTCAAGGCTTTTTTTTCACTATATTTTCGAATAAATATTTGTCGGGGGTCTTATAAAAAAACCGACATAATCTTTTAAATCGTAACATTTTTGTTTAAGTGAATAAAGTTTCCCAAATTCACTCGTCTTTTGTTAGCATGACTATGTAGGTTTTAGTTTTACAGTACATTTTGTTATATGGAGGCCATAAAGGATCTTTTTATTATATTCCTCTTTTACAAAAAGTTAATTTATTTTACACGTGTTGAAGCTTTATTTATTTTATTATGACAAGCGTTATGGTGACCTGATATACTAAATGCCAAACAAAATGTTATTTTCAGTGAATTTTTAAACTACTGTAGAAAGATATGCCGCATTAATGAAACATAATTCATGTAGTTTAAAACAATCATGGTACCAATAATTTGACAGCAATTGAGCATTTAAAATATTTTATATCTCATTTCATACTAACAGAGTTAGTTGCTGGTTGATTTTACATATACACCCAGTCCTTTTTTACGCAATTTTTTTACGCGAATTCGATTACACGCGATTTTTTTGGACGGCACCGTTACATTTTTTACGCGCTTCACTCGTTTTTACGCGATTTTTTCCCCAAATTTGTTTTAAAGAAGAAATTTATATATGATACTAACCATGTACGTTTCATTATTTTTTTAAATAAAAAATATGTGTATTTCTAAATCTTAATTCATATAAGTGAAAAAATTATATTGTTAAAGTCTCATTATATTTTATAAGCAATTAAGACATGAAATTTTGTTTTTTCTTACGTTTCTGGTACGTTTTCATGCGATATTTTAATTTTTGGAACCAATTTATCAAATTATATGAAAGTTGTGATTTTTTACGCGATTTTTTTTACGCGCCGTTTTCTGGAACCAATGTATCGCGTAAAAAAAGGACTGGGTGTATATTATATCAGCAAAAGTCATAATGCCGAATCGCATGCGGACAGTCGATAGTGCGGAATCCGCATACCCTATCGTTTTAATGTATTGCGGATTGTCAGCCTGTCAAGTCGGTCACATAACCAGTGCTCCGTAATCTTTTTTCTCGCACAGCACACCATAGCGTAATATATTTACAAATGTGAATGATTAACCATCAACGCATTTGTATAAATATAACGTTTAAATATAACGCATTACGATTTCGATAGAGATGTTATTTTGTTAATCGAATTGACATTTACTTGGTAGCACTCCATCATAATACGGTGAAAAAATAGCAATGTATCTCAGTTCTATTAAATTTTAAAGATATAGTCGATAGCTATTTCGGCTCAAGTCATCGTTAAAACTAGTTATATACGTCAGAATAGTTGTAGTGAACCGAAATAGTTATCAACTATATCTTAAAAATTTTGTACAACTAAAATACATTGTTCTATACTATTTTTTCACCGTGTTATGTTATTTTGTGTTTATTATTGAACATTTGTTTTTTAAATAAATGATTTATTACTTCAATAACGTAATAGTTTAATAAAAATTTTACATAAAAAGGGTTTTTATTTTATTTATTTATATTTGAGATTGTATTTTTATTTTTGTAATGTGTCTGATCCTTGATTTGTCGTTTAATATTTAATCTTTCGGTGTCATAAAATATTTATTGAAATAAATAATGCATTCATATTTCCGTGTCGGTACCTCCGAATATGAATCATTCAGGTGATTATGATTAACCAACAATTTTTTTCGTGTATGCATTACTTTATTTACTAATATTTATTTCTTACAAAAGCATATATTATATGGTAGATTATGTGGTCATGATCATAGAATATTATAAATTGCAGAAATAGTATTTAAAAATGTGTTTTTATTATTTAAAATATTGACAGTTAACACCTTTAAAGTAAACAACTTAGAAGCAAAAAAGTTTTTTCAATGTAACACGGCAGCTTATAAATTTTTCCCATTAAATATTTATAATGGTATTCATGAGTATAATATTGACCAGCGTCAAAAGCGCTTAATGTTAAAATTACCTGACTGAAAACTCCCAAGTCAAAGAATAAAGCGAAGCATCTTGCAAACGAATTTGCGAAAACAACCCTTTTTGAAAGCATTCAGGGAGGAGGGATGAAAATATCTGCCAAACGATAAGTTTATCCAGTTTAAATTTGCTGCTGGGGATTTATAGGGAATAGTAAATGGTGTTTTCCTTTGAGTATTGCCAATATGGAAAATTTATGCTCCTTCGATATCTCTCACATTCTATCTTTTGCGCATTTATTTTTGGAGATGTTGCCATATTGTTAAATGTGTATACATCATTAAAATCGTCTGCATGGAACTGTCTTATGGGAATTACTCTGATTAAGGGGAATTTATCGCTCAATTCATAGAAATGAAATATTCAAATTGTGTACATTTACAATACATTATCTACAACAATCTCATCTATATGGGAATAAATTTACTTTGATTTGAAAATATTTCCAAAGATAAAAATTATCCAACACAAAGTTTATTACAAACATATTGAGACTACAAAAAATTAATAAAAATTATTAAAAAATACAAAAACTGTTCTATCTTTATTTTATTAAACATCATTTATGATATCGACTGAAGGTACTTGATGGAATTTCAATATCAAATTTGAATTTTTACAACTTTGTACGATTCCGCATGTTTTGTCACTAACGGCTCAGGTCATTTCTGCTGCATCCGTGTGATAGAGTGCCTGAAGATTTCGATAGGCGAAACCTGGGTCATTAGTGACAAAACCTGTTAAATTGTACAGCAGTGGTAAAATATCGTTAAATTTTATAGCAATTTGACTTACTTTATGGTTTCAATATGAAAATACGTGGAGTATATTGACATTCTGTTAAACCTTTTAGCAGATTTTTTGATGCTATTTGGATGTTATTATCAAAAGATAAAGCGAAGAAATCAAGTTTTTGTCGAGTAAGATTCTTCACATTAATATTTAAAATTTAACTGAAGTTCATACACATTCTTAAATCCGAAATTTCCTTTTTAGAAACTACCATTAGCCTTGAAATAAAAACCAAAACCAAAGAAAATTAGCCCCTTGGTGATGGGCACATGTGGGAGCAATATATCAATTTTTTAGCATTGAAAATCCTAGCAGAATATTTGCTAGAATTAGACAAATATTTTAAAGTTTATTTTGGAACACTTCCAAGAGATTTTATTTAAACAAAAAAATGAGCCACCGTATTTCTCAAACGTCGGTGGGCTTTTTAACAATAAATTATGACTTTTTTATACCAATTTACTCAGTAAATTACTGTTTTTTTTTAACTATGTTAGTATCTTTGGCGCCGTAGTTTTGTCTGTTTTGATAAGACTACACACGGTGCGGAATATTGCGGCATACAAGATGGATCGGGCTACAATTTATCAACTTAGAAACCAACAGAGAAATATGTTTGGCCTATTTCCCCAATCTCCGCACTATATTTAGACGTTCCGTCGTTTAATTGTGACGTATGAAATTGATCAAAGTCGTGTACATTTATTTGATGGCAAAATATGTCATATAAACTAGAGGCAATTATTGTTATTTGTTTGTAGGCACTATTATAATTTAAAACAATTTAGCTAATAGTGATATGTATTTAAAAAAATATCATATAGAACAGTGGTTCTCACGTGAAATTTCACTGTAGCCGTATTATAAACATCAGTTGTCATATTCAAATATCTCGTGGCCACACCAAATGTGATAAAATAATTTCGATATTTATTTTCAATATATTTTATTACACTGAATGATTTTTCACAATATACAGTTCTAGATAAATCCGACAAAATTAATAAAGCAATCGTTGTTAATTCTGTATATTGATTAGATTCATAGTCAACGTATAGCTTCGACCAAAATTTTGGAACAGTTTTATTATTAAAACGATATTTTACTTAAACTCGATGAAATGCTGAATAAGTCGAGCTTATTTAATCAATTTTAAAATATAAAACTGTTGGTGGCCGCAGCAAAATCCTCTGGTGGCCGCACATAAGAACCGCTGACATAGAAGATCCTCGAATTAATACACACCGAATGCGCCTTTAGCAATAGGATTATTCTATACGTGAAAAAACCGAAAGCTCAATGTTTTTTATTTCAAAATTAAGTTCACCCAACTTTTGTTTTAACCGGGTAAAATTAGAAAAAAATACACGATTTATTTGATCTAACGCGGTTTGTTCGAACATAATAATAATAATATCGTGATTTGAAAAATGTCGAAAAAAATCAAAGTGTATTTAAACCATAAATACGATGTATTTGATATCTCTAGCGATGAAAGCGATTTTTCTTCACTCCTTCATAAACGTGGGCGTACATTATCAAATAGCGATAAATAAATAGTATTTTTAATTGTATTTATATGTGCATAAGGATTTAATTAAAAATTAAATCCTCATATACATTTTACAACGACGACAAACTGTCGTAGGTTTTGTTGACAAATTCAAAGACTTGCTTTTTGGATGATTTCATATTTAATTATTAATTTTATTCAGAAATTTCTAATACGATTTTTTATATACATATTATAATACAATAAAAAGATCACATACACCAAATTTATAAAAATGAAGGTTTGATGCATGTCTTAAAACTTCTAAAAGATCTTCTTTCCACCTCGCGAATGTTTCTAGATTACTATAACCACATGACAAAATATCTGAAAAGTTTTTTAACCATGACAAAACCTGAAATTTTGCAATGTTCATAGACTAAATTTGATATTGGAATAAACTTTTCACAGAATGAAAACGTTTTTCAAAAAGTGTTTCCCCAAATCGATTACTTTGAATTAAATTAAGAACTATTGGTATTTTTAATATGTACCTGGGTGTCACCTTTGAAAAACTGTCATACTTTGAGGTTATGTGTTTCTAATGACATTTTGCAAACCATCGATTGTAGTGAGTAGTACAGCTTTAGTAGTTCACTTAGTTCAAGTGGCATTGTAACGCATGCCGGGTAATCACTAGTTATTTTTTATAAATATCCTAAATTATGTTACTTTTACAGCGTTTAACTAAATAGATTAATTCATTTTATAAGGTTTCCATGCATTTTTCGACTAATCCACCAAAAAAATCAATTCAGATATAAAATAATTGTTTTGATATAAACTTCGATCAGTATCACAGAAATTAATAATTTTCAATTTAGATATACATTAATAAGTGCACATTAAAAGTTTATTTATTTTCGATATTGATTTTTCTTGATAAATTGTATCTAAAATGGCAGTAGTAAATGGTTAAAAAACTTATGCGTTATAAAAAATTAGAAGAAAAATTAGCCTGATCACTTGGGTTATTTGAAATGGCGGATAGCGTTGGAAGCGATTTAAAATACCAACACTCGTTGGTTAAAATCACTTAACTCGTTAAAAAGCTCTTTAACGACAATATTTTTGTTATAAAGAAACGCATATGATGAAAAACGGTCGAAAAATAATTTTCAAATTAAAAATAATTTTCTTTTGCGAATTGATCATTCATATTTTCTTTTAAAATGCTTTTCATTTAAACTTTCTAATTAAATTTTCTTATAACATTTTTTAATATTAGTTATGATATGAAATCCATTACAAAAACATCTTATTTTGGGTACTCAGTAGTGAGTAAGTGAGACTACATTTCTTGTCCATTTCTGAAAGCTCCAAGTTCAAATTACTTAAGTAAACATTTCATTAATTAACTATGAACAACGTGAAAATTACGAAAAGTCGTGGAGCTTTCACTTTTGGAACGTTTGCCGAACCGAGATTTCATTTATGACGCTTCAAAAACGAGGATGTCTTTTTTTTATGTAAGCATTAAAATTATACAGCAATATGCTGATAAATAGAAATAATGGCTCAATGTTTTAGTAGTAAATTTGTTTCAATTTATAATTTTTTTGATAGCAATATCCGCTTTCAATATCCAGAATATGGATTTTTATTTGAGTTGTTCTGCAAAAAAAATTGTTGTAGAAAAGGCGGTTTTGGGGCGGAATTCCCATTTAAGCATCGCCGAAATTCTGACATAACTCTATTTTATTTTAAATTATAAAAACACATTTTTCAGTACATACCTGTACAATATATTTTATGATTAGGACCGGTTACGTTCAACGCGAGAATTATCAGTTTATAATACAAATCAGTACAAAAAATGTGTTTTTATTATTTAAAATATCATTCCTTTCCATAAAGAAATGACTGTTAATATGTTGGAATTGATAATTTTATTCTTATATTTTTTTTGAGTATATTGGTATTAAAATTTGAATTGTTGAAATTTTGTACGATTCCACATGTTTTGTCGCTGACGACTCGGATCTCTTCTCTCGGCATCTTCAGGCATTCCATAGCACTGGTGCAACAGCACTGACTTAAGGCGAAAAGCGAAACCCTGGTCGTTAATGATAAAAAATGTGGAATCGTAGTGTTAACTCTTCAAACAAACAGCACGGTGTTTACCACTTGCTAACAAATCTTGTGTTGTATTTATCATGCAAAATTAACAGTAATTGATATATGTATATATCAATTAGATTTCTTCAAAACAAAATCTCACATTACACAATCGAATAAGAGAGTATTTAATATTATTATTTAGATAATGTTTCATTTCACGTTCTAGGTGTAAAACTCATTAGGTTAACAAACAATTCGGATAGCGAACATAGTCTTACAACAGATAATGGTCGTTAATCGATTATACGCTGTAGATATACTGTTACTTTACAGAAATTAATAACCACCTCATAAAAAATTTGGACATTTTTATTGTTATCAGTTCACCTGTAATTAAAATCAAATACAATGCAATAAAGAAAAAAAACATTGTTTTGTTACGGAGTGAAATCGGTTAAATAAAAATGTAGATACTCTTTAAAAGCTGAACTTAAACGCGTGGACTATTTATTTAGCTTGAAGATTTTTTGTTATATCTGCCTAAATAACGTTACTACATTTAACCATTTTGCTAGGACAAAGTGGTTAAAACTCAAACTGGTAGCAAAGCGATCATTACTTGAGCTTAAAAATTATCTATAGAACATGATATATTTTGTCATATATCGGTCACCCGTGAAACGAAAAGACACATGTGATATTTGAGTCATTAATGCAGCTTTATTCAATAGTATATATCTCTACGTATTTGACAAAAGCAAAACTTCAAAACAATGCCTTTTTAATCACGATTGAAAAATGAAATAAAAATAATTGAATGGAAAAGCATTATATATATTTTTACTTGTTGTTGTAAGTTGAAACTAATGTACCAATTAAATTATATGCGATGTGAATTATGTCATTTTTATTTAAAATTGAATTCTATTAAGAATGATGGGACTTGGATTTGAGTTCACGAATTTTCAGTCATAATTCATTAAACTGTCATTTAAAATTATTTAGATAAAATTTCCACGCCATTTCACATCACTCTAAAAACACTTAAAATGCTTAAGTTTTTTCTTAAGTGTACATTAATTTTGGAGCGATGGTTATATTCTCATATACATTAATTTTTGCATGCAAGCACAAGGGAAAAAAACAATCCTACTTTGCAATCATAAAGAACGCCTCTGGCCATCAAACATTTTTGCAAACTCCTGCCTAGACATAAAAAATGAAAAAAAAAACTGTAAAATATTTCGCGTTGTTTGCGTGATGACAGGTCTTTATGTTTTTCATTCAAAAAAAAAAAAAAAAGAAAGAATGTTTCAACCCAGTTATGATTGTTCCGTATTTTTTTAAAGGGTTCCTATACCTCTTTTGTACGAGCACGCAAACAACGAAAGAGTTCATCATTTATTGAGATGTTTCTGATAGATGATTTCAGTATGTCAATAATGACCTTTCACCATATTCAATTTTCATATTTTCATTTATTTTTTAAAATACCTTAAATGTAACGATTCAATAAAATCATAATTACTTTTTTGTATCTTGGTATTCAATGTTCATGTTATATAATTTATGATATCGACTGAATGTGCTTGATGAGATTTCAATATCAAGTTTGAATTGTTAAGCCTTTGTACGACTCCGCATGCTTTGTCACTAACGACCCAGGTTTTGCCTTTCGGTATCTTCAGGCATTATATCACACAAGTGCAACAAAGCTGACAAAGTCTGTCAAAACCCTTTAAAGAATGACTCATTAACGAGAGTAATCATTATTGATAATTATCACAGGCAATTATGTTAATTATTAATAGATCAGTATTATATAATTTGTTTTAACTGCCATTTAGTTCTTGTCTTGGGATCTCTGTTTTCTTATAAATTATAACTTTGATAAATAGACGATGCTAACTGTTTATTGTGTGTTAATTCTGTTGCATACGTGTGATAGAATGCCTGAAGATGCTGAAAGGCGAAACCCGGGTCGTTAGTGACAAAGTATGTGGAATCGAACAAAGTTTTAACAATTTAAAGTTCATGTTATAGTCAGGGGGTGTCATACAATCACAGTCTAAAATGAAGTTATAGTGAAGATCATTGGAAATACAAAATGGCTGAATACTTAATTATAAAAAATAAAATACTCTCCATAATAAGACAAAAGTTCTGAGTTAATAAAGAATCCGGAATATTCTCGAAGTCTTCTAGCGTGAGTATTTTTTCTTAATCTCGCAATTTTAAACTTTGTTTTTACTTTTAAACAAATCCAGTTAATTAATTAATCGAATATATATGACAAATTAAGATTTTAATTGGTACATTCTGTTAGATGAAAAAAATGTATGTCAGATATTGTTTTAACTTATATCAGTAAGACAGAGGCTCTCTTTCGTGGAGAATTATTTGGTCGAATTGCTGACAAACATTCCATTATTAATATTGCTGTGAATTGAAAACTTATCACATTCACCTAAACAAACATTTTCGTAATAAAAAAAAATTCGTAAAAGTTATTTTAAAGAGTATTTGTAAGAAAGCACAAAATTTCAGAATTTTGCTACTACATCCGAAAGATAACGATCTGTAAAAAATAGTAATGCAGTATTAAAATGTATAAACTAAGAAACTAAAACTTTTTGTACAGTAAAGAACACGACAAGATACCACATGTCACAAAAAAAGAAAAATGGTATATTTTTCCATTGAGTGACATTTCACGGTAAACAAATTTCACTTCCACATAAGCACGGCAAATAAAATTTAGAAGTATATTAAAACCGTGAACGTCTAAAAACCGCCGTAGTGCGCATATTATTAATGTAGGAAGTCGTGCAAAAGCGTTCATCATTTTATACCCCCATTCTGCGTGAGGGATCATATATGATCCGAGCAAACTGTTTCTGGCAACAGGTAAAAGGTTCCACCCTCACCCTTGTTCACGGTTAAGTTGGGTTATAGGGGAATTATGTGGAACATTTCGTAATACGAGCGTCGCTAAAATATTATGTCGTGGCTGTGCAGAATAGTTTGCATCTCGGTTCGTTACGCGGGGGTTTTGTGAGAACAATAAATCGGCATTTTTATTAAAGTAAAATTGTTTTGTAGCTGACAAACATTAGACTATTAATAATTTATGATATCGACTGAAGTTTCTTGATGGAATTTCAATACCACATTTGAACTGTTACAACTTTGTACGATTCCATATGTTTGGTCACTAACGACCCAACCTTTCGGTATCTTCAGACATTATACCACAGAACTGTCAGTTCTTTTGCATCCGTGTGATAGAATGCCTGAAGATACCGAAAGGCGAAACTCGGGTCGTTAGTGACAAAACAGTTAAAATCGTACAAAGTTGTAACAATTGAAATTAAATTATTACTTATGTGAAGCAATAATCTGTACGTCATTGGAAGAGTACGTTTGGACAGCTGAAAATAGTCATTTAATGCTGAACTCTTACAAAAAATTATTCCAATATCAAAAGAGCAGGTGATAGTCTAACTACTCTATTGAGAGTTGAAAATCTAATTTTCTTTGTATGAATAAAATATTTTCATAATTATTTATTTGTACTTTAAATTATTTTCCTTAAAATAGCAATAATTTACCATTTTCTTGAGATAATATAGATATAATCAGTTGTACCATAACGATTTTACAATAGCAATGACCTTCTTTTTTTTCTTTATTGTGAAAATATTTCCTTAACTGTAATATGAAATATGCACGTGGTTCGAGAGAGTCTCAATGCTTGTCATCCTCCTGAATTGCGTCACCCTTGGAATGTACCAACCATGTGTGGATGACCAGTGCGTCACCAACCGATGCAAAATCCTTCAGGTATGAAATCATTTCATTGAAAAAAAAAATATATTTTTTTTACATTATATCTCTACACGTGATTATCTTAAGTTTACTAATACAACCTTAAGGTCTAAGCTCTAGAACCTTTTTATGTCATAGAGTTGTAATATATAATAATTAATTCACCCATCGTATTAATTCAATAAGGGATTGAAATAGAAAATATCAGCTAGATCATAAAACGACTGCATTGTAAAATATTTTTTTTTATTAAAATCAATTCCTTTTAACACGGTGAAAAAAAAATAGTAATGTATTACTATGGTGTGAGATAGTTCTGATGATGACGTGAGCCGAAATAGCTATCAACTATATTTGTTAAAAATAATTTTGTAGAACTAAACTGCATTGCTATTTTTTTTCACCGTGTTATAATGGAGTTCTACAAAGTGAATGCCAATTCAATCAATAAATTCCTTTTAAGATTACGTATTTCAAACATCGTGATTATTGATTTATCTAATCATTTTTGAATATAAAACATTACAGAAGATTAAAAAAATGTGAATATATTATAAGCAAAAGTTGAAATTAACATTTTTTATAATTTAACTAAAATAATATCAACGTTTAGACATTTTAAATAAAAATTTAGTTTTTTTTTGCTAGCACGATATAAGCTGGGTTGTTAAAACTGAAGAGAAGATATATTGTGTATCCTTTCTACACAGTTATATATAGATAAGCAAACGTATGTTTAAAAATAGTTCTGACGATGACTGAGCTGAAATAGCTATCAAATATATCTTATAAAAAAATTTGTAGAACTTAAATACATTGCTATTTTGCACCGTGTTTTAAATTGCATTACCAATATGTATGCTTCATATTATAACTATCGAATTTATTTTTGACACATTTCATTTATCCTGCAGATGTTCGACGATTTCATTTTTGCGTTCTTCTCCCTGGAAATGACAATAAAAATGGTAGCCATGGGAGTGTATGGGAAATCAACTTACCTCGCAGACTCGTGGAACAGATTGGATTTCTTCATTGTTTTGGCAGGGTAATAATATTAGTTCAAAATTATAATTACTTCTAAATCAAGTTAACGCATAAATAATTTTACCAACTATTATCATTCAAACAATTCAAAATAACAGTATTGAGACATGGAAATTTATTGCCGAAGCGTGCTTAATATCTATTGCTTACAGTGTTTTGGAAAATATACATTATAAGATTTTTTTAATTTACAACTAGAGTCTGCGTGTAACACACGTTCATAGTTATGTGAAAAGTGTAACTATCGTTCCTTCAATAAATTTAAATATATTTTTCTTCGTTTTTTCAGAGCTTTGGAGTACTGTTTACACGTAGAGAATATGAACCTGTCAGCTATAAGGACTATCAGAGTTTTGAGGCCACTAAGAGCAATCAACCGAATACCTAGTAAGTAATATCCTGCTCTGAAAATTCAACAAAAGCTCATTGTATGCTGTAGTCAACTTTTTCGTTATACAAGAAAGCATTTTACAAAATGAATTTAATAAAAGTGTTCCAATGAATTAAATAAAAAATCTTACACGTAATTCTTACTAATGAGTTCTTCGTGATTGCTTCTAAACTCTTAATGGATTTTCGTATGGATTTTATTTTAATTACATATTGTCACTTAGAATTCCTTAAAAATATAGATTTTTCAAATAGTTGGGAACATTTTCACTTCAATGATATCAAGGTGCTTGATGAAATTTTAACATCAAACTAGAATTGTTAAAACTTTGTACGAATCGACATGTTTTGTTATTAAGGACCCGGGTTTCACCTTTCGGCATCTTCAAACATTCTATCACACAGGAGCAACCGAATTGACGATTGAAATCAGAGCACAGGAGTAGACAATTTAAAAAACTGTGAGTTCTGTTGAATCCCTGTGATAGAATTCCTGTAGGTGCCAGAAAGCCAAACCCAGATTATTAGTAACAAAATATGTAGAATCGTTTTGTGTCAAAATTCACTTTAGATATTTATTGTATGATGTACCTGTAAACTATTTTCTCAAATCTTTCTTAATCTTTGGTTTTGAAATATATGTTAATTATCAACTCATTTTTTTTACAAATACCTATGTTTATAATCAGTTGATAACGCTCGCGATGGGCGAAACCGGTCTTTTATATTGTGGAAATAATCCTTAAAAATGTATTTTTGTTATTTAAAGTACAATATATTTCCATCAAAAAGTGACAGGTATCACCCCCTTAAAGTGATTATTAAATGTAAATTATATTTAACATCCCGTGTTTCTTCTTAGTTCACGCATTAACCGGTTAACTGCCGGCAGGAACATGTAACACCGGCGTGGCAGCACGCCGCGAATTTTACGACAAAAATAAACCTTCTAAACATATCTTTATTGAAAGTGTAATAAAGTTTATTTATAAAACTTACGAAATAAACGAAGATCGCGCCAGTCGTGCAGTCATTTATCCATAATCATACATACATTTGTACATTTTAAATAACTGATTTTCTTTAGTAAAAGCCCATTTAAAACGGCGCGTCTTAAGACGTAATTTTTGTATGAGCGGCGCTCCATTCACAGAAAATTATGCGTCCTAAGACGCTTTTGGCAGTTAACCGGTTAATAAAAAAAGTAAAAAAACTTGAAATTTATCAATCTGATTGAGCACCACTGAATCGTTATTTGTATGTAAAATGTGTACAGTATTATTTTTGTTAAATAAAACATTCAAAAATTTTCTTTTAACTTTAATAGTAGTTTTTCTTTCCATTTTCTTCGGGCTTATAAATAAATGATGAAAATATACTTCATAAAAGAGAATGATTGACTTTTATAGTGTCCTTCATGGAATAATATACTTAATGTATTCTCTTGCAAAAAGTCTCATTTCTCTTGTCATAAATATCTTGTTAATATTATATACACCTCTCCATATGTCAGGAATAGCGTCAAATATAGGCATTGCTTACATGAATAGAGTCATGAATGCCATTTCCTTTGACCTCTCTTCTCATTCACACTGTAGTGGATTCCATTGATGTGTAATGTGATATTTATGAAGAAGAAATTAATACGATTCCAATTCGTTATTTCATTCGACACTTTGATCGAAGAAACACTCAGTTATTGCTTTCGTAAATACGTCAATATAGAGAACCGTAGAGAAATTTTTATCTGAGATCCAAAAAGCTATGAATTTTCATGTTTATTTTAATAAGAATCGACTTAGCAATTCTACGAAATATAATGTTTGTTAATTAATAACGTTTGGTAAATGTATCTTTAACTCAATTTTGACTTAAATAGGCATTGATACCAATGAAGCATTTCAATAAATTTGTACAATTCGAGATGTTTTCATGTTTCGCTTTTCGGCACCTTCAATTTTTTTACTACACAGATGTATTCAAACTTATATATCAATTTAATCTAACACCGTTATTCAATACTAACAATAATATTGCTTTCTATATAAATTTTTACTGAAATGGTGACAATTTTAAATTATTTAATCGTGACTACGTTATAGCATTAAGAATTTTAGATCTAAAAAACGAGTTTTGAAAAATATTAGAACTTAATTTTTTTACTTAAATTAAAATTTAAAAAATAACTCGTTCAGTCAAAGACACATTTAAATATCTCTTTTATGCATATTTCTATCAATAATCTCGCGAAATAACAGAACATATGTACGTGATGAATGTGTTATAACGTAGAACGTAAAGCATACAACGTAACGTGGAATTATTATAAAACTAAATATTAAAGAGAAAAGCTGTTTGATACAAAGCTGAATTTTATTGAATATCATTTATCAATCGTTGATTTCATGTTATACACCGCTTCTGTATTATCATTATTTAAGTTTTGATGTAACTGTCTGTATTTTAAAAGCTACATCTTTTTGCTGACAATGTAATTATGTAACCTGATACAATCGTTATATTTTGCGATTATTATCCCAAAGTAATTAATATTTCATTTGCTGTCTTAGTATTTATAATGAAGAGGTCAAAATCACATTATAAATAATATCATGGAAATTATAATGGAACATTTTGACTAACCCATTTCACCCAAATATCCGATCAAGCCTATTAAATTCACATCCCGAGACCCTCTTATCTCATCTTATGGACTTTTACAGTATTAAAGTTCCTTATTGATATGTTTTCGATTCAATTCTCCTTTATCGATTCGAATCGATTAAGTCAGTACCTGATTTATCTTTCAGTGATCCTTGGCAGAATATTAAGTTTTCAAAAGCTCTCTAGGGAGATTAAGCCTTTACCCTTATCACCAGATGTCACCCTACATATCAAACTTCAAAACCTTCCCATGTTGAAAGTCAAGGTATATTCTAAGTTTATGTGTAGTTTTTATGAGCAATGATAAATACCGTAAAGAAATAATATTTAAAAAATACAGTTAAGTTTATAATACGTTTCACAGTTAATCGGAAATGTTTTCTGTTCCTGCGTAACCGTATAACAAATTACTTACTTCTTAAAAAAATTGTTTTGACGTGACAACGTCTTATAAATCGATGAACGCCCGCTGCACGCACGAAAAAACATGACTCATTGTCCCGTTTGTCGCGTTACGCCGAAGGCAAGCGTGCGAGCGAGAGCGCGGATAAGCGATAGAGAGGCACGATCGGCCTACCGTTCGGATTGTGCCGCATCTATCTCTCTTCCACTCGATTGGTCGATGCGTCTGAGTAGAAAAGAGACAGCGGCAGCACACAACTTATACACCTACAGTACCTACACGTGATCTGTTTACAACTGTTTATAAAGTGAAGTGAAATGTTAATGTGGTTTTCATTGTTTATATTACAACAACAATTGCGGCAATAAAGGTAATTAATTCTTGCATATTAAAAATCTGATTAACGTGTAACAAATATACTTTTAACAATAAATTATCAACGATTTCTTTCAGAAAAAAAATTGTAGATTTCATTTCAGTCCTTCTTCGTATCCATACAAAATAATGATAATTCAATAAAAATGATTCCATTTTATTCATAAAAGTATGCAATCATTTCATCAATGTTTTCTTATGACGTTGTCACGTTAAACTATCGTCCGTAAACCGACTTTACAGACAACCAATTTTTATTTTAAAGGAAGAGA
This sequence comes from Himalopsyche japonica, assembly GCA_028555115.1. Taxonomy (NCBI): domain Eukaryota; kingdom Metazoa; phylum Arthropoda; class Insecta; order Trichoptera; family Rhyacophilidae; genus Himalopsyche; species Himalopsyche japonica. The sequence goes on from JAHFWJ010000146.1 coordinate 529,945, forward strand.
TAATTAGTTTATTTATATATATGTATATAAATATATATTTAGTTTTGTCTTTTTATTTAGTAAAAGTGATTTTATTTTAACAAGGCGACTATTTTTTTAAATTCTTTTGATATACTTTATAAATTGATATCTTATCTATTCAAACAGCGTTAGATAAAAGATGTCGTATTCTTTGAAAAAGGTGGTTTAATTCTTTCAAGTTAAATAAATTATATAGAGAACAGATGGGTTAATTGAATGGATTGGATGAATTAAGGATATCATGTTACCCAGATAAGGCCGTGAATGTTTTTAGTGCTCATATACGAAGTAATATATTGTCTACAGCAGAGATGGACCAACTATTGTAGGTTTTCATTAGAAACTATATTTCTGGGAGGAATGCTTCAATATTTTCTTTTATATCTTTGATAAAAATAAAAAATAAACAGTTTTCCTATAGGCTTTCTTCTGCTTTTTAACCTTAGTCAGTCTTTACCGATCATAACATGTTCTACAAAAAATAATTTTTGATATTTTGCAGTTTTAGATAAGCTTATTTCATACTTGCACTTCATTTACATGTAAGACCTAGCAGTAGCCTACGTAAGCTACATGCAGCTCGTTAACCTTATTAATATTTAGTCTATTATTTTAGCTTATTTGAACCATTAAAATTGCTGTTAATCATACTTAAAAACAATACAGTGCAAAAAAAGTGCTTAAGCAAATTAAGGGCAAACACGTCGTCTTTTCATCGTGAATATTGTTAACATAGCATGAAACAGATTGTGACACATTTGAAATTTACCGTCGAAATAATAAATCTTTGATCTGTTTATCGTTTCTTTAAATGATAATAATTCTGTCATTTGCAGAGTGTTCTCAAAGTTGAAATTAAAAACAAACGCGTACAAACAACGAAATAAATATTTTACGCATATTTCTCAGACATAAACTCGTACTTTATGAAAATTTTACGCTGAAACGTACACAATAAACCATGACAACTACCAAACTCACTATCAACTACAAAGAAAACTTTTGTTTTAAAACACCTCTGATTACGAGTACAATACTTTCGAGGAAGCTTTAAGCTCGCGTAGGTAAATGTAAGGACATATTAAGTTTAGCATAACAAGGTGCTTTGGGAAAGTTCCTGGTTATTGTAAAGGCTGGTAGCAACAGTTCGCTCAACAAGTCACGGCACACAAAGCATACTTCTGTTACCCGCCTGGAGGCTGTGTTTACTTACCCTAGTTTATTTCACGCTACAATAATACATTCTTTTTGTTCTTCAGAACTTTGCCTTCTTATTTTAACTTTATTATTGGCAATAACACTCTATACTGAAATTAACTTTTCTAGTATTAATCATTGATGGTGAACAATAAGTTTTATGTACATTTTAATCATTAATGACATTTCAAATTGATGACAGAATTCTATCATTTTTGGTATTATTAATTTTCAAAATTTAAAGTAAATTTGATACTGTTTGTATTTCACTAATTTTTAAATAAAATAATAAGTGTATTGTCAAAAAATGACACATTAAATTACATACAGTATTTTTTTAAATGTAACTCTTTTTTTGCTGTCAATATGTTTCAAATATTCTAAATCTAATATTGATTACGTTACGGCATTTTTCTAATTCTACAATTTCTTGTTATACACAAATAATTAATGCATTACCTGAATGCCTCAAATATGCAAATAAAATTTAATATATTTTTTAAATATATCGTTTAAATGTATGCTATTTATTTATTTTTATCACATCTCCATGCTAGAATATTTTATCAGTTCGATTGAAAAAAGTTTCAATTTATAAAACTTTAAAAGCACAGTCATCCGTTTCATCCGGCGAAAAATATATAACCGTATATTGTTTCTTTCATTCTTGAAAATGTCAATGATAATTCAACTCACTCCTGATATTTTGACTATTGTTTAAAGTTTTAAATTATTACAAAAATTTGTGCTTAATTTTTCTTAGAGAAACAGTAACTTTATCTGTGGCTTATTGACATTGGGTGTTTTTAAATTTATTAAGTATACAATTGAATTATATTTTATTTTTGTATCATTGTAAAATGCTTTTGGTTTTGTTAAAAAAGTTCACTTTTATCAAACTGAAAAATTTTTACATGCTCTATTTTCTAGAAAATATTACAATAATGACTTAAGTTTTGTTTTATTTTTCTAATTATAATATTATACATATATATTACATCTGGTTTTAAGATCTCTGCTAACTGTATAAAAAATTGTTTGAATCGTTAAAACTTTGTACAACTCAACATTTTTTGTCACTTACGAGCCGGGTTTCGTCTTTCGACATCTTCAGGCATTTAGGCAGTTTGATATTGAAATTTCAGTTTATTGAAAGCACCTTCAGTCGATATCATTCATTGTATGACAAATTGTTTGCTTACAAAACTGTCTTGTTTTTGTTTTTTATTTAAACAATATGCATCTAAATTTCTAATTTATTAAACGGTTACTTTGTAGAAGATCTTTTTGAACAAACGAGAGTAGGAGGTTAAGATTTTTACAAATACAGTTACTATATTTAAAATTTTCAAAGAACATTGAACATATTTCAAAAATTCATTATTAATTAAAAGTTTAACTAATTGAAAAACCATTTACAGAAACTTTAAACTATTCACAAAAATAATTAACTTCACCACTTTCAATCAAGCCGAGTGAAATAATAGTTTTTCTTTTATGACACTTGAGCTAAGTAACGAAAAGTAAATATCTATATCCGCAAGAGCTTTTGTCTGCCGCAGTGAAAAGCTTCTAAGGAAATAAGGAGATTTCGGTCCGCGGAAAAGTTTTAATTCTAACGTCTGTCTGAATGGAATTCAAAGTTTTGAATAATGCCTGATTAAATCAATGGAGACTTAGTTTAGCTTATTTATTTACTGGAAAACCTGATTTTGTTTAATGAACGGTGATAAATATTAAAGGATTATTTTGTTTACCCAAAAGGTGATAATTACGAAATGAGTTAATGATTCAGTGTTTTTGATTTTGAGTTTTTAAGATGTCAGAGTTGTTTCTTAAACTTTTACTTGAACTTGAAACATTCAGGCTTTGTGGAAATTTGTAAAATCAATTTGACATTCTAAGGAATTCACACAAACGAGCTCTAAATATTTTATTATTTTTTCTTTCAACTACCTGTAGGTAAAATATGTTATGTAAAACAGATAAACTTTTTATATGATGGGCTTGGCTAATTCCGTTTTTATAACATTGTTTCGGTTGTAATTGCTAAAAATGTCATTCTCAGAATCAATCAGTCAATAGTACTCACAGTGATCTAAGCCAGTTATGATATTTTTTTTTTTAATTTGCAAGAATATAGAATTTGTAAAAAATATATATTGATGTTAACACGGTGAAAGAAAGCAATGTATTTTGGTTCTACAAAATTTTATAAGATATAATTGAAAGCTATTTCGGCTCACGCCTTCGTCAGAAATATGTTTAAACGTACATATACTTTTTTTTTTTTTTTAAATAATAAAAACACATTTTTTAGTACTTATTTCCTATACTTATCTATATATAGCTGTGTAGAAAAGATACGCAATATATCTTCTCTTCTGTTTTAACAACCTAGCTTATATTGTGCTAGCAATAAAACTAAAATTAAAAAATAAATAAAAAGGTGGCACTTGCACTAAGCTTACTTACTGGCCGGAGATGATTTATTACAGAAACGCATTAGCCTCTCGCAATGGTCTGAGGAGCGGCGAAAGACTTATATTTGTCTGTTCACTTTGAATTACGTGTGACATATTGTAGTTCTGACGAAGGCGTGAGCCGAAATAGCTATCAACTATATCATTTATAATTTTGTAGAACTAAAATACATTGCTATTTTACCATGCATTTACCATCTTAAATGCCAATTCAGTCAATAAATATTAAGGCTATTTATTTCGAAATACTGTATGTTTATAATAAATATTTTAGAGAAAATGTGTAAATTATCTCATTTTTACATGCACCCAAGCCTTATTTTACATAAAACATTGGATTCAGAAAAAAACCTTACTTTTATATAATTTGATAGTATTATTTGATAGTTCTAAAAACATACCTTCTATATTGAGAATATAAATACAATTGTTCGTGTTTTTTTTGACGAACGTATTGAAATTTGTTCGGAATCCTTTGATAAAATACTGCTTATTCTATATTCCTGACTTGAGTCGAGTACATCATTTATTGAAATCACTATTTCATCTGTAAAAAAATCGCGTAACTACGAGTAAATCGCGTAAATAAAAATAACGGTGACTTTCAAACAATCGCGTAAAATTAAAATGGACTGCTTTCTATTTTTTACGAGCACTACTGACTTTTTTTCATTATAATTTGGGTATTTAAGATTCCCTAGTGACCGAAAACCGTAATGAAATATCAAGCTTGAAAGTATATGAAATTCTATAAAAATTCTGAATAATAAATTTAGTGATTTAATTGGACGCTAGAATTTGAGACCCAAATAGGCTGATTATGTTTGAAAATATATTTTACTACTTATTATATGATTTTGAAATTATAATATAAAAAAAGATTTATTTTTAAATAAACAGAAGTGCGTTTTTTGTTTTCGGTCTGTCAATTTACATTAAAAGTATTTCAAATACGGTAAAAATAACGTATTATATTTAGTTGGGCAATAGTTTTGTTGATTTAATTTCATACCACAGTCAGCGTTTAGTCATCATTTTTTTCTTTAATGTTTATTTCATTATGCTTTGAGTCACATACAGTTTGTACGTGAATCTATTAAAAAAAATTAATTCGTTAACACAAATGTCGCGCCTGTGATTCAATAATCAATGCAGTTGGCTTCCTTGACGCATATCACAGATTTGAATTCCAGTAGAATCGACTTATTTTTTTAATCAACTTATCAATTTTGTTCTTAAGTATGGGTGTTATTGTCATATCCAAATTTCTTTCCATCAACCCTTAAAAATAGGAAGTAGTTGTGCTGTCTTAATCGTACCCTCTCTTTCCCTATTGTCTATTCAAAACAGATGATTAGTATCTAAGTAAAAAAACGGTTCTCATAGAAAATGTCTTCTAATATGATAACCGCCATTTCGAGGCAATATGGTTCACTTTGAGAGCATACATAGACAAATAAAATATATTTTTTTTATAATATTTTATGTCTGGCAACATAGCTTTCTGATATAATTTACGACATCTACTCAAGGTGCTTGATAGAATTTCGATATCAAATTTGAATTGTCACAATTTTGTACGATTCCATATGTTTTGTCACTAACGTCACTTCATTGGTTCTGTTGCATCCGTGTGATAGGATGCCTGAAGATGCAAAAGGAGAAACCCGGGTCGTTAGTGACAAAACATGTGGAAACGTGCAAAGTTGTAACAATTGAAATTTGATAGCAATTTGTAAAGACTGAACATGTTTAATGAATTTCAAACAGTTAGAGACTATCATTCGAATTTACTTAATATTGATGCTTTATACTTATCTTTCAGGTATGCGAATATTAGTGATGCTATTGCTGGACACGTTGCCAATGTTGGGTAACGTCCTGCTGCTCTGCTTTTTTGTCTTCTTCATATTTGGCATCGTCGGAGTTCAGCTGTGGGAAGGTATCCTGAGACAAAGGTGTGAGCTGCAACTTCCACCAAACGTACACAGGCCAAAGTAAGTTAATCATCAAATAATAGTTTACTTTCAACTGTTATTGTATACTCACCTAATACTTTACCAACAATCAATACAAACGTCAGTGAAGATACAAACAAGCTTTGCAACAAAAAACAAAGGTAAGTATTGAAATAACATGTCGTTTTTTAACATGTACTTTAAAATAAGGGTAGTTAGTATTTTTTTCTTCTATATTTTTACTATTTATCAGTGTGTTAATATTTCATCAATTTCATAACGTTTTTTTTTATTACAATTCTGTTATTTATAATTTATTATTTTTTCAACACAAACATGCAAAATGACAAAACTGATTTGAATTTTTTAGAACGATTTTGGTCAACCTAAAATAACATGATTTCTTTAAAGCAATATTTCTTATTCATTATTTTTTTGATGCTTAAATTATTTCAATTGTATTTTTTTCCAATGACGTGTTTACTTTTTAAATAAACCTTTGTAATATTATATGCTTTGACTTGGAAAAAACCTTAAAAAGCATATTGTGTTAAATATCTTTCATAGTAAAAGTACAAATAAAATATGAGATTTATGTTTATTCAACAAATCCAACACTACGAAGATGTTTATACAGTTAATTTAACACTGCAAAAGAATATCTATATCTCGTTTGATCAAATATATTTGTATCAAAACGAGCAATGTTAACAGATACACCTTTGTGAACAGAGTGAATTGTGAAATTCAATTTTGTTGGAAAGTAATATTATCTACAGAAAGTTTCAAAATAAAACCATTTGTTCCGTTCGTTGCTGACAGAAATTGATTGAAAAGTTCTTTAAGGGCATTACGAAGTTTGCAATCAGCTTTCGTGATTAGATGAAAATTTTCACTTAAAAATGGACGCACCTGCTTTTCAATTTAAAATTAAGCCGAAAATGTCATTATCATTCAGTACTGTTTATTCACCCACCATATATTTCGTAGGAATAAAAGCAACATTTTTGCACACTACATACATATTTAATTGAACGACGCATTTTCAGGGTAAAGAACTTGAAAAAACTTCAGTTTAGTTATGATTTTTTTACTCTGAAAATGTCGATTTTTTCATGGATACACAAATTTGCCTTTAAGCTCACTACATTTGCACCACACGATATTAATTCACATCGGTAAAACGCTAAATTATTTTTTATTCCTACATCCTTATAACATTTTTTGTTATTTACAATTTATGTGTTTTTTTATTATATTGCATCATTATGTATAATGGTTTACAGAGCTTTTTATATTATAAAATCACAGCTTTAAAGGATCATATCTTTTACAGGATTAAATTGTAGAATATTAATTAAATATTTCACAATTACTGCATTTTGTGTATTTTCTTTTTTATTAAGTAAACTATTTTATCCGCTTATAAAGTACAATTAATAACTATTTTAAATGCATTTTTTTACCATAATTTTAAATAGAAAGTAAGACACAATGTATTTTAAAAAAAAATATTCATTCCATTTAAAACCTTACTTTCACCATTAGTTAAGTATTTCATTACCACGTAACTGTGATTGTATTTTTATAAAACATGTTTACCATAGTCACCACGCTTAGAAATAGCAATGTGTTTTTTTCCACAAAATAATACTTGTGACATTTTCCAATCGTTTAGTTTCAATCTCACTTACCAAAGGTGTTAGAATCGTCTTTCAAATCATTATATAATATATATTCAGTTTACAATTAAACAACATATGCATATCATAAACTTAATATATATTATTGCATTTAATGTATTAACACTTTGAAAAATAGCGCGTTTGAATATTATAATAAACTTTAGTCAAATATTTAAATATGAGAAAATAATATTTTTACGAACATTAATAACAAAATAGTAAATTATTGTTTTGGAAACTAGACAGCCGATAAAATCCCTCCGAATTTTTTTATTAGAATATTAATATTATGAAAAAGTAATAACACAGTGAAAAAAAATAGCAATGTATTTTAGTTCTACAAAATTATTATGTTTTTGTTTATAATATATAGTTGATAGCTATTTCCGATTAGCCGAAACTATATCTTAAAATAATAACTTTTGAGAACCAAAATACATTGCTATTTTTTTCACCGTGTTATAATGGAGTTTTACCAAGTGAATGCCAATTCAATCAATCAATGAAAATGTAATTTTCACTCAAGCTTACAATTATTGTTAAACAAGTGCTAGAAAAGAATTTATTAAAAATACATAGTCTTTTGACAACATATATTAATACAGATTTAATCTCAAGACGAATTGATTTCACTTGAATCGAAATCGTTAATCCACATAAATCAATTAATAACATAACCCTCTTTATTTAACAACGAAACGTCAATAAATTTTATCAGTTTTATTCTGGTCATTAATTATTGAAAATCAGACTTAACTTTTTTACCACTGTCTCAATTTATTAAAAATAATTTCTTTTTCTAATGGCTATTGAATGTTTCAAAAAGAATTGTCATTTGTAAATCAATAAATTTACGGAAGCTTGAAAGCGTATGATAAAATTTATGGCGTGTAAATTTAAAAGTACTTTTTAAAAAATATTGCAAAGCAAAAATGAAACTAGTACAAATGTATTTTTTGATTTTTAATGCATTTTTGAAATCTGTCTAGTCTCTCATTTCCACGTAAAATACGTGGAGATTTGTTATGTTCAATACTACAGTTTTCCAAATATTAATCGCGTAATTTTTTGGAGTGAAAATCTTATTGTCTATCAATGCGCTATTTTTCAAAGTGCTTGTCAATATTTACTTTAACAGAACCCTTGTAGAATAAATATGTGTTGTCGCACATTGTGTTGAAGGCCACCGTCTGTTTTATGTTTGTATGTTCCAGAGATCTATGGGAATGGTACAGGGTACGCGTCCGAGTGAACTCGTAAGCCACACCCCAAACACATTTAAATACACTCCTCACTTATTGTAAATCTTCTCACACCTCTCTGTTGTGATTCAATACTCGCTACCTCTTGATTTGTCTATGTTAACTTTCTAATAGTTAGGTGTTACACTTTCTCTATTGAACGAAGGATATCTCGAGTAATGCAGGCACTATTCGCTGGTAAAAAAAAATGATCTCGTAACGCATTTTCTGTACACTCATTACAATGTAAATAAACCCTTTGCAAACTTAAAATTATTAATATAAACAAATATTTGGTTGCACTAATCTTTGATGTGCTTAGAATTGACAGAGTTTTACACAAGTAAAACTAATTTCTGTATATTATTATTGCCGATCCAATGTTTCAAACTTAACCTTTAGAGGAGTATAGACGTATATGTCAACAATTATTGTGATATTTTAAATAATAAAACACATTTTTAGTACTTATTTCCACAATATATTCTTTGATCGATTGATAATGCTCGCAATGAGCGAAACCGGTTCTGATCGAAAAAAACATTGTGGAAATAAGCACTAAAAATGTGTTTTTATTATTTAAAATATCATGCCTTTCCATCAAGAAGTGACAGTTACCACCTTAAAAGTGAATTATTGTGATAAAATATTCAAGTGTTATGTGTTAATGGTTTTTAATCCCGGGATTATGCAACTGGTTTTATTACGATAAAACCTTAAAAACGTGAGTTGTATTTTTTTTACAATGATATGATTAAAAAATTGTATGTAAAAAAAACTCACTCCTCACAGCAAGGTAAAAATTAATTAGTTACTCCTGGAAAGGTTAATGTTTATGTCAATGATGTATAGTTTTGGCGATGTTTGACAACTTTAATAAAGGTCTTGAAAACAATATATTTCATTAGAATCTTAATGGCTAACAAGTTTACTTCTTTCTGAAGCTTTAATATATAATAATAAATAAAATACCATGGTTTAATTTAATTCTACATTGTTGTATGAGTTGTTTGAAATAATTATTCCCATGAGAGACATGTAATAAAGACAATGTTAATTATGTAGTCATATACGTTTTTTTGCGTATAGGCCATTAATTTATATACGGCTATAATCATAAAGTTGCCGAATTGATGCGTTCCGGCCTCTGCTAATTTACCAGCTATTAAAATACTCCTACAGTTTCGGGATATTCTTTTTAATAAAATTATATGATGTGTATCTTTCCTCTCGGGACTGATGTCAAATAAAACAATATTTCCTCACAATTTTCCGTCCAAATACATGAAAAAAATAATTTACTCTCATTAACATAAAACACTCGCGAAGTTATACAACAACTGTTTGAAGTTATAAAAAATGTTTTTCATAATCCATTACACATTACACTTTCGCATCGAAACAATTAATTCAAAAGGCGTTTAAAAATGATGTGAAAACTTATCGTGCTTAATTTTTTGGCCTCCATTCGTGTGTTGTCATTATGTTTATAATATTGATTTCATCATTCATTCTAGTATAATAGCTCTCTTAGATTTTACCGGTGATTTTCAAAAAACAAACCGACTTAAAATTGATAGTAAATTTTCAGTATTTTCGTCAATAGTCATTTGACATCATCTTGAATATTCCATAATATTATAGTGATTTCGGTTGTTTAGAAATTTCTATCTTTTCGTTTAGATAAATGTCGTTTATGAATTATTAGCTTTGAAGTCTGCAAATAATAATTTTATTAGAAAATTATCATACTTTTGTAGTAAATATTTTTTTTGTTTATTTTTTATTTATTACCTATGTTGTACACTGTTACTTTAATACAATTTCATTGAACACATTATTTAGTATTTTAATTTTATTGGCGATATTGTTTAAATAACATTAGTTTAATTTTATACAGTGCTTTGTTAAAGGCAGTATTTTGCTGTCTTAATTCGACTTCTGAACGTTTCTGAATGACAGCTTTTAATAAAAAGCTTAATTTTTGATTCGAGAATCAAAAAATGTTTCAAAATGAATCATTTTAATCTTGTATTATACCGTTATACTGATAAACAAAAACATTAATTTCGACCTAAGCTAACACAACTGTTTCGATATGCTTTAACGGCTGGTCTATGAAAGAAAAACTCAATTCTAGAAACGAAACATGTCTTTTATCGTCAAAGATATCCAACAGAAATCCAATTTGCGCATTCAATCCACAACACTCATCATTATCATAAAATATTTACAAAAAAGTTGTAAAAAATTGTAACATTTCTTATACATTTTTTACCTGAAATATTAAAAAAAACTTCTTTTAAATTTCAATTTTAATAAAAAGATGATCTTTATCGTAGTAGCATTTGTATAAAATTTAATTTAAAATAATTTCAATTAACATAATTTTTTCTTTATACTTTCGATATGATTTGTAAAATTCCGACTTCATTTTTGGTTTGCATTGTTTTCGAAGATTTTCAAAGTAAATTAATTAATTTATAATTCTATAAATTGAGATAATAAATCTATCATAATATAAAAGACAATAGTAGAGGAACAGCGTTTCATTTGTCATTAAATTTACGCTTGCTAAAAACGTCTAAAGTCATTGAATATAAAATAACTTTATAAAACAAGGAACCTGTCGTAGACCCAATGCAAACAATGTCTTTCAATTTCGAATCACAAAATTATCCATTACTTGAAAATCAAAATCAAAGAAATTATTTTAGGATTTCTTAAAATGAACTCCGTCAAACCTTCAAACATTTCAATCAAATTACACGTTTCCACGAGCAGTGCCAATTGTGTGCAGACTTCAAAGTCTTTTATAACTGTTAGAAAATGATTTATTTTTATTTACATTCCCGTAGTCTGGAGCGCTTTTTTGTGTTTGAATTACATTATAATTTCATAATTGGTACCATAAATGTCTAGAAAATCTTTAAGCTAGATTCGAAATTACTCAATAGAAGTGCTACCAAAATATTTATTCTTTTTATTTTATATTTTTTTATGTAATCCTAGATTTTTATTGTTGTATAAAAAGTATTTACTTAAGCTCGCGCTTATCGAAACTTTTTTTAACTTAGAGAAACAAATTCGATTTTTCTTTCATTTCTGAAAAATATATTCTCATAAATATCATAACGTTTCATTTTATCTTTTATGTATGTAAATAACCATGTACATTTATGCAATGTTTTTTTACAGGGAAAGGTGCAATTTTCTTTTTATCAATTTTAATATTTTAGGCTTAATAAACAAATTTACGATACCCAAGAATTTGAGAAAATGTATGGTTATATATTTTTAAAAAATCATAATGAATTTTTTTTATATATATATATATATACTTCATACAGGTTCTTGTGACGTTTGTCGCAATGGATCTATTATAATATTTTATTTTCGTGGACATTTTCGACTGTGATATCTTTCTAACGCAATCGTAACTTAACCATTTCCAAATTAAGTCCCTATAATATAATTTTGGCTAATGTAATGAAATTATTTACCAAACTATTCAAGAATAAACAATAACTTATTTAATCGATGTGAAAGTGCATTAGAACAGCTTTTATTAATCCTTAGATTATGTTTAAAAATAAATTAGTGGTGCTCAGCGTGAAATCGACATCAATAAAAATAATCTTTATTTAATCCTGACTACTGTTTGCTTAATATGTAGAAATTAATCAGTGAATTAATTGAGTGGTCTATTGTTATTTTTAAAATAATCTTAGCTAAAATGTTATTGTTTAGATCTCAGACATTCAAACTCATTAAAAAAAGATCCATGTTCTACGTTTTTGATTAGTAAAAATTCATTCTCTAAAATGACTGCTTGCGTATTAAGAACACTTAGGTATAATTTTCATATTTGTGGAAAAACTTCGCGGTGTTTTTGCCGAAGTCGAGAGTCGGTTATAATTTGTATTATATAATTTAAATTTTCGCATTGAGTGAAACCGATCCTGAAATAAAATTTTTGTAAAAACATGTTTCTATTTTTTAAGGACATCAATAATTCTTTTAATATAAAAATGAATAATCGTGTTGCTCCGTACATTTCGAAGCTTAGAATGACACGTGCGAGAAGATGATATTGTATATAATCTAACATTTTTATTTGTTTCGATGTAAACATGGGTTTATCAAAGCACTCGTAAAACACAAATGTCAAATCTAAAATTGTTCACAAGCCTTGGACGATGACTTTTTGAGGCATCCAAAAAGTGTTGCAAACAAAACGAAACAAATCTCAATTTAAAATCCGTATTAAATTATTATCTCAAAAGGTTTACTATTTTGTGAGTAAAGATAAAATAAGTAGCCACCTTTTGCTGCGGTTAACTCCATTAGATGCACGTACACAAGTATTATACCTCATGTTGAAGCAAACACAACCCTTTCGTCTGAACGTTGTGTGATACTCGTATGTACGTGCCTCGCTACACAACTAATTTCACAAAACCGTAACGGCGCCATAAAACGAGTTGGCGTTCTCTGCAAGGGTTAACAGAGAAAGATTTCAAAATAATAATTAAACTTTATGAAATAATACAAAATAATTTTAACATAATCAAATGAACCTGGAGAAGTAAATAGAACGACGTTTTGAATTTTGTTTAGACAGGTCGTTAAAAACATAAGTGTGCGGTCAACGGCTAATATGGTAAAAAATCAACATTTGTCATTTATTTTACAACTTTTTCATTCGTATCCTTACTAGTTGATTGCGTTATTTTAGCTTCCAAAATACATTTATTTTACTGATTTTAAGAAGGCTTTGAGTGAGTTTTTTATTTTTCCTTCCGTAAAATTCACGGTTTTTCATTTAGAACTGTTACGTCTTAACTCATTTTTCAATCTTCTTAATGTCATTGACATAAAATTAAGATTATCAATAAAGAACAAAGTCATTAAAGACAAGCATGAATATTGTGAAGTTGAACGATTTTCTATTTACATGCTTTTTAACTAGTTCAATTTGCAACCCTTTCAATAAATATTGTCCAAAATGTTTTTTTCATAAATGATTTCCTTTTAATTCCCTTAGAAGCAGAAAACAACTTCGTTTTTTTTCAGACATCACTATTACTCGTAATTAATACATAATATAAAAACGTAATTCTTTTAAATCCACATTATATAAAAAAATATTTGTGATTTGTATTACAGCACATATAAGTAACATACTGCCAATATTAAATCTTTCATAATCTGAATTTCATTTTATTTTCCAAACTACAGTTGCAAAAACAAAAATGAGGCATATATATTATATTTAAATGCACATCCATTTTTATTTTAAAATCGTTAAATATTGAATTTGCTTCACCGCACTATGTGCAATACATTTGATGAACAAAAATCAATAACTTTTAATAATGAATTCGATTGTTATATGCGAAAAAAATTCAACATGATAATTTTTTCGGTGTCTGGTATTAAATCAAAAACATGAAAATAAAAACATTCACCAAAAGCATAGTCCAAAATGTTTAATGATGTCATATTAATCGATCGTTTTGTCATTACGCGAAGGTATAGTGTATTATTAATCGAAGTCATAAACTTTAATGCTTTATTTTTACATTTCAGTTTGAAACAAAAAATAATTTCAGATATCGAACGCCCTGCCGGTTTCGATAACTTTTACGTTCTAGCAGTTCATACAAAATTTTACATACCATATTTTTGAATTAGTTTGGCGCTCTTACCTATTGACCTAACGGGCCTTACATACCATATGTGAAAATTAACATGCAGAAAAATGCTTCGATGGCAGTAGTTAGTCTGTTTGTGTATAATGAAGGGCTTAGTTTAGTCAACATGGCCAGCAAATTTTAACAAAAGCTTTTCTTATCTGCGAATAAGTGCAAAAAATAATAAGAAAGGGGTTTATTCATATTTTTAAGGACTTACATGAATACCTTTTCTTTTATGCTGATTTTTCAAAATCTCTTTAATACTTAAATAATATTTCAAAATTCGCTGTATGTGTTGTACTATAGGCCCGTTTTATAATATAAACACGAGAGGATGATTCAAAGTCGTTTTTTTTACTATTGTGATAAAAATTTCTTGAAATACTAGTTAATAGTCAAGATGTCACATACAATTTTAAAATTAATTTTTGCTTGCCAATCGTCGAGCCGTGTTTTTTTCATATTAAAAAAAAATATAAATTGATGCACAAAATATGTATCGAAACTTCAATATGCATAGTATATTTGCCTTTCATTGTGTAGATGCTATTAATTACGATCAATAAAACAATCGTCTTCTGGATATATCAAAGATAAACCTCATAAATATCAGAAATTTAAATCCACTATTCTTTTGTCACTTCAAAAAAAATTAATATGTGTCACTAATTATATGATAAAAAATGATAAATGTGTACATATACCAAATGTTTTAATTGGAGGAATAAGATGACGATGCTAACTGTTTATTGTGCGTCTGTTCGATTTGCGAGTTCTGTTGCATCCGTGTGATAGAATGCCTGAAGATGCCGAAAGGCGAAACCCAGGTCGTTAATGACAAAACATGTGAGATCGCACAAAGTTTAAATAATTAAAATTGAATAGATTTAGCATAAATAATACAGAAGATATTTGAATCGAGCTAATTTTTTATTACCTTCAGTTTTGATTTAACAATCAGAAAGGAGCAAGAAAGTTAAAATGCATATTCTAGTAGTGTTTTATAAGGATATGATATATTTGAAAAAAAATCTTTCTCTGAGACGTTCATTAAAAACTTATTCAAACTCTCTTGAAAACATAAGGAAACTGGGCACAAATACTTTGTTAAGTGTGTATAAATTTGCAAAGTGAATACCAAAAAAAAAAAGCACTCAAATATGAAAACGTGCTCGAGAGGTTAGATTCAATTTCAACGATGATTTTTTTCGCTAAAAATTTTAAATAATACAGCGAGAGCAAGAAAAATAGTGGAAATCACCGCACATATAAAATGTGTCATTTTAATTTGTGTCAGCCATCAAAAAATCGCAATATGTGTCTCTCTTTTAATTTTTCGTCACTTATCATTTTAACCGATTGCTGATTCGAAGCGAATGATTAATGTACCGAAGCGATGATTGTTTTTATCTACATATGTCAAGTTATCGTACAGCCGTTGGTGAATGAGAGAAATTTACGACAGCTCGATACTAAAGGTTTATTATTTCACGATACACGCTGTATTTGTATGACTATTTAAATTATAAATAAACCGAATTTTTCAATACATAATTTAATATCTGAGTAAATCTAAAGCATATGTCAAGCTTTTAATGTGTTGATTTTTTCGTTTATTATAATATAAGTTTATCAATAAACAAATCAATAAATATGTGTCTGTTTGTCCTTTATGCATTACTACACCGTTCATCCAATCGATATCGAACATTACAAATGTCTTGAATACACTCCAGCTAAAGTTTTGTCATAC
The DNA here is from genome assembly GCA_028555115.1 of Himalopsyche japonica. NCBI lineage: Eukaryota > Metazoa > Arthropoda > Insecta > Trichoptera > Rhyacophilidae > Himalopsyche > Himalopsyche japonica. Next base: position 545,982 of record JAHFWJ010000146.1, read on the forward strand.
AACCTCCTTCCCCTAATCGATGTGGAACTTTTGCATACCAGCCTACCAAAAAATCAATGTAACAACAATTCAAATTTAAATAATTCTTTACTTTCACATAAAGAGTGAGGTTGGATTATATATTTTTGCTGGACGTAGGGAGGAGACTAGACACAAACAACGACAGTACTAATTACCATAAAAATACTAATTACTTATCTTTGAAGGTGAAAGCTCCAAAGGGAATAAATTTAATAGTGATAAGCAACCTATTACATTAAAAATTATATTTACAAATAGAGAGCAGTTGCTTGATTTTGAAAAAGTGTATTTGCATTATATTATATATTATATTAGAGGATTGACGAACACTGAAAAATAAATGCTTTAAAATAATCTGAAAAAAGTTCTGTTGCATCCGCGTGATAGAATGCCTGAAGAAGTGACAAAACATGTGAAATCGCACAAATTTTCAATAATTCAAATTCAATTGGTTATTTCACTCAACTATGTACATGAGAAACTTGATAGTTTTTATGAGAGAAACAATAGTTACCACTTTGAGACAGTGATTCTTCTCGATCTGTAGAATCAGTTAAATTTTATCTCAATTATTAATGATATAAAAGCTAGTCGTAAGCTTTTCGTCTAAAACTTTGACATTTTAACGACATGCCCTCAAAGTAAATCAGTTTACGCCAGTCACTTGTTAAATCTTTTGCTTCTTCTTTCATCGAGTAGAGTTCATCTAGTATATATTCACTTCTAATCCTAAAAATATTATTTAATTATAATAAAAATAACGACGTCTCTCAAATTAAACATAAATTATACGTAAATACAATCCACCGCCAAAAGGAACCTTCACAATATATTACAAATAATTATGATTAATACTAGTTAATTACAATATAATAAAAATAACGACGCCGGTCAAATTAAATATAAATTGTATATAAATACAGTCCACCGCCAAAAAGAACAGTTCACAATGTATTGCAAATAATTGTGGTTAATACTAAGTAAAATTTTAATCGATATTTTTTCGTAAATTATAATAATTTTATTTTAAAAACATCTGTTTTCTTAAATAACTTGTAATAGTACTTTTTATAGATTTTAACAATGTTTTATTTATTCTGTTTGTAATAAATTCAAAACTCGCAGTCATGAATTTTTAACCGGTTAACTGCCGGCAGGTACATGTATGGCGGTACCCAGCACGCCGTGAAATTTACGACAAAAGTAAAACCTTCTAAACATATCGTTATTGAAAGTGTAATAAATTTTATTTATAAAACTTACCAAATAAATGAGGAGCGCGCCAGTCGTCCAGTCATTTATCCATTATCATAAAATTAATTGTTCGTGGTGCAGAGTTGTCAAAAAAACAAGGTCAAGGTTGCTAAAACGGCGCGTCTTAAGATGTAATTTTTGTATGAGCGGCGCTCCGTTCACAGAAAATTATCCGTCTAAGACGCTTTTGGCAGTTAACCGGTTAATGTAGATATTTAATACTGAAACATTTCATATGCTTTGAAATATATGAAAATATTTTTTTTAAAAACATCTCGACAAAGCTTTGCAGGTGTGTAAGATGAAATAACAAAAAGAAACGTTCCTAGTTAAAAAAGAAGAAATTTTATTTTTAGGTAGTATACCTCCAGCTCCTGTGGGCTATTTTCGGGATTTCATCACTTAAATTATTGGAAGGTCTCATTAAAGGCAGATGGTAACAATGATTACTTCTAGAAATACACACGAGAAGCCGTTGTATCGATTTTATGTGTATTGGCGCACAAAAAATAAGCAATTTACAAAATGGCCGCAACATATAATATTTTTTCATGCTAAGCAAATACAGCAATTTCATCGCTTAATGGCCTATAGGCTCGCCAAAAATTTGGCAAATTTTCCCAACATTGCTAATAAACTTGCAAACATGACATAATAGCTCTGTTTTTGAACCAAGAACGCCAGCGGTCGCCAACCTTTCAGTCCTTACGGATCACTAATCTATATATTTATAAAAAAAAATGTATGTGTGTCTGTTTGTTTTTTATGCATTTCTTCACTATTCATCCGATCGATATTAAACTCAACAAATTTATTTTTATACTAACGTGAAGGCTTTGTCATACTACTATCTCCCCAATCCCGCTAATCGTTATGCAATTTCACAAATTTTTAAGTACACCCTCGCGAAGGTTTCTGTTATACCATCTCCCCAAAAAAAATATTTTACTAATTTATATTATTACTATAAACACTTAACACGTGAGCCGAAATAGCTATCAACTATATTTGTTCAAAATAATTTTGTAGAACTAAAATACATTGCTATTTTTTCACCGTGTTATAATGGAGTTCTACCAAGTGAATGCCAATTCAATCAATACTATAAACACTCATTGACACTATTAACAATTAATTTTTTTGTTATCATAACGATTTTCTTTGAATTTCTTTACTCTAAGATCGTAACAACGCACGATGGGTCAGCTAGCTAATATAACAAATAATGAAAAATAATAAGATTTTTGATAAAAAATATTATGTTCGCTTCTAATTGTATTAAATTCATTTCAATTATACGCTCCGTTGCACGCTTTAAAATAATTTGCTATATTTTTGGCTTCAATAACGTTACCGCAATAATTTAACAATTTTCTGACATGCCACAGGTTGGCGAACGCTGAACTACATCATCTGATAAAACCGTAAAAATATATAGATTATGATTTGTATTCAAACAACTTTTAATTAAAACGAAATACAATGAAGACTAGACTGTAAAGTTATAACTAAAGAAATAATCTTTTATTATGTTCATATTTAATGCTACAAAATTTTAATTTAAAACATTGTTGTTTTACTAGTTTTGACACGTGTTTTGTCTTTGTGAAAAATATTTTCAGGCCAACTCTATCTATTAATTTTAATGTTGACAATGCATTACCGCTAGTAAATGACAAAATGAATTCAAGTATATTTATTAACTCACTCTAACTACATTTACTGTCAATTTGTTGTTATCAATTCATTTGGCAAAATGCCGAAAACTAGTGGAATGCTTAAGATTTTTGACAAAATCTAGGATGGAATTTTTTTATTTGATTGATTTTTATTATCATCAGAGTTGTGGTGTCGGAGTGAGAAAAAACGAGTGACTCCGATTGCTTTTTTGATAAAACGATGTAAAGAATATCTCAATGAGAAATTTGCCGAATTTGTTGGTTGACTCTAAATTTAACGCACATAAATAAATAGGAAAGGTAGGAAAAAACCTGTCAAAAATAAACATTTTTTTAGTCGGAATTCGGGGTTGTGTTTTGCAAATCCAATGTCCCGATTATTATAGATGATTTTATCGATAATACTGCTGCAAGCATTCTTTTTATTAATTCTTTATTGAATATTCACCAAAATAATATCATTAAAGAATAAATATTCTATTACTTAAGCCAATAACATATGTACAAATTTAGCACTAGCTGGGAATATTTGTTTCTAGAGCTTTCGATGTACGTTACATAATATATTATCGGTACTATGTACCTCACAACGAATTCAAAGCCTGCTGCCAAACATTTGCAGTCCCGTATCGTATTTCACGGTGTTTATATGATTACTAGCAATGACGTTCTTTCTTGTTTCAAACAGTTCGTCTCTTAACATTAGCTTAGTTTGTCTACCTCAAAATAATGTATAACACATAATCGAACAATTATATTTTGTTAGTAAACGTTACGTCAAATAAACATTTTATTTTAGAGTGAAATAAAAACAAACGAAAACTTCAATTGCATTTATCAATTCGGAAGAGTGATTAAAATCAATGATTCTAATTGATAGTACAATAAAACTGTCGCTAACCGTTTTAGTGTCACATCATTGTAAATATTATTAAAATACGTGGTGTTTCAAAAACTTTTTCTAGTTTCGTTTGTTTTAACACAACAAATAATAAGTGGCAAAATAAATGGTAATTAAATCAATGATTTATATAGTTAAAAAAAAAAAAAAATGTATACAGATTTTTGAAAATTTGTTAGTGCTTGAATTATCTTTCAAATCTACATCAACCACTGTACTTAATTGTGCTCTCTATAAACGTTTTTACATTTAAAACATGCACGTTGATTATTACCTTAAATCATAGTTTCTCAATCGGTGGTCCGTAGAGATTTTTGGGTGGTCCGCGATGTGATGTTATTTCGATAAACAATCGAATTTTATGTTATATTTGATAAATTTATAAATCATAATTTTCTTCTGTCTGTTTTAATATACTTAAATATGGTTATGTCAGTATACGGTGCTGCAAAATTAATTATTTTGAAAAAAAAATCAATTACATTAATATTTATTATTTTATTCCAATGTTGATGGTCTGCAATTTTTTTTTTTTGATTTTTTAGTGATGTAAAAAGATTGAAAAACTATGCTTTAAACAACAACGTCAAGTTCCGTCAAATTTTTACTAGAACCATTTAAAGAGTAAGAATTAAATAAACGATTAACAATTGGTCCTCTTAACTGCTTTCAATATATCCTTACGTTAAAAGTAATGTATACGAATTGACTGAAATATCTATAAATATCAACTTTATATACTTTCAAATAATTACATTGAAATAAACGTAAAATTGTATGACTGAAAATGATATAAACTCGATTCAAATAACATAAATCAAAGATCCAAAACTCAGCATGACTTTTCACTTATATATATTATAGTTCGACCTCTTTTTATAACCAATTTTATTAAAATTCGATATGCTTTATCAGGGCCTCACATGAAAGGCTTCGCCGACACGTGTTGAATATTTTATAAAAAATCCGAGACATAATACGAGGGAACACCATTTTCCGTTACATCGTTACATTATTTCAGGTATTTTATTGAAACGGGGATTGTTTTACGGCGGATTCATGGGCGTCGCTATTTTTTGATACAGTCCTCGAATACAGTTTTGGTAACGTCAAGCTTTTATGTATACGTACAGAATATTTACAGACTTAGACTGAGAGAGCTGTTTGCATATCATACAAGTTTTCAGACGTATGAATTTTGTTTTTATAACGAGTTTGCTACCAAATTATTTGCCGTCAAAAATAGGTTTGTATCAAATATCAAGCGCTTTGCTTATTCCACAACTTTTCAACAATATTATGCCATATTTAACATGAATATACATATTTGCTTAATGACAACTGTTTATAAAACAATATTTTATTAATTTAATTACAATTTTCTTGATAGAACTTCATTAAAACCCAATAAAAAAATAGCAATGTATTTTAATTCTACAAAATTTATCAGATTTATAGTTATTTCGGCTTACGCCCTCATCAGAATTATGTTTTAACGTAAATTTACTTATCTATGTATAGCTGTGTACAAAAGGAAAATAAATTATAGAATGTGGCAAATTGATTTTATGCATTTTTCTAAGACTTAGGTTCCCAACCTGGGGGTCGCGAAGGGTTTTTTGAGGGGTCGCCAACTTATACGCTCAACCAAAAAAAAAATTTTTTTTATATGCTTTTGGATTGCTTATGGGGGTTGTGGGTCACATGGATTTTATGAAAAGGGGTCGCCATCCGAAAAAGTTTTGGAACCTATGCTCTAAATAATAGTTAATCTGGTTTTTTTTTTTGGAATAAACTTAAATTGTGAATAAGTATTGTAGTATGATGATCTTTTAAAAAAATGCTACCAACCGTATATCTTATAAATGATACTTTATTTTTTTAAAAGTATTGATGTTGAACAATTGAGAAGAGCTAGAGATAAGACAATCCCGTTGTATGTCAGCGCTTAAAGAATGAAATAGAGTGGAATCAAAAGTTTTTGGTATAAAATATGCATATGAAAAATACCTTGAAGTCATATTTATACACCCAGTCCTTTTTTACGCGAATTAGATTATACGCAATTTTTTTGGACGTCACCGTTACATTTTTTTACGCCTTTCATTCGTTTTTACGCGATTTTTTCCCCAAATTCGTTTTAAAGAAGAAATTTGTATATGATGCTAGGCTTGTACGTTTCATTTTTTTTTAAATAAAAAATATGTGTTTTTTTAATACTTAATTTTATTAAGCATTCCATTTTTTTAAATATGCATACTAGTGTAGTGTAGACTAGTGTATCGGATACTATGCGAATTTATGTTTTAGGGTGTGTAAAGAAATGTAATGCAATTGCATAAAAGTTGTGATTTTTTTACGCGATTTTTTTTACGCGCCTTTTTCTGGAACCAATGTATCGCGTCAAAAAAGGACTGGGTGTAGTTTGTTTCTATATGACTTTTGATCGATGAGAGTTATTTGTTAATTAAATCACATAATACCAACATAAAGCTAAACGGGCGAGTTACTAGTGCCTCTGAACCTTAGTACCACAATGTATTATAATTCATTCCTGTGAGGCCAATCTTGTAACTTATGCAGTTGTAGTCAACTATTGTATATCCATTCAAGTATAAAGAGCTTTCAAATAAAGCACAATCACAAAAAGCTTTGCTACTTGTTTACAATTACGGTATAAATATTTTTCTTCAATTTTTATTTTTATGGTTCATCATATTAATAAAGTATTGCTGATTGAAAATTTTATGATAAATTCATCAAAATATTTTGAATAATATTATAATAAATTTAAATTGTTGCAATTTTGTACGATTCCACATGTTTTGTCACAAACGACCCGGGTTTCACCCTTCGGCATCTTGAAGCATTCCATCACACGGATGCAACAGAACTGACAATTCAAATTTGATATTGAAATTCCATCAACCACCTTCAGTCGATATCATAAATAATATTATTATACTTTAGTCGAGGAATATTGAATTTTCAATTTTCTTATATATCTGTATTATATATAAGTTTATTATTTTTCATTCTTTTTAATGAGAAACGTAATTAAGAAGACGATTTCGAAATAATACAGGGCACGAAAAAACGTCCCTCATATTTTTTTCACCGATTTATTTGGGTAAGCTTTTCTTATTCAATAATAAACACTAAATGAAAATAACAATCGATATAACATCTTTATATACCTTAAAAAGGTTTAGATCGCAAATCTCAAGTGTAGCATGACGCCACACGGGAGATATCGCCGGCGAACCAGAGCTTCCGGCTGGCGGGTGGCGGGAAAATCTGTTTCCGCTACAGCTGCTCCATTTTAGCGCGGGAAAACGAACTGTCAAGGACGGGAATATTGCCGAGATACATTGTGATGGTTTCTACTATCTGATGTTCTTCCGGTTCGATACATATCAATATAAATAATCTCATCTCACAGTTAGACGTACTAAATTCGTATATTTGGTTTGATGCAACGCTTAAAACAATATCAATAAATAAACAAATGAAATTAAATCATCAAACAAGTTAACTAAAATTTGAATTTTTACAACTTGTACGATTGCACATATTTTGTCACTAATGACCCGGGTTTCGCCTTTTGGCATCTTCAGGCATTATATCACAGAACTGTTAGTTCTGTTGCATCCGTGTAATAGAATACATGAAGATGCCGAAAGGCGAAACCCGAGTCGCAAGTGACAAACATGTGAAATCGCATAAAGTTGTAGCAATTCAAATTTGATATTAAAATTCCATCAAGCACCTTCAGTCGATATCAAAAATTGAACAAGTAAATGTTTCCCAGTTAATTTCATACAAAAATACAAGATATATTAAGAAATATTGCTACTAAATGCCACGCTAAATGCATACATTTTTAATCGAATAACTTCATATTCAAATTCAAAAAATATATATATATATTTTAAGTTAATATTAAACTTTCTTATAAGGTCAAAGCTCTCCAGATACACCCATATAAAAAGCTCCCAGCCGTTAAATGGTTACAAATCATACATTACAGCTTTCATATAAGCTTACATATGTTATATCATAATTTTAAACGAGTTTTCAATTGTGTCATATATAACATTGATATATTACAATTAAAAATGAAAAACAGTTAATAAGTGATTATTTATTACATAACAAAGTTTTTACAGTCGTTTCTTAGTGTTGAGAGCATTGATGGCGTATAAGTTAAAATGAAATATGACTCAAGTCTCAATAAATCGAAAATGATTGATTCAAAAAGCTAATATACTCAAAAGCGAATTTAAAAGCACAATTTTTCATACACGTAAGTATATAATCCAGGCTGTAAGCTAGCCGCATTCGGGTTTGGTGGGCTTTTTTGCGGTAAGGCGATTGGAAATATAATATTTACCCTTCCGTACACATATGGGATGATTGATTGAGGGGCCTACCCTGAAATCTGAGAACAGATTGCTCGTTTATATATGTACACATTTTAATGTCATATAGCTCTACGAATGTTCGAAAAATGTTTGCCCCAGTTATTTGAGATAAAGAAAATAAAATCATATTTGTTTTCAATACAGACATTTTTTTACTGTGCGTTACTGTTACATACCTGTGACGGTGTATTATCATCGAAAAAACATATTCAAGATCACAAAAAACCAAATTTTGAATGTGTACTACGCTAACCTTCTTTTTTATTTCCCTAGATAGCCAAGATCAGGGGTAGGGAATCTTTTCATTTCAAAAAGCCACATTCACTTATCTGAGATACAATATCAAACAACCCTATAAACTTCACAATTTTAATTCACAACATAAATTAGTCAAAACGCCATTTAAAAAAATCTTTTAAGGAAGAAATAGACATTCACAAATCTAATATATTGTATATTGTGTATTTTTTTAAAAATGTTATACAATACATATGTATGCATTTAAAGGAATCATATTTTATTATACATTATTGTCGTTTCAATTTTTTACTAATTATTAATCATCTAGCTGCGTATCCATTTGAATCATAATACATAATAAAGTACGCACATCATTAAAAATATTTGTTTATATTACAGTTTACCAACCTTTAATGGCTAATTTGCTTCTGCTTTTCGTTAGAAAGGATTTGAATATTTGGTTGAAGCATAGACTTTTTTGAATTGTTACAACTTTGCACGATTACACATGTTTTGTCACTTACGACCCTGGGTTTCGCCTTTCGGCATCTTCAGGCATTTTATCACACGGATGCAACAGAACTGACGTAAAATAATCAGTTAGCATCGTCTATATACCAAAGTTATTAATTACGGGAAAATACTTACTTCAAAGGCAAGCAGTAAGTTACAGCTAAAGCAAATTTAATTGTATTAATTTAATAATTTGATAATTTCATTAACGATCTTGTTAATGAGACATTTTTGAAATGGTTTTTCAACAAATATCAATCAACTGTCCGGCTCCGGGTGTCAATGACAAAACCTGTGGAATCGTACAAAGTTGTATCAATTCAAATTTGGTATTGAAATTTCATCAAGCACCTTCGGTCTATATCATAAATTATTCAAGCATAGACGTTCGCAGTATCAGCTTGTCTTCTAAATGTTTGTTAAATCAGTTATTTGAGTTCGTAATTTTGACTTTTTCCTTTTTATCACTCAAAAGGCCGCACTAGAATAGCCAAAAGGTCGCAGGTTCCCCACGCCTGGCCTAGATGAAATGGAGCTTTTCAATTGTCGCCATAGAAACAAAACAGATATTACACAAGCGAGCGAAGTATATACGTTGATGCAACTACAGTTATTAATTTCTGGTGACCATTATTTCATAATTAGTTTGCGGTATGATTCTGACATTTTCTTATATGAATTATTAATAAACAGTTAAACATCGCCGACAGTCACGATATTCTTCGTTAATCACTGACCAATCTTGTGGTAATGACATCTGTGTAATTTTCAACGACGGCAACTTCCAGTTTCATTTTGATAAGTAATGAAAAATAAATAGCTGTACTCGGTCAAGCTATAGGCCATTTACAATTCATTTTATTATGAGATATTCTATTTAAATTACTTTAAATAATATAAAAAACATATAAAACACCCTTTTTAGGTACTACTACCAGAAATATAATAGTAAAACAATCTTTGCTCATTACCAGTATAATCAATAAATGAAATATGCATCTATATTTAGTAAATATTAACAGGCTTGAGCGAAACTAGTCTTGATTATTTTAATACAATATGTGATAGCAGTAGTAACCAAATCATGCTTTATTTTTGAAAATAAATGTTATATCTCTTCCCTGTCAGTTAATACGTATTAATTAATGTGAATTAATTCCTAAACTTTAAATTCACATAATCACAATCAAAAGATGTTAAAGTAAATACTTTCACTGTAAGTGTTCAAATTAAAATTCGAAAATCTTGTCTCGATCAATTTCCAAAAGTTATTTCATTTCTTACTTTCGCTATATGAAACAAAATTAATAAAAATATCCAAAAAACACAGTTAATTAAAAATCTATTTCCGACTAAATTGAAATGGGGTTTATTTGTTTTATATTTTCAATTGAACTTGTTTTTCTGAAAGGTATTGTAAAAAAACAAGTTTCTTTGTTTTTCTTTGTAATAATGTTGATTAAGAGAGACTTTGTAAGTGATTTTGAAGTGTAGACAAGCACGATTCAATCAAAGAACGTCAGGTCTAGCGTGACAAAAAAGTATCCATCATTTTGATTACGATACATTCTATAAAATTAATAAACTATTTTTAGTCGGATATAAATCAAACTAAAAAAAACTTATTTTAGAATCAGTTGGTTCACTTTTTTTTACAAAAGATATTTAAGAAAGTATAATTTCTGTATTTATGTCACAAATATCTCTTAAAAAGTTTATCTTTTCTAACTTCCGATAAGTTCTTTTTTATCATGTTTACTGGATATACATTTGAAAGCTCTCTATATATGAAGGATCGTTAGTAGCAAAATAGCTCCCATATAATCAGCGATATTTGAAAAGAGACATTAGTTGTATGACATCATTAAACCAACAAAATATTACTGATTTAAAGGCTTTTAATGAAGGCAGCTTCAGTAACAGATGTATTAATAGGTATGACCGGTAAATTTTCTGATAAAATATGATAATTTTCCTTTTTATTATGGTTTTTTAACATTTCTATATAATAATTGATGACATACGAAATTTATGAATTGAATTGGCATTTCGGTGAAACATTTACACGTGTTTACTGTGAAAAATAGCAATTTATTTTAGCTTTAAAAAATATACAATATAATCGAATATACGAATATAATAGAATATACGAATAGTTGATAGCTATTTTTGCGTATTGCCATCATCAGAATATTTTTGCGTATTCTATAGTCCCGATGAAGACGTAAGCCGAAATAGCTATCAATATCAATTATATATATATATTGTAAATTTTATGGAACTTAAATAAATTTATATTTTTTCAACGTGAAATACGTAATTATTTGAAGAATATACATAAGTTAATGAAGTTTTAACAGTTTACTCAATATTTTTATCTAACATATGATACTTCAAATGTTACATCCAACATCATCAATCGTTGACCAACGTTCAATTACTTCTTTTGTCTGAGAAAAAACTTAATGCAAAATCGACTTCGATTCTTTTTCCAAGTCAAGACAAGAAATCCGGGACAATTTTCCGAATACTAAAATGAAAATAAGTTCAAAACGGCTTTAATTCAGAGTTTTCTCAAAAGAAAAAGCATCATACGATATTTTATATAATAATCATTTCGAATTTCCGCCCGGACAGATAAAATAATCACACATAATCAATCGAGAATTTTAAAAATACACAAATTAATTTACATGAATATTTTATTATTTTTTATAAATTAATGATAACTAAGCATGTTTATAACTATAATTATACAGAAATATAATTTAAATATGCCTTTGCATAAAATAATTAAAAAATCATTAGATTATAATTCATGATTTATTTTGTTAGTCAACACTTGGCACGTGCAGAAATACTCGAGACTTAATGAAGAGCGTTTGTAAGCCCAAATATATTTTAATAGCCATAAATTTTTCAAGGCTGTTTTACAAAAACAAACATTGTTATTTTACGCCATTTTTTCCTCATCCTTGTTTTACAATAAGTTGCTTGACTTTATAAAATCTGTAGTTTATTTTTGATTTATACTGAAAATAAATGTAATCAAGTATTGAGGTAGGAAAATAAAGTTGAATTGATTCGAAAGATTATTGTATTTTTCGCTTTTCGATATTTTATAATATGCCATACAATCGATCTCAAATGACGTTTTAACATGAATTTTATTGAATAGATCAATGGTGATACATATTTATGTTATATTTGAAAAAAAATATAACTTTTCTTAATACAGCCGCTACGATAGTTGAATTTATGAGTTTGACAACTGACAATGAAGGGTTCTTAGACAAACATGTTTTAATTTATGATATCGAATGAAGGGGCTTGATGTAATTTCAATGTAAATCTTGAATCGTTACAACTTTGTAAGATTCTACAAGTTTTATTCACTAACGACCCATGTTTAGCCTATCGTTTTATTAGTTTAAGAAAAAAAGATTTATATTTTAATGTTAGTTGAAAAACCCTTTCAAGAATGACTCATTTACAAGATCGATAATGAACATTATCAGAGTATTAATTATTATTAGATTTATATTATTCAATTTATTTTAGCTGCAATTTACTGCTTGCCTTGGGGTAAGTGTTTTCTTGTAATTAATAACTTTGGTATATAGAAGATTCTTACTGTTTACTTTACGTCAGTTCTGTTGCATATGTGCGATAGAATGTCTGAAGATGCCGAAAGAGTTATTAGTGACAAAACATGTGGAATCGTACAAGGTTGTAACAGTTCAAATTAAATATATTATAATATCTTCCTACCTTTTGGCTCCATTGTAAAGATTCTAAACTAAGCCAATACTATAGCACCACACGACGTTTCTCTCAGATATTGTACTGTTCTGAAAATATAATTCATTATAAAGTCTGTCGTTAAGACAATTAATGTAGGCTGCGCGGTCTATGTTCGCTGAAAACATTTCATTTCTGAATCTCGCTCCATTCAACTGACGCAAGAATACAAATGCCGGAATTCAACGACCCCGATATTTGTCGTAGACACGTCGTTAGCGCTCTTTGCAAAATCCACAAAACGTTTCCAAACAAATCTACACAATAGACGAAAGCAAGCGATCTCATTGTCTTCTGCGTGGAAATCTTTTGCGGAACGTTTTGTGGAATTATACAAAGTGGTAATGGTTTTGCCAATAGTGTATTAATGAGAAGGACCGAAATCATTTCGAACAATTCTTAAGTTGCTTCAGAAAGATTTCTTCCAAATATAATGACTTCCAATAGAACATTTGAAAATAACTTATTTTTAGGATAACCAGTCATATTTCAGTTACTTGACGTCTCTTTGCAAAGAGGATTTGAAAAACAAATACGAGAAGTTAACTCAGTTGTCAGATGATAAAAAAGCTTATTTGAATTGTTGAAACTTTGTACGTTTCCGCATATTTTATCACAAACGACCCGGGCTTCGCCTTTCGGTATCTTCAGGCATTCTATCACACGGATGCAACAGAACTGATCAAGGCCCAGAGGTGAAACCTGGATCGTTATCGACAAAACATGTGGAATCGTACAAAGTTGTAAAAATCCAAATTTGATATTGAAACTCCATCAAGCACCTTCAGTCGATATCATAGCTTATTTGTATATTTCCCATTCTCGATTTATTATTCCATAAACGTCTTAAATATACATTTAACTTGAAGAAGGTAAGTGTATCAATCAGTTTATCCCCAGGAATAATTGAGTTCAAAGAAGAATTAAAATACTTTGCTTAATTTATCGCACTTAAATCAGAATGAGACAGTTTTGTTACCATGTATACATTTCATCAAAAAACTTTACAAATTGACGATAATCCAGCTCTTTTTTCATAAATTTGTTTATTTTTTTAAAACTATATACAATAACATCGCAAATATCTTTAGCCTCACTCTTAGCTCTTATTTCAAAGATTATTGCGTAGAAAAAATGTTTAATTGTATCAATAATTCATTTTTTTGTTTCGACACTTTGATTTGTATTTTATAATATAATATTTAAACCACTGCAAACAATATCGTTCCTTTCACCTAACAAACTTCAATTTGTTTTATAAATATACACATCCTTGACGTTGCTTTGCATTTAAATGGAAATTCCGCTCAGGTATTCAAATCGAAAACTTTACCGACTCTATCAAATACATTCGAATTATCTTGATATGTTCAGTACATTGGAAACCAATTGGGTATTCGGTTATAATAGACAACCGTCATGATCGCTACGACTTGATTCGATTGGGTATTTCACAGTATTAAAGATTATTTGTTTCAGGTTCATGTATAGAGCATTGGAAGATATATTATTTAAAAACAAGTTGTTAGCTTTTTTCGAGAATATATTTTAATATTAGATTCGTGTCTTTTTGCATATTAATTTTTTTAAACACATTTCAGTCAAAGCTTTCTGATATTTTACACCATTTTTGGTCAAAGGCATGTAAGTTTACTTCAATGAATTTTTTCTATATTATAAATAAAAAAGTAAAAGTGTTGGTGTCTATAACTCAAAACACGACTTTTCCTTCCTTCATAACACGTCTTATAAATAAATTCTTAATAGCTTTCGTAGTATTTCACACGATGAATTGTATAATATGTCCCAGTTTTATAGCACCCTGGGAAATTAAGCGAGGAATAGTTTTGAAACGTCGCGTGAGAGACAGCCATGAATTCATCATGCCAAATAATATTTTAAATAAAAAAAAAACACTCTAAATCTCATTCTAAAAATATATATTTTTTAAGTTTTCTATAAATATTTACAATGAAGAGTTTACGTATTATCGATAAACTCTTAAAGTTGTTTAAAATTTAGAATTTGTATAGACTTTTATTAACCTTGTAGAAGCTACAAGTGTTTTTTCGTTATCATCAACGGATAATCATAACGGTCGTAAGTTTAAATAAAAATAAAACCATTGTAACAAATTTGGTATTACTGTTGTAGATACATAAGTACCAGCATCAGCCAGCTAACCAAGCGACTAATCAAAATCCGCTTCAACTAGCGTTCTGCTGTTTACCCTCTCGTCGACAATAACTTCATTTGCTGCTTCGTAAAACCGCCCCCGTTCGGCGAATTATTCCCGTGTTGTTATTTCAGACGAGGGGTGGGTTGGGCGCGATTGCGGATTCTGTAATGGCCAGCCTCATAATGGATATGGGTTTTATTGATCATTCATTAACCTGGCCGCGGCTATTATAACACGCCTGGGGATATAACACCGTGTGAAAAATGCTTATTATTGATATTTTACTGCCTACGATTGGAATTGTTCTGCATTTATACCCACGGCTTTATGGCGTTTCATTACCGCGATATCTAGCTTTTACGATCAATAGATGTATTGATTGAATTTTCATTATAAGTATTTTATGGTAAAATAAAAACACATTGAGCTTCAATATATAGTATTTATACCACATTACAAAAAGGTCAAGCTTATGGCGTAAAAGTTGAACAAAACTCTATACTCAATGTGAAAAAAGCTCCTCCTCTATACAGCGATAACTAACTCAGATATGGTGTTCGCTACTTCAGTGTGGACTTACGCTCACCAAAAACATTTTAAGATACTTCATATCGTTTAAAATAAATCGTTGCGACAAATTTTTAATGTCCCGTGGTAGAAGCGCAATTCGCTGCTACATAGAGACTTAAAAGTGCCTATATTTTGAGAGTTCGTACGAGAAATTTTTCAAAAAATTTTCAACGATTTAGGCAAACATTACAATCCTACGATCTATTATCTATATAATTATGATGAGACAATACCGAGTAATCATTTCAGGCCGAGAGCGGTTCTACTCGACGACCCTCCATATATGTGTTGTTACAAGTCTTAATATCAAAATAAGTAACCTCGGCATTTGAAAATGATTTTCCTAGTTCATTTTCTTACATATTGTGAGTATCTATGTGTCAGCTTGTATGAATATGCATGTAGTCTCCAATTGAACCAGATTCACTGTGAATTGCTCAGCTCTGCAGCGACTTACGTCTGTCGACAGAACAATTATACAAACGAATAAATCTATACGTAAACGATGAATGTTTCTATTTATCACTTTTAAGGTGTTAACTGTCACTTCTTGATGGAAAGGCATTATATTTTAAATAATAAAAACACATTTTTTAGTACTTATTTCCACAATATATTTTTTGATCAGGACCGGTTTCGCTCATCGCGAGCATTATCAACTGATAGAATACAATTTACAAACAAGTCTATTTATACAAACAAAAAATTAATTTGAGTTAATGGTAGCAGGTGTACAAAACCATGGGTACAAGAACTAGGAAACAATTTACATAAAATCATACAATATTGATTCAAATAAAGTAAATTAGTATAAAAATTAAATGTTCACAATCACTTATTAAGAATTACAATTACAATTATGGTAAATCAATAATCCATTAGGAGCTCTAAACAATCAATAAGGAAGTAAGGAGTGGGAAATTTTTAATGACGAAAATAACCTACAATCACTACTTAATGGAACAAAATAAATTAATACATGAGAAGTCGATTAAAGATGAATCGATGAGATGGGAAGATATGGTCAGTCAGGGGCGTTCCAATATTTTCTGTAAAAAAAAAGGGAGGCAATATCATTTTTTCAAAAAAAAAAAATAATATTTATTTGAAATATATATTTATTAATCTAATTTAATGAGTATAACAATGGTGACGACGCAAAAGTAGTTTGTTCATTTATAAGGTTAGAATTAGGCAAAAATTTATATCGATTAATTTCAAGGATTTCTTGTTTATCTAATTTCAGTGATTTGTTATTGAAATGCAGGATTTTGTAGTTTATAGTAAAATCACATGAATGTTTATTTTGAAACAAATGGTTTCCAAAAGTAGAAATCTCATCGCCTTTTTTGGCACAAGCTAAATGTTCCTTAAATCTAGTATGCTTACCGAAGACATTAAAATAATATCAAAGTTTTCATAAGCTTTACGTATAGTTTTTAAATGCCTAATTGGGCATCAATAATTTTTCCGTAAGTGAAAATATATTTATTTTCAATGTATGGAATCGATAAAGTGCACATTACATGAAAATAACCATAATCAATGAAATGATTTTATCTCACTGTAATATTGTTAAATTTAATATGTTATCACCGTGTAAAATTTAAAATATTTATAGTTAAACCTTTAGCAACTTTTACCAAGAGAGATTTTAGATATTTTCAAGTATTAAAAATTTTACTTCACACTTTACTTTTGAGCGTTATAATGATGATGAGGAACCGAAACATCTATCAACTATTTTACATAGCGTAATTGTATTATAGTAAAATAGGATTTAATACTTCCTTTTCACTATTATAATATAATAAGATGGAGTAAAATAACAAAGGCATAAGTTATAAATAATCACCAATATTATCAGTAATAAGGAAAACGATAGATCACTATTGTATATTAGCTTATAATATATCCTCGACACCACTGTAATTAATCATCCAGAATTAAATGACTGTGAAAATTCTAAAATCAATTTTAAATTAGTTAAAAAATTCGATATTTCTACTATGCTAAAGAACTCTAATATTTATCAGCGAACACATGCCAGTCAATCCAAATTTTGATTTCGAGTATTAATGTAGAAGGTTAACCGACTGATATTTTGCATAATGCCTCGCACTTAGTTCAGCTGCATTTGCATACAGAATGAATTCAGTGGACGCTGCGTTCCTTATTCTCCTATACATTACCTACTCTAATTATTATTGCAGTAAATGTAATCAATCTTCTAGAAAAGCTCATTTTTATTTAGTCATTAAACCTGAAGTGCTTTACCTATTGTATCGTAGACGATTATTTGCTGGATATATGCATGTTTTTTTATCTGTTGAAAAGAATAATACTTATCTTTTAGGTTGCATTTACAACCCGGAGAGTGAATTTCCTTTGCCATTACACAAATTTTTCACAAAAAAATATACTTAAAATAATCGCTAAAATTTTCAAATCTAAGCTTAAACAAATATTTATTCCTTGAGTTTTTTAATGGTTATAATTTTCCACATGCTTTGTCGCCCACAGTCTGGGTTTTACCTGTTAGCATTTTCCGACATTCTAAGACACGGATATAATAGAATTGACCGATAATAAATGATTTTCATCGGTTGTACACAAGAAAAAGATTGAATGTAAAACTCGGAGCTACATATGTAAAAAAAATACTTACTGATTTGATTATCACTTTTAAGGTGTTAACTGTCACTTCTTGATGGAAAGGCATTATATTTTAAATAATAAAAACACATTTTTTTTTTAGTACTTATTTCCACAATATATTTTTTGATCAGGACCGGTTTCGCTCATCGCGAGCATTCATCATCGCGAGCATCAGTTGATAATGCTCGCGATGAGCGAAACCGGTCCTGATCAAAAATATATTGTGGAAATAAGTACTAAAAAATGTGTTTTTATTATTTAAAATATGATTTGATTATAATGACAAGCGATTTTCAGAACGATAATGATAAATTATAATTACACCCAATACAGCTAATGATATTATGATGAAATATTTTTACAATATCAAATAAAAATCATATTTGTAAATATTGATTTAGTGCCTGTATCTTACTAGGATCAAACGATCAGCCTTGTTAATTTCAAAGTCATTATTTTTAATTAGTTCATTAAGTGCACAGGTAATTAATAGTGTATTTCATAATCTTTTTTCCGCTTTACCGCACTTTTTTCATGAAGCAAAACTATAAGTTGCATCGTCTTTAATATTTAATGGAAGAGTTTTAGTGAAACTTCTGCATAAATGGTCAAAATATTAATTAGTTTCAATGCGTCACAATTAACAAGACGTTAGTGTATTTCATGGTAAAATAAGTACATTTAAAATATATATATATAGATCAATCAAGTAGTGTTTATTACACACTTCTTTAAAAAACCGTTTTTATATTTGAAGGAAATCTACACAAAATTTTTCAATCAAATAAGCTTCACCGAAAACATCGACATATTTTGAATATAAAATCATAGACAAATTTTTCTACCTCCAAAACTATGAAGGAATTTTTTTATATAGTTTTTGAGATGTGTTATTTCATGAGGGAATAGATTACCTTTTCACCTTTACTTCTTATTTTAAATCAAATACACAATTTTTCGACAAACAGATTTTTCGTGACTCCATTTAGATGGCAAACAATATTATCGGTTTACATATTTCGTTTCACAAAACTTCACACGTAAATCACAGGAACGAAAGTTCCGTGGACTATTAACTAAAACTATGTCTTTTTTTATTTCAATGATATTTCGAATCGAAATTTGAAAATTTTCAATCGAAAAGTAACAACTTGACAAAACGAATAATAAAATAATATTAAAACAAAACCAGGCCTGTGGAGTTGTTACACCTGTGTAAGGACATTGATCACTGTTAAAAGATGTATTGGTATATCGATTTGATGTTTCATTTTATGTATCTTAAAATGTATTCCATAAGTATCTGCTTATCATATACTTGAAACTAGAATTAGCGATGTTGACGATTCAGTTCTGTTGCATCCATTTCATAAAATACCTGATAATGCCAAAATGCGAAACCCTAGTCATTCAAGTCAAAACATGTGGAATTGTTCAATGTTTCAAGAATTCAAATTTGATTAGTAATTTAAATTTTAATTCTATCAAGCACCTTCAGTCGACGTATTAAGTAAAACGGAAAAAAATATTATTTTTTAAGCACGTAAATTTTGATTTTATTTTAAAGCTATTTGTTTTCTACTATTTTTACCAAAAAAAAATTTTTTTCAACCCATTAGAAAACGTCCACAGATTAGCGAGACACCAACTGATATATTTTACATGAATGAATAATTAGAAATCATATATCAATATAAAACCTGCTTCATAAGTTTAGATAACGTTAATCTTTGAAAAAGTGTTAATAATAATGGTAATTATTTTATAAACTCATGCTTTATATAAAAAAAATATTATGACTTTCCGCTTTACCTAATAATAAAAAAAATATTGGAATATTTCATTAAGAATACAGATTTTTCATGAGTAATATAACATAAAATAAACCACCGATTACTTTGTAAAAAAATTCAAATGTTCATTTATATAACAGCAAATTGAAAATATTTTACTAATTTTATCGTGTATGAAAAACACACATAATATTTTTATATGCATAAAAACAAATATGTGTTCATGGAAAGATAATGAGATTCACTTGAAAGCAAAATTTAAAAAGATTAATTTTTCAACTTACAAAAAAATGTCACTTAATTACAGCTTTAAATGTAATCTTGTTTTTTTATCCCATCCGGATTTCGTTACGTCGACACAAAAAAAAATGTTTGTAAAAATAATTTCGGCTTAAACCGCTTGAGTTCTTTTTTTTATATAATAAATTATTACTAGTGTGACAAAATAGCGGAAACATATATTTTATCTGTCGCTTCATTCCTTCGGATTCCGCGATGTTAACAATTCGAAATTGTCGTTGTCTTTTTTTAGAAATATACAAAAAATGATTTGCGAGAAAAGGCTTTATATGGTTTTGCAGAAGTCAAATGTGTGTTTTCCTTTACTCTAGTATTAATGTAAATTGTACCCAACATTAACAATTTGAATATTTTTTCTTGTTGAATTAAAATTACCTGTTATTCTGCGAGACTTTCTATATAGTAATATGTTATTTATTATGTATTTTATTTAATCTCAAGTATTTATTTTTTATTTTTTATTACTGCGTATTCTCAAAGAAAATTTAATATTTCACCTAAGAAAAACCATTCACATTATTTCCTTTTATAAATAAATGATTTTCAACGTTAGTTATTCCAACAATGTTTCTATAAAAACACCCTGAATATGAAGATGATAAATCGCAGTTCGAAATTAAATATTGCATCACAAGAATATTGTTTACAAAATTACATTTGTCTGTGGATATCGATTTAAACTGTTGATTGAATATTTATTTTATATTATTTTTAAATAAAAGTTGACAAGTGGAATCACAATATATATTTATTTAAGTTGATTATTATTTGTTCTAAAACCCTTTCAAGAATCACTGATTAAAAAGATTAATCGTAAATGAAAACTATCACAGGCAATTGTATTAATTATTGTTAGGTTAATTGTATTAAATTCTTTTTAGCCGCCATTTATTGCTCGCCTTGGCGTCTGTGTTTTTCTGTAGTTAACATCTGTGCTATATAGACGATGCTAACTGTTTATTGCGCGTCAGTTCTGTTGCATCCGTGTGATAGGATGCCTGAAGACACCGAAAGGCGAATCCCGGGTGTGAATAACAAAACCAAAACATGTGGAATCATTGAAAGTTGTAACAATTCAAATTTGATATTGAAATTCCAACCAGTACCTTCATTTGATATCACAAATTAAATGATAACCGATTAGATGTTGTGTAATAAATATATATCATGATTTTTTTTCAACAACATTAATTTCTTTAAAATTTCTTCCGTGTCTACGCACTCTTTGAACTATTTTACCATTATAGTTTATTCTTTTTCCTTTCGAAAATTTGTATTATTAAGCAAAAAATTAGTTATCTTACAAGCTTTTTACCATTCAAAATGAAAATGTTCAAAGTCATCATTATAATTTTTTCTAGAACAAAATCCACAATTCCATTCAATTATTACAGCGTTATATTATTATATATAGCAAACAATTACTATTGATGTTGAGTGATGGGCAAACTTTCTTCACTTTTTTGTGATACATGCAAAAATAAATCTAATCGTGAAAGATTTCTAAATTAACTTCTAAGTAATGGAATGGGCTCGATCCCGCTAGTCGCCTCCCACTTCCGGGGAGCGCTGTCGTCGCGCCACTTCCGGCGAGGAAAAGTGTGCGCGGTCAACCGAACTTCCGCTACTTGTACAATAAATACTGGGGGGCGCCGTGAAATCAAATGAATTCATTCGAAAGGCTGTTTGTGTTCCGTGCGTTACCTACACATAAAATGCGTATAGAATTATCAGGAATTGAGATTAATTATTTTTATTCTGGAATCTAGCCTATCGAATTCGAACAATCAATCGAAAACACTTTGAGTCAAAGAAGGGCATATTATCATTTCAATAATACAATTTTTAAATGTTCGCTACAAAAATCATGTCTTCATCTTTAATACCAAAATAGTTGTGGTGTACAGAGGAGTATTTTTGTTTTTTGCAAGCTATGACCAAACTCAACTCCCGATTTAAATAATAAGTGAATACAATATCAAGAAACTTAAGTGGCTTTTTAAACTTTGAAATAATCCTGCAAGGATTCAGGCATGCACAACAGTTTAACTGAAGCATTCTTTCTAAGAACAACATCAAATGTACAACTTGCTGTAAAACCTTTTTTCTCAATATAAAAAAGTACTGTGTATAAAATTGTATATATATATATTAAGGTACTAAAAATGCAAAGGGATACAGTGGAACCCCGATCAACCGTTCTCGCATAATACGTTTTCCCGTATGGTTTGTTAATTTTTTACAGTCCCGTCAAACAGCCATAAGAACAATATTAAATAATACCGCATTAACCGTTCTCAGTTTATCAATTTCCTCGATCTAACGTCTAAATATTATAGTCCCGTCTCAAATATTATTCCAATTGACCGCCATTGGTAGATAAATCTTTCTATTCAATACAATATGTGAGTTTGAACACATTAAATCTTATATATTAACCAAAGAGATTAATGTTCACCCAAATGTCTTGAGATTTTCTCTTATAAAGAATTTCAAAAGAAGAAGTTTATAACTCTATTTGATTATTTCAATAAATAAGATTTCATTAATATAACATTCACAAAACCCTCTCATATTTAGCAATTTTTGTGTAACCCATCTTTGAAAATTAAAGAAGGCGGGACGTTTCTTAAATTTTACTTTTTTTAATAAATATTTTAATCTTTCGCGCATTTCCCGTTTTCCGCATTTTTCGTTTATTTTTTCGGGTCCCACGAAAAACGTAGAATCGAGGTTTCACTTTAATTCAAAATCTATATTCAACACCAATTTATAAAAATTATTTCAACAAAAATTATAAGCTTTTTTAAAATATATCAACTGATGGTGCTTAGTAGAATGTACTTACTAACCGTTAAAGCATAGTTTAAATTGCTGGTATTAATGATTAATTAAAAAAAAAACTATTATGTGTATCTCTGAATTAATTTTTTGACGTCCAACGTTAATTTGATACATATGTGATAGCCAATACAAATTATTCAACTATGCAGTTAGAGGTAAAATAACTGAATACGAAACCCGATATTTTTTATTGAAACAAATTGTATGATATTTTTACATTATTTTAATAATTTTTTTCAAATGAAATGACGTATCAATCAACATTTAAAAATATTAGTTGAGCATTTATTTGTAATTTCTTTTCACTGCATTAATTTAATTTTCGCATAAGTAACAAATATTTTCAACTTGAACGCTTCTTCCAATATTCATACTTAGATAGAATACTCTAACAATTTAAACAATTATCCTTCCCACAGCAATTTGGGCCCAGTCATTTCCATCTCCAGAGTATAATGTAATAGCCTACATAAATTAAGTTCAGCGCTGACGTCATCCGAATCGAGTGAATTATGGGCTGACATGTAAACCTCTTGTAGGTTATATGTCTGCCAACAGCTTCCTGAAATATCCAATCCCATTCAATTCCGAATGAAATAAAATGAATATCTATTTTATACACAGAACATGGAAATTTCCTTTACAGATATATTTAAAATCTTTTCCTTTACTACAAGACTTGCTTCACGAAATATCAATCAATATATTATTACTTTACCATTTTTACGTTATTTATGAAGATAAAGAGATTTTTTATTTTTCTTTATATTCTCTCTCTTTTTAGTTTGTATTTTTTATTATTATTTTGATGTGCTGTGACATTATAACTATTTATAGATTTCATGTGATAAGCTTACAGCTGTGCATTTTATCAAAATAATTATGGCTTTATCATTTTATAATGAAAATATTGTAAAACTTACTAATATAAATAATTAATATATTTGGTTTAATTATATGAAATTTTTACTATAGCTGCCCTTTTAGTTTCATTTACTATTTTTAAAATGGTATAGTTTTATTGCTAGCAGGAAACAAGCTAGGTACTTAAAACAGGAGAGAATATGTATTGTGTACCTTTTCTACACAGCTATATATAGATAAGCAAATGTTCCTTTAAGCATAGTTCTGGCGATGGCGTGAGCCGAAATAGCTATCAACCATATTTTTTAAAAATAATTTTGTAAGTAATAAATTATTTCACAGAATTTTTTTAAATTTGACTAATTAAGTATCTCTCACGTTCTTTAAGGGTCATTATTTCACGTTTGATACGTACTGTCTTTTCTTACTTAACTTCAAGTGAATTAAGTGTGATTTTTTGAACAAACATAACGATGCTTGATTCGTGTAGTTTCTTATTAGAGAGGTTGTTACCAATAATATTAAAGATTGTACAGGTGATTGTTTTTAAACATTCAGAAAAGTGATAAGACGTATAAGCATCAAAGTTTATTGAAGCTTTAATATAAATAAAGAAAGGTGTTGTTTACGCAATGATTAGCAATCCACGATGAAATCAGTTCAAGTGAATATTATATGAATTTATGTATACACAAATATTTTTACATTACAACATGAATTAAGCCTGTTTTTCATGCACAATATTAAACCAACATTGGGAGAAGAAACCGTTAAAAAATTTGTGGGAAATTTTAAATACACCCAGTCCTTTTTTTATACGATTTTTTAAGACGGCATCGTTACATTTTTTTACGCGCTTCACTCGTTTTTACGCGATTTTATACCCAAATTTGTTTTAAAGAAGAAATTTATATATGATGCTAGGCATGTACGTTTCACTATTTTTTTAAATAAAAAAAATATGTGTATTTTTAAAACTTAATTCATATAATTGAAAAAATTATATTGTTATAGTCTCATTATATTTTTATAAGCAATAAAGACATGATATATATAAATATATATTTTTTTTGCACGAATTTTAAAGAGCAAATTTTGGTTTTTCATATGTTTCTGGTACTTTTTCACGCGATATTTTAATTTTTGGAACCAATTTATCAAATCATATGAATGTTGCGATTTTTTACGCGATTTTCTTTACGCGCCGTTTTCTGGAATCAATGTATCGCGTAAAAAAAAGGACAACAATCTAATAACATCAATAATTTATTTCAACGCCGTATTGCAAGCAATATAACATTTACCGAGTATTGTGACACCTATGTTTGACGGTTATGATATCGTGCAATGTGCCAGTTAACAATTAACCGGTGTTTTAGTATTCATTCAGGCAAAAATGCATTCAATGCTAACCTACCCGTTGCACCGGAAAATGCAATCAATTTACGTGCGCACGCGAAGCCTTACGACCTAATCGTATGGTGGATTGTTAGTCCACGCGTTTATTAACCCTTATACGCTGACTAGGGTGGTAATAAAATAGCTTAAAATTTTACATTGAAAATTAATATGATTGGATAAACAAAAACAGTTAACGAACATATTACGAATATTGAAACGTTTACAAATAAATTTGAATACAAAATATTATAGTTTTATATATTCACTGATTTTTATGATTATGTTTTCTCAATACAGAGCATAAACGTAAAACTCTAAATAATAATTATTATCAAAAATTGACCATAAGTTAGTACCTCAATCTCTTTTTAAAGAACGTTTGGATAGAATGACTTAGAACAATTGTTCTCTTGGTATTTCTCTGCGTCTGGTTTTAAAAACATAACAAAAAATAGTACGAGAGAAATATAATAATAAAAACATTTAAATCTACAGGAAATTTAATACGGTCACAGTTGACCATGGTAGTGAAAAATGAGTTATGTCGAAACAGAAATCGCACGCAAAGAAATTATGTTTTACACGAAAAATCTTTTATTATTGTTAGACGTTTTTATCGTTCTTTATCCAGTTCTTTAATGAGCATTATTTTTATAACATTATCATCACAACCTTTTTAACATGACTAAGCAAAAAAATTAAATCGTTAACGAAACAGAATTATCCGTTAACCTTTGTGTCGCGAGAGCCATATTTCACAGAGAATCCGGACGCGGAAGCTGTCAACGGTAAAAGAAGTGGACAATCGGAATTATTTATCTGCTTGAACAAATAAATGAAAGAAGGGTAAATTAAATTGACAGAAAATATAAACAAGTTAAAAGGGAATTCTTTGGTACGTAATAATGACGTGCAATATAATAAATAACAACAGAAAAGTGATGCATACAGATATCAATTAAATATTAACCTAATCAAGACAGCTTTTGAAAAAAAACAACCAAGCAAGCTCGTGAAAAATCTACTTTAACACATTTAAAAATAGTATTCGCCTGAGCTCACTTTCGTCCACATGGAATATTTCGACATCCAAAACAATACATTTAAACGTTGTCAATGCTTTTACCAATGGCATCCCCATTGGCAGACTGGCTCTACACTTCGCAAGAACAAACAATTCATGTCCACGAATTTGCCATTAACAGTCTTGCATTATGTTATATACTCCTATCCCTCGATTTATACGGTACTTGTTTAACACGTTTTCGGCTTTACACGGATTTATAAAAAAAAATGTGGAAAATAACAGGCTATGATCAACAGAAACAATGTTTTCGCCAATCGTATATGTTTGTGCGCCCATGTGCTGCGGTATTCGTCCGGGCGAATCCATTTCTAGACGAATACAGTTGCATTCCACTGCACGTATGTCTCCTCCCGCCATTCGGCGTTTATCCTTGGCCACTTTGAACCGTTCACGAAGAAGAGATTAAAAGTGATTTGTGATAGTGATGAATGATAAAAACTCCACCGACCGTTGCAATATTTTTTAATGAATTTTTTGAATTCAATTTTTTTGTTCCTCTTTATATGCTTTATGTGTATTTAATTAATAAAAGTATATATATACTTTTAAATATTTTGTTTTATTTATTGATTTTAGAAAAGAACCAAATTATCCGTTTTTTGCGTACTTTTCAATTTACACGTTTTTCTCAG
Organism: Himalopsyche japonica; assembly: GCA_028555115.1. Classification (NCBI taxonomy): domain Eukaryota; kingdom Metazoa; phylum Arthropoda; class Insecta; order Trichoptera; family Rhyacophilidae; genus Himalopsyche; species Himalopsyche japonica. Next base: position 573,143 of record JAHFWJ010000146.1, read on the forward strand.
GAACCTATCTACCGTGTAAATCGAGGGATGTGTACAATAATTTTCTCGAAAGCTCGATACAAAACAGTTCTTATCAAATTGTAAAATTAGCATAAATGTACATTACATACATTGTTGGTGCCAAACTCTCTATAGTATCAAACCTTTCCGATTACTCGTTACTCTGGTTAAAGCTTCTAAGGCGTCTAGGGAGTTTCTACAGCCGTAGTTTTGTTGTGATGATTTCCCGTCCCATGTCGACGCGGTTTCTTTTCAGTTATCTCTCTCCTTTTATCCAACCGATAGACTTATTCCTGGCACTGGTGCCTTTCGTTCTGAGATGCACGAAAACGTAGTTACTAACACGGAAAAAACGTTTGCGAATACAATTTTCAGTGATTTCTCAACGGGATTTGTACAAATATATATATTATTTTCATGGCTTTTTTTGGGATACATTGTTTATGTTTTATCATATAAATGAACAGTTAACTTTTCTTGTATTTAAACTAAAGCTTTTTCTCTTATAATTTAAATCGAACAAAGTAAGTGAATTTATACATAAACATTTTTCGATTTTCTTACAGATGAAATAGTGACTTAATAGAATAATATAATCAACTCAGATCACGAATATACAAAAACAGCATTTCATCGAAGGAGTCTATTAGTGTTTAATATGTCGTTAAAATAATATCGCGAACGATTATATTTACGATCCGACAATGATACTAGAGAGTAACTCCTATAAATGTTTACAATTATGCATGTATTATATACATACGTATCCGTTTCTCTTTGCATTTCTGTACTCAATATATTAGTATTTTTTTAAAAACCAAACCATCAAATTATATGAAAGTAAGTTCTTTTTCTGAATCCAATGTTTTACATAGAAGAAGAATTGGGTGTGTGTAAAAATCAATTAATTTACACATTGTCTCTATAATATTTATTATTAACATACAGTATTTCGATATAAATAACCTAAATATCTATTGATTGAATTGGAATTTACTTGGTAGAATTCTTTTATAACACGGTGAAAAAATTTATAAAATAAATATTTTAAGGCCAATATTTAAACACATTGAAATTGCCGCCTATTTAATTTCATTTAAATTAAAATTTTTAATTTAATTGCTACCAGGAAATAAGCTAGGTTGTTAAAACAGAAGAGTAGATGTATTGTATTCCTTTTCTACACAGTTATATATAAATAAGTAAATGTATCTTTAAACATAGTTCTGATGATGGTTGAGTCGAAATATCTAGCAAATATATCTTTAAATTTTTGTAGAACTAAAATACATTGCAATTTTTTCACCATGTTATTATTAAATCATTTCAATATTAAATTGTTTAGCAACGATACATGCAAATATTTTTTTTAAGCATATATTTTAATCGATTTCTTGTTTATTTGATAGAACGTAAATCATATTCTAATTGTCTTTGGACAATTAGTAGTAATCTGCTATACGTGTTGGTATATGCTTAACATCAAGGAGTTTTCAGTCATGTATGAGACTTTAAATTAATCATTGCAATACGCATTATAGAAATATAATATATATGCAATAATTCAAATAAGCTTGGTGAAGTTTTTCGATAAATGGAAACATTCTACAAATAATCCATATAAATTAGTAAGCAGACCAAAAAACATCATGAAGAACTTTCAATATTAATTGCTACAATAATATGACATTGTGTCACAGTCGTTCAATGGTAGAATCTATGTATTTTTTTTAAATTTTAAATATTCATATTTGAAACATTTTTCAGTTTCCTCATCTGAGCTTTTAGACATAAATCAAAAATAATAAAGCACATTTTAAGTATGACAACTTTTTTTCCCACATGAACAATATATAATTCTATAATATGTATCTAAGAATAAAATTTGAATTGTGATAATAATAGTTCTTTTATGTAAAACAATATGTCAAATAACAATAGGACTTCGAAATTCATACAGAAAGTATTTCTGTGATCAATGTTTTAACCCACAATATTTATTAATTATTATGATAAAACAGAAATAACCAAGAATATTTGATTTTTATGATTTTCAACTCATTTTCATTACTCATATCAGAGAATGTATTGCACTCTAGAGTATTTTTCAAAGTACCAAAGTTATTTAAATATTGATTTAAATTGATGTTTCGGTTTAAATTTATTTTACCGAAATGCAGCAAGGAATAAAAGAATTTGATCCGATACTAAATTTATAATACAGTTCTACAAAGAATATAGTGTAATAAAATTTCCTCAAATGGAAAAGTTTAAGTGGCACTGTCATCAAAATTGGCGCTTTACCCCGAGGCACCGGTTTATAGATAAGTGCATTTTCCATTCAATTTGGCGCCACGACGCTAGATTTTCCCGCCGACGCGCGTCGCTCGGCGTCTTTTCAAAGCGATGCGAAACGATAGGAAAACTTTCAAAGCCTGCAGCTACTTATTGGAGGCCTTTTCAAAGTTATTGCCACGCGTCAGAACGTATCTGCTTACACAGCGTCAAAATTATAATTGGATTCAATACCGGGATTGTTGTTCAAGGTTACACGAGTTTAGTATGAATATAAATAAGGTTCGATATATATATATGAAAAAATAATAATTATAAAAAATCATTGTAACATTTGTGATAGAATTTTAATGCGTTGTTAATTAGTCGAATTTTTTTAGTAGCAAAATACTTAATTTTTTTTTATATAATTTATAATATTGACTGAATGTGCTTTAAGGAATTTCAATATCAAATTTGATTTTTTAAGACTTTGTACGATTCCACATGTTTTTTCACTAACAAACTGGGTTTCGCCTTTTGGCATCTTCAGGCATTCTACCACACGGATGCGACAGAACTGATTAAGCCCGGGTCGTTAGTGGCAAAACATGTAGAATCGCATAAAGTTTTAACAATTCAAATTAAATTTGTTGACAATAAAATTTCGTACGATATAAAAAACAGCTCATGTTAATTGTGTAGCTGAAAAAGTAATAGTTGAAATTTTTTTTTTGCTGGCATTGTGAAGTTTCTTCTACAAATCTTCACGGGTGATATAAAAACTATAAAAAAAATATTTTTTAATGATAATTTGTTTTAGCAATTAATTGAAGTACAAAATAAAAAAATCTATTTAATTATAGATATTATCCAATATGTTTACATCTGTCAGAATCTCTACTTATAATATTTTTACTAACGTGACTATGACAGATAAATGAAGCTAAAATATGAATAATTATTCACTTTCGTAACGTTTCGCGATTTTATGAAAAGAATGATCAATTCATTAAACTTTCTGTGTTATAATATGAACTCGTGGACACCATTGTCTAAGACACTGATTATTCAGTTAAGACATCGAATTTATGCAAAATATCAATATAAATTCTTTTTTACGACTCCTGCTTATAGGATAAATAAAAAAATATATATCTTGGTGTTCTTAATCCAGCCAAGCATGAGACGTTTTTCGAAAAATGGTGTTGTTTGACTTGAGAAATAAGTAAATGAAAAACCTTCCATAGAGAAAAATCGGAAGTCAAACAATATTATTCCAAAACTACGTCACTATGGATCACCATTTTTTCTAAAAAAAACCATACCGAAAAATTGGATTTTGTGATATATTTTATGAAATATTTAGTTATATAGTTTATGTTGAAAAAACTGCCGGCATAAGGCTTACGTATAATACAATGAGGTTTGTGATGTGACTCAAAAGCTTGTAGACATAACCACATTACCGCGTATCGATATCTTAGTACTATTAAAAGAAATCCACAATAATTACAATATCTTGTCTGCGGTGATGGAGGTAAAACATAATAAATGTTTTTTTTAAATATGAATGATAGGTTATATTGCTTAGAAAATCTTAATTATTTAAAAAAAAAAATTGATTGAATTTATGATATCTACCAAAGGTGCATGATGAAATTTCAATATCAAATTTGAATTCTTGACACTTTATACGATTCAACACATTTTTAGGCTTTCTATCACATAGATGCAACAGAATAAAGTTGTTTATTTGGATCGTAGCGTTACGGTCTGTGTTTTTTCTTTGTAATTAACTCCTTAGGTATGTAACCGATGGTAACTGTTAAACGTGTGTCAGTTCTGTTGCATCCGTGTGATAGAATTTCTGATGATGCCGAAAGGCGATACCGTGTCGCTAGAGACAAAACATGTGGAATCGTACAAAGTTTCAGAAAATCACATTTAAAAAATTGATTATGTTTGAAATTACTTTTCAATATTAAATGTTTTTTATAATATAGACTAAATATAAATTAACATATCGTTAGATTATTGAAAAGAAAATACTTAATCAATGCCTCTTTATAAAATATAATACGTTATATCACTCACTTAGCACCACAAATACCGTGGTCGATTGAAATGGACTTATAATCTAAAGCCGAAATCTAATATACCGTCTTTTGTCAGAATCCGTTATCCGTCACGCCTTACTTTATCACAAAAAAAAATATCTAGTGCATTTAACAAATTCTTGGGTATTTTTCAATCATCAATTAAGTTATCAATTGTTTATGTCAGAATCGCGAAACGCCTTATTAAAATTCATCCCAAACACCCGGCAACAAGGGGTTGACAGATCACAAAGTTCCAACTGATCAACATTTTTTTCGTTCTATATTAAATATTTAAAAATACTGGATTTCTTCACGAAATGTGTATTTTTATTTTTTTAAGCTATATTCAACATGTCCTTTTTCATCAAATAAATGTTACGTATACAAAACATCATACTTAAAAATCAAATACTTTACACTCAAATGTTAGACTGATAACAAAACTAAGGTAAGAAATATGTGTGGAAAATACCTTTTCAATTCGATTTGTGTTTTTGCGAAATTTTCTTTAACAGAATTTGGATGATTTTTGTAGACACCCGATCCCTACGATAAAATTTCAATTGAAATGCTCTTTTTTGGTAACCTGTATTGTTTTCAGTCCGACAAATAATGTGCCAATATATAAATGAGTTCTAATTACTTTCGATAAAAGTTTGTATACTAAAACTATTGTTGAATCATTTGCATGCTTAAAACTTTGATGTTTTAGTGTCGTTGAAATGTTTAACTAATATAGTTTAATACATAAAATGTGCATTTGAAAACAAATTTTCATCTATATTTTTGTTTATCAAATAGAATATGTATGAATATTGTTGCACGAATAGGTCAATGAGAAGGTTTGGTAATTGTTTAAAAATGTTCTAACTGCATATAATGTATATTAAAATATATAGATTTTGGTTTTATTGTATAGTAATTGATTTTATTGTAAATAAATTGATAACTTGAATCAATCTGCAATGCCATATATTGTAAAATGTATAAATGACAATTCAGCAGGTAATTAAAAGGTGTTTTGGTTTTTTAGAACAAAAAAAGAATAAATAAAATGGTATAAATAATAATTCGAATGAGAATTAAACTGTGTAAATTAATTTGACGTAACCGTTAAAATTTTTAACCAAAAAAATGAATACTGCCACTCATTTCATTTCGCTTTTTTCTTACAAAAACTGTCAAGAAATTAGAAGTTATTTTTTAAACAATAAATCACATTTTTATGGTACTTATGTCCACAATATATTTTAGAATCAAGACCGGTTTCGTTCATCGCAAATATTATCAACTGATAAAATACAAATTACAAGCAAGCATTTGTACAGAAATTTTAGTTAAAGGTAGCAGGTACACAAAACTTAATTTTTCTAATGAATTCATCATGATTATTCAGAGCTCTTAATAGATTATCGATTTACCTTAATTGTGTTTGAAAATTATTAATAAGTAATTTTTAGCATTTAATTTTTCAATTAACTCGCATTTTTCGTATTAATATTAAATGATTTCCTTTAAATTGTTTTCTTAGTTCTTGAACACGAAATTTTGCATAAATAGACTTTCTTTTAAATTGTATGCTATCAGTTGATAATGATCGCGATGAGCGAAATCGGTCCTGATCAATAAATATTGTGTGGAAATGAGTACTAAAAGACGAAGTTTTATTATTTAAAATATCATGCCTTTCCATCAAGAAGTGACAGTAAGCACCTTAAAAGTGACATTAATAGTTAAGATTAAGCAATATAGGTAGTATTATACAAAGGCTTACTACAGTTATGTAGTAAATTAGGTTTTTTGGCAAAAATTTACTACATCCTACTACTAAAATATAAATATAGCAAACTTCTTCCATACTGACAATTTATATATATATATTTTTTAATGTATACAAAAAGACTTTTTTAATACACGAAAAATGTATTTTCTTTAGAACGATCCTAACATAAATTATGTATTCACTCCTTTCGTATAACACAAATAAATAAATCGGAAACAATTTTCCAAGAATAATATTAGAAATAAAAAGGCATAATATATTAAATTCTTCAAAACTTTTTGGATAAAAAGTCATTTGACAAACCTTTTAATTAAAAATATAATTTTCAGTTTCTTTCAGAAATGTGTTTTTAAGCTTCTTAAAATCGTAAAAAATAACCTAACCATTTACAATAAAAAAAATCCAGTATAGTTCGTTTCAGTATATAAAATAATAAAATTTCCATATAATCTGGTGCCGGCCTTCGTATGATTTTTATAGCTTGCCAAAAGAGCTCTTTATTTCGTGTCTATTTTATCATATATTTTTGGAATAAAATGAAACTTCGGATGACAGCTGGATTATTCAAATTTTAACGGTCGTAAATTTGGATTTGTTTTGACAAATAATATAGCTAAATGTGTCAAATTTTATAAATTAATCATAATGGATGTGTGAAAATTCAAATATTTTTTTAAAGGTAATTTATCAAGAAAGTTTATGTTTTTGAAAATAATTATTTGACGTTAATACTGACTGAATTGCAATTAGGTAGATAAAATAAAGTATGGTATTTAAAGCAACGTAAATATGTTTCGATTTGTTTTAATTGTATATTCTATTGTATATACTTCTACTCGTGATATCATCAAAAACAAAATTCGGTTGTCTATTAAAGTATTTCGGATTTAAACTTCAGTTTGATTCTGTCACTCTAGAAAACAGTAGAGCTACAGTATGATGTTCGTGTTTACTATACAAATAATAATTGAGACATAGTGTGTCAGCCATATTCTTGAATAAAGATTTGGAATATGTAAAAACAAATTATTTAATTATTAATATAAAAGGTTATACGCTCACTGCAATCAAACTGCGTTGGACGTTTTGTATAGACACGAAATGGTCGATTCTATTCGTTAAACGTCACATTTATCACACATTAAAATTCTGTTATTTCAAAATATATCATTTAGCGAGATATCAAATACCAAAATCAATTGAGAAAAAAATATATCTACAATACGTATCCTCACCGCTCGAAAGCTGAAATGAATCAGTCAGTGGATGTGAAATAATTGATTAACACGTTGAAAAAATAGCAAAGTATTTTAGTTCTCCAAAACTATTTTTAAAAAATATAGTTGATAGCAATTTCGTACACAATACATCTTCTCTCCTGTTTTAACGGCCTAGCTTGTTTCTTTCTTGCAAAAAAACTAAATTTTTATGTAGAAAATTGTGCCTTTTCTACACAGCTATACGTAGATAAGTATAGTTCTGACGATGGTGAGCCGAAATAGCTATCAACTATATTTTTTTTAAATAATTTTGTAGAAGTAAAATACATTGCTATTTTTTCCACGGTGTTATAATGGAGTTCTACCAAGTGAATGCCAATTCAATCAATGATTTATTATGTATTGTTTCATACTCGTTACACTGATACAAATTTTTTTATACAAGTCGTTTATGTTTTAAACTGAATTTCTGAGTTGTGAAAAATTTCTTGCAAAATGTCGTAGGTCTTGTACTTGTTGTATGTAATAATAGAATGTTCTTTTTAGATATCGTAACGCGCCCAAGCTCGAAAGACTAAATTCTAATTTAATTACCATTCTTGTTATGTTTTTGAGTTGCATCTGAATGTTTCCTAATGGTGTGTCCACAGTATATCCTTCTACTACGAGTTCTCTAAGGAGCAGGACTACATCTGCACTACTCCTGATGACTCAGGAATGCACCTCTGCAATAACTTTCCCGCCTTTCGGTATGGAGCTCTCGCCTGCAACGGATCAGCTGTGCCATATTCGTCCAACTCTCCCACGAATGTGTCTTGCGTGAACTGGAACCAGTACTACACGAATTGCACGCAGCGTGGCTCGAATCCTTTCCAAGGGACAATTAGCTTCGACAATATTGGCCTAGCTTGGGTTGCTATATTTTTGGTAAGAACTTTTAAGCTTTATGTTAAAATTCATTATAAAAGGATATTTGAGACAATTAATTTACCACGGTGTAAAAATAGCAATGTATTTTAGTTCTACAAAATTATTTTTAAAAAATATAGTTGATAGCTATTTCGGCTCACGCCATCGTCAGAACGACAGAAGCGGTATTTATAAAATGTTCTGTGGATCATGTTTATCCGTTTACATCGGACAGACATATAAGATCATCATTTAATAGTAAAAAAAAAATTCACAATTCGCTAATCACATAATATAAATTCAAGCTCAGCGCCTAAGTGTTTGCATCTTTGCAGTAAGGGTCGTAGGATGACCACTTTGGAGCAGATGGAAATCAATAGACATCAAATATCACAAAGGATTCTTAGAGAACAAACTAATATATTGTTGAGCCCATCAATTGAACCGCTCCACGGGGGGGAAGGGGTCTTAATAAAAGTAAACGTAATTCAACTGAGAATTAACCAAAAGCTCTGCAAATTTTTTAATAAGACATATTTTCACATTTTTCTTTACCTGTCAGTAAACAAATAAACTTCATTATTATTTGTTGTAGAACCCTTCCAAAAATGACTCATTAACAAGATTAATTGTTAACACTGTGAAAAAATAGCAATGTATTTTCTAGAACTAAAACACATTGCTATTTTTAACCGTGCTATAACGGAGTTCTTCAAAGTTAATGCTGATTCGATCAATAAATTAAACGTTTATGAAAATTATCACAAACAATTATGTTAATTATTACTAGATCAATATTATTAAATTTTTTTCAGCTGCCAATTAATTCTTGCCTTGGGGTATGTGTTTCCCTGTCACTATACATTTGGTATATAGACGATGCTAACTGTTTATCGTGCGTCATTTCTGTTGTATCCATGTGATAGAATGCCTGAAGATGAAGAAAGGCGAAACCCGGTTCATTAGTGACAAAACATGTGGAATCATACAATTCGAATTTAAATCAACTTCAAATTATACATATATGGATATGTTTCTTGATTATAACATATTTGAGGTTGAATTAATACAATTTCTATCGAAGTTAAAATATATTGCAAAAACATCATATCCATTATTAAAAATCAAACCTTTTCACTACTTTTAAGAAACTGCAGATAAAAGTCTTATCATTATAAAAACCAGAACAAAAAATATTACAACTAACCACTATTCCTAACAAGTCATGATAATTAACTATTTTAAGCTTTCGAAAGATGAATGTTATCTGGCTTTTTCTCTGCAGCAGTAGGAATAATTATTTACTCGAGATACAAAACTTTTTTAATAAATTATTCCGAATTAAAGTAGATTAGCGGAGTCTCTTAAACAAAATAATAGACATCTGCGAAAAGGCATGCTAATTTTACCAAGTTGTTAATTACGTTGTAATATCTCTGAATTACCGCAAAACATCGCGAAACTTTGCTAAAGTTACGACATAGCTTGATGTTTCGCTTAGACACGATAAAAAGGTTTGTGATAAAAGCTCGCTTAGACATAATTAGCATTTGATTATAATTTCTATACTAACGCTAATTAGGCTGTTTGAAAGTTCTGATAACTTTTGATCTATTCTACTACATTCATAATTATCTTATTCAGTCTTCGAATCCGATAGCGAAGTTGTCTTCGTATCGGTTGAAGTTGATTGATGAATTTCCGATGTAAATAGAAATTGTATAGACGTCTTCATTACGAAAAGCGTAAATTAACAAGTTTTCTCTCCTCGATAAATATTATATTTATTTTAATATTGCTTTACATAACAAAAAAAATAATTAATGAATATCTCTTTTCATATTTAAACAGATACTATTTTATTTATTATATCGACTGAGGATGCTTGGTGGAGTTTTAATATCAAATTTGATTCGTCAGTTCTGTTGCATCCGTATGATAGAAAGCTTCAAGATGCCGAAAGGCGAATCCCGAGTCGTTAGTGACAAAACATGTGGATTCGTACAAAGTCTTAACGATTCAAATTAGATACAATTTGTTACAACCACATTTTAATACAGTAACCACAGTAGTTAAAATTATAGTAGAGATCAGAAAAGGCCTTGCTAAACGCGACATTTTTATTAATGTATACTTTGTATGTTTATATTTTGATTTCTGTCGTCTTCGAAGCAATTTTTTGTATACCCTTATAGGCTCTGCCTAGATCTATATTTCATAAGATGATAATGCAACCAATGACTAAAACCGGCACTGATAAATGAAAAATAAAAATTCAAAACCTTTACTAAATAAATTACATTTTATTTTTTAGGCATATATAGTGTATTTCGAACAATAATTTAAACTCGACTGTTAGAAAGATGTAGTACTCGAATATTTTACTAGCTTGACACTATAAATTGATTATTTATCCTTGCAAAGCACTTTATATTCCTATACGCTTCAAAAAAAGAGGGATAAAGCAACAAAGTAATAATTTTGTTTTGATAAACTCCATTATGAGTACATATGCTCTACATTAAGATTGACTATTTATAAAAAACTCATGTAACACTAAATTAACTGACATTGATGTTATTTTTTTACCTTTAAAAAGTAAAACATATCACTCTAATGAGAATAAATATTCAGGTATTAATAATGTTATATTCAATTTGAATTGTATTTTCGTTGATACGGCACGCTATAATTTCTTTACTGTAGTCACGAAATAAGTATATTTATAATAAAAAATAGAAGTCAAAGGGTTTGACAGTTAGCTAGTCTCGCTGTAATTATGTGTCAAAAACAGCTGTCGCGGGTCTTCCATCTTGATATTCACATATCAGCAATTAATTTCGCTACAGTTGGCAACACTATCCACAATGCTGTTGTCTTATTAAGATAGATGGCACCAGTTTACCAAACAAATATCTATAGAAAGACATTATGACAAATCTATTGGTGTACTTTGATATTCAATCAAAATATATTATATTTGCTAATGATGATTGATATACTACAATTTATATTACTTACCTATTATCAAATTACTGTTGGGAAGAAATATTGTGGTCAAATTGAATGTTACGAAAAACACTTTTCTCTTTATTTGTGTTTACTATTTTGGATGTATCGGAACGGCTACTGTGAATGTAAAATTTTGGACAATGTCCTCATTTTAAATAGTATTCATGCAACTTTGTAAGCATTCGACTTAACTTTCAATCAAGTTGTCAGATTTTTAATTATTTTATATTTACGTATTTAAAATCTTATTGTAGTATTTAATATTTACTTTTACAAAATCTCTGCGACATTATTAAAATACAAATCACTTACGAAGTTTTGTTGATGAATTATCCATTTTTAAGTTTAAAAAACTTCGAATAACTTCTGTACACTTTTAATTTAAAAAACGGTGAGTTGTAAATTGCTTGTTGTACCCGTCGACAAATTTAATTGTTTTCTCAATAATTTTAAGTGAATAAAAGTGTTTTTTTCTATATTGAAGCAAAAAATCAATTTCTCATCCCTAAATCATCAATACTTTTGGATTATTTTTTTAACAGGTAATATCCTTAGAAGGCTGGACAGATATTATGTACTACGTCCAGGACGCTCACAGCTTTTGGGACTGGATATATTTTGTGCTCCTTATTGTGGTAAGTAAAAAATTCAAATTAAATACATCAGCTATTTTTTCACCATGTTATAATGAAGTTCTACCAAGTAAATGACACTCTCGTAAAATAGCTTTGGTGACGAATGCATTGTAATCGTTTTTTTGATTACTTTTGTCTTGCTGATCGGTTGAATTTCGGTTCTCAAATTGAAAAGATTAAATCCCGGATTGTTTGAATACAGTCATACCAATACAATAAAAATATACGTGCACAGTATTACTTTCTTTTACGTATATAAAGCATCAATATTAATGTCTGCAGTGTTACCAACGTGATGGTTGAAAATACCCCAGCAAGTGTTGCGGGAAATCGTGGCGGAAAATTTTATCTCTCTCGTGAAAAGCATCTGTGTTGCATTTCACACGGCAACACTTTGTTGCGTGACATTTCGATGTGAAATATTATGTTCTAATAAACTCATTTATCGTTTCATAATTAAATTTAAAATTGCGTTTTCTTTCCTTTGCTAACATGTGCTACTATTTAAACTTTATTATATGATAGTTACTTATTATATTAATATAAATATATAAATTACCAATTTCTCGTGTCATTTGTACAATTTTTTTTAAGTTGTAAAATTTAGAAGAGACATTTGTTTAAATTTGTACTAGGCAAATGATATGACGTACCAACTGTTTATGTACTATACTAATAAACATATTTTTCGTTAAAATTTTACCGTGATCATTCAAATAATTACAAGAATGAAATTCTTTGGTTTTATTTTCCACCTTATTTTAAAAATACTTTTTTTTATTGCTAAGGATTTGTAGAATGACTCTATCATAATTGATGACTCGAAAAGCAGTTGCAGCGAGCTAGTTACATGTGTCAAATAAGGACTAAAAAAAGTGTTTTTATTACATAAAATATCACGCCTTTCCATCAAGAAGTGAAAGTTAACACCTTGAAAAATATATATTTGTCTATGTGAAAAAATAATGTAAATATTCATATAAACTATCTTTGATATAATTTATTTTGTATGAACTTTAAGCCTTGTATAATACAGATTGGTATTGCACGAGGTTTTTGTGGAACTATATAACCGTGTTATACGAGGCCTATATGTAGTTGGAAAACATTAAAATCAAATTATAGAAGAAATTCCAAGAAAAAGTGAGTAAGTTAAACTTTCATATAGTATCGCTGGTACTGAACGAATGTTTCGTTGCGTCCTAAAGTGCAATCATTAATTCAAATAATCTCCGCATGACAGCCATTTGAAAAAAGAATTTACCTTTTGTTTGCCGCTCAACGCCGTGACGTCACCCTTTGACAGCCAATGGAGCGCCGTTAATCTCCCGCGCTGTCAACTAAACTCAGCCGGCGATGTCTGCTTTATTTATTTTTGAACACGGCAACACTCTTTTTTTGGACATGGCGATACACAAACGATCGACATTAATCGACGGAAAACAAAGTAAAAAATATATACGCCCAGTCATAACTATTTCAAATTTTAGAGTGCTTTATGCTTCGCTATTCAATTCTTAAAGTATCGTACTTGTAGAGGATGCAACTTATTTTGTTTTTTTTTATACAGTAGAACTTCGATTATCCGGATTGGTCACAACAAATAAAAATATTACGAATTTGCGATACACTTGGCGAATTGCGTCCACTGTGTACGAACGTAATGGTATACAATCTTAAAATTTTTATATTTTCATTTGTTTTTATGTGCAATTGTTCCAACAAGTCCTGTGTAAAATATGGGTCAGTAATCGTCCAAATTCCATACGCATTGAACGTTTCTATAAAAATTGACCACGATTTCAATATTTATTCAAGCGATCCTGGATTCCAAATTTTGAATGATGAGGTAATAATTAAAGGAATATCTGCCTCAGATGAACAAGATCAAGAACACGAAGGAGAGATTTGTGAGAGGTCTTTTTAGTCTTTAGATGTCGCCATGAAGTACTGTGAGAGTCAATTTGCAATTTAGGTCAACTCTAGAAATAGTCTTGAAAGTATTGACGATTTGACAGCATAAATCGATAATTGATTTTTTCAATAGTTCATAATTTGATATTAAAGCTATTCATTAATCTAGAATAATTAAGAGATAAAAATGATTAATACTGAATACTCGTTCGTTCCTGTCAATTATGATTTTTCGATTATCCATATTTGACTTTATCCGGACTATCTTCATCCCCAATTAGTCCGGATAATCGAGGTTTTACTGTATAAAGTTTGGGCTTAATATTCTTCAAATAAGAAACCAAAATGCTTTTCTCGTTAAAATAATTTAAAAATATAAAACATTGATCACAATTTTGCTGTTGTTTTTTTGTTCTGGTAACATTGTATTTTGACACGGTGAAAAAAATAACAATATATTTTAGTTCTACAATTTTTTTTTTTAAGATATAGTTGATAACTATTTCGGCTCACGCCATTGTCAGAGCTATGCTTAAACTAACATTTGCTTATATATAAATAGCTGTGTAGAAAAGGTACACAATACATCTTCTCTCCTGTTTTAATGACCTAGCTTGTTTCCTGTTCGCAATAAAACTAACAATTGTAAATGAAGCTAATAAGGCGGCTATATCAATAAGTTTACATATGGCACGGAAATGGTCCATTGCACAAACAAAGAGTCATCAGTCAGAGGAGTCAATAATGGAGACTGACATATATAAGTTTGTTTGTTAAGAATCCTTTGTGATAGTTGATATCTATTGATCTCCAGCTGTTCCAAAGCCGTCATCCTGCGACCCTTACTACAAAGATGCAAACACATAGGCGCTGAGTTTGAATTAGGTCGCTAAAACAGGAGAGATGATGTATTGTGTACCTTTTGTATACAGCTATGTATAGCTAAGCAAATGTTAGTTTTAGCATAGTTCTGACAATGGCGTGAGCCGAAATAGCTATCAACTATATTTTTAGAAATAGTTTTGTAGAACTAAAATACATTGCTATTTTTTTCACCGTGATATAATGGAGTTCTACCAAGTTAATGCCAATTCAATCAATAGTGTATTTTGAATTAAAAATGTACGATGTTCCTTCCGCAGATTGGATCCTTCTTCATGATCAACCTCTGCCTTGTCGTCATAGCAACACAGTTTGCGGAGACCAAGAAGCGTGAGATGGAAAGGATGCGTCAGGAGCGGGCTAGGTTCACCTCCACTTCGACCCTGGCTTCGTCGACTAACAACAGTGAACCGGCAACCTGCTACGCTGAGATAGTCAAATACATCGCACATCTATGGAGAAGATTCAATAGGAGGCTAGCCAAGAAGATCAGGTACATACCATTTCGAGGACAAACCACGGTGCAGCTAAATATTAACTATCCAAAATTGACTAACTTTTTGTTGGCTCCGTTACACTTGTACATACAGATTCAAATTCATTTTTCTAATCACTTAGTCTCACGTTCACAACGGCCTAACTAAAAAACGCAAATTTGTTGTTTGACGGCAATAAAGTTATTGTTTTATTACATGATGAAAAAAATAGCAATGTATTTTACTTCTACAATTTTTTTTTTAGTTGATAGCTTTTTCGGCTCACGCTATCGTCAGAATAGATAGTTCTAAAAAAGTTTTGTAGAAGTAAAATACATTGCTATTTTTTTTTCACCGTGTTATAATGGAGCTCGACCAAGTATCTGAATTCATGTTTATTTTAAAATAACATAATATTACTATATATTTTCAAACACATTCTCAAATATTTATGACTAAAAAGAGTCTAAAATAATATTTAAAAAAATGATAATTATAACTTTCAATGTTCATTTCTAATATACATTGTATATTATACATTCAACTGTATCTGGAAAACAGTTCAATGTGCGTGATGGCGCCTTTAAGCTTTTATTAACAATATGATGATAGTGTTACAAAAACCGGGTCAATTCAAAACATGCATTTTCGTAGTTAGGCCCACGTGATACAAAAATCCGAAGAGATAATTAATGGTCCAAAAACCAATGCATATATTATATGTAAAATTGTACCAACTTTTTGTTCTTCAACACCGCTGAAAATTTCGAATGTATATTACACACTTTTATTTTATTATAGCACAGACGAAATTCTGCTTTTTTAATTCGTTTAATTTTCTTGTGAAATATACGCAAGTAATAAGTTATTTTATATCCGTAGCACACCTTGTCGTGCTACCATAAGTTGAGTATGAAAATACGTTCTTATTGCTTTACAAATTTAGTATCCATATAAATATTAGAGTCATCAAGACAATAACAGCTGTCGGCCTTTGTAGCGTAGTGGTAAAAATGAACATCAACAATCAGCTTGTCTCACGTTTGACCCCAAATACTAAAATTAGAAATATTTTTTTTTTATTTGAGAACTAGGATATTTTTTTTCACGATTTCGTGGATTTTATCAAACTGTTTGTAATAATTTCAGTATAATTAATGATATTAATTTTTATTTATTGAAACATTATGTGATTCTAAATTTTTTGTGAGTAACAAGCGAGAATTGACCTTTTGTTGCATCCGTGTGATAGAATGCCTAAAGTAGCGGTCGGGGAACCGGGGTAAAAGTGAAATTTTCGGGGGTAACAAGGAATTATTATTTTCGGCTTAAACTAATTCAATCAAAAATGTTTAATTTGATTTTACATTGAATGTTTAATTTTAATTTGAATGAAAAATTTAATTTGAATTGACATTGTCTCCTTTTCAACATTAGAGGGTAATATCGACTTATTGCAAAAATATTTTGGGGTAATGGTTAAAAAAGTTCCACGACCGCTGGCCTAAAGGTAGCAAAAAGCGAAACCCGAGTCGTTAATGACAAATCATTTGAAATCGTACAAAGATTCAAGAATTCATATTTAATTTGAGTATATTGTTAGCCACCGATATATAGTTTATCACTTTTAAACATATTTCAATTCCTCTTTACAAATAACTAGTTATATATTTTTATTTCTATGCAAACAAAAATTTTGTTGCAATCTTCGTTGTGTGCGTGCGTTTGAAACTTTATTTAGTTTCACTGATACACGACAAAATATTGCACTGTTTTTATTCATAGATTTGGCAATAATTAGCTTGATTTTTATTCATAAATTATTTATTATTAAATAGACTTTTTTATTAGTTATAGTAGTCGCAACTGTTGGGCTATCCTATCACGTGTCTTTGATCCTGAGATTTCGGGAATTTATACTTTATAATCCTGGATTAGACAGTCATTGAACGTAATTTCATGTTTTAAGGTGTAATTTTTTAAATATTGCCAGGACGAAAAATTACACATGTGTTAATTCCAAATGTCATTTAGAATGGCAACATCTACAATATATTTTGTTTTATATTGTTTTGGTTTTCCATTGAGTATAAGGCAGTCATTTAAAGAGATAGAAAAAATACGAATAAATCTTTAATGATCAAAAGAGTGGCATATATTATTTTGTTTATAAAAGCTATGTAGAAAATCAAAACAATGGTCTATGCTCAATCATAGACAAAGCGAAACATTTTGATCAAGTATTATAGATCTAAAAATATACA
Source organism: Himalopsyche japonica (assembly GCA_028555115.1). NCBI lineage: Eukaryota > Metazoa > Arthropoda > Insecta > Trichoptera > Rhyacophilidae > Himalopsyche > Himalopsyche japonica. The sequence continues at coordinate 590,614 of JAHFWJ010000146.1, forward strand.
TCATAAAAATTAATTAATTCCAAAATTTATCACACAAATACTTATAAATGATTTTTTGAAACCCATTGTGATAGAAAACCATAATGACGAAAATACACCAATTTAAAAATAGTTGTAATAAAATCAAATTTTGTTTCGCAAAGGTTCTATTTTTAAATTGAATTTGCTATTCGTTCAGTTTTCCCAGTACATAAATCCTGAAATTCGGTACTGAATAATAAATTATACATCACGTTTAGAAAAGTAATCGTATATTATGCTTGCCTCTGCATCTCATAGGCTTATTTTCCCGTGACAAGATTTCAAAAAAATTAACGCCATGTTTTGCGACATAAAATGCTGTTTTATTTTGGAAATATTTTTTTTATTTTCTAAGAAAGGTCGGTAAGGCCTTTTGGTGTGAATCTACGCCTCATCTTATTTTTCTTTCTCGTTATTTGTGTTTAACATTTAAAATGGGGAGTGAGGCAGGCGTTTTCATTTACAGCTTTCACATTTATCCGTTGAATATCGACGAAATATTTAGCGAAGATCTTTAATGACAACGTCTGCTCGTTTCGTACGCGCAAATTCTCTTTCCAATTGTACTTCCGAGGCTTTATATAATATAAATAAAATCAAGTGTCCATTTTTCGCCATTCCCCTCGAGCGTGCTGGCAAAGAAAATTCTATTTGACAATTTCTACGAAACGCAAAATTCAAATATACCATCTACAATAATAATCATTATATTAACTTACTGAAATCATATTACAAATTTTACTTTATACAACAGATATATTGAAATCTTTTGAGGGGTTTAACGAAAAACCATTTTCTATCATTTTTCAAAAAAAATATTTAATTGTAACGTGGAGTATCATTGAATAAATTCCACTTAAATAATTTAAATAAAATTAATTGTAAATACAAAAAAATACAGCACTAGACCGTAACACCTTATATCAGAGTTCCGCAACCTTTTCTCACCTACAACACACCAAAATTTTTCATAGAATTCCACGGCACACCAAAAGCTAAAATATATAGGTATTTAATTATTACACAAAATTTTCAATTAATTTTAAATTAAAAACATAAAGAAAAATTTTAATGTCAAATAAATTTATTTTACCGCGGCACACCAATTTGCTACAGCACAAAGCACGGCCTTACACAAACATACAAAAAAACAACCTAGTTAGCAAAAAAATGGCCAAAAGGCATATACGCACATGTCTCACAGTATCATACTATAATAGTATGAATTGGTTACAATAAATATGTAATCGAAAAAAAAATACTCAAATTATTTGTACTCATTTGTAAAATGCTAATGTTAATTCGTATGTTCATCAACGATTGAAATTTAGTCATTGTCGCTAATTTGGTACATTTAAAATGATCGACATTCAAAAGTTTTAATTTTTTAGCAATTGCCAACAAAAAGATATGTTAAGTTCAAAAATAAAATGATTTTATACCAAAATTCACTAAACGAATTGATCGAAAAGTTTAATAAAACAATAATGATGGTCCCTTCAATTTATTCAATCGTTGGAACCATACATTAAGGGTGCTTAAGCGAAAATCACTTTCTTTACACTATATAAACGATGCATGAAGTATTCTTTAGATATGTACATACAAAGTTTTCAAACGAATATCTTTTGAATTTACCAGTTTTTTTTTCATTTTATATTATTAATAATTACAATTTATGATAGTGACTTCTGCTTAAATAATTCTCCATTTAGAATAGAATTTAATAGTCATATAAAATCATCTGTATTGAAAAATATTTAATAAGATGAGCTTATAGATTTTTCCTTTCCGTGAAGGTTTACTTTTTTATTTATCGATATTACATTTCAATTTAGAAATCAGCAACTTTTACTTGAACGCCCACTATATTCACCGTATTTAAAAAATAATATATTTTATAGTTTTTTATTGAAAATCCTTACCATGTATCTTGAAGTCATGTTGGCTAATTTTTATAAATTTTATCGAATATAGTTATATCGACATATAATATTACTCGAAGCGTTCTTTTTAACCGGTTGTGAGCCAAAGCTTTCAAGACAGTATAGCACGCAGGGCTGCGATTTTTTTTTTGAATTAAAAAACCTTGTAAACAAATATTTTCTGGCATAATAATAATAGGTGATCGTATATACTTACCATATACATAAAATTGCCGTTTACTCATATGCATCAGTAAATGGAGATTCCTCCTGGTTAAAAAGATTCGCCAATACAAGCAAGCCCTATTTTAAAATCGATATTACATTAATTATGACAAAAATATTCTAACCGTAAGCATAACACTATGATTCTAAGTGACGTCACTTTACGGATAAAATGTTTTAAAAAAAAAAAATTCCAGTAAAAATATGAGTCAAGTGGATCGTATATTTACGCCCATTCTTGTATGGCTGGAATCGCGCTCACGGAATTGCGAACCGCAAATATACGGCTTTGGCACAGATCCGGTTAATAAACAACTATGAACTCAGCACAAACGCAATAATTTTCGTAGCTTAACACAACTTTCTTATGAATAATCGAAACATTTAATTTGGAAAAAATATATAATAAATGATGTTGAAATAACAATGATTATTGACATGAAATATAACTTTCTTTATATCAAGAAAAGATACATTAATAAATTATCCAACAAATCATCCATAAAATCTAATACTTCTTTTGCACAAAATATAACAAGCGATATACAAATCCTTTTGAGTGCTAAATATTATATTATTTTCTTTTGCGTGAATATTTTACACGCCAGTATAAGTTCCTTGCTTTGAGCTTAACAAAAGATATTCATTGTGAAATTCAGGCGCTGCTCAACAAGTAACGGAAGAAACTTATTTTTTATTTTCATTAGAAAGCTTTCAATTATTTTATTTGATTTATTTGAATATACGCATCGAAGTTAACGATGTTATACTGAACAATTCTCACAATAATAGCTAAAAATAATCACGTGTAAAATTCAATGAAACACGTGTCATTTAAAATTGAAATTGCTTAAAACTTAGCAGCCATTCACAACATCCGTATTAATAAATATTTAATCTATATTAAAGTTAATGTAATTCTATTATATTTACATATATAATAATGTATTATATGTAATGAAAACACTTTGTTATAACATATAAGAATTGGAAAATGAAAATATATTTAATATAGAACTTTCGTGAAATCAAAATTACGACGAATAAAGAGCCAGTATAACTAAGTCAACATTGTTTTTTTAATTAATTTAATTTGTGCGAGTTGATTTATTTTCAGTTTTAATAGACCTATCGTTATTTGTAACAGTTTAGAATATTATAAGGTTTTACTATTATGTACTTTGTGTTTTCGTTACAACTTTCAATGCCATGGTATTCCGAATAAAAAATGAGCCGTAATTGAAATCGAATTTATTCAAAAATGCTTGTTTATTTAACAGTAACATATTGATAATTTTAAATGTAATTTTAATAGCTTTATTTAATTAGATAAACTTTTTTAGCACTTGCAATCTGCACTATAGCTCTTTTTCTCTCTGAAATCAGTAGTACCTAAATAGTAAAATTCTCATATTTACTGGCGCAATATAAATTTCTTTTTGCAATTTTCGCATCGATTTTGCGTCACCTGCAATCTCACCGCTCACTTCGATTCATTACTTATCTTGTTGAATTTTACGCATCTTGGCACTTTTTCTCCGCTTTTTTTGAGTTGAATTTTGTTTTTTATAGTTGGCTATCGTTTTAATTGTTTCTAAATAGGTTATACAAATACAGGCGGGAGCAGGAAAAGGAAGCGAAGGGCGGGGAGACGTTAGCGCTGAGTGGGAAACAGAGGCAACACCATCCTTGCTGTCCAAGAATGAAAATGGTAAGGATCCTAAGTGTATTTTAAACAATAAAAATACATTTTTTCAAAAACGATTCCGCTCATCGCAAGAATTATCAAGAAATAGAAAAAAAATGCGATCAAGGCTATTTATACCAATATTTGGAGTTAATAATTAACAGATTTAATTCATAGGCAATCATACAATTAAACTAATTGAAGTAAAATGCTTTCAGAATAAAATGTTCAACACCTCTTAGTAATAATTTGCACAAAACTAAAACAGTCACATCAAAATTACAGATATTGTAAATACTAAAGCCGGCATTAAAAAGTGTATGAAAAGATCAAACAAAATAAAATAATTATCAATTTTGATCAGTATACATTACGAGTAAAGCAAAGAATCTTTTAAACTACTAAAAATATTATCATGAGCTCAAAAACTTATTGTCTTTTCAACATTAAATAAATAATCAAAATAGTTTAAAAAAAATCTGTCATTTTTTTTAAAACTTTTATATGACATTCAAAAAGCTAGTCCATTAATACTGAAATCTGATTCTCTTGATCATAGCTTTAAAAACATTGATCCGATTGTAAGAAATTATCTCTGAAATAAAATACGTGTTAAACAAATAGTTATTCAATAATAATAAAGACGTCAATTTAAATAACGAAATAATTGTATATTACATTTTAAATACCGGTTCTGGTATTGAAATACAGCAACAACACTGAGATCTCGGTTTTTTTAATTGTAGAATAGCAATCGATATATTCAATGAGAAGTCGTACATTTTTGACTGTCATAAAATTTTTTTATAATTTATATTTTATCGTAATATATAAATCTTAAATAGCAGAATGTATATCATCCAGATGGTTCAGTGTAGCTTTATAATTTTTAAATGAAAGCTAAAACGTAACTTTTCTCTTACATTTTGAAGTGCTTCTTATAAACACCCAGTATAATAATATACGTAAAATTTCTCCGTATGGATTTCATGTAAAAAAAATGTATGAAAAAAAAAACGCCAGTGATTCGCAAAAGAAAATCTTAATATCCCACACATTCATATTTAAGTGAGATATTTCTCAAGAGAGATGAAAAGTTCTTCAAATATAATATTTTAGGGCTTCATATAGGAAGTACTTCAGAGATTTATTATTACTGTACGTTAGAATAATCTCGGTTTTTAGTAAGAAATTGTAATATATTATAAACAAAAAATCATTAGTTTTTCATTACTTTTGGAATATAAAAATATATTACAAATAAAAATCTTCTTATTTTTTGTAAAATTACTTTGATAATAATAATAATACATCGAAAATTATAATTCAGACTATAATTACAATGTAATAGATTAATAGTTGTGTTTCTTGGAAAAGTTTTTATAATATTTTTAAATAAATATTGGTTTTTTTTAGAAATCGGTAATTAAGGAAACTAATAGACTTTTGCCACCCCGCAATTAAAATAAAATAGTTTTGGAAGCCATCTTTAAACGATTCTTAAAAGCCATTTCATCTTTGAATTCAAATTGTAAAAATATTTTTGCATTTATTTTACTTATCGAATCGATCGGGTGACACGATTTTTTTCATACAAAGTAATTTTTGTAGAAACTTTATTAATAGACATATTATGTGATAACGTCATATAGACATATCGTGTAATAAAGTGACATAATATGTCTATTATTCGGTAAAGTAAGAAACTTTATTAATAGACATATTAAGTCTAAATTTTTAAGAACGATTGTATTATTTCTCAACAGTCCATTTTTTCTTTTAATATCAAATAAAGATAAGCTTTGCATATTTTTTTCTCGTAGACATATGTAACAATATTTATTTCTTTTCTATTCCATTCCGAGTTTTGCAGTTGACTTTACGGTGTGGTCGGCTTAATGTAGAATCAATATGTCTATTATAAAACCACGGAAGCTAACCACGCACTTGGCTAACTCATTGATTGGATTAATACAAAAACAATACACAAAACGTCTGACAAACAATATTTTTAAAAAAAATCAATAAACAACGCCATTTTTGTCATCTCTTCGCTCAACATTAACCGAATTACACAATCGATAGTCAAACGTTACAATTACCATAAAATTCAAAGGCTTAAAGACGTTAATACAACGATATTTGTAATAAACATGACCTGATCGATTAAACATCTAAATTTCAAATTAATAAACAATCCTCTCTCTATATTATCTTTCTTCAGTATTTCAAACTACTAATACAATCTCTACTCTACCTTAAACGTGATATTCAAAAAAATTGATTTAGAAAACGAGTTCTGACTTAATAAATAAAGTTAATTCACTTTGAACACGCAATATCTACACTAAGGACACTTAAAGCTCACCCGATGAAACTTATTTTCTTTCTGCTACTCTTTTTTATAAATATGATTACTTTAATACATCAAATAAACCATTCTTGACGTGTATACTATTCGTTTTGTGTACTACCCTCTATGTGTAAAAGTTTTTGGTCGTCTAACGAAATACGTCTCTCTTCGCATGGATCAGAACTTTCTTATTTATACTCTTACCTCGTTTCGTCTTTACGCGTCTCGCGTCAGATCCGTAAATATTTTATTCCGACAAGAAACTGAATGAATTTTAATTCAACAAGACGTACACACAGAATGAAGTTGTGACCAGTATAGTGTTTAACAGAACGCAAGTGAGAGTTGGAAGGACAGATTTATTTGTCTTTCTTACGTTTAATTCATAGGCTTAATATATTTCAAGCAAAATTCACAATATTTTTTTCAATACATTTGACCTTTTTTATATCAAATTGATGGAGCGTTAATATCTATCACGCGTTAGCATCAAATCTCTTCAAGTCTCTTACGTATAGTCTTATACGTTGTTTGATTTTTGTGTCGTTGTTGAAAGACTTAATTCGCTGCGGAGCTGAGCAATCCACAGTAAGTTCTATTCACGTGGACACCACACAAATAATAATTATATTTATATCCTTGCATACCTTACACACACATGCATACAAATGCATGTAAAAGCACACACAGATACACGTATTTATATACAATACGTAATTAAGTGAATTAGGAAATTCATTTTCAGTATTTTTAAAATTAAGATTTCTAATAACAAATCTATGGTGTGTCATCAAACATAACCGCTCTTGGCTGTAAAAAATTACTCGGCACTATCTCATCATAATTTTATAAATAAGAGATCGTTATGTTAAAAGAACTTAAAAACACACAGATATATAAAATCACTTTCATCCACTACGTCAGACACTGGTATGTTGTAAAAGAAATAAGTGTTATATATTGATTTTGACAACCCATACATAAATGGAACATTTATTTTCACTTCCTGCATAACTTGACTAATTTCTTCTTGGCTTTTTCTGTCAACACGAATGATGTATTTACGATGTGGGATACACATTGTGAGGGAATACATATGCCGTATTGGGTGGTGGTGGGTATAACTCTATAGAATATAAAAAAGTTTCTATAATGCGAAATTAAAACAATATTTTACATTAATTTAGCACCGTTGAATGATATGAAAAGAAATACCAGAAAGAAAATATTTTTTTAATTTTTCGATTTAATCAAATTTAATTTTATACGCTTTTAAAACGGTTAATTAACATTCAAAAATATTTTTTTTAAACGAAAACCATTTCGGGATATCATATAAATTGTTTGAATATTGCAGAAGAAACGCAATGGATACAAGATTAAAATTTACTTTTTTATACCTGTTAAATGATAACTCAACTATAAGACATTAGAAAATATTTTTACCTTGATGTAATTATATTCAATAAAATAAAATGAAAGATTTTTTTTAATATCATACCCGCAATATGTTATATACTTTCTACCGCAAATTGAAATGTAATTTTTGTTTCTGTAAACAATAGTCTTCTAAACGTAGAGAAAACATTTATTTTATTCTCAATCCAGTAGGCAGGTACTGTCCCACAAACAGTGAAATGTATGGTTTTGTTGTTCACGGTAGCTTTTTAGAAATGAGCTTTTAGAGTTTGTTTGTTCGCGTTGTTGATGTTTATTCGCAACTTTTTTCGAAAACACACAAAGGGGTGTTCTACGATTTAAAAAAAACACATTATTTTCAAATTTAATCTTAACTCAGAAATCATTGTTTTGTAAAAGCGATCAGTTTTATCTTATTTTTTGGACATTATATCTTATTGACAATCGTATTTATTTCAATTATTTTAATAAAACATATTTAGCAAACGAATTTAGCAATCAGGCATGGTCGAAAGCTTTTGTATGAAATAATTTTATTAATAATTATATCCATTAACTAACGAAATCGAATAAATAAGTTTCGTTTTCATACAAATTGGCAATTTTCTTTCGATTTTTCATAATGAAATGTGCATTATAGAATGACATTATAAATGTCATCTTTACATTAAAATTATACAAAACAGCATGTTAACAGGTGAACATTTCGAATTTTAATTAATTGATGTTTTGAATCTCATTTCGACAGTATTTATATAATTTCTGCTCATTCATAAACTAACAAAATACTTGAACGAAAGTAGATAGCCCTATTTTTTTCAATCTGCATTTTGATCATTATTAAATTAAATTCAAATAAAATCAAATGACCATCGAAAATCTTGTCCATTTTGTTAGTTTATACTCATGAGTGCAAAATCAAATTAATGTCAGAGTATATCCTCTTCCATTACTATTGTTTTAAAGTATAGTGCAACCAATGTTATGAGTGGTTTATGTAAGCAAGTGGTTAAGAATATTATCTAAACATTTTAGAGAAGTAATTAAATGAATTAACTTTATAGCAAGGGCAAGGACAGTGCATGCAGCTACAACCTTCCGAAGGAGAGGTTGTCGAAAAACCACCTTCTCCGAGACCACTCCTAAGAGCAGCTTCCATTTGTGCCTCAGAAAATGACGTAAGTTAATAGTAATGAGTAGGTTTATTTTAATGTTGATGATTATTTTGCTTCAAATAAAATTGATTTAGAAGAAAACTTCAATAAAAAGTTATTTATTTATTTCATATGAAGAGAGAGTGGCTTTCTATATAATTAAAGTCTAACCAATCGAGAATAATAATGTGTCAGTCATCAATTGGGAAATTTTGAATCTTCGAAAAAACATCATTGAAAACATTATTAGTAAAAATGATCAGGAAGAAAAATTAAATTTGTAACACAAATATTATAATACGACCGTAATTTATTCCTTATTGGCTTATGCTAACAATTTTATCCATATTCAGTCAATACCTTTATAACTTTGTGAGTTATTTTAATACCTGTATTCTCAGTGGTACATTTAGTATAATTAGCGACGTTCTTTAATAATAAAGATATATATATTATATTCATTTGAATATTTTTTCTGTACGTCATAATATTATAAAATATAACTAAATCTGGTAAACTCGACTTCTAGAACGCATCCGGCCTTGCCCTTCTATCGCCTCCTTCCCTAGGCCGTCGGAGATCTTCAGTGATGTTCAGCGATGTAGTGGTGCTTCATGGAGTTGAATGCGGAAGCGGAAGTACAAGCGGTTCAGTCAGCGGTGGATCAGGTGCACCGAATATTCAATCAGTACCTCCGCAACAAATGGAGAAAAACGTTTGCTCTAGCGAGAAAATGACACAAACTGGCAAGTGAAAACTTACTGAATATTTTTAACTTAAAATTTTACAGTTACAATAATTATTTTAATTGTGTTTACTTATCAGGAGATGGTAATATATGGCAGACAAACACAGCTCAACAACCAGCGAGTTCCGACCTAGGCCTCGGAGACGCAGCGATGACCTGCCAAGAACTCCTGGCTCTCTCCGGAGCTCTATCAGCAGCTCTTCCGACAGGCCAAATGGCCTTAGACTCCTTCTTCGATTCGCTAACCAAAGGCATCACAAAAAGGAACTCTACAGCAATAACGCAAACGAATAATACAGCACCCTGCGAACTGCAAATGCTAACACAGGCCAATCAAATACTGGACATTGACGACTTCTCGTGTTGCGGGGATATGCAACAGTGCGAGATGGGACCTACACACAAAGAGAACAAAAAAAGACGGAATAGGTTCACAAGAACGATAATAGACGGTTTCAAATTTGTGTGCTCAATATTTTCGTACATTCGCAAATGGGTGAAGAGATTAGTCGAGCATAAATATTTCCAGCAAGGAATCTTGTTGGCTATTTTGATCAATACTCTTTCGATGGGGATAGAGTATCACAATCAGCCCGAAGAGCTGACGGTGATCGTGGAGTACAGCAACGTGGTGTTTTCGGCTATTTTCGCAGTCGAAATGCTGCTCAAAGTGATAGCCGAAGGACCTTTTGGGTACATCGCAAACGGTTTCAACGTTTTTGATGGAGTTATTGTTATTTTAAGGTAAGTGATTTTGACACAATCAATATGATTCTTTCTGAAATGTAACAAGTATTAACACGTAACACTTAATCCATTCAATGTTGACGTTTAGACGGCTGATTCGATTGACAAAGTATAGTCAAAAATACACCAATGTTATAAAATAATAAAAACACATTTTAGTACTTATTTCCACAACACATTTTTTGATCAGGACCGGTTTCGCTCATCTCGAGCATCAATTGATAATCCTGTCCTGATGAAAAAATATATTGTGAAAATAAGAACTATAAAATGTGTTTTTATTATTTAAAATATCATGCCTTTCCATCAAGAAGTGACAGTTAACACCTTAAAAGCAGTGTTATCGATTTGAATTACTTAAACTTTGTACGATTCCACATGTTTTGTCACTAACGACCCGGGTTCCGTCTTTCGTCATCTTTAGGCGTTCTATCACGCGAATGCAAAGGCGAATCCCGGGTCTTTAGTGACAAAACATGTGGAATCGTACAAAGTTTTAACAATTCAAATTTTTTATCAAAATTCCATGAAGCACCTTCAGTCGATATCATAAATGTTATCAATGTCAAAACTTTTGTGTTTAAGCTTATTATTATATTATTTTAGACTTATTTTGACTGACAATCTTCGTAACATTTTAGTAGGAACACTTCCAAACTGAGTTTTGAAATATTCGGTGTTAAGATATTTTTTAACTACCCGCAAAAGGGTCAAGTATTTTGCAAAGTTTTCATGTGTGGGACTTTTTTTTACTTTGATATCGTCTAAATTGTGAATCCAAAAAAACTTTAAGCGTTTATTAACAAAACACCGTCAAAGCTTTACTACTCACGTTACTAAAATTGTTGCTTTATTGATTTTTACTAAAAGCTTTCGAGGGTGGTTTCAAAATACACGTGATTTGTTTTATTTCCGATGTGTAATTTTGTGTCACAGCACGGCTAAAAATATTAATTTCACCCCCTTATCAGTTCATTCAAATATTATTGGGGAGCATCAAAATACATACGTCGTATTTTTTTATTTGTATTATACAAAATCGATAAAATATTCCGGGTATCATTAACAACTCTCTTTCATATTTGACATTACATTAAAAGCAGTACAAAATTAACGTAACACTTGAACAAATATTATATTTGAATACTGTGTACAGCTTAAGTTTCATGCGAATCAATCGAATTCATACAACAAGGTATTTATCGAACGAGCTTGCTACGTATGAGTTTCATTCTGAACACATTTAAGCCTGTAACCCTTCTAACAGTAAACGACTTACAAACCAACCGGAAATTCATCGTATTCAATTCCATCATGCTGTTAAGCACAATAAATCTTTCAATGTTAAAGGGTCAGTAAATTGTATGACAAATAAACAGACGTTTATTGCAAACTGGCGGTTTTTAATCGTTATCAGACAATTGGAATTAAAAGTGAATTATTTATATTTTTATGTTTTGATGATATTGCAGCGGAACTTGATTCTTAGTATTTTAACGGACCACTACAAATTATGTGCTTTAGACTAGTTTAACTCTCTCAAATAGAGTTCTAACATTACTCCTAGATGGCTTTTGTAACAAGTAAGGATAACATACTACACAATGCAATTAACGAAACAACGTTCTTCTGAGTGATGTGATAAATTTTCTAAAAAAAATACATCAATCGCGGCGATATTGATGACGGCCCAGTAGTAGTTACATGTTTTGTCACAAACGACCCGACTCGCCTTTTGGTGTCTTCGGGCATTCTATCACACGAATGCAACAGAACTGACGTTCAATAAACAATTAGCATTGTCTATATACCAAAGGTATTTATTACAGAAAAACACAAACCCTGAAGCAAGCAGTAAATGGCAGCTAAAACAAATTTAATAATATTGATCTAACAATAATTAATACAATTGCCTGTGATAATAATCATTAACGATCTTGTTAATTAGTCGTTTTAATAATATGGAATTATTCAATAAGTCATTTTGCCGAATCATGTTAATGATATTCCGACAGTTAATATTTCAAAATTTAAATCAGTTGTGTCGATGTTAATCAAACTTAGGGGAATTATCGGGAAAAATGAAACTATTTTATAAAATAAAAAACAGCTTGTTCACGAAAGTTTTGATCATATGTTCATTTCTTTACCTTTTAGTATCAGCTGTCAACGCATTGCAATTACTTATCTCAACAATTCAGATGTTTATGATATTGACTGGAGGTGCTTAACGGAAAATCAATATTAAATTTGAATTGGTACAACTTTGTGTGGAACATTCATGTGGAATCATACAAAGTTGTAACAATTAAAATTCAGATGTTAGCAATGAATTAGTCTATAAAAGATAGACCAGGGCTTCTATACTTTCACTGTTGATTTATACAATCAAACATTACTTATGTGGAATTTTTTTCTTAATTTTTAAGTAAGATTTCAATGACATGTTAAAAATAATAGTCATATATATAAGAAAACGTGTGGTAACGATATTAACGTTGATTTATTTTCAGTGCTTTCGAGCTGGCACAAACTTTCATGGGTGAGAGAGAACAAGCCGGAAGCTCTGGGTTGTCAGTTTTGAGGACTTTTCGACTTCTCAGGATCTTGAAACTTGTCCGTTTCATGCCCAACCTTCGAAGGCAGCTTTTTGTGATGCTGCGGACGATGGACAACGTCGCCGTGTTCTTTTCGCTTCTAGTGCTGTTCATTTTTATATTCAGGTTGGTATGTTTTTAAGAAAAGGAAATATATAGGATTTAATAGGCCAGAAGCAATGTAAATATATTAAATTTTATGAATTATAAATAGATCTATACACAGCTAGATAGATGATATTTTATATAAGTATCACAGTCTTAATTCAAATAGATTTTTTTATTAAAATAATCGTTTTTCACCTGGAAAAAGAATCACAATTTTTTTAAATAAATACGTCAGCTGTGAATTCAGTAAATTATCTTCTCATATACTTTTATTATGCTTTAAATAAGACAAAAAAATGTCATAACTGTTATGTTCAATATAATAAATAGAAGGATCATAAATCTTTGACATATTCTATTAATTGGTAAAATTTTACAACACGCTCAGTCGTTTAGACCATTGTTTCTCAACCTGGAGCCACAGACAAAATATATTTTGGTATTTTGAAATAAAGTTTGATTTTGAATATGTAATTTTTTTCGAAGAAATAGTGAAGGGGACCACACCAAAAATAGAATCTCAAACGGGGGCCACACGCCAAAAAAGGTTGAGAAACACTGTTTTAGACTAAATAAAAATTCCTTTTCATATCGTTGTTATTTCATAACAATTCAATTCAAAATGTTGTGTAGTATATTTTCAACAAATTATATATTTTTTCTCTACTATAGTGTACAATTTTACAACTATTATAGATTTTTTTGTAATAATATTTTTCCCAACAGGAATTTAAATAAGAGATGAAATATTATGGCTGACATTTAGTACAGTAATATAAAAATTTTACTGTGAATATATTATTCGCTGTCATCGAGCTGCGATTAAATCGAATTCTTTGTGCAGGGATAAATATATCATATCAATTATTCAACGCGTGGGTCGGGAAAAATAGAACGTAATTGCCGTAGCATGTATGAAAACATTCCCAGGGTAGTTTGAAAAGTTTCGTTAATTTAGATTAGATAGTTACTCAAATCGACTTCACTCCTGGCAAATACTATTCAATTTTGGTCAGATACAGCTTGTATTAAGACGTAATGCCGAATTCATCGATCACTTGGACGTTTACTGCAGCAATCGTCAAACACGATTTTCGTGCCGTTATAAAAGTTTATTAGTAGTATAAATTTACAGCTTATTGCATTGAAAATAGATCCGGTTCTGCATATTCGATTGTTTGTTCTTCACGAAAGATCTAATTGGATTTTTCTTAATGTTGCCTGGGAAAATCAAGGAATTATTATATTCGACTACTTTAAAAACAGACTATCCAATCATAAAAAATGAAATATACTGACCGAGAGACGTCTCTCGGTCAGTAAATTGCTATTTATTCACAGTGTTATGATGGAGTTCTACCAAATAAATACCAATTCAATCAATAAACTTCGTTATGTGCTTTAATTTAAATTTATAAAATACGTTTAATCAAGGTGACATATCACAGCAATAAATAATTGTATTCCAAAATTGTCAATTTTATTTTGTATATAAAATTGACTAGAAAAAATAACTTTTCTCATTACCCTCGTACTGTGATAATCGATTTCTGGCAAATAATTTGTATCTGATCTATTTAAAGCCACCAACTTACTGCTAGAAAGTTCTTTTCGATAAAAAAAAACGACTCGATTTTATTGACCTTTGCGTGTTTTTAAAAACACGTCAAATAGTTTTAGTACGTAATTATTGAAATAGCTCCCGGAATTGTTTTATTATTAGGAAAGTAAATATTTTTACAAGAACTTTGAATTTAGAAACTTTGCCTATTATAAGTTTTGTATTGAAAGCTTTTCGATTTTATTTGACATAAAAAATTGATTTAAAAATCATTGCTAAGAGAATCGTTTTTTTCGTGTGAAATTTAGACTGTGGTTGACTAACGAAAAGTTCCAATTCATTGGATTTTTTTCTAAGAAAGACGAGATTCTTTTTAGTGTGTATTGAAAATATTTTTAACTTTCACTTCTTGATGGAAAAGCATGATATTTTAAATAATAAAAATACATTTTTAGTACTTATTTCATTTATTTTCACATACCATATATTTTTTGATCAGGACCGGTTTAAGACCGGCTCGCGATGAGCGAAACCGGTCCTACCGATCCAAAAATATATTTTGGAAATAAGTACTTATATATAATAATATAATAATATGAGCGATACCGGTCGAACCGATCAAAAATATATTGTGGAAATAAGTACTAAAAAATGGTTTTTTATTGTTTAAAATATTTTTAACGTTTCTGAACGCAATATATTTCTTTAGACTATTGAGAGAAGTATTGTATAAGACTAGATAAAGATAAATATGTTTAATAATACATATCAAATAAAAAAATTACATCCAAATGTACATATTATCAATAAATAACTTTAAGTATGCAGAAAAAATCAATCAAAAAATGAATTTTGTCTCGGTACAAACATACTGGTAAAAATATTTTTTTCTGTACTGTTAGATACTCAATAAAATATGACTGGCATTCTTTCATACTTCACTAAATAAATCTGCATAACGTACATATATGTATGTTAAAATTGATCATTTTACTGACTTTTCGCTTTTTTTACTCTTCGTAATGGAGTATTTTTTTTCTGCAAATTTGGTATCCTTGATACCCCTCTGTATTTTTTTCCAAATTATTCCAAATTTTATCCCCAAATTCTGACGACAAAAAAAGGTCCAATCTTTAATTGGACATCAATAGCTCTGCAAAGGGAAAGGACAGCGATCCGAATATTAAAAATTTTACGGTATGTTTTTCTTTAATTAAACGATAAAGAATTTGAAACAGGAGAAAAAATTTAATTGGAAATAAATATTACGTATAAGTTTTTTGAATTTTCAATTTCTAACCGACTTTTTACACTGCATATATTTCTCGATTTTATCCATGTTTAAATATTATATTTACACGTTATAAATATATGCTGTTCTACTCCATACATTCTATTACTCAAAAGTTTATATTTATATATAGTTTATGTTTATTAGTTGATATTTTTTAAGATAAATTTTGGATTTATTAGCTTTTTTAAAAAGTCTAATAAATGTACAGTAAACGCTGAAATAGAAAATGAAACCGTTAAAAATTTTAATGCAAGTTTAATCTATGTAAAGTAACCAACAACTCTATTAAAAAAATCTTTCAGAATTTAAATTTGTTTCCTTGAATATTTTTGTTATTAACAACATTATCTCACTTCTGAATCAATTGCTATAGGGTAGGTGTCGTTAATCTAGTGTCACGAGATGTGGACACATGAATTATAGCATTAAAGTTTGCTCTGGCTTAATCGATAACATAACCCACTTACTGTTATACAGGTGAATGCGTTAATCGATTCCTTGACATGATTTTAATTTCATCATGTGTCTAACGTAAATTCATCTAGATCGATAGTGAAGTTTCAATTACACAGTGATTGTACTTGACACCTCTTAATTAGTTAAAGCCATAAAATGTATGAATTAAGATTATTATTAGATCTTATTTTAATTTTTATTCCAACATTAGCTATGGAATTACTTAACTCGTCATAGAAAACATGATAATAGGAATAATTTTGTCAAATGTGATAAACATTCTAAAATATTTTTAATAACAAAGTCAAAAAACATCTGTAATTTTAGTTTTTTCACTGAGAGTTTTTGATTGCTTTTTTATTTTTTAATATTGAAATTTGAGTACGTCATTGATACGTATTACTTACCTTTATATTTTGACTAAAGTAAGTCAAAGTTTGTCAAAGAAATTAAAAATTGATTCGGAGAAAAATCCAAGTAGCAAAAATTTTATCGGATGAATGTAAGTATGCAATTAGTTATACAAATTGTTTTAGTATATGGCAGTTCGCAAATATCGTCAGAACTATGTTAGAAATATGTTTAAGTTTAAATTTATTTACTTACTGTTTAAAAACTGATGAACAATATATCGTTCCAATTATTTTACTATCATAACTTTTATGTACAATTCGATAATTGCTTTCAAATAATTTAAAATGATTAATTTAATTGATTTAATCACTTTTTTTTAAATAGTGACAAGAAAATCATGTGATTACGGAAAATCATTGCGATGCATTTAACGTTTAAAGATTTATTAATATTTTTGTAAATTTTCTACACAAATTTCTTAAGATCTTTTTTTTCCACCACCACACTTTTTTGATGTCAGAATAGGTAAAATCATATATTTATATATTATTAAATTATATTATTTTCCTAAATAGTATATAAAACTAAGTTTTATTATAGGTCTGACAGTGACGAACGCCAAAATAGCATTAACCATCATATTTAATATTAAAATCTATGGAGCTTTTATTTCGATCCCATGTGAATAGTAATTCAATAAATATTTTTAATCCCATGTGAATAGTAATTCAATAAATATTTTTAACTGCAAGTATTGTTTCAACAAGTATAAAGATTATTTCATCAGAACAATAGTCCAGTATTTTTACGCAAAGTATTTTGAACTATCTTCACAAATTTTATGAACGTCATTTGATGTTTTACAGAGCTTAATAATAACGAATAAAAAGCTATTATCCGTAATTGAATAAACCTTATTATTTTATTTCAAAAGTAATCTCTTTAAAACTACAGGTGACTGGCAGTTTTCAACAAATAGCTTAGAACTTTGAACAACAAGTGCAGTACGTCTGTAAAATATTTTCATTCCTATTCAATTTAAGGTAACAGTTACCCAACCTCAAGTTCTGTCATACAGCTTGTTAGTAAAATTATGATCTCTAGACTTTACATTAAATTTGAAGTGAAAAGCACGACTTATATTAAATTTTGTTTTCAATGTCAGACGAAAATAATGTAGGACGCCCCACTCCGCCTAGCTACGTAGTTGCAAAATTAATAATTAATATCGTTTTCTTATTAAAACCTTCCCCCCGTTTGCCGATTAAACTCGATCGTCGAGCAAAATTATATTTTCGGTGTCACTCAGAAAACGAGTGAAATGTTTTTCGGGACGCTGTAAAGGCGAGAGGTTTAATTAAAATCGAATAAGGTGAGAAAGAAACGTCAACTTTAGCTTTACTCCGGCCGGTAGAGAACTTTAACTTCGGAATTATTTTTAAGACAAAATGATAAAGTGATAAATATTTCTATATATAAATGTTCAAATACTTAAAACAATTGATGACTTCAGCATATTTAACGTCAAGTCATCATTAAACTTATTATTAACACGTTAAATTAAAAGTTGTAAAGCCCGAAGAATGTTGTCATATCAAAATTTAGTTAGACCGACTTAAAAATAACATCCATAACTGCAATTCTAAATAATCATGCTGAAATGATAGAAATTACAGTTTCTTCTGAAACACGTACTTACACAAGTTACTATAAAGTATTTATTTTACTTGTTAGCCATTCAAAGCACTGCGTTAAAATTCCAAAGCGTGTTTTTAACAACAAATTAATGAAGCTTTAAATATATTTGAATTTTACTAGTATAAATTGATTTCACTAGCCTTTTTAAAAATATGTTTATTATTATTTAAAACACACAACACATCTAAAATATATTTATTTCTGAATTATAAATATTACAATAGAACCAATACCGCTAATGTATTTTTCTTGTAGATATTTACATTGAACTTCTATTATTACATTTGAGTCATAATATGTAATATACTATAAATTTTTTTACATTATACAACATTTTAGTGATTAGACATGATACCTAACTATAGTTTTGAAAGCGTTTTCATATCGTAGAAGGTTAAAGTTTTTTCGGGATTGTAAAATTTTTAATTTGAATTGTGACAACTTTTTACGATACCAAATGTTTTATCACTAACGAACCGACTCGCCTTTCGGCATCATCAGGCATTTTACCACACAGACGCAACAGAACTGACGCAC
Source organism: Himalopsyche japonica (assembly GCA_028555115.1). Classification (NCBI taxonomy): domain Eukaryota; kingdom Metazoa; phylum Arthropoda; class Insecta; order Trichoptera; family Rhyacophilidae; genus Himalopsyche; species Himalopsyche japonica. The sequence continues at coordinate 609,498 of JAHFWJ010000146.1, forward strand.
AATAAACAGTTAGTATCGTCAATATACCAAAGGTATTAATTACAGGAAAACAGACCCCAAGGCAAGAACTAAATGGCAGCTAAAATCATTTGATAGTTGATCATTATTTGTGGTAAAACCCTTTCAAGAATGACTCATTAACAAGATCAATCGTTAATTCAAATTATCACAGGCAATTGTGCTAATTATCATTCGATGAATATTATTAAATTTTTGTTTATTCAGTTCTGTTGAATCCGTGTGATGGAATGCCTGAAGATGCCGAAAGGCGAAACCCGTGTCGTTAGTGACAAAACATGTGGAATCGTACAAAGTTGCAACAATTCAAATTTGACATGGAAATTCTTCAATTACCTTCAGTCGATATCATAAATTATTAAATTTAGTTTCATGAATCAGTAAACACAACTTTTTTCTAATATTTGTATTTTCGTTCAAACAGTAAACTGTCTTTTAGGGAATCAGTTTATCTTATATTACGTATTTTAGTCTCGTCATTTTGAGCCACTCGTTCACGCTTTGCTACTTTCGACAGATGAAAACGTGTTGCGTTAAAAATGCCGGTCGGAGAGCTTTTTCTCCGGGCCGTTTCGTGTTCTTTTTAATATGAAAAAAACTTTTTCTTTCGGACGGGCGATTAGCAGTCCGGTGATTTTTCGATGCTTTTTTCCGAAAAAGTTTTCTTAAATTTAATAGCAGCGAATCAGTTAGGGCTTAATATGACGTAAGGTTATTAATAACATTCGAAAAAGCCACACTGTAGTTTTTTTAGATGACAGTGATTATGGGCATAGCGTATTATATTTAATTAACATTTTTGTTATACTAAAAATAACATATTTTAATAAGTAATATACATACAGTTCAAGTCCTATCTGTTCCTAATACACAAAAATACGACTAATTATTCTGTCATTAAATGTTTTGATAATTTGACTCTTTTCGAGATATATATAACACAAACAATTTAAAATAGTACGATAAAATACATCATACAATAAAGAATACATAAATATTTTAAAACAATTGTCATCTTTAGTAACGAACATTAACTCTTAATGTTATCAAAACTCAAAATGATTAACTTAAAGTTGTCAAACACTTTTGTTTTTATTTTTACAGTTTACTTCTTAAATACGAATTATGGTCAAATGAGCTGTTTTAAACATATTTCGATCAGTTTTTCTCATTAAAGTATTAGATAAAATTCACACAATATTTCTACGACATATTTTTAGCTATACCTTTTTATCGATGAAGTCTTCTGTTTAAAAAAAGGGTTATAAAACACAATCATATACATATATCTAAAATATACGCTAGTAGTTGTTTTAATTGTACACATTTTTTAAAAATATTATCCAAACAATAATAACAAAATGAACTTAAGCACATGTGAAACCAGTTTTATTTTTCAATCAACTAAAATGGTGGATACATCATATTTTTTTTTAATACAAACTGTTTTTTAAAAGTGAAATTTTTATGATAATTTGGGCCGGTTTCATTTATGTTTAATTTCATACATTTTTTTCTTATCTTACCCACAAAATATTTCAACATTTTACTTAGCACTCTTTATCTTTTTATACCTATATACTTTTGTAAAACATTTTTCCTCTTAATAAATTTTCAAATACATTAGTTATAAGGGTAATAAATATTGTAAGTTATACTGGATCTTCGCTTATTTTTTAAAAATATTTAAGACTTTATAATAAACACAATTAAATTATATATATAACAAAAAAACCTTAACTTTAACTAACGTTTCATCTACACGTAAGAATTAAGAAAATTTGAAGTCGATTATATCTAGATTTGATATAGTCGTCATGTGTCTACGCCATACAAGTCCGAGCGCTACGAGAAGCTAAAATAAATTTACTAAGCTTAGTTTACTCACTTGTTAAATAATTATTTTTTCGGTACTTAGAGACACCTTCTGTTAAAAATATTACTTCTGATAAGGGTGTTACGACAAATACTAAAAAATATTAATTACTGTACTGGACTCACAATTTGACAAACTTCGGAAATTAAAAACTTGGCCGTCAAAATATTTAAGAAGCTAAAATGTTGTATTCGGTACATTGACAGCGCATTTTTTTTAGAAAAACTATATTGCGGAACTCCCAATCAAACTACTACGAATTGCGCGCTGGCTTTAAATGTTCGCCGCAAATCCCCCAATTGCACGATCGCTCAGCCAAACAGCTGTGTGTGCGGTGCATACAGTCAAATGTTTGACACGTGACCAGGCTATACATGCATTGCCGGGCGACTGTCTGTTTGGAAAATTTTGCGACTCACTAAATATTTCGTCCATTTGTTTTTATTTTTGCAAAACTAATAAATATATTAGTTTTTCATTTTTCGCAGAAAAAAAGCCAAATCCCATATTTTGTATAAGATTCACTCCTCCATTAACTAAAAGATACACTACTCCAAATAACACGGTCCCGACTGCAGTGTAATTGGGTATTTTACTATATTTATTTTTATAAAATTAATTTTTGATTATATATTTTTTTAGATTTCGCAATCTCATTATGTCTTATGTGACTAGCTTTGGTGGCGCAAATAACGTTTAACATCAAGTCAGATTTGATAAAAAAAGTATGTCTTAAAACAATATGTAAATTTTCCGAGCATGAAGCTCACTATAAACATCTTCACCGCGAAGAGACTTTAAATTTTGTGATAGTTATTATGCAACAAAGCCGACCGCAATCAAAACTACTGTTATGAAGTGTAGTGAGATAGAAGGCGTTAAATTTTAATGAAGTGAACTTGTCAAGAGCTTACACTCACGCCACGTGTGGAAGGAAGGCTTTCCCGCAACGACGTGAAGTTCTTTCGTTCTTCACATGTTAAAATCATTTTTGTCTTGGGTTATTTATACGCTCTATCAAATATACCATTTTATGTCGTTATTTATTGAATTTAACCTTTCCAAAAGTATGGACGTACTAGTACGTCGGCGCGATTTTTGTAAAGGAGCATGGAGGTACTTGTCGTATATGGCAACAATTATTGTGATAATATATTCGAGTGCTATGTTTCAATGGTTTGTGATCCCTGAATTATGCAACTGGTTTTATTACGACAAAACCCAAAAACGTCGAGTTGTATTTTTTTTAAAACTATTTTTATATCATTCTATTTTTATTTAAAAAAAAATATTCACTCCTCACAGCACGGTTAAAATTAATTAGTTACTCCTGGAAAGGTTAAGTAACCAATATCAGAAAGCAACGGACTTTAAAAATAATAGACAATTATTAACGTTCAAATTTTATCATCTTAAAAAAATTATTTAAATCAGTGTCGATGATTTAAATTTTAAACGAAATGTACTATTTACAAATTTAATTATACCTTTATTTTTTTAAGAAAATATCAACTATATTATTTATTGGTTTTAAAAAAAATACTGCGGATACCGAGCTAATTATTTTTATTTTAGGTACTACTCTATAGTTCGTGGTATTAATTGCATAATTATTCAATATAAAATAAACGCTCTTCTATGAACAGATTAATAAAACCAAACAAATACGCTCGATTTGACGTTATTGATTACACTACCATCTGTGATGTTTTCCACAGAACTAAAAATATTATCCGGTGAAAAATAGAGGTGAATTACTGCCGATTAACGGACGATGCGATTCCTGTGTTTTCAAAATTCCATTTCCCTTACTTTCCTTCAAAGTTGAATTTTAGCTAACTTGATACAAAGAATGTTTGCAATTCGCCATATTTATTAACCTAATGAGTGATAAAAGAAACTGCAGAGACGTGATATGATTATTTTTATATACCCACATCAATTTTTGCAGATATTAACAGTGTGTTACTTTTTTCTTAATACTGTGTGTTTATTTTTATTTTTCCTAATAGTAATTATAACTTGAACTTAAATGATCGTAATTAAATTTAGATGTTGACGAAACACAATTAACGTTGTAGAAATATTGTTTATACTTTAATAAAATATTAATCAGGAATTTTATCTATTCATAGCGGAACTATTTTAAAACATTTTTGCAATTAGTTCACTATTTTTTTTTAATTATTTTTTATTTTATAAAACGATTTAATTGGAAATAGACTACAACACAAAAAGTATAATTAAATAATATAATTAATAATTTGATTCTGATTTTTATTGTGGTTTTTAAAATAGAGCAATGTTATAAATATAATTCTTATTTTGTGAAATAAATTTTTACTATTTTATTTTCAGAAAGCCTTTGAAATTACAATTTTATTATATAACTGTTGAATATTTAAAAGAGGCATATTTCGGTTTATTTCTGTCTTAATAGCTCTTCGGTTAGAACGTTTGTTCTTGACGATGCGCTTGTTTACTCTTTCTGCAACGCATATAAATATGTAACGCCACTTCTCAAACGTTTCATGCTGGTGTCCAAGTTTTAATTATGTTGGATGGTGTCTACTGCTTGTAGCATCCTTGGGATGAACCTGTTCGGATGCAAGTTCTGCGAACACTCTCACCACGGGGAAGATGTGGAGTGTGACAGAAAAAACTTTGACACCCTTTTGTGGGCTATTGTCACTGTGTTTCAGGTATTTGTTTTACAAAATTTGTTTATTCGATGCTTTTCCCTAACAACAGAATTAAAAAAAACAAACGCAAAATCACTCCGATAGAAAACAGATAGTAATACATCATCATAACAAGCGACTGCCTGAATCACTAAGAACTACATTTACGTACAGTTAAACAGCTCAATAGTTTTACAAATGAAATCAGATTACATATTTGGGGTGAAACTGAAAAGGAAATGACAAAATGGTAATGAAAAAATCAAATTCGTTACGTCCTTAATTTACTAAAAACAACTTAACTGACATTTACTCTCAAAACATCAACCAAATGATAATATCAACGAATTAAAAATTGATTTTGGACTACTGTTTTTCATATGGCTATCATGTGTACGCATAATTATTAAATACCATTATTTCAAAAATATTAGAGACATCTCTCGAAATTATATCACAAACATTTGTGATAATTCAAGTAGCATTAAAACTATTTAAGTCAAATGTCACTTTGTATATGTCAACTGTCAACTGATATAACTGGCGATGAGCAAAACCGGTCAGAATCATTTTTTATTGAATGTTGAATTAGTACTTAACCTCTTTCAAAAAACTTATAACGTGTGTTCACGGTAATAAGATAATTACGTATTCTGTGCCTATAGCCACGAAATTCTCACATCACTTTTATATCTGCTAGCGGAAAAAAATCGGCTGTTTTTTATTACTATCATTTGATTAATTTGTTACCTAGTTTTGAAATTTAAATACTAAAAGTTGTTCAATTGTTTTAGAGATAGAATTGTTATCTAATTTGTTGTTTTCTTTCAGATTCACTCTATAAATTTGTACATTTCTACTGTATCTCTGTTGAGTTACAACCATCAAAGCATTGCAGTGAATACACTTAAAAATTTGCACCGTCAAATAAAATAAAACGCTTATAACATGTTTGTACATTTAATCACAAAAATGTTAAAAAGCTTTGTAACAATATATATTCAACTCGATTCCATTTATCATAGCGTCATACCGTCAATAACAAATTAGACTTAGTGTTTTTAATAAAAACAGCTTTCATTCGACCACATTGCATACTATTCGCCATACACATGTATGTGAAACATTGATTTTAATATATAGTACTTTTGCAAAAGCTCTAACCTCAAAAATAAATCTTACAATATTATACTAAACAGAAAGTCATAAATTTCCGAGCGAAAGCCCAATGAGCGACGAACCGCCAACATTACAAAAAAATACTTCGAGGTAGGTGCCAACCCGTAAAACATTTGAGTACTAGCGTTTTTCTTTTAAGGTACAGTAATTATATTATTAATTAGGTAATATATAGCCCAATTATCGAGTATTTACCAAGTAATTATTGAATGCTTTTTCTCTTGTGCATGCTTCCCATATTATTTTTATTCTTCACTCTTTGAAATTTATTGTTATTAATTTATATATCTGATATTATTTTCTTTGTAAATAATATTGTTAAGGTATGAACACACTTTTGAGCGATCAAGTAGCAATCTGCAATTATTCTTTGGACACATTTAAACTTGAAATGTCTTGAAAGCAACGCCATTTGTGTTTCACTGTATTAAAACAACCTTATGGCATTCTCGTAATTTTCAAAAATGCTTCAAACAAGCTTTATTCATTGTATGTCTACACTCTAGAGCCTAGCTTCTCAACCGGTGGTCCGCGGAGATTTTTGGGTGGTGCACGATGTGATATTATTTCGATAAATAATCGATTTTTATATTGTATTTTTTTTTATTAGAATTGTTACAACTTTGTACGATTCCACATGTTTTGTCACTAACCACCCGGGTTTCGTCTTTCGACATCTTCAGGCATTCTATCACACGGATGCAACAGAACTGACGATATCGATATCATAAAGTATATTTTTTTGTTACTGTTTGTTTTAATATACTGAAATATTGTAATAACAGCATACGGTGTTGCAAAATTAATTCTTTTGAATAAAAAGTCAATTATATAAATATTTATTATTTTATTCCAATGTTGATGGTCCGCAAAACATTTATGGATTTTTGGTGGTCCACGGGTGTAGAAAGGTTGATAAAACATGCTCTATACAATAGGTTCCCAACCTTTTTCGTGTGTAGACCCCTTTTCATAAAATACATATGACCCGCAACCCCCCATACAATCCAAAAGCATACAAAAAAAAAATATTTTTAGTTGACCGTTTAAGTTGGAAACCCCCCAAAAAACCCTTCGCGACCCCCAGGTTGGGAACCTATGCTCTAGAGGTATGCATGAGCCTGTAGACCAGATTCGGTTCGGTAAACACAATTGAGATTCAGGCCTGGTCGCACTCTGGAAATAATTTTATTCTTCAGAAAAATATTTCGGGTTTTGTTCGGATTAAGATTTAGCCATGCGTTAACCAATCAAGTGCGGTATGAAGAATGAAAATCAGAGTGCAGACCTTCATTACGCTCAATAATAATCGTATATAAAATTGTTTATTAAAATAAAGTACAGATTATCTTATCACCGTGTAGCTTGCTTTACTTTACTGTGTTTATATTCATGCACCACCTCTGCCGCTACAGTGTGTTTATGCCTTCACGATTCCTACACTTAATCGCTTATGATTGCATCTATCACGTTCCATTCATATGTATATATATAAAAAAATCAACAAATATACCGTATTTATTTAAAACCATTTGTGCACTCGTAATATTTTTCTGCATTGAATCAAAATTTGTACGTTAGAGTTCGTTTTTCGGACCGAAATTTTAGCAATGTCCGCACTCATGCACATCGAGCGAATGCGACCAGCGTTCGCTTTGCAATCCGATCACCATGCAACAGTTGATTACCATTAGTAGACATTTGATCAACAAATTAAATAGTTACTCAGTCATGCTACAGTAGCATTATTTGAACGGTCCAATTTCACCGAAATTATCCACGCAACAATTTTCTCTGTTACCATATATTTGTTGCTGTATTCACCATTGTTTAAATTCAAAACAAACAAAAACAAAATGATTAATGTTCGATCCCAGTTACAAAGTGTTTATAATGACTTCCGGGCTTATAAGTTTTCTATTTTAAATGTCATTAATCTTTTAAAAATGTCCGAATTTGAATGAAATCTTAACTTTAAATTATTTTTTTATTTATAATACAAGACTTCTGCAAGCATTGTTGCTACGAAGTTTGTTTTAAATTTAAATGCAAAAACTTTAAATGAAGATGTTAATACTACGAGAACCTCTAAAAATTTCATGTAACTGTTGATATCCAATGCATTTTAAATCAAATATAAACGGCGTTTTATTTTTCAGTAGATTTTCAAAATGAATTTCATTATTGGGTTGAACAATTTTTAAATTTTAATAGAGAGTATACGTTGTGACAGTATGTTCAATTGAAATGTCATTGAAATGCGTTTCAAACGATGTTTTTCTTCTGCAAGAAATGGTTTTGAATGCTTCGTGATTTTTCAATATTTCATTTATAAGCATACATTTATCTCTCTATAAGAAGTGTCTACTTAAATTTATTGCTTTCCAGCTTATTTTACTCCCTGTTTCTCTTACTTCTCAGCAAAAGTAGAATTATTTCACTTCCACATCTCCCTCAGTCTGTTTTTGTGTTATAACTCTGCCAAAACTAGATGCTGAAATCTAAATTGGTATTTATACCTACATTGTTTATGGTAAATACTTTAAACCAGAAATTATTTAGCTAGCGAATGAAGTCTGCGCAATTTACATAAGTCACTGGATCTATTTTTCTATTAATCCGGCAAAGAACATATATATTAGAAAAATATTTATAAAAAATGTCTTGGACCGAAAAAAGTCAGATAAACTTAACTATTTTTTAATTTATGTATGTTAAATGACCATTTTCTATAAATTTTTATGTTTGAACTGTCACTTCTTGATGGAAAGGCATGATATTTTAAATAATAAAAACGCATTTTGCGTATTTATTTCCGCATTATATTTTATGATTATGATCGAACAATCAATAAAAAAACAAAATAAAATAAAGGTTATAACAAATTAGGAATACACCAACTGTAAATATCTTTATCGTGTTTAGTTTTACGATAGTTAGTTGTACATAATAATGTTGAAAATCATGATGACAATCACATCTTCTTGTATCATACGTTTTCATTTTAATAACTATATAGTTTTAAATTTGACAGAGTTATTTGAAACACTCGCTAAAAAATCTTTTACAAAAGAGAGAAAACAACAATATTTCAATATTGTATCAATGCTAAGCAAATATATGTATTAAGAAAGATTTCAAATACGATACATTCGAAATTGATACAATGATGAAAAACGATTCGTTAAAACATTTGTCGGACGTAAAAAAAAATGTGCTAAGGTAGTCAAAAATATCTCGTTATCTTCAAAGCCTTAATTTATTGATTATCTAATCAGCAAGTAATTGATTGATCAACTAAATTAAGCGTTTGGCTGAGCTGGAATTGAAATTTTGTATGTGACCGAGTTTTATTATATCTGCAAAAAACCATTCCTTTAAATTTGAGTTGGAACAATTTCGACGTAAAATTTATTCCAATATTTGTTCAAACTTTTGCTTATCACGATTCCCAACACATTTTACGATTAATTAAATCAAAAGGCAAGGTAGTGTTTGTCTAATAAATTTAAAACATTACCAGCAGAGGTTAGACGGAGTTTTTGTTAGACAACGGGAAAACTCTCAGTCGTTAAATATTCACCGCACACGTGTGCCGAATTAAGTTAATTTATATTAATAGAGCAAGTGATATTATAACGGAAATAAATTTACATACAAAGCATCGTGTATCCATGCTTAATTTCATTACAAGAAAACTCTTCATGTAAATGTAGGTGAAAACATACTTATAAACAGTGGCGGCTCTTAATAAAAATATTCAATGGTATTATGGTAGATTAACAATTAAGTTTCTAGAGTAGAACGAGCTTTTACGAAGCTGATACGAACATGAAAAACAGCCAATTGCATCGCGTAATGGATATATATTTTTATTTTACAAATACAATTATATCTTCCCTCCTTCTTGGGTGTGCTACAACTTTGCAGTGTAATAGACGAGCCGCCACTGCTCATAAATTTATGTCTGTATGATTTCACCAAATTTAAAAATGTGATTCATGTTAATAATATTTTTAAAAATCACCACTTTAAATCACGCCATTTCTTAATTGGAAATGTTTGGCTCAAGCGAAAAAACTATTCACAAACAGTGACTTATAGTTTTTTTTTTAATATAGTTAGTAATACTCTAATTTTTTTATCAAAAGAAATAAGTAATTCCGAAACGCTGGGCTAAAGCTGTTATCTGCAATCGTAATATCAAGCAACATTTTGTTTTCACAAAGTCACCACCAAAATTTTTACAACACACCTCACTTGCATGGTTAATTATTTAATTAAAAGCTTCAAAATTAGAATTATTCTTTTTTAGAAAGAAGGTTTCTTTTCATTCAAATTATAAAGTTTTTTTTTAGTATTGAGATCACGAGTGTGGGTTGCCGTGTTTATTTTACAATATCGTTACCCACTTTTGAGAACAGTACGTTTTAGATTGCAGTTTTTTTAACACTAGACAATTAATATAATTGACTATTTTTAAAAAATGTCATTATCCTTACATATGTACTACTGCGTATAGTACGTACTAACCTTTTAATGTGACATATTTTCTTTCGGTAAAATATAGCTGAAAATCCACACGCCTTCCATTATTCATGTTTTCGTCCAAAACATCCATCGTGTTTTCCACGTTTCGCATAAAATTTTAATACAAAACCCATTACATGCAGTTTTATCACATTTTTAGTATAATTTCGTTGTCGCCCAGGATATAAATTCCCTCCCGAAAAATTATGATATTTTTCTCTACTCTATCGTTTAAAACTATCAAATAATTAGAGACAAAAAGTGAAATTTAGTTATAGTTTTGTAAGAAAACGGTTACAATATACAAGCAAAATACAAAACAAAAAGTACCATTATGTTTTTTCGTACTTTATTTTATTAATTTACTTTCATTAATTTTTATTCACTACTCACCGAACGTTTGAAAAAATGAACATTATTGTATATTATAACACAAATTATGTTGAACAGTAGGTCCATTTTTAAGTTATAATTTATACAAATTTAACGACGAATAATTTATTAGGTGAGATGTTTGTATGAATATTGAAAAAAAACGTTTTTTTTCTCAACAAATCAACAACGTTATATTATTTAAATCATTTTAATACAACTATCTTCATGTTTATATCAATTTATAGATTTTAAGACAGTAAACTATTACTTGTTCTTTGATAGCGTAGAATAGTTGATAACAACGTGTTGATAATATTATACGTTGTTACATGCAAATAAAAAAGAACTTTGTTGTATATAACTGAGTTTGTATTGACTGTACTTTCATTATTTGTACAAGTATACCTTATTAATACTTATTATTATCCAAACCATTCCTAAGTGAACGGTAATTTTATTTGCAAAAATCCTTTATTTACATCAATGATAATTGTATTTATTAAATGTAAATAAGGATGAGCGTACTATTTGTTCTGTTGTTTATTATATCAGAACAACAAATAAACATCAGCAGATTTAATAAGCTTATAATACACATTTGTTTCCGTAAAAATCGACATGCTGAGTAACATTAAAGAACAACATTCATGAAATAATAACTAGTTAATAGGTATCGTTTTACATATATGTCTCTAAAATTAGAAAATTCACAGTTTAGTTTATGGTTGAAATTATTTTAATCACAAAACACGTACTATTCTATGTATATTCGATATTAATTTAGAAAGAAATTGTATTTTAATGACAGATTAATAATTTTTAACTTTTAGCAAGGTTAACTATCGTTTTGCAATAAACATTTGAATTTTCTTGATTTTTAATCGTAGGATAGTTTTAATTAGTATAAAATTATTTCAAACAACAGTAATACAAAAACATATACATTTATTTAAGAATATAATAACGTTATTTAATTTAGTAACGTCACTTAATTTTCTTGCTTGTTTATGTTTTATTGGAATCCAATTTTCACTTTGAAATATAATAATTCCTTATAAACTTTAACAATTGCGTTGTTTGTAAGAATATAATTATAGCCTTAATTCAGACTTTTCAACTTCGTAAAACATTTTTACATTACGAATAAAACAATATTATTGTAATCTCTTCCTTATGGCGTCTGAAGTCTTTTAAAATTATGAAGTATTATTTTTAGGTAAGCTAATCAAATATAAATTCAATTTCACAACTCTCACTCGAATAAAATTCAATCTCAAAAGAAAATTGCGAGCAGCGATTTATGATTTCAACGAGGTCTGAATCCTGAGAAATCGAGTATTCCTTTTTTTAATAATACACAGCTAAACGCCAGATGTAAATGTATAATAAAAATACAAAATCAACACTATTTATAAGACATTCAGTTTCTTCGAGTAGGCTTGTAGATTAACTGATTATGTACGTTCACGTACACACATAAGTTACGCCAAATACCATTAGCTTTGCATGATTATTACATATTTTTGGGCACCATCTTGTATCAAATTGCACCGGGTCTACAAATTTGAAAATCATATCACCCATTCGTTGGAATTATGACAATTTAATGACGGCTTCTATCTGAATTATTGTAAATATAACATTTTATTTACACAATGTCCCATTTTCAGATAAAATATAAGCACCCTAAACGAACTCAAATGTTAATAATACGCCATTTTGTTTTATTCGATCTACGCACTATTTTTTGACAGAACACAGGTGAAACATATTTATTTCTGTCTTTTGCAAAGTTTTTTTTTATAATAAATCAGAAAAAATGATTATAGAACAACTGAAACTATGGTTCAATGCTTTATTCGTATATTGTCACAGGTCAAATATATTTATCGATGTCTGTTTGAAATAGCCATCGTTTAATCCAGGCTCAATGTACATTTATCTATTACCGTTTGCAACAGAATATGGTAAGTCGCAGCACCGTTAGGTATTTCAACACAACTAAAATTAATCTATTTACGAAATCATCAATTTTGTATCAGTAATTTAAAAAAACTATATTTGTCTATTTGCAAAAAGTCGTGTTTCAAATTGCCTACAAAACTACAGTGTATAATTGATAGAAATTATATAATAAGTATCAAATGAAGATTTTGTAGTGATATTTAAATTGCAATTTCCTCGTTTATTAACACTAGCAACGAAATTGACAATTACTGGTCATTATGCTTTACAATAATTCATTTACACTGTTAATAAAATAAACAAATCAAAACGATCAATATTTCATCTAAGTTATTAATTTATATATTATTATGAAAAATCCACGTGTTTAAACAATGCTAAGTGCATAGCACATATCACATTTGCGCTCAAAAATCACAAAAGGTTCCTTAAAAATATAGTGTAATAAATAGTGAGGCTAGAACGTTTTCAAACTAAGAAAACGCAAAGTGCGCTTTAAAGTAAATGGCTGTCAGAAAAGCGGTTATTATTTCAGTGACTGAATAATCTTGAAGCCGCGCAATGGTGGTATTTGGAAATGATTTTATATTCCTGTACAGATAAAATGCTGAAATTATTTTATCATATAAACAAATAATTTGATATAACTCTTAATAAATAGTTTTGTATATATTATTATATAATACACGAAGAAGACAAACTTTCTCAAAAAAATAATTCACTAGTATAAAACTAAAAAATACTATACTGTAAATAATTATAATTATCTTGTTTTATCCATTGAAACGTTTTTTTTCTTCTGTATCGTATTTTCAGATTGATTTATTCATAATTCATAAATATCAACAATCTGCATACCGGTTATCTTAATTTCATAAAAATTTTCAATGTATAAAAAACCTTTATAATTTAATCACTTTGCAGAATTACACGATTCCATTTTACTTTTTAAAATTTAAGATTTAATAAAGTCTAATATTTAATTGTTGAATTTTGTTTGGTGGTTAAATTATAAAGTATTTTTTTTATATATGTCTTCACAAACTGTTCCAAATAGTGAAATTAGCCAGATTGAACAATCAATAATGAATTTTCGTTCTTTAGCTTTAGCGGAAAACTTGTGTTTTATTTATATATATTAAAAAAAAAATTTTTAACCAAAAGAAAATAATATATCAACGTCAGTATTTTATATTCTAAGTCAGCTAAAGTTTTACCATTCGTAAATGGTGAAAAATGCGCAACTGAAATTCATTTAATGTAAAATGTGACAACAAAAACTACTGGATAAAAGGAAGTTGACACGATCATCCGACGAGGTATCTAAAATATACTTAAAAAGTGCATAAAAAATTTAGGACCTCAAAACAATCACCATATCCATCGAGAACAATTCACACGTCGTCATCATTTCGTATTGCAACGAATTATTTATACTTCCCTTGTCATAATATAAGTAATATTCTGCTCAATTTTAAGTCTAATATTGAATCATTTACGCATATCACATTCTCATATATTGCCCTACCGATAATTTCTCCCCCACACAAACCACTCTTGGGCACTCGGTCACCGCAGCATTCTGGGCATGTACCTGTTTGGCGGTAAGTTTTGCAAGTATGTCTACGATAGCGGGAGCGAGAGGGAGTGCACCTGCCCGGAAATAGTGTCCCAACATCCGAGGTGCGAATGCGACCGGAAGCACTTCAACAATATACTGTGGGCCACGGTCACGGTTTTCCAGGTATGGCGTGTTCACACCAGCGCGGTATGTCTTGCCGCATGTTCGCATCTGTACACATTCTTGATTCTCGCATGCTGTGAATATTTCGTGCATGTTTGAACGTACTAACAAATCTTAGATTTTTCATTGTTTTGATAATTTTTAAATGTGTTTTCTTTCAAACAGGAATTTTATGTGGAAATTACAAATATTTAATATTTTTTTATAAACAGTATATATTTATTAAAAAAATGTGATCACTACACAAAAACGATTTAGTTTATTTCGCATTATTGATCTGAACTACAAAACAATTAATAACCAATCAGCCGCTTACCTTACGCAACAAATTACCGAAAACTATTTTTTTCAATAATCTCATGTTATTGTACTATAACCACGGCACATTAGTGTTAATATATTAATATAATTTTCCCTGAAACTACAAAATATTCAATCAAATGATATATTTGTATTAAATAAATTTGTTATATAGACAATTTTACCAAGACATAGTTTTTACTTCGAAACAATACAATAATTACACATTTCAATGTTCAGATCAGAATGAAGTGATCATAGTATAAAAATGTTCTTAATTTAAATTTAGATACAGTTCACATTTGTATCTTAACAGCGTATTAATTCTAAAAGTAACTACATCGTATTACTATTACAAATGACAATTAAATGCGCAACTGAAGAAATGTGTTTATTTAATAAATTTTCAATTAATAATCACATAAATCTATATTTTTTTCAGAAAATACACAATTATGACTACCATTGAATCAAAATTACACCAAAATTTATTCATACTTATTAAAATGGCGTTAAAATATAATACCTTTCATTTCTCACCCACAGAATAATTTATATGATTCTTTTGTAATTCCCACATGCAAGCAACTTGAATTTATCTGTTATGGTGCTGGAAACATTTTATACATTATTATAATTTTATAGCTTGATATTCTTAAATAAATTGACGAAGTGAAATCTTTTATGCGAATATTGTGGATCTATTTTAATTTTGTCAATGTTTTTGTGATTGATTAGAAATACGAAATGTGCTTTTTGTGGTATTTTGTTACTTTCAAAAAATACATACTTATTATAAATATATTCTTTCTCTTCTTAACTCTAGGGCGTGACTGCTATAACTTTTGCCTCTGGATACAAAACTATTTGGTTTTTTGCTGATTTTTATTATCATTCCACACTTTATAATTGCAATCAACAATAAATAACTGTTGTATATGTATATATATAACTGGTATATACAATTGTACTAAAGAAAATATGCATTATTTTGTTTATGGTCGCTAAAACAAGTTTATTTATTATATACATGTCAAGGATATTGTAAGATTTTCCTAAGCCTTTTTTAATGACAATTGTTTACACATATGTTAGTATAACTGAGAATTAACTCACAAAACGTAAAGATCAATCAAGTGCGGCATTTAATGAATGTTTCAGAAATCGGTGTATTAATCCTTCTTTAAATGAAGGAAGCTCAAATAACTTAAAATTCAATAGATTTGTGTTTTATTCATTAAATTTATTTTTTTAATAAATTATAAAAAATCATTTTAAACTTTCAATATACAAGATACATCGGTCGTGTTTATCTGATATCCAAACGATTTCAACAGATATTTTTGGGTCATTTAATTAAAGTGTTTTAATCTTTGATCATATAAGAAGAAATAACTGAATATAGATTTTAAAGCGAAAAAAACAATGATTATCTGTTTTACAATACAGAAATAAATTGATCTTTCACTGTTGTATGTTTAAATATTCTACATATTCTGGGCGGATTACCCACTTTGTAATAAGTCAAATTTCACTAAAACTTTTTCATATTTCAATAAATCTTACAGAAAATAATCATTTTAGGACTGACTGCCAAAAAAATTTCGCTTAAGAAGGCGAACAACATTTAAAAAACAGTGTATTTGATGGAATTTTGAATATCAAGGGGCAAAAGAAAATTTGCTTGAGTTCAATATTAGCTTTCAAACGAAAACAATCTAAAGCTCTTTCAACCACATACTTTTATTTTGAAATGACATTTATATTCTTCGATTTACAAATTTATTACAAACGCATGACGCCTCAATAAAAAAAACTCCTGTCGTACACACATCTACAAATGCTTCTCAGCTACAACTACGAATGTTTTATATAATTTTCCATTCAATTTATATGATAATTTCATGCATTTTGTAACATAAATCAATAATTACTTTGCATGTTACTGGAAATAAATTTGTGATATTTTTCTCCTCAGAATTGACCCATCCCTTAATAGAGAAAATAGTGCCTGGAATAGACTCTCGGTTGGATTTCAAAGCTACACCCACACAATATATATATATATAATATACTCACAAGCTTTCACAACTTACAAAAATTAAACTCTACTTTCAGTTACTCTATTCCATTCACCCCACGCTTATTTCGCCATACTATATACATCCACATAAATATTGATTATAAAATTACTGTTTTTTGTTCAAATAAATGTTTCTCGTTATATTTCTGGAGTGTTTTTGGTGTTGCCTACTATGTGAGATTCAGTTTGTAAAGTAATGAGGAAATTTTTGATTATTATAAAGAACATTATTTTTAAATGTTACATATTTATTTTGCAAACTGATGTTGTCTATCACTACGAATTTATTTTTTCTATTTATTCAAATGAATGTCTTTGTTGGCTCTAAACAATTAAGAAAATTAAATTGATGTGTAATTAATTTAATAATATATATATATACTTTTAAGAGTATATAAAATTAATTGATTTATCATTTGTCGGTTTATAAAAATGCAATTTGTATTAAATGTGTCTTTAGCAAAATATTGAAAAGATTTTACATTTAGTTTGTCGTGTATGTAATTAAAAGTTCAGATTACAAGTAAGTCACATGTATTTTATTATAATACATAATTCACAGATTTTTGAAATTGTTAATTTTGAAATTATGTAAATTTTTTTTCCCTCTTGACGTGAGATTAAAATACAGTTTATAAAGTCAAATATAAGTATTTGGGATCTAACGTTGTTTATTCAATAAAATAATACAATTTGGAAATAAATAATACTACGATCAATAGCGTTAAGAAAACAATGGCGGCCATTTAATGAAATATAAATAAACAATTAATACATTAGATTCCCTCGTTGTTTCATAAACATAATAAGTATATCCTTTCTTATTGAATATAACCTTTATTGTTTTAGAGTCAACCAAGGCAACAAAATACAGGTGTTATATTTTTGAATTGTGACTATTTTCCCACTGAGTTTTTTTGTGGAATTAATTGTTTAATTACTGCAAACTAATGTATGTTTATGGGTGGATAATTGATGTTAGTTCTGTATCATCGAAAGTTTGATTGTCGACAAGGCTGTTTAAATGTTTAGTGATTATATTATTTTTGCTGTCATAATGGCCTTTTGTTTTTATTAAAAAAACATTTTAAAATTAAATATTTCTGTGATTGAATTAAATTTTCATAGTATTTAATTCTACAGTAATTCTACAAGACTGTTGATAATTATTTTGGCTCAACTCCATCTTCAAAATGGTTTTAATATAATTTAGCTTGTCTACTGATATTACTGTAAAAAAAGAAGAAAATATATTACATCATTTATTGAAATATTATATGTTTTTGAAAATTTTAATTAATTTAAATATACGATAAAATAACATTTGCGTCATTTTTAATAAAAAAGCTCCGAGTGCAATTAGAAAATAAAGCTTGAATTATTAAGAATTTGCACGAGCCACATATTTTCATGCATTTTATCACGCGGATGCAAAAGAAATGACTTTAGTTCTGCTGTATTCGTGTGATAGAAAGACTGAAGTTATCGAAAGACGAAACCCGGATCGTTAGTGACAAAATTGTGGAATCGTACAAAGTTTTAATTATTCAAATTTGATATTGAAATTCCATCAAGCACCTTCAGTCGATAAAATATAGAAAATTAAACATTAAGATTACCGAGATATCCTGTTTGAATAAGTGATACGAAATTATTTTATCTTTCTCTTCTAAAGCCATATAGTAGGTATGACTAAACTAATTATATTTATTCTGAAGATAGCATGAAATCTAAATAGCTATCAACAATATTATAAAATTATTGAAGAAAAAAAGAATACTTTGTAATTTTTATACTATTAAATTAGAGTTACATATACCAATTAAATGCTTATTCATTCACAGATGTTTTTAGCTTAGGAATCATTAATATGCTCAATTTTTAAATGAAGTATATTCACCCTTTCTTTGCGTGATCTATTCAGGTTTTATGAAAACTTGATGAAATTATTTTCAAATACAAGTGCTTTACTTAAGTACGTTCTTTGCATATTGACTTTCAAACTGCGCGGGTGTTCATATTATATTATATTGTATTTCAACAATAATATCTTGATCAGTGATTTCCAATTCTTGGCTCGATGACATCTTTGAGCTACTATCTTTAATACAAAAATGCTACAATGATTCAATTTTAATGCTGTACATCATAAATCAAATGTTTATTATTCATGAATCCGTAAACATTT
Organism: Himalopsyche japonica; assembly: GCA_028555115.1. NCBI lineage: Eukaryota > Metazoa > Arthropoda > Insecta > Trichoptera > Rhyacophilidae > Himalopsyche > Himalopsyche japonica. Next base: position 628,437 of record JAHFWJ010000146.1, read on the forward strand.
ACAGAAAGTTGTTTAACTTTTTTATGAAATTTGCTTGAATTAGTGGAAAATATTTGGATTTCTTCTGGAACATAATTGAACGGATATTCTTCAATCAAAACTGCATACATTAATAATTTGAGTTCTCCTTTATTCCGAGAGAGTTTTTTTTTCTAGCGATTAACCAATCACTTTCAGCAATATTTCGCTTTTGAGATCGAATGCGTAATGTAGTTATTACGAATCAATGTCAATTAAGCAAATATATTTTTAATTCTAACAATAGAATACTTCACGGTGAAAAAATAGCATTATATTTAGTTTTAAAAAATTATTAAATATATAGTTGGCAGCTATTTTGGCTTACGCCGTCGTGAGAACTGTACAAAGAATACAATACAGTTCTGTTGAAGGTGTAAGCCGAAACAGCTATCAACTATGATTATATCTTATACTTTTTGTATAACTAAAATACGTAGTTATTTTTTTCACCGCGTTATAATGAAGTTCTACCAAGTACTTGCCAATGAATTCGTTTCTTTAAAGTCAGTGGCACTAAAGCATTGTCAATTTAAATGCAAAATATGTATCTGCGTTAATTTATGAAAGATACTATAATAATACTATTTTGTATTTATATTACAACTTAACCGTTTTTTCAACTGACTCTTTCACATATTATGTATAAAAGTTAGGTAATTCAGATCGTTAGAAAGATTGAACATCACTGATCATCGGAGGTCACAAAATATGACAATAATATTAAAAAAAACAACGTTTTACTATCTGAAATAGAATATTTGAAAGCATATTGAAGTGGAAATGACAAAATAAATAAATATAAATATCGTATCAGCCATCAGTAATTGTTTTAGGCAAGCAAGAAAAAAATTTACACGAATTTGAATAAGTCAATATGCAAAAAAAAACTTAAGTAAAACTCGCTTTCAACATCCAAGAAAACTTAAATAAAATAATAAAACGAATTGCGAGCTTTTTAGCTGAAATATTTTCCCGTTATAATAAAGCTTTTGCAGTGCAAGTGTGCTTTTTCTTTTGAGACGCGTTTTATTTTTCAGGGAGTACGGCAGTATAATCTTTAACGACTGTTTTCAGATATTAACACAAGAAGACTGGAATGTCGTTTTATTTAACGGAATGGAAAAGACAAGTCACTGGGCCGCTCTTTATTTTGTAGCACTGATGACGTTTGGAAATTATGTGCTATTTAATTTACTGGTGGCCATTTTGGTCGAAGGATTCAGTTCAGAGGTAAATCACCGTTATATTAACAGTTTCTAATCTCTTCCACGCTAGGCAATGTGCAAGGCCTGTGCGCAAGCGCCCCAGACGTTGGGACGCGAACATTCAAACATCGATAATACAGGCAATCTTTTGCATATAGGACTGATTTTGGTTTTAAAATATCACTCAATTCGTCCTGATACTACTACCTCCATAAAATTGTCATAACTATTAGGTTTAAATGCTTAAAACATCGATTTTTCGAACCCTTCAAATTTATTCCGATCTCGCCAAATGTTTACATATCAGTTTGAAACTGCGTGCTGAACTCGCATCTAACTTTGCACCAATCGTGCGGCATTGCAATCTGACACTCCATGACACGTGACAGTAATGGCCTTGTTCGTTTGAGTTTGATTGGTTGCCTCGTTACGTCACGGTAATGGCAATTTACGAGTTAGTTATTTGTTAGGGATATATTTGTTAAGGTGATTGTGACAACATAGGACATTTCTTTGTGCTTTTTTATGTTGTGAAACATTCCTAATGCATCTAGCTTCCATAAAAGCCACTCCAATTATTTTTTATTTGTGTATTTATAGCTCTATGTGGAAAGAGAACATCTTGAAAAATAGCAACGCGGACAGATTTTGTTTGTATGAAAAACTGTCGCGCCGATCGGGTTAAACATCACAACTATCCATGCTTTCGAACAGAATCGATAAACCGATTGAAAAAAACGTTTTCCGAACACGTGAGACATTGTTGAGATCAGTGATCCGAAACCGGTGTGCCGCCAGACGTCGTTCAGTGTGCCGCGGCACATTTTTCTAGCAAAAGAAAAATCATATAATTTGTCTACAGTATAAAATATTTAGTTAAAATGTTATCACATGGAAGCAAAAATAATTATTATTTGATCGGAATTTTAATTATGTTATTAGTACGTAAACATTATACACACGATCTACGATATAAAACGTAAATTTTTAAGAAACAAAATTGTAAGAACATAACATAAACAATACAGAAAGAATGAGTTTTAAAAAATGCGTTGATGTTGCATATTCTGTTTTTTTTGTTGTTATAAATATTGACTTTTGGTGTGTAGCGAAATTTTAGAAAACAACATTGGTGTGCCTTGGAGGACAAAAAGGTTGCGGAGCACTGGTTGAGCTTACGTCAAAAAAAATGTAGTTGAGCAATTAAGCTTTCAAATTCAGTGCAAATAATTCCACTTTTGACGTTGTTTTAGTATCATTTTAGTTTCTTTGCATACTGATAATAATTTCAAGACATTATCACTTTTAAATTTAAAAAAAAGAACAATAACATGTATTCAAACTTACTATTCCATCCATCGTATTCCATAGTCTAGTAGACTTGCGATTTATTCGTATATCTATTGAAAACGCAAAATAAATAATACAATATTTTTCTTTTTCAGAGGAACGAAAGACGAGAAAGAGAACAAAGAGAATTGGCCAAATCAAAACTTTCCGCTGAATGTTTCTCCGACAACAACGATATGGGATATGACGAATCGAGGTCCATCTCAGAATCCAGTGAAAGCTTGACTCAGGTCAGTAAAGAAATTAAACTAGTCCAGCTTACATATAAATACCACAGGCGTGTATTTTTTTTATTGACAACCTTATTCAAAATAAATCTGAATTGTTACAACTTTGTACGATTCCACATGTTTCGTCAAAAATGACCCGGGTTTCGCCTTTCGGCATCTTCAGGCATTCTATCGTACGGATGCAACAGAACTGACGCACAATAAACAGTTAGCATCGTCTATATACCAAAGGTATTAATTACAGGAAAAAACAGAAAACAAACGAAGAAACAAATGGCAGCTAAAATCAATTGATAGTTGATTAGTATTTGTTGTAAAACCCTTTCAAGAATGACTCTTCAACAAGATTAATCGTTGATGAAAATCATTACAGGCAATTTTGTTTATTATTATTATTAGATCAATATTATTAAATTTGTTTTAGCTGAATCGTACAAAGTTGTAACAATTCAAATTTGATATTGAAATTCCATCAAGCACCTTCAGTCGATATCATAAATTATTCAAATTAAATATAATTTAAAATATCATGCCTTTCCATCAAGAAGTGACAGTTAACACCTGAAAAGTAAATATTATTAGATATCAATTAAGTATTCTTCCACTTTTTCCATAATTTATGTAGTCAATGTATTACAATAACCGTTCACAACGCCACTAGCAAAAATGAAAAGTTTAAAAACTCTTGGTGTTTACGTCTCGGTCAGTCCGCTATGACAAGTGTATATTACATTTATTACGTATTTATTTGTAGACATAGTTAAGTTTATATTATATGTCCAGGGGTGAGGAAGAAATCTACTGTTTCTTCTTAAAAAAATGCAACGGAAATAAAGTTATTTTAAAATCTAGAAAGGGCTTAATAATATGCAAATATGTTTTTAGCACGAGGTGAAAACCCAGTGGCGCTCTGCCGACGATGTGCGAAAGTCAGCCAAAGAAGGATCACAGAAAGGCCAGCCGAAATCGAACTCGAAACAACGCCATCGCTGCGACAGGAAACGTTGCTCGGAGAAGTCTCAGCAGGCTAAATGCAACATCCGCAAAGAGTCGAAAATGATGATGATGCAAAGCCAGAGTCAAAACCAGCCCCAACTTCCAACAATCACCACCACGGCAGCAACCCCGCAGGACTCTCCGAACACCACGCTGGAGCCGGGAGCCTCTTTTAGAGAATTTAATTACCCTGCATCTGGTCTGTCACACTCTTCCCTGATTGACAGTCTTGATTCAATTGACAGAAGCTCGGTAAGGAATTAAACATTTTTGCACATTTAAATAATGATTAAAATCCATTTTTGCTATACCCACTGAAATATACTTTATTTTAAGTAAAAAAAGATTATATTTATGATATTCTTTAATTTATCATAATTCGATAACACGGTGAAAAAAATAGCAATTTATTTTAGTTATATACATTAGCTACAAAATATTTTTTTAAAGATATAGTTGATAGCTATTTCGGCTCACGCCATCGTCAGAACTAGTAGAACAGTAACTAGAATAGTTCTAACGATGGCGTGAGCCGAAATAGCTATCAACTATATCTTAAAAAAATAATTTTGTGGAACTAAAATACATTGCTACTTTTTTCACCGTGTAATAATGTAGTTCTACCAAGTGAATGCCAATTCAATCAATGATTCGACAACTTAAGCTTAATCTTCCGAATTGAGCGACGAAGTCTATTCAAAGGTTTAACTGTATAATTACCCCAAATACATCATAAAAAGACCTTTTACTCCAATAAAGATTAAAAGACAAAAAATTCTTAACCTTTTTAACCAAAAATGTAGCAATCTATCATTATTTGCGATGGCATGTCTTCAAACTGCCAAATTTCTGTTTACACTTTAGTTATTATCTTTGATTTAAATTAAATGATATTTTATTTTAGTCTGCAAGTATTCCTGGTCTTTTGAAACCACCAAATAGCTTCACGCTTACTCTCCACTCGGCGAGTAGAGCCAAAAATGTGACAGCGGCAATCAAATCAAACGACCACACAAAAACTGTCATGGCAAATGGCCAAGAGAGATTAATTCTACCGAGGTCTGCTCTGTCAGGCTCCACTGAAAAATTGGAGCCGTCTTCGAATTACGCGCCCACGCAGTACGAAAAAAACATTCAACTGTCAAAAAGTTCCCTCCAAAATGAACTGATTATGCAATCAAATAGTAATATAATAGCGACCTCAGATAAGTCAAGTTTGTTGAATGAGAAAAAGCAACCGAGTATTGCTGACGATGGGCAGTTGCAGAATGATGGAAAATGTAAGATACAGCGAGGGTACAGCTGGAAACTGTCAAGGCCGAGTTTGCGAAGAAAGAATTCTAACACAAAAAACAGAAGTGGATCGGATTCAGATGCAATAATCATTCTGAATAACGGCAGAGATCACTCAACATGTAAGCTTATTTTTTAATTCTTCTTTCTGTAGGCGTCTTTAAATGACATTACATATTTCCGGGTATGTTCCCTTTCATCACATAATATTCTATCTCCCAAACTAAATTAGCAACACCTTGCACCTTAAAAATACTTGAAAAGTAGTACAGTGTACTCTCGATTATCCGTGTATGGATTATCCGGTTTGCGGATGATTCGTGCCTGAAAATAAATATTTTTTAATTCAAATATAATCTGATCGATTTTTTTTTTCTATAACGATTATGAGACGCATTAATGAATTGCGATCTTGAATATGCGCGTTGTTTGAAAAAAAAGGATGAATATAGCGATGTGCTTGTGTTTACATAACTAATCGGTTAATTTTTTTTAACCACTTGTGTTTGAATGTATGAATGTTCGCATATACCGCAATAAACATCACAATTTATGGGACTAGAATGAGTCAACAATTGAAATCCTTTGTACTCCACATGCGTTTCTATTTACATTCCCAGTGAAGTGCATAAACCGGTGCGAGTGCTCACAGTAAATTTGTTTATTTTTTATATTTATTGCCAATATTTGTCAGTTCTCGGGACTACGTTTGTTATTATGATAAAATATTATATTTTTACGTATTTTTTTTTTGTTTTCTTGATAAATAATGAATATATAAGCAATGTTTTAAAAAATTGTATTGCGTATATGATATCATATTATATTATCATAAAATAAAAAAATGGATGATTCGGATTATTCGGGTTTTTCAATTATCCGTGACCATCCTCCCCAGCATTAGCCCGGATAATCTAGAGTGCACTGTATATGCTTTCTTTTATCGTTTTTTATATAAAATTGTTCTGAAGATACTTCTCAAGAAAACGAAACACGTGTCACTAAAAGTAACACACCAAATGAAATTACAAAATTATCAATTTTAATTTTGTATTGTATATATTCTTATGAAATAAATTATTCTCATTAGTCCCATCGAATGAAAGAAAACTATCTGTAAACTGAAACTGACCACTGCACTACTAGATCTTTTTATAACCATAGATGTTAACAATGTTTTAATTTTATTTTAAGCTAGGCAACTTAAGTTATCTGATGCTTTGTAAGGATGAGAAAAAAATATTTTTCTTCCAATATTTTCAGGTCACGGTTCTACTTTCCAGCATGGCCTTCGAAAAAATGATCTACTTTTACAATCAACGAATCGAATACAAAATGACACACAGGGTGACACACCAAATAACAAAACAACAAAAGGGATATCGCCACAGAATAGTTTTAAAGGAATTTCTCCACAGAATTCCGTTAGAGAACGAGCATCGACTTATAGTTCTGTTCCACAAGTATGCACTCTAAAATTTACTCAATTCTTTATATGATATAAGTTATTCTGAAATATCTTAATAATTATAATGTATGGAATTTCAGGTTGCTTGGAGCGGTGGTGTACCACCAACACAAACATCACCTCCTCAGAAATCAAATCATCAATCTAATTTACAATACCCTCACCATAGGAATATTGCACAGAGGGCAGCACATCATAGGTTATCTCTCACACCAGACCTTTTGGCAGGTTAGCATCTTTCAGTTGGTTTATATTTTTAACATCAAAAAGATATTTCCTAGCATTTAATAATATATTATATAACACTTCTTTTTGTAATGTTATGAATATGAATAAAACGTTTATCTGTAGAGATTTGTTACTAAATAATATTCCATTTAAGGATGTCACCCGACTACTATCGAAAACAACAACGAGAAACAACAAAACGAAATAAAGGTCCAGCCAATTCAGCAACTTAACACAATGTCACCGCCGAAGTCTTCCAATATTATCATCTCAAATATGACGGCGACTGAGAAACCAGACAACGGTGGCTCGAATCCGCTGCCTAGTATTAAACAAATTAGAGATGACATCAACTCGGGACAAAATACAAATAACAACAGCAATAACAATTCAAACGTCGTTGTAAATATAAATATGGAACATAGAAATAGCGGTAATACAAAGCTGAAAGAATTGTTTAAGTTTTTCGAACCAAAAGGATGCCTTAAAGAAAGAGATGAATACTCACTTTATGTTTTTGCTACAAATAATAGGTATGCTATCACAATCTAGCAAGTATACATAACATTTAAATTGTCTGTCTTCTTGCTTATACCCAATATTAGAATTTAGTATCACTTCTTTCATAGAAACTACATCTTTGTGCAATTTGATTGTTCAAGAGTCATGATACATTTACTGCTTTTGAAATATGTAAAATCAGTGCTCATATTATATAAGTGAACTCAATTGCATATTGTCAAATTTGTGTTAGTAGAGCTTTGAAAACGTAACACTTGTTTTCAATTCTCAAGATTAATTGAACAACTGGGATGACATAAACATAAAATCACTTTAAACGTTGTGAATATTTGTTACTGTGTTTTAAACCAGACTTTAATTGTCACTCCATATGTTAATTGTATAATTTTGTGCTTGTGTGGAATTTCATTTTGAAATTTTTTCAAATAATTTTCAATCGCAAAAACTTTAATACATTTAAACTAAAAAGGGAGTATTAAAAACTAAACTCTTCTAATCCATCCAATATTATTCGACTCGATTTAATTACAAAAATATTTGGCATTATACACTATTATAAAAATTGTTTTTCACTTAGAAACCGAATGAATAATCATTTTTATATATTTCCAGGTTTCGACGGCTATGCTATTGGATAGTCGAACGAAAATGGTTTGATAATGTAATTCTACTCTTCATCGCTTTAAACTGCATCACTCTTGCGATGGAACGTCCTAATATCCCACCGACAAGTACCGAGAGGGCATTCCTTGCGACTGCAAATTATGTCTTCACGGGGGTTTTTGCTTTAGAAATGTTTGTCAAGGTAATCTATATTCAATCATGGATATAAGTGAAGAAAAAATATTTATTTATTCCTCAATTCAATTTTCACTTACCAACTCTCGGGCAGGTTGAAATTTCCTTTAACAAAAAACTTCCAAGCATTTGTACTTTGTATAAAATTGAACTATCATATAATAATTACCCTCAATTAAGAGGACTTTTTATCATCAAACATTTTCAAATCATCTTGTTTTCATTGTTCTTCATACCATCAAATATTTCATTGCACTGATAAATTCAAGTAAAGACTTAATTTGAGGTAATGTTTTTTTAAAGCATTGAATCAAATTTTTTAATTTTAATTTATACTAATTTTTAAAAGCTGCAATTTCAATCTGAACAGACCGTTTATTTTACATCAAATAATCTTTACAGGTTGTAGCAGCAGGAATGTTTTATGGTCCAGATGCATACTTCACATCAGGCTGGAACATCATGGATGGGTCTCTCGTCATCATTTCAATCATAGATCTTTTAATGTCACTTCTATCCGAGTCTAGCCCAAGAATATTCGGGATACTAAGGGTAAATTTTAATTTGTTAGATACATTATAAAATGTGTTCTTATAATAATATGAATGTTGCCATATAACAACTTCAAATATTTTTGTCATCAAATACTGATAACTGTCAAAGCTTCAAAGACTCCTGCCACTTATAAGTGTCACATTCTACTTCAAATGGATTTTGAAGGATGTTTGGAAGATTTTTTCATACACTTACTATAATAAGTGTATGATTTGAAAACTGAATAGTTGAGTTAAAGAACAATTATAATTTTGTTAATTAATGTTATTTTTGTTAGTTAATTAATGTCATGCAAAAATTTCACTAAGCACAGCAAATTTAAATTTTAAAAAAATTGTGAATATATTTTAGCATTCCTAAAAATGAGGTTAATTTATTTCATCTTGGCAAATTCTTGTTACATTAGTTCAAAGTTTCTGGCAATAGAGAATATATCTCAATAATAGAAAATGTATGCATCAAACATTGAGAGAAAAGCAATGTTTTATTTGAGCTTTGATAAAAACGTTATATTTAATATAAATATTTAAATACTTATATTATGTTATACTTTGTAGGTTTTCAGATTGCTCAGATCATTAAGACCGCTGAGAGTAATCAACCGAGCTCCTGGACTAAAGTTAGTCGTACAAACTCTTCTGTCTTCACTGAGACCAATCGGAAATATCGTATTGATATGTTGCACATTTTTCATAATTTTTGGCATCCTGGGTGTTCAGGTAAAAACAAAATAAATAATTGTGTTATCAAATATCAAAATATGTAGTGTTATTGTAATATTTCAACTATATGATACTACTTGATTCTATTCTTAGCTCACGGATTATTTAAGTCTCAACTCTCAAGATAAATGTTTGCAGTGTTTTAACAATTGATACCCAACTATATAAACTGTCAACTATGTTGTATTAAAATATTGCATGATTTATTTTGACAATTTCCATAAGTTTGATTAATACTATTGCTGAAATTTGAAAGCTTTGAAGCGAACTCCAAATTGCATTTCCATGCAAACAGGTGGAACTGAAAATAAGTAATATCGAACACCAAATGCCCTGGTTGTTATAGATCAGGGTTGGTTGAATACTCAAGACACTATTTTATATAATTATAATCACATTTTTCTTGCTAGCTATTCAAAGGAGCATTTTTCTACTGTGAAGGAGAGAATATTAAAGGAGTTAAAAATAAAACTGAATGCCTCGCAATTGAAGGAAACGTATGGATCAATCGTAAATACAATTTCGACGACCTGGGTAAAGCACTCATGTCACTGTTTGTCCTGAGTTCCCGAGATGGATGGGTTAATATTATGTACACTGGATTGGACGCAGTCGGTGTAGATCAGCAGGTTAAATGAGTATTATTTTATTAAACATTTCCATATTTTAACAATAAGTTTTTAACAAGAAAACACACGGTTTAAAATCAATCCTTGGTATTTAAGCATAGAATATTAGAGAAAAATCCACAAATTCTTGAAAATATGGATCTCTGTCAAAGTAATGTTATGTTTGATTTCCTCTAATCTCCTCTATAACTGAAATTAAGCTTCGCTTCATTAATTTATAGAAAATGCCTTTCTTATCCACAAGTTTTCCATATATAAAGAATTATATATAATTTTTCAGCCAATCGTGAATTACTCTGAATGGAGGTTGCTCTATTTCATCGCATTCATTCTACTGGTAGGATTTTTTGTCCTGAACATGTTTGTAGGAGTGGTAGTGGAAAACTTTCACAGATGTCGCGAGGAGCAAGAAAAAGAGGAAAGGGTTCGAAGAGCAGCCAAGAGAGCTCTGCAAATGGAGAAGAAGAGAAGAAGTTAGTTTCCATTACCTTAGAATACCTAATGAATTCACTTGTTCGATTTATTTACGAATACTGTATGCTAAGCAAACGATTATTTATTTGAGTAATAGAAACACTGTGGCCTGTAAGAAGATTTCGATACACTTTTTTTTGGATATATTAGAGCCAAGTTAGAACAAGTTCTTTGCTGTTGAAATGTGCTGAAAATATCATGGATCTTTTTTTACTACACTGGAATATAAACACGTTTAAAATTAATGTATTCTTTCAGCTTAAGTTATAACTCGTTTTAAAACCTTTTCTAAGTTGTTTTTCACTAAATAAAAAAACAGAGATTTCTCATCTGTTATTAATCCTCTCGAAATTGTTGTCTACTTTCAGAAATGCACGAACCCCCCTACTACTCAAACTATTCCCAAGGAAGGCTGTTCGTGCACAACGTAGTCACGTCCAAGTATTTTGACCTGGCGATCGCGGGCGTGATCGGACTCAACGTGGTGACGATGGCGATCGAGTACTACAGAATGCCGGCCGCCCTCGAATACGCTCTCAAAATATTCAATTATTTCTTCACTGCGGTGTTCATATTAGAGGCCATCATGAAACTTGTCGCTTTGGGATTTAAAATATATTTAAAAGACAAATGGAATCAGTTAGATATCTTCATTGTCATTCTGTCCATTGTGGGTATCGTGTTAGAAGAGTTGCAATCAAATATAATACCGATAAATCCGACTATAATGAGGGTTATGAGAGTTCTGCGGATAGCAAGAGTTCTAAAGCTACTAAAGATGGCCAAAGGAATAAGAGCCCTGTTAGACACTGTGATGCAGGCCTTGCCTCAAGTGGGTAACTTGGGATTGCTATTCTTTTTGTTGTTTTTTATATTCGCTGCTTTGGGAGTTGAGCTCTTCGGAAGGCTGGAGTGTTCGGATGAAGTGCCTTGTCAAGGTTCGTGTACAAATAAGACTTCATAAAAAAATACCACTTGTCTTTCTCAATACCCCCCTAATATATTAAAATACTGAGCGAGTTCTCAAACATATCAATTGAAAGCCATTTTATACCCAAATAAGTATATTCATATTGTTTCAAAAATTTGACAGCGGAAACAAATTTATTCACCACATAAGTTTCTTCAATGTAGGAAAATATATTTTTTGAGGTAGCTTCCACCACACCTAACTAAATCACGATATTTGAACTGTTGCAACTTTGTACGATTCCACATATTTTGTCACTAACGACCCGGGTTTCGCCTTTTGGCATCTTCAGGCATTCTATCACACGGATGCAACAGAACATTTCGTACAAAGTTGTAACAATTGAAATTTGATATTGAAATTCCATCAAGCACTTTCAGTCAATATCATAAGTTAAATCACGATATATTACACCTTTAAACGGTTTCAAATCCATAATAGTATAATTGAAGTTACTACACACTATAATTTAGTAGGACTAGAGATTAACAACTCAATAATCATGCTTAAATACACTTCATTCCATAATTTGACTACATCCCTCATTCAACGTCTTTTTCCATAAATCCATTTTCATAAAAGATCTACTTGCCGTGAATTCAAGGGTTTATTAAAAAATAACTATAGTTTACTGACAGCATAAGTATAGGTACATATAAGTTAATCGACTTCATTTGGCAATAATCTTCCTATTATCGATAAATTTTCTAATGTATCTGTTATAAAAACAAATATTAACATATGCCATCTTCAAAAATGAATCTTACATAGGGTCATTGAAACATACAATTGTTTTTAATTCAAAATCAAGGAAGGGTTGTTTTTATTAAGTTTTATTTTTTCAATAACCAGAACACTATTGATACAAATAAATTGTTTCAGCATTTTATATTATCTTAAATGACAAGTAATTTGCACAACAATTTTAGAAAATAAATTAGTTCAAATATCGATTAAACTTATAAAATGATTAGTAAAAAAATCATCTAAAGGCAATTGAAATATTGGTGCTATAATATTATCGCAAATTTACCTTACTAGCTTTACCTTTCATGACCTTATTAAGCCATACTGTATTAAGAGTTTGAATGACTTTCAAACGTTTGAAAATCATTCAAACATATTTTTTTTCTTTTAAGTAAACTATGACTTTAATAAATACAAAACTCAGATCAACAAAACAGAATAATAAATTTATCTGGTAATAATAAACACGTTTCCGCTACAAATAAAACACTTAAAGAAAACAGCTATAAAGTGACTTTCAATTGATTTGTTAGGTAGCCCGCTGAGTAGCACAACATCCCAGCATATCAATTTCGAACTGTCTATGACCCTCTTTTCACTGCACCATGACACTCTATTTTCTTCTGATTATTAAGGTTACTATTCTTCACCTTTGTCTTTGAAATTTGAGCAACTACCTTCTCTCCAAAGAGTTTGCACCAGTTTCCGTAATTTCTTGATTATAATAATAATTAGTTAATAAAATATTACATACCCACAACGTTTGAACCAAAAACATGAATGGTTGGATGGCATCAAACGCATATTTTATTCTCCTTTCAGAGTCTGTTAATTCAAATTGAATTATCAGTAATATGAACACTGAGAATTCACTTTAATATATATCTTCACTGCGTTTCTAGTATAAAACAAAATAAAAACATTTTAGGCTAATTACAATGTAAGATAGGTTTTTAATTGTAGAATTGTGTTATGATACAGGATATGCAATAGGTATTTGTTGGTAAATATTTAGTCTTTCCTCAATGAAACTAGTAAGATAATTATATTGAAAGTACATGGGAAATATAAATTTCAATTTTCAATATGTGATTGTGTGTTCTGGCAGCAATGTCCAAGATCCTCTGAGATGATGCGTCTCTGTTTTCGAGCCACGCGTCCAAACCCTACGTTGGCAACACCTTTTCTTCTCCCCTCTCTTCCCTACCCAAGCCACGCCATCCGAGTGACGCCGTTATGTATGTCATTGATGACGTTGTTTTGAACGCGCCTGAAGTGTTACGCGATCGTCGCTACAAAAACAAATCCGTAAACATCGACACGTGTTGACTATTTTTAAAGTCACTAAATTAGCATCCGTGCGTAAACCACTGTAGTGCTTCCAAAGTGACGTGACTTTTAATATATATTATACATATATATACATATCGTAATCATGCGTGATGTATCGTTGGCTTCGCATGAAGACTCCGCGTCGGAAGACGAAACGAACGCCGGCCAGACGCCAAGCGTGGCGGGTGATCGTTTGGACAGACTGGAGAGCCAGATAGTAAGTTCTTGTTTCAATCGAAACAAGATCAACCGTCCACCTCACGGCCCGAAAGAATCCTCCTCGATTTGTCGATAGGAGATTCCTTTCGCCTCCCGAAGGAGGCTGCCCCGTCCAATAAACAACAACTGACAGCGTTGGTCGGGACTGTGAAGGAGCCGATCGTACCCAATGCGGACCCGGCCAGGATATCGACGATGATCGGCATCCAGCGATGTAGCACATCAGATTAGGCCGGGCTCTGTTACTATGAAACGCAGCAAAAATATGCCGCGACGCCGTTGTTCACCGAGCTGGAAGTGAACGATGAGTCCCGTGGGTACGACCAAGGAGCTCTTACAGCTCAGCTGACGGGGAGGACGCCTTACTCGAGGGCCGGCAGTTCGTCATTGAGTGGGGGGGGGAATAAGACGGTACCTCTTACACCCGCGGGGCTGTTTCAGTCAATCGAAGGAAAGTTCGGAAGATATTCTTCCCACCAACTTATAACCGAAGACATTATGCAAATAGTGTGTGGGAAAAGGGCCGAACAGAGCCAGCACCGCCGAAACCATCCGGGCCAAGGTGAAGGAGATACACGTCAGGGACAGACTGGCGAAAATTATGGCACTTACACCAAGAGCATATCCCACGAAAAGTGTACAGCTCTCCGCAACGCAGTGCAAGAGCTGACACAGAAGCAGGAATGGTCCCTCAAATCAGCTCAAGGCCTGCTAGGCAGACTAAACTTCATATCCTTCGTCACTCCTCGAGGACGGCTGCATTGCCGTTACCTATAACGACACATCCGCCAATTGCGCCATCTGCCACCTCACCTTAGGGTTGCGATTCTAGGTCCAGCCATAGAGGAGTTGAATTGGTGGGTACAGACAATTGGAGTGGCAACACCCACTGCACAGACCAATTGTTCGCCACTTCCGAACCACGGACGCAGCAGATGCAGGTTGGGGAGCTCAACTGAACGACACCCTCATGTCGGGACAGTGGAAGTGGCAGCATCGGTCATGGCACTCCAATCGGAAGGAGCTGTATGCAGTGATATCGGCAATCAAACTGCAAGCCGATGAAATAAGAGGAGCAGAGGTACTTTTACAGTCGGACAACAAGGTTAGTAGTCTTATATATAAACAAAGAAGGAGACACACGGTCGCTAGACCTCTTCTTACTGACACAGTAGATGGTTGCATTGGTTGACAAGTACGGCATCTCCCTAACTGCGCAGTACCTACCGGGAATTTACAACGGCACGGCCGACCGTCTATCTCGCGGAACACAAGTTCCCGAGTGGCACATTCCCGGTACAGCAACAGAGCAGATCTTCGATCACAGAGGCACGCCCGAGATCGTCAAAAGAGTCGCGAGTAATTCCCAGGTATGTATCTCACGACAGCTCCGACTGCGGCGCTCTGTATCACAACGCTTTCAGCCGCTTGTGGGACTACGAACTGGTGTGGGTCTTTACCCACCCGAACATGATTCCCCAAGTATTGGCCCACCTGAACACGGCGGGAGGGAGATATCTCCTCGTCGTACCAGACTGGAAGAAACCATTCTGGGGAGCAGACCTTCAGAGGAGAGCGACAGGGCTGTCACATACGATACCCAACTTGGCATCAGTGCTGGTGGGCATGTCAACCGACCGACCACCTCCAAAATACAAGATCTGTCGTTCCATCTGTGGAGGATTTCGGGTGCGAGAGTCTAATTCGCGAGTGGAGCCCTGAAAGAAAAGGGCTGCTATCATCAGGGTAGCGTCAGTCCATCCTGATGATAGCGTACCGATTGGCATGGATTAGTTGGACCACCTGATGCAACCTTAGATCAGTGGTCGCAAATCACCCCATCCGGAACAAGTTGCCAGGTACTTAGCTCACCTCTACCTCAGAGGAGGCTTGGCGTACTCCACAATTGGGGTGCACAAGTCAGCCATAACAACCTTCTGCAAACCAGTGGGCGGCGTGGACATTAGCGGAAACGACTTGGTGAGGTGTGTACTCAGAGCCATATCCCTAGCCAGAGTAAAGACCCCGAAAGCCTCTATATGGGATGTCAGGAGGAAGTCCGTCACTTGAAGGCAACCACTCCACATACATTCAGCCTATATGTGTCTTGTAGGACGGCAACATTGCTACTACTGACGTCGGTTAGACAAGTTCATGAAGTTCAAGACATTGCTCAGATATTCAGACAGCGGGCTTAGAGAGGAACGGGACCAGATAACTCTATGGCCTGCGTTCGGGTCAACTACCCATCAGCAATCGGGTTGGCACATTAGGAAAGGAGACACGCAAAATATAGCCCCAATATATTGGCTTCGCCAACTGGTTAAAGCCTCGGAAGGAAGTCGAAAGAAAGGCGGAGACCTCCAAGAACTATTTTTTACAGCTATGTGGCCCGATAAGCCGGCCTCCAGGACAACCATAGACGAGAGGTAATAACTGGCGAGAGTGATCACTAACCCTTTCCAACCAGTCTAGATGGCCACAAGATCGTACCCGGACCATCAGCTGAAGACTGGTTAAGATCTCACATTGATGACATAACTCTTCCCCCACGAGCCACCAGGTGATAACAAACATTCACTCAAAGGATCTTGGACATTGCTGCCAGAACACACAATACAGGAGTTTTACCTACCAATAAAACTCTTATTGTGTTTCCAGCAATGTCCAAGATCCGGTAACCCCTACCTGGTGCACCTTGAGTGACAATGACATACATAACGGCGTCACCCGGATGGCGTGGCTTGGGTAGGGAAGAGAGGGAGAAGAAAAGGTGTTGCCAACGTAGGGTTTGGACGGGTGGCTCGAAAACAGAGATGCATCATCTCAGAGGATCTTGGACATTGCTGGAAACACAATAAGAGTTTTATTGGTAGGTAAAACTCCTATATTCTGTTGATGAAAATCATAATTTCACAGTTTGTTTGAATTGTTTTATTGTTGTAATGGGAAAAAATAAGTTTCATTATATTATCAGTGCATTCTAAAGTGCTCAGCACAAACGGGGTAAGTCCAGGTATTTTAAGTTTCTAACAAGCTTAGATTCTATTTAATATTTTCTGTTTGTTTACTAACAAAATACTGCTCTAGGCTATGCAGGACGTGATAATTGGTTTTATATATGGTGAGATACAAATAATATACGCCATCATTGTTTAATATATACATGCAAAAACGTTTTGTTTGATAGATCATATAATATCATGGATTTTCCTAAAAAGCAGATACCCTTTTTGCACTTAGTATAATTAAAGTGTAAAGTATAATTGAAAGTTTTATGAATAACAATGCATCTGTATTTGAGGGTGAATTGTTAGCAGTGCTGTTGTGGAAGGAATACAGAAGTATACAAGACATACCCTATGCTGTATTTGTAGCAAAGCACGTACCTGCTGGTTAAATCAAAATGTATCAATAAACAGTTTGACAGTTGACTCGAGTTTCGTAAACAATTTTAAAACTTTATTTTAGTTCAATTTTCATTTTCCATTTCATGGTAAGAGAAAATAGAATCCTGGGATATGTTATCGAATAGAGAGCTCGCACACCGAGAGGGTTATGTATATCATCTGCGTGAGTTAAGCAAATGTTGGACTAAAAATATCTGATTATTGTGACAATAAGTTTTTAATAATAACAAAGTGTACGATTAACCAACTTTCCAGGGTTAGGAGAGCATGCTCACTTTGCCAACTTTGGCATGGCTTTCCTGACGCTGTTCCGAGTAGCAACCGGCGATAATTGGAACGGCATTATGAAAGATACTCTGAGAGAAGAGTGCGACTCGTCAGTGGACTGTGTCAAGAACTGCTGCGTTTCAACTGTCATTGCTCCCATTTTCTTTGTCATTTTCGTACTCATGGCGCAGTTTGTCCTGGTCAATGTAGTGGTTGCGGTAAGTATAACAGAGATCAAGCATCATCTGAAAATATTTTGTTCCCGCTAATTTCTGTTTTAAAAATCTGCATTCGTTGCAATAAAAATCCAAGCATGTTTTGATTAAAATCGCTATATTTACTATGAATTTTTCTTAGAAGAAGCATAACTAATCCATTTCATGGTCAATTCTGCTGTATCCGAGTGATAGAATGCCTGGAGATGCCGAAAGGCAAAACCCAGGCGTTAGTGACAAAACATGTGGAATCATACAAAACTTTATCATAAAAATCAAAATTACAGTGCACTCTCGATTATCCGGGCTAATGCTGGGGAGGATGTTCACGAATAATTGAAAAACACGGATAATCCGAATCATCAATTTTTTATTTTATTTTCGAATATAATATCATATACACAATACAATTTTTTAACACATTGTTTATATATTCATTATTTATCAGGAAAACACAAAAAAATACGTAAAAATATAATATTTTATCATAATAACAAACGTAGTCCGGAGAGCTGACAAATATAGGCAATATATATCGAAATTAACAAATTTTCTGTTGGCACTCGTGCCGGATTATGCACTTCACTGGAAATGTAAATAGAAACGCATGTGGAGTACAAAGGATTTCAATTGTTGAATCATTCTAGTCCCATAAATTGTGATGTTTATTGCGGTATATGCGAACATTCATACATTCAAAACACACAAGGGGCTAAAAAAAATACACCGATTAGTTATGTAAACACAAACACATCGCTAAATTCATCCTTTTTTTCAAACAACGCGCATATTCAAGATCGCAATTCATTAATGCGTCTTATAATACTTATAGAAAAAATCAATTTAAATTTGAATTAAAAAATATTTATTTTCAGTAACGAATAATCCGCAAACCGGATAATCGAGAGTACACTGTATGTCTAAAACCCACCAACGTATTGTTTGTGCTTTGCTTAATATATACAATAAAATAATTATAACTTACATACGATTCGTTAGTACTAAGTGAAAGATATACTTTACTAAGACATTTAATAAAACATAGCTGATGATTGATTGATTGATTGATATAGGTTCTAATGAAACACCTAGAAGAATCTCATAAGCAAATGGAGGATGAAATGGATATGGAAGTAGAGCTGGAAAGAGAATTTGAGAAAGAACAAGAAGACCAAGAAGACCAGGCATTGTGTCTCGCCTTAGAAATGGATTCGGCTATCAACAGGCCAAGCAGACCTCTGAAGAAGGTAAACGGTCGTCAATCACCCGATTGATAATGAGTTTTGCTGATCATATATGTACATCACTTTTAAGGTGTTAACAGTCACTTCTTGATGGAAAGGCATTATATTTTAAATAATAAAAACACATTTTTTTAGTACTTATTTCCACAATATATTTTTTGATCAGGACCGGTTTCGCTCATCGCGAGCATTATCAACTGATAGAATACAATTTACAAACAAGTCTATTTATACAAAACAAAAAATTAATTTGAGTTAATGGTAGCAGGTGTACAAAACCATGGGTACAAGAACTAGGAAACGATTTACATAAAATCATACAATATTGATACAAATAAAGTAAATTAGTATAAAAATTAAATGTTCACAATCACTTATTAAGAATTACAATTACAATTATGGTAAATCAATAATCCATTAGGAGCTCTAAACAATCAATAAGGAAGTAAGGAGTGGGAAATTTTTAATGACGAAAATAACCCACAATCACTAATTAATGGAACAAAATAAATTAATACATGAGAAGTCGATTAAAGATGAATCGATGAGATGGGAAGATATGGTCAGTCAGGGGCGTTCCAATATTTTCTGTAAAAAAAAATAAGTAAAAGGAGGCAATATCATTTTTCAAAAAAAAAAAAAAAATATTTATTTGAAAAATATATTTATTAATCTAATTTAATGAGTATAACAATGGTGACGACGCAAAAGTAGTTTGTTCATTTATAAGGTTAGAATTAGGCAAAAATTTATATCGATTAATTTCAAGGATTTCTTGTTTATCTAATTTCAGTGATTTGTTATTGAAATGCAGGATTTTGTAGTTTATAGTAAAATCACATGAATGTTTATTTTGAAACAGATGGTTTCCAAAAGTAGAAATCTCATCGCCTTTTTGGCACAAGCTAAATGTTCCTTAAATCTAGTATGAAAGGATCTTCCTGTTTGACCAATATACCTAGCCTCACTGGAATCACATTTTAGAAGATAAATACCACTTTGGCTTAAAATATTAATTTTGTCTTTCGTGTAAACTAACATTCGACTAAGATTATGATTGTTATAAAAATTTACATTAAAAAGTTTTTTGTCTAACTTCTTGGATATGTTTTCAGAAACTCGGCCTAAATAACTTAGTTTTACCCAACGTTTTTCAACGGAGGGAACATCAATCATCAAGCTCGAGGTTACATTTAATAAAGCTAATTTTTTAGTTTTTTTAAAGACAAGTCGATCAATCAACTTTGCATCGTATCCATTGTTAAGTGCGATCTGTTTAATGGTGTTTAATTCTAAATTGAAATTTGATTCTGTCATAGGAATTGTCAACAAGCGATGAATAAAAGAATGAAAAGTTGACAACTTATGTGAAATGTGGTGTCTAGACGAGCTACTTATGATATTGTCACTAAAAGTCTCTTTTCTGTAAATACTGAAACTATGACGATTATTAATTAGTTCAACGGTTAAATCTAAAAAGTTTATTTTATGCATACCCAATTCCATTGTGAATTGAATTGAACTATGAATCTTATTCATATTATTCAAAAAAGTATGCAGTTGCCTTTCGGTACCTCCCCAAAGTACTAAAATATCATCTACATATCTATACCAATAGATGATATTTTTAAAAAGATCTAATTTTGTAATTTTTGATTCAATCAAATTCATGAAAAAATCAGCTAAAATTGGTGACAATGGACTACCCATTGCCAAACCATCCAACTGTTTATAAAATTTATCTTTAAATTTAAAATAATTTTGATCTATGCAACAGTTAATGATTGATTTTACATCTGTAGCCAACCGGGGATTAAGATTTTTCATATCTATGAAATCAACAATCGCTGACTTTAGGTCAGATATAGGCACACTAGTAAATAGGCTCACTACATCAAATGAAACTAGCTTCGCGTTCAAAGGTACTGATAAATCTTTAATTTTTTCTACTAATTGAATTGAGTTTTTAATCCCGAATTTGGGGGTGAATCCCAACTTATGTTTGAACAAGGAATTAGCAATCCCTGCTAATTTATACGACGGTGCAGCATTAAAGGAATCTACTGGCCTTAAAGGCATACTTTGTTTATGGATTTTTGGTCCCATACAGTCTAGGGCACTGTGGGTTCATTTGTTTGTGCCTTTTTTTAAAAGGCTCTGTAGGAAAACACGTATTTGCTTCATCGATAACTGTCTTTACGGATTCAGAACTAGATGCAGTTGGATCACGTTTTAATTGAATAAACGCTGGACCCGACAAGACATCCTCCATTTTTTCATCGTAAACACCTCTATCCATGATAACAGTAGTGTTACCTTTATCGGCTTTTGAAATTATTAAGTTATTAGAATTTAATTTTGTTTTGATAGACTTTACGATACGCGTTTCAAATTTGCTAGTATTTACAATATTTCGAGATTCCTTTTTTAGAATAGTTGAGCATTCATATTTAATGGCCATATTCGATCGTATAGCCAGATCAGCATCGATCGCAAGATTTTCTAAATCTTTTGAAGTTATTTTAACATTAGGGCAATATTTCAAACCTTTATTTAATAGGCTCATTTCATTAGGATCAAAATTGACTGAAGTTGTATTAACAACCCGTTCCGCAAACGATATTTTCTTCTCTACTATGGTATTTACAGAATATTCAAACTTTTTAGTTTCAGACAAATGATTTAACTTTTTCTTTTGGTTCAGAAAGGTTTTATGGATAAAATTTTGGACCTCAAATCTAATTTTTTCATCTAAGATGTCAAACTCGACTGAGTGAAGTTTGCTAGTCAACAAAGAATGAATATAAAATAAATATACACTCACCGCATCCCTGACACAGTACCATCTCTTCATTTCAGCTTTTATCCATGTAAGCTGCGCCAATTTTAGAGCTTTTAGAGCAATCGGTGAATTAGACTTCGTTTTGATGTTCACGTAATTCGGTATAATGTTGAGACGAAGACATTCTCTATTATACCATTTATACCATATATTATATACCATATATTATATATTGTAAATTGTATTCTATCAGTTGATAATGCTCGCGATGAGCGAAACCGGTCCTGATCAAAAAATATATTGTGGAAATAAGTACTAAAAAAATGTGTTTTTATTATTTAAAATATATGTACATATTTTTAAAATGCACTAAACCCTTAAACATGTTAATTTGTTTTTTAACAATTAGCAGGCACTATGTAAATAGTATATATAATGCTAATGACATAATCATATTTGCATAAGATGGTGTCACATATTAAGATGAAAGTCTGTGTGGTTTACTTTGTACAGAAAATCATCATTACTTCATATGTTTGTACTCACTCACTGAGCAATATCAACCCTTCTGATATTTAAATGTATATTGTGGAATATTCTACAAGGTGTCTTTCTGTTACTCGTGAATGACTGGAATTCACAATTAATCTTAATTATCATTCGTGCTTTCACTGTACTCACTTACATTGAATATAAATAATTATTTTATTTCGTTAAGGTTGAGTTTACTTAATGACATTTATTTTTACGAAGCTGACGTCATTGCTAACTTAACGCATAATTTATATTTTAATTGGAACATTATTAAGTGTTTTCAATTCAAACTTAATGATTGAAAGGTAGTTTAGGTAAAATATTTTACTCTGAATAACTATTTCTGGTTCATATATAATACATTTCAGGCCAAAATGTGCTATACAGTCAGAAAGTTTTTGCTTAATCCATTCTACTTCAGAGCATTGATATTAAAAATAATTATTTAATACTATCAATAAAATATATATTGGACCTAATGCTGTCTATGAAAGTAATTCAACTAAATATGGCCAAATTCTGACATGAGCCAAGCAAATTTTGTTTTTATTATTTTACACTGTTTAAATTCAATAAGATTAAGCTGTGTTATAGTTGCTATCCTAAACCCTCCATATCTCCATGTTAGTTCATTGTGGGATTGAGAAGTAGTGGATATGATTTAGACAAGTAGATTTTCTTCCAACACTTTTTAGTGGTTCCGTTGCTTTGATCACCATCATGTAAATTATCATCTTCACTTTCTAAATCACAGGTAAACTCACTGCCATCTGATTTTGTTTATTCTGCACCGAGCGGGCGAAACTCAATTCAGCTATACGGAGGAAGCCCGCTTGCCCCACGAGCCGCCCTCCGACGCTTGCAATACCACGGCGCACGCCGCCAGACGCTTCACGCGCCACGCCTTTCCGCCGCACTCGCAGCCAGGTCTCTGGACCACCCGAGGGGATTCCTCTCCAGAGACATGTCCACGGAATCGTATCACGGCAGACGCCGCCTTTCACGCGAACCCTCCACCGAATCCTATCAAATCAGACGATTGTTGACTAGAGATTCTTCGACAGAATCCTATCACGCGCGGCGACACCATCTCACTAGAGAGTCTTCTACAGAGTCCTACCAGAACAGACGACTCCGAAAGCGAATGGACTCAATAACATCAGACATCATACAGGATAAGAACAGCTCAACTTCGAACGTGCTCTATGAAGAGGAACCCTGTTTCATCGACGAAGATGATGAAATCGACGCGGATAGGATTGCAGTCATTCCAGAAGTGGAAAAAGATTCACAGGTAGTCGCAGAAATGACAAAAGCGCAACCTATACAGACGAGGACTGATTCAGATGAAACAGACTTGCCCATCAAGCGAGACGGGTCTCTCTATAAAAGAAAATACAAAAATGGCAGCTCCTCTTGCGAACAGACCTGCCTTTTGAAGCGGGACCAGGGCACCAGTGAGCCCGAAAAGCCGAAGCAAAGTCCGTCCAGTTTCTTAAGCGTGCCTAAAAATGCACGACCTTCCCATAAAATGTACGGAAGCACAAAGCATCTCTTCAAACAGCAAGCGATTGACAATGAGGGCTTGGAGGAGTCGAGCCTGCTTCTGCCGCCGGCTTGTGATGTTAAAGTGGATACTTCGATCCCATTTCTCAGAGTGGATTTACCTTCTGAATTCAATGCTACTCAGAGTAAGCCTCAGAGCTCTATTAGCCTCTCTCCCTCATTGCTTTCCGAGTCCAACAAATTTAAGTCCATAACCCTTCCGGTGCAAATCGAAATCCAGCCCCGATCTCCGACAGACATTCAACCTTCAAAATCTTTCCTGAGCTTAAAAGAAATAAACGTTTCAAAACCTCCACCACCCCCTAGCATTGCGGCTGTAGTGGAGAGCAATTTCAACGCTCCAGCAATGTCTGAAGAGGAAAGCATCCGCAAGGTCATAGCGGAGAGGCGACAAATTGACATGATGAAGCCGGATTATAGCTTATTTACAACCAATGAGTCCGCAGCATTTCATGGAACGACCCAAGTAATGATTGAAAGCTGTCATTCGCCTAGAGAAGAATCAACTTCAAATCTGACTGCTTCCCAAGCAAAATTCAAAAATGACAGACATCTCAGTGCAGATAGAATGTCGGCCGCCAATTTCAGTACCAGCGGAGAATCCGGTGATTTCTTACTCGGACAGAGAAGCTCCGAATCCTACGAAGAGACGAGCGACGAGCAAGGCGTCGCCACAAATAACAGTGCATCGACAGCCGTGGTGGACAAAACAAACAGTATTAACGACGGCGACGAATTGGATTGCCTAATAGTTGTATATAGTGATGATAAAGATGGAAACGAAGCCGTCAACGAGGAGTCGAAAGACTGTTAACTTAAACGTGGTCGGTCACATGTCAATATGGAGACATTGCTTTAATTGAAGTTTAGAATTAAAAATACAATACAGTATTTTATGTCAAACTTATAATTGATACATTCGGTTGCGATTATTCTTTATCTCATTTATAGCAATGAAGCCGTATTCAAACTCTGGCAGACCGGCCAAACGAAATGATATATATTTTATTGAACATTTTTTAATCATCTTTGAATTGTGGAATGACGGATTCGGATTTCCGAAGCGCACAAGTATCAAAATGTGTTGGATGATAAGCGAAAAGAAAATTTGTGATATTCATGAAACACTGATCGGAAGTGAAATGTGGTGCAATTATCTTTGAAAAAGAAGTGCTTAGAAAATATTTCAAGGATTTTATTTATTAGCTACAATTAGATCAAATCAGTCAATCTGTTTCCCACAATGCTATGAAGATTCCAAAAATCAATTGTTGATTGTTGCTTACAAAGTGTCTCATAGGAATGTGCATTTGTGTAAAGTAATATTGAATGTTTCAAAATAAGCAATATTTGAGTATAATCAAAATTTTAAGTACTTAATGTTTGTAAAACAAAATAGAGAGCAGTATTCATTAAAAAAATCCTAGAATTCCGTTATTGCTCTCATATTAAAAGAATAATTTACATATTATAATAGGCCTTTTCTATACAATCTGATATTAGATTCAAATCAGTACAGTTTACATATTGAGTTGTTGATTTAATATATTTATAGAGCGAAGTTCAAGACATTATCAAAGGATGCAAAGATTTGAAATGTTTTATATGTTATTACTCCAGCAGTATTATAATAGGACTTTCTTTGTTTATCAATGATCTGAACACTAACCTTCTCTTTGAAAATTGATGCCCACATTTTATAAAAATCGAACCAAATACAGAAATAATACAAGCAATAAAACTGCTTTATTATAGGTACTGCGATTAAGCAGATTTAGACAGAATTTTATGACATTTTCTGTTCATTTCTATATTTTCTACAAATATTCAAAAAAAAACCTTCATCATTTTCTTGATAATCACAAATTCAAAAATTAAATTACCCATTCTCGTATAGCTATCGGATGTTGCCAATTTTCTACCAAATGTCTTATCTTCTAGAAACCTTGCACGAGATATACTTTGTACTTTCTTAAAAAAATATGGAAAATGAAGACTAATGGCCAAAGTTTTAGCATTTTCATATAAATAAATATTAGAAGGAGTGGATTATTTTCAATATCACATCTAACCTTTGAGGTCTGTACGGGTGAAAAATTATTAAAACTACCAGGTCTTAAAGGCCAGGTCATGATATAATTTTATGTTATATTGTTAATGTGAAATTTTGATTACCCAAATTCCGATTCTTGAAAACAAATAAAAAATATTGATTAAATATACTTTTATTTTTTAACAACTCGCTTCGTAAGATAAAATATTTAAAAATTAATTTCATCTGCTCGGTCCCAGATACCAATTATTGTTTTCCAGACTGGCAGAGTCCAACGAACCATGTCTAAACCTGTGCAGACGTCACTCTAGGTGATGATCAAAAAAAAAAATACTGTTAAACAGCGTCGTAGGTGCTTAAAAAAAATAGTCGTAACGAATTCAAATAATGATTTAGTAAAATGTGTCAATTACTTTTGAAAGTGTAAAAAAAATCAAGTATAAAATATCTCAATGTTGCAGAATACATTTTTAGGTATACTTTTCAAATTACATAGAAAAATTCCAGTTCCAAACAAATATTAGTATAATTACTTACTATAAATGCGCAATGAATTCTGTTTAAAATTAATGAAGTTCTTGACGAGTCCCTTTCCCTTTGAAAATAACATAAGGGTGAGAACAGGAACATATACAGTACCGAAGTAAATATTAGCAATACTTTGACATGTGGATAAATAGATTCAACATAACTGATACAATAGATCTTAATGAATAACTTACTAATAATTATGGAATTGTTATTTTATTGTCATTATATGAAAAGAAGTCTATCTTATTGAAACATATATTTTTGAAACGTAATGAAATTAGAAATCAAATAATTTTCGTAAAACCCTCTGTGAGATAAAAATAGCAAAACGTGTACTGTTAGTTCAGAACTTATGTTGATTATTGTATAGATTTGAATAAAGCTGAACTATCAAACATGTAAGATTTAGTGTTGTCATTGAATAATCAAATTGTTTAGAAAATTTCAATTACAATTTAAGTTATCGGTGTATTCTTATCCAAACGTGTTTTGAACAAACGTCCAGTTTGTTTCAAATATCATTAATACAATATTGAATTACTTTTGTTATGAAATGTTTGATAATTTGGCAAAGAAAGCTCCCAAGTCGATAATTAAAACCAGTGAAAATGTTGAAAATAACAAGCAAAATTTATAGCATTTTTAGAAAAGAAAGTATATTTTAATGTTGTGAAAAAATTAAGATGAAATTGAGCTTAATCAGTGTTAAATAGGCCTACAATATTTTCATAAAACGAAAAAATGGTGATGTGCGAAATATTAGAAAACATCTGATTTAGTTAGAATATTAACAGTCGACAAAAAAAAAAATACTTAAAACTTCAAAATAATGTGAGAGCATTTAAATCTGTTATTAAAAACGTAGGCAAAATTATAATACTATTGATGTTACATATGTTAAAAGAATATTGCATAGCATATAAAAGAATATAGATCTAAATCAACAGTCTCCGGACTAATAGTATTGACAAATATTTTAATGGACCTAACAGAGAGGATTTAGTTAGATTAAATTTGTCTGTGAATTGATCTTAATAGGTTTGAAAGCTGTTTAACGTTTTGTACTCACTATATTGTAAAATGAAATCTATTTAAATATTTTTGGTATACAACTGTACTCGACAATCTCTTCAAAAATTGCCTTCCTCGGTTTATTTTTCACACATCTGGATAGGGAATAGAAAATGTAAATAAATTGTTGAGAGACTAAGAAAAAACATTTTATGTAGATAGTTTTTACTTCAATAAAATAAATAGAAAAAAGAATGAGGCTTACGACAATTTGATCTCCTGCCTTGGCTTCCATATTACTTCAAAACACATTTGCAAATCTTTTTCAAAGCGGTTTAATTAACCTAAACATTGTTGACACCTTTACTGTTGAGATGGCAGATTATAATGTATTAAATAGATACTCAATAATTGAAGTATTGCCACAGTTACAATTTTATATCTCAGCAGGAATGCGTTAATTGTAACAATATGTAAAAAAAGAACTACTCTTTAGTTGCATTTTTGTCACAAGTTATAATGTTATAACTGAAATACAAAAAAAGCTAAGTATCAGATCTGACTATTATAGCACTTGAAAAGAGTATGCACTTTGAAACTAGAGCCAGGAGTTCAAACAGTTTTATGTCACTTATTAATTTGTCATTTTAAACTTAGTATTATTTCACAACTATGTATATTTTTGGAAATCATTAAATAACTCTTTTATTGTAATCTGTGATATTCCATACTATAACTACTGTAAAAACTAAGATAATTTTATCTATGAAATTGCTTATTTTGTTATCTCCTGTGCCATGTTGCCCAAGACACTATGAAAATGTAATATTTCTTTGGTGTTGTGTAATCAAACAAAACTGAAAGAAATAATGTAGAGTAACTATAGATAGCAACTAGTACTAGATATCTATGACTAAATGTTATTTTATACCTATCAATGTTTTGAAAAAACAAAAGTCCACTTGCTAAATATAAAGTATAACTTAATGTGGAATTTGGTACACTTACATCAAATTACTAAATGACAGAAACCGCATACATAACCTATAATACATGGAAACCACATCAAATATACTTACTTTCACCCATGATATGTTTGGAATTATATGTGCCAAATTTCATATTAGCACAACAAAATATAGAACTTAGCATCTGGATTGTAAGTTAATATAGTTTTTCTATTGTTTTTTGTTTGAAAACAGGCTTCAAGATAAATTCAAAGGGTAAATTTTTATTTCTTGGCATCAAAAATAATTGAATATATTATGCAAGCGGTGCTCTAATACAGTTGTTTTCAAATTCAATTATATACACATTTGAAACATTCTCTTATTGATTTTTAACTTAAATTAATTATCATTTGTGCCTGTTGCTGTCACAATAAATTCTTTTCAAGTGAATAAATTAAATACTGCTAATAAACATTGTGTATTGAGACTTCATTACAAATTCAAAACAATTAAATTTACATGGGCTGGTAACAATTTCTGTATATTCTTCAAATGATACAAAATTGAATGATTGTTAAAAATGACAAAAACAAAAAAGAGGACTCTTATAGAAATCTGTCTATATAGGTTTTCTAGTTGAATTGTTAATTTTTAACTGACACACTTGAATAAATTGTATTAAATCAAATATTAGGAATCAAATTCCCAATAATGACAGCACACCAGGCTTATAGTATTTCACTTTTTTCATTCTTATACTGTCTAAAAGAAAATTGTGTTTTAACAAAGCTGTCCACAATAATATGGGGATTTTCAAACAATGCCTATGACCTATATCTGCATGATGCTTCCGGTTATGAATACCTTCATATTGTATCCATCAGAATTGTGAGCTTGCTGTGAATGGCCGGATCATTGTGAACATCTGACTATACGGTCGGGAGAAGAATATGTTTGGATTTGAACAAAAGGATGCGTGATTGGATTGCGAGGGACGGTGCGATGTATATTATTAGGTTGTAAAATGGCTTTAAGACTTGCATAAACTACTGTAAAAATGTCAATAACTAGATTGTAAATTTCCCAACTTGTTTCTCATGAAATGAACCCAACCTGTGCCTTCCCTTTGACGACTCTAAGTTGTTTTTGTTTCATCTAAATTGAAATCATAATATTGTCGATTATTTAGCAACCAAGCTTCTATGATTTGATGATAAAGATGGTACATTTTTTTATCAAAATATATTCACCTTTGATATTTTTGTTTGCAAAACATTGAAATAACTTTATATATGAAGATGCTTTCATCCATATTCTACCAGTTTTTTCAGAGAGAAATCTTTTAATCTCAAAGCTAATTGATATGTGAAATAAATTTTTCATTATTTTTTCATTCACGTTTTTTTTATCTAACATTATACCATGAATGAACCTGAAAAACAATGTTGAAATAATTCCATTTTCATAATATGCTATATTTTTCTTTTTGTTTATATTGACAAAAAACTATGACTATGGTAACACTAGTTCAATTTCAACTGTCAAATTTAATGCAAGTGTTATATTATGATGGTAAAAATAGTCAATGTTCGGGTTTGTTGCCTTCACTAGCAATTCATTTTTTGATTTTTTATAATTTAGATGAAATCTGTATGTTGATGTTCTTTCATTATCTGAGAAGTGTTAAGTCTTAAAAACAGTATAGACAATGTCTATTAATCTATAATGTTAAGTTTTAAAGTGTTAGGTCGGTTGATGATACAATAAAAGAAAACAACATTAGAGTGAACACCACCGGTGTATTTATTTATTGAGAAGTCTTATACATATTTTATTTGATCAAGTACAGCTACAATATTTTCAGTGATAGAAAAGACATGTGACTCGAATACGGAACTTCTAAAGAACCGCTATCAGGAGTAAGTGGAGAGAAAATTGTTCACGAGCCAGTAAAATTATTATAATAAGGTACAGATCGTGAAATCTTTTCGTTGATAGAGACGGCCGTAAACAATGAGAGATAAACTAGTTTTGGATTAAGTAATATAAATACCTTTACAATGATGACATTTGCTTTTTAACACCTAATGTCTTCCATTTATGAAACTAGAACACAATTATTAATAAATATCAAACGATGAATTATGATGCACTAAGGTGTCACACATTATTGCAATCTTCAAAAGGAGACGTTCGAATACAGAATCGATCACAACTGGAGTAACAATCTATGCTGTCAAATATTGATAATTCATTTTCGACACTAATAACAAATTCAGGAATAGCACAAGAAGAGATGCTACATTTACAAAGATCAAATGCGGCATTGATAATAAATATGATGTGTAGTATAAAAAATATCTATTCAATACAGAACTACTCTTTGTGTTTAATATATTTTACATTTATAAGCATGCGGAAAAATAGAGAACACTTTAAAACGTATCATATTTCAAGTACAACATATTGATAGAAAGAATGGACTGAGGCTGTAAATGTAACAATTTCTTGATTGAGAAATATTAAAAGGTTTACACTTCAGGTTTTACACACAATATCGCATTTTAAGTTGTCACCTTGTACGGCTCTGACTTTCGGCGGCGGACGGGGCAGAAGTTCCGACGTAGGAAGGTGATCTGATGAATGTTGGTATACCTCTTATAGCCGCAGAAGAGTGTCCTCCGGACGCGAGCGGTCTGCATGCCCGTTGAGGATTAATCAAGCTTGGCTCACCTGGATTTTGACAACTGCAAAGGTCCACCAAACAACACCAATGATAAACAATTTCCAAAGCAACGGAGAGCGACCGGAGCGGTGACATAAGGAACGAGAGTGCGCGAGACGAATCGTTTGTCGTTTCCCTCTTCGCATTTTTTATCAATTTAACAAATGCGAATCGGGCAGAAAGTCATCGTCGATCGCAAGTCTAGATAGTTTTGAATGTGTGTACAAAACATAGATCGCCAATAAATGTGCAGATTTAAAATGATACAAATAAAATAAAAAAACATAAGAGACGCAGGTGGAAAACACTGCACTGCAAAAACGTTATAAGGAAAACTTGATGTTTCAATCCGCACATAAATCTTCGATCCGTTTAAAATGATTTGTATTTTTCTGTTTTAAAAATAAATACCTCAAATCGTGTCAAGAGAATGTGGTAGTAGACGAATGGCAGCTTCTAAGGCCAACTTTGCGAGGTGACTTAAATGTTTCGAATAAATAAATACAACAGGAACACTTATAACGTAAGCTATCGTCTCCGACATGTGAGACGGATTTGTGAGGCGGTTTAATAACATTTCCGACGAGCGGATCCCCGCGGCCATGCTGACGACGGACACGAATGTCTTCTGATCTGACGAGAAAGACCGAGCGCCAAATTTAATAACACGGGTGTATAATCATTACTCTCATCGACAGGAAATACGAGTTGTGTTGTTAGTGACGTGTGAACTGATCATACCAAACGTGACAGACATTTTTTAGTCGGCGGTGAAAGTATAAATATTTTTTTACAGTACTAAAAGTAATTAATAAAAGTTAGTAGATCAAAAATAACATATAAGGAAGAAGTGTGCCAAACATCTGCGGTCATTTCTCTCAGGTCAGAAATCATTCCCTGTACAACCAAAAACAGGAAGGAAATAAAAATAAAAGCAGCCTCGTACAAAAAAAGAAATTTAACTTAAAAAATATATTATAAAACGCTAGATTCTTTTCATGTCATTGATAAATACCTCCCAAAGGCCTTGTAGTGACGCTAGCCGATGAGCAGACACTATCCCAGATTTAGCCAGGGAGTCGGTAACATTTTTGCCATAAAAACCTGTCTACAATCTCAGGAGACACTCAAGTGCCGGGTGCATTCACACTCTTATTCCGGCGCAGCTGATTAAACAATTTATTATTCACATCGTACTCTCGTGTCAGAACATTTAAACAGAAAACCCCTCCCCCCATCTGCAGGTATCGTTGAGATAAAATTGATTAAGGACACGAAACGATCACCCTGGGGGGGGAGCCCGTTGTAACTTATAAAAATGCAGACAGAAAACATAAGAAAGCAAAATTACACTGAACTAAAAATAAATAATTGTTGTTTAGTTAGTATGTAGCATCTTCTTTTATACAAAACCAATCGTCACCGAGACAAAAAAATGTCTTTAAATTTCCACTAACCTGTAAATGCATTACCCTATAGTGGAAGAAAACATGTTAACAAATACAATATAATTACTTATACTTTAATATAAGGTATGTTGCGGGTTGCACCAGTAAACTGAAGCGTCAAACACCTGACATCTTTTGCCACCAATTATTAACACTATTTTTAGGTATTCAGCTTTGGTCAATTCAATACTAGTTTCAAAATCTATGCATAAAGTCTATTTTAAAAGAGTTTCTGTTGATGATCAAATTAATGAATTAAAAGCTCATTTTTCTCAATTAAAACCTTCGTCAAGATTGAAGGAAGAATGAAAATAGGGAAGTAAATAAACTTGTCATTTACGCTAACCGATAAAAAACGATAGATCTCTAAAAATTTTAATTAGAATAGACTGCTTTACTCGCATTTCTTCAATTATCATAATATAAAATGAGAATTACTTATTTAATATCTCAAGAAAGAATTGATAAAATAAACAGGGCTATTAAAGCTTTCATTGAAGGAAAAGTAACTAAAACTGGTAACGATAGAATATGAAAAAAAAACGCAACGAAGGAAAGGAGAGGTGAAGTGGATAAGGCGGTGAATGTCCAATCGCTTACCTGGTAGACACATTTATTGTGTGATACCTCTGGACTCCTCCCTGTGACGCACCTCACTGCTAGTCGGACGGTCATGATGGCGAACGCAGCGAAGTCGGTCACCGAATGAATCCAGAAGTTCTTAGTGATAAGCTTTAACGTCCTCGAGATCTGCTTCTTCGTCGTCTTCCGCCCTGTCCCTCCCGAGAACGGTCTCCCCCTGATGGTCCACTGTTGCTGCCCAGTCCGCCGCCTGGTTCAAGCCAACAATAAATGTTATAGTAGTGACATACTTTAAAAATATATTTTAACAGGTAACCTAGTCTAACCATGCGACACAAAATAATCTCTGTATTATTTGATATAAAATATTTACAAGTGAAGAAGCAAAGAACATTCAACATAATCGATCAGATAACAAGGTTTCGCACAATTACTACATTATCAGTGGCTAAAATTAGTACACTGCCAACATTACTGTTTGATTGTAGGTGTGAATGAGCGCTTAGGATGATAACAAAAACTCAAAAACACATAACATGACTTGAACTTGTGCGAGCGTAACTGTAAAATTTAATTGACCGATACTATAAGTCATTCTTCGATACATTTTCACAGGCTGAATTGGTAAAATTTATTAATACCAGAGAAATTATATATTTACTTGAAACATGCTATCCTTGTAACAGAAATATTTTTAAAAAACATAAATATATACAAACCTCTATCTCCTCTGTCCCCTCGATCTCCCCTATCTCTGTCCCCTCGGTCACCCCGATGCCTTCTCTCCTGATCACGACTATCCCGTAGTCCGCCACCTCTCTTATCATCACGACCCGATCTAAATAAAGATAATACAATTGATAAAATTTCAAATTATCAGTCATGCATAAAATGGTTGAAGATTTAAGAAAGAAATAAAAACCTGTGACTGCTTCTTCCGGCGCGTTCTCTCTCTTTATCGGAAGATCTCTCTTTCTCCCTGTCACCTCCGCGATCCCTATCTCGTTCCCTCTCTCGATCCCGTTGTCCATCTCGATCGCGCCCCCTCTCACTTTCGCCTCTTCCTCCGCGCCTCTCTCGGTCCCTTTCCCTATCTCTGTCTCTTTCCCCGCTTCCCAAGCCGCCATTTCTACTCCGCTCTCTGTCTCTTTTGAGTTCCTCATTACGCCGCTGCTCTTTTTCATTGCGTTGCTTTTCACGCTCCTGTGTTATTTCATTGAATGCTTCTTTCAAACGAGAATAACTGCAAAGGAAAACAATAAAAGATTTGGACACATCAATATAGATAGAGTAGGCGGATGACAAACGATTAAAATCCATTCCAGTTGGACTACAATCTTATACCATTTATTTTATTATATTAGATAAGATAATTCATCTTCATTCATCATTTTTGCATCCTCAAATTATATTAGACATGTACTCTTATTTCATTGATTTCGTGCATACATTTTGAAAAAAAGTTAAGCGAATAATATAAATAATTATTTTTTTGTATTATATTTTGATAAACTACAATCAAAATACTGAACGTGCATATTAAAAGTTAGGAAAATGTTTTAAGCCATTTTATTGTATCCATATTTCTTAGGATTTTGAAAGACTGATTCGAAGCAATTAAACATTCAAATTGATATTGGTAAAAAAACCAACCCGACATGCTGCTTTCCCATTAGATGATCGTCAATCCTCTGTTGAGCATCACCGACGATCAAGAATGCACCGCAAACACCACATACTTCCATTTGCTTTTCTTGGGCTGCGGCTAATTCAGCTGTCGCATTCCAGTGACTGATAAAAGATAAATTACATCAACATAAAAAAACCATTAAATAATATGAATTATAGCAGATGTTCAATATCACATACATTCATTTCTAAAATATGTTGACACAGCTGTACTATGCAAAGCTACAAAATATGCACTTAAATATATTTTTAATATACACAGTGAGCCTTCTGTGTTTAGTAAAATGCGAAATATTTATGTTCAAAAGATTTCACAGTAAAAAATGAGGACTTGAAAATACAATGTCTATCTCTCTTACCAATTCAAGTAAATATATATGTTTTCAATTGAGTAGATTTAGACTTACTTTATATGGTTGTTACTGATGACAATTCTTAGTAGGTATTCAGTGAAACTATAGTATACTAGTAGATCTAGTCAAGAGGTTGAATTTATAGATCAAACAAATTAATATATTATATGAAATAGCTGTTTTTTGTCACTATATAGATATATAATATATATTCTATGAGTGGAATTAATGTTATGTGTCAAAAAATTGGTACCCATAATTTTGCAATTGTTCTTTTTCTTCCTTGAGCTGGTCACAGAGTTTCATTAATCCTTGAGCTTGCTCGACGTCACCTCTGATCCCCGCCTGCTCCGCTTCAGCTTCAAGCTTTGCGACCTTTTCGCTAAGCAGCTGAATCTGTTCTTGATTTCTTTCCGTTTGAGCAGGTGTAAGTGGAATTTCAGGTTTTGAATTCATTAACTCCAACCGCTGTTGGCCTTTTTGAATTTTACCTATTAAAAAGTAATTCAAAAAGATGATGAATGTAAGTATTAATAATTTCAAACAAATAACAAACATTGCTAAGCTAGTATCATCATTAAAATTCTGGTAAAAAACAATTGAGAAAGAAATATCTAGTACAGTTTTCGCCAACTGATGTTCCACAAGAAATTGTCTGCAATATGACAACATTCAACAAATATATATACCACGGTGAAAAAAATAGCAATGTATTTTAGTTCTACAAAATTATTTTTTTAACTATAGTTGATAGCTATTTCGGCTCACGCCATCATCAGAACTATGCTTAAACTAACATTTACTTTCTTTCTCTCCTGTTTTAGCGACCTAGCTTGTTTCCTGTTCGCAATAAAACTAATAATTGTAAATGATAATAAAAAATGGCGGCTATATCAATAAGTTTATGTATGGCACGGAAATGGTCCATTACAGAAACAAAGAGGAATCAGTCAGAGGAGTTAATAATGGTAACCGACATATATTAGTTTGTTCGTTAAGAATCCTTTGTGATAGTTGATATCTATTGATCTCCAGCTGTTCCAAAGCCGTCATCCTGCGACCCTTAACACAAAGATGCAAACACTTAGGCGCTGAGTTTGAACCATATATACCATTTCATAAAAAAAATATGTTTACACTAGTATCAATTCGCATGAAAATTTTAATCTCTGTTAATAGTCTTCTATTCTTGAATAGTGAGTATCTAAACACTGCAATCAACCATCTCAACAGTAGAGACGTTAGTAGTAAGAGGGTTAAATGGTAATATTGACATCTAAGAAATGGGTTCTATGACAAAACCAGGATAAAACTGCATGTGGATAAAACCGTATGCAGACAAACCCGTACATTTACCAGTCTTCAGCTTGAAATGATCTGATCGTTTGCATTAGATTGTTTTACCTCCATGTACCATGCATGTCACTGTTAATTTATTTCAAAAACGTGACCAAACCCTCAAATTTAAATCATGAAATGACTCATGAAAAAATAGTACATTAATTGTGAAAACTTATAAATATGTTCAGTTCTGTTTGTCCATGATTTTGTCTCCATTTGTTATTATCTCCGTTTATTAAGAAAATATACCTGACTTGGTCTACTGTATGGATTTTTTAAAGTCATGGTTGCTGAATACATTATTTTTATTACTGATTTAATAACCATTAAATTTAACAGCCATAAAATTAATGTTGAAAAAATCAGGGCTAGATGCCAAAATTATGTTTCTAGGATAATAAAAACAAATGAACTCACGCTCAACGTCACTGATCATGTTTTGGCAGAACCGCAGGAACTCGTCTTGGTAGTAGTTCTTTTTATAGCATGGTTCTTCCTTTTCGAACAGCTCCTTGACTTCGTCGTCATGGATACGTTGGCAACTGCCTAGATCAGCTCTCGTATTCACGAATAAATCATGCGGGCAAAACTTCACCATATAATACTTGCAATACTGTAAAAACATTATGAATAATTTAGTGGCAGTGCATATAAGCGTCTGACAATTAAAATGAATCGCTTGTTGATACAAATGTACTCACGGCTGTATCTTCCCAATTCAACTTCTGAGTTTTCTCGTTTGGGTTTGTGTTTCTGTGTCTCCCCATCAACTCGTCCAGGAGCTGAGCTGCTGCCATTACAGCCATCTTGATGTTTGATTTTAGACGACTGTAAACGGAATACTAATATCCAGATATCATCCAACTCAAAACGCAGTAATTCAACACTGTCCAACGCAGGCCAACCGGTCTGAAGGCTGAACGTATCATAGACAAAGAATGGACAAAGTGACAAATGCAAATGGCGGAAATTTCTAGTGTGGCAGCGTTACCGTTGTTACCTTTCGTTTTGTCATCAATTAATAATATAAATAGTACCGTACTCCTGATTTTGTTTATGTCATACTTTTATTATAATAAATGATTTTATACCATAATGTATTTTATTATTTTGACGTGACAACGTCTTATAAATCGATGAACGCCCGCTGCACGCACGAAAAAACATGACTCATTGTCCCGTTTGTCGCGTGCGAATAAAATATATCAATAAAAAATTGTAGATTTCATTTCACTCCTTCTTCGTATCCATACAAAATAATGATAATTCAATAAAAATGATTCCATTTTATTCATAAAAGTATGCAATCATTTCATCAATGTTTTCTTATGACGTTGTCACGTTAAACTATCGTCCGTAAACCGACTTTACAGACAACCAATTTTTTTATTTGAATAATCAATACGAATCAGCTAAAATAAATCTTATCTTGAAGGTCAAATAACTTTTAACATTTGTAATTAATCATATTATAAAAATACTTCCATGTATCACAGTTTGTGATACGCCTTTATAACTAATTGCAACCGTTTATAATTCTATTGAGTAAATAATTTTTTATAACCGGTAACCCCAATATTGGCTGTCAAAGGATCTGACGTTTTAACTTCACTGGCCCGGCTTTTCACCGATATCCGAGTAACTATGTACTTTTTTTTTTATTTTTAAGCATTATTTCTGTTCATTCCCTTAATTCCCGTGATGAATAGTACCCAAAAATGTGTGATACATTGCATTGCATTTGATAACTAATAATATCACCACGTGATTTTCGTTGCGTGTATGTCCGTAATATTTTTGGATCAACAGTTAATAGTATCTTTGTGATGTTATATTCCTTAAGACCACTGTTTACCTACATCACTATCTTACTAAATTTAATTCATCCATATTCAATTACGAATACAC
The DNA here is from genome assembly GCA_028555115.1 of Himalopsyche japonica. Lineage (NCBI taxonomy): Eukaryota > Metazoa > Arthropoda > Insecta > Trichoptera > Rhyacophilidae > Himalopsyche > Himalopsyche japonica. Next base: position 666,805 of record JAHFWJ010000146.1, read on the forward strand.
TCAAACTGGCATTCTGTACTAGTTTGAAGATTCCGAAATGCAATACCCTACCTAGTCGTGTAAGACGGAACATGTGTAAATGTACAGAGCTTAAACAGTTCAAAATTAATTTTGAAGTTCCATCAAGTACATTAAATTGATACCTTAATTATAAGTATACACATTCGGATATGCTAACTAAAATGATAAGCTAAAAAGCGGATATGCTAAAAATAAAATTAGTTCAATAGTTTCAGAATCAGGTAAAATAAAATGTGTTATATTGCTTGCTGTTGAGTCTTGAGTCGAGTAATTCATAAAACCTTTAGACATTGCAAGAATACGGATGAATAGAAACGAAAATTAATGGAAATTGGTTTTTTTTCTACAATAAAAAGCATATCATTTCAGTTTGTGCACATCTGTTAAGATAAGAGATTTATAATTTTATCCACTGACAACAAAAATCATGATTTTAAAAATATCAACCCTTCTCATTAGATAGTGATAGTCAATTGGAAATTCCATATTAAGGGAATATGATTCAGATAACAATGATTGGATACTACCCAATAAATAAATTGAAGGCTCTTCATTGATTTTAATACCATCGTACGAGATATTGAAACATTCTGATATTTCCGATTTTTGGACAGAAATACTGACAACCAAGCCCCTGACATTTACTGAAACTCCTTGACTTAAAAATCCACCCTCACCCAACAAGCCACCAATACCATTCTTATAATCAATTTTTTTACATTATAATTATGGAATGTGTTTGTAGAAAAAACAAACATGTATGGAAGTAATTACATAAATTCTCATACATTACCTGCTTATTTGAGGGCATGTTATTGGCAGACTAATACAATAGGATTAATGAATGCATTTTTGCTTTGATAATGGAAGTGGGTTGCACCAAAAGATCAAAAATCAAAATTTTTAAAACAGGTTTCTTCATTTTGTTAATATATCTAAATTTAGTAAATAATGAAGGAACATATAATCCTTGTATCAAATGTCAACCTTTTGTTGATTATGACTACAGAATATTTGGATAATATTATGGTCCATTTCAATATATTGACGTCACTCGTAGGAATGAAAAATAATTTCATGATACTTCAAAACCTATCAAAAAAATCAACAGTGGGACATTCAGTTTTGGATGCTGATTGATTCACCAAAAAATTACTATTTAGGATTATTTCTTCGCTACAGAGTTGCAATAATCTTTTCTATATATTACAATAAATTTTGTTTCTTTTACTATGCAAACATAATATCAGATGTTCTCTGTTTACAATTATATATATATATGTCTAAAATGACGACTTAAAATAATTTGCTATTTTATTAACTTAAAAATATTGTGGTTAAAATAATTTTTGAGGTGAAAGATTTTGAATAATTCACAAAATATTGCAGTGCCTAACAAAACAGGTGAAAGTAAAAAAAAATAGTATGAAAAATCACTTGTTATTCAGTTACTTGACAACTGAAAAGTTAGTCGCTTGGATGCGCATTGAAAACTTCACAATGGATCAAAGATTTCCACACAAGTTGATACTATTAACTCATTTTGGAATTTGAGTGGACATTGATCTTTCTTTCAATCAAATTTATTTGGTAGAGATTTGGTTTTAGATTTAAACATCACCATAGTTATTGAACCAATATATAAGGATAAAAAATGCATATTTTCCCATAGTGATCTATGTAAACACTAATTATTTATTGTGTATATTTATTTATTTCCCTCTCTTTCATTCTTTACAACTCATATAATCAATGTGTGCAGCATTCTGTGACAAATATTTCTACCTACGCTTAATGCAGGAAGTTTAAAATTGCTTTATCATTGTTTATACAGTCAGCCCATATGTAGGTAAAAAAAGTCAAAACATTTTGTAAAAACAAGTTTCCAATTTATAAATGTTTATATAAGTAAAATGATCTTTTTAATAGAAAGTCTTAATTCATTCTTTTAGCCATTTCTGCTCTTTTCTGCAAGTATTTTCAGGGTTGTCAATTAATAATGTTATTATCTGTGTCTTGCCAATTCCCCCTGTCCAGAAATGAAAATTCCCTCCTAAATTCCCTTATTTTTACTAATTAGAATTGGTGCCTATGTTGTTATATAAATTAGAATCTCTTTCCAAAAACTCTAAATTTTGTCATATATATATAATAACAAAATTAACATTTTTCAAAATAATTTCCATAAAGTTTTCATTAAAAACATCAAAAATCCAAACACATTTTTAAGATATCAGGATTTAAAAATACATAATTTATTACAGTAATCTTACTGCTGCTTATAATTTTGTTGTAGCATGCAACTGTATCACTTATTTTAGCTTTTTTATAGTTCCTAATAACTGGGTATCTTTTATTTACATAAATCACCATTTTTGATGTCTATCTTATTTTATACTTTATCATATTAACGAGCTAACAATTGAAGAGTGGGTTGAACAAACATAACCAATTAGCTGGCTGTACAAAAGACCAATTAGGCAATTAGTTAATTGGACATTGTATTTTTAATATAAAAACAACACTTTATCTTTAATGTTTATTCAGTGTGCTGTTGATAAATGGTCTATTAGATGTGGTGTTAGCCAAAAAACATCAGAATGGTCAAAATGATACACTTGATTTTAATATTTGCCGGTAAGTTTTTTGTGACTATCTTCAAAGATGGGATGATTGTACTGTCTCAGACTTGAATTGTCAAAACTGTATTGGTTTTTATATGTTTTGTCACTCACAACTAGGATTTCGCCTTTTGCATGAAGATGCCTGTGTGTAGTGACAGTAAAAATGCACACAGTTTCGAAAATTCAAATTTAGTATTGAAATTCCATAAACCACCCTCAGTTTATATAGTAGAGTATTCTCCAAAATAATGCTTTTTGATCAAAATTTGCACTATTTAAGCATACATTAGCACTATTATTTTAAATACATTTATGACATTTCTACAATCAACATATTTTTCATTCCCTTTTTAAAAAACAAAAAAAACATTGCCATTATTTCCAATAATAGTAGTTACATAACAGACTAATCTATATATCTGAATTCAACATAATGGCAATAAAAAAGTTTTAATCATAAAATTATTTTAAACATACTTCATATAAGATACTTTGATCTTTTGGCAGGAAAAAAAACTGTAAAATCCTATGATATATCTTCTTTTAATATAAAAAAATCTTTTAAGAATGTTTTTTATTAAGTCACCCTTTGGTTGCCCAAAGACAATATATATTGACCCTTTCTGAATATCTGAGAAATAACAGCCATTAGCTAACCATTGTCACATAAAAAATGGATCTGGCATATTTTGAACATTCTGTAGGGGTAAATAACATTTGTCTTAACATTATTTTTTTATGAATACTAAATGAAATTCAAAGGTACATTGGTACCTAGCTACCTAAATATGCATTGGTTTTTATTTATACAAATTTAACCTCAAAATTTAACCCATTGCACTCCAAAAACTTTTTATTTTTTTATTATTGGATTTAATGGTTTTAGCTTTTTATTTGTATACATCCACAGGTACAGTCAGGTCATTATCAAATTTGGGCAGTGGACTGTTATTGACGATTTTGATTACGTAGTTGGAGTCTAGATCTCTAAACGCAGCTCATTGCGCTCTGAGAATGAATTTAAAAAAATTACACTGAATTGAAGAAGAAAATATATATCTGGTCGAATGGTTTATGCATAACACGGTGCAAAAATGGCAATGTATTTTAGTTATACAATTTTTTTTGTAAGATATGATTGATAGCTATTTCCGCTCACGCCATGTTCGGATCTTTGGCGTGAGCCGAAATAGCTATCAACTACATCTTATAAAAAAAATTTTAGAACTAAAATACATTGCTTTTTTTCACTGTGTTATAATGGAGTTCTACCAAGTAAATGCCAATTCAATTAATAGGCTTATGCGTACTCGACATCACAACACAACTCGCAGCCGCAACCAGAATTACACCTTTCGGCATGACGTAGAAATATATACATTTTGTGTGTCGGCATATACGTTGAATAACTTCAATTATACATTACTATAGCTGGATAAAAAAATGTTACAAGTTTTATTTTCGCATTTTTTGTGTAAGAATCGCGATATTTTTCACATTATTTTCCCTATAGACTCAGCAAATAAAGGGTTGACACTAAAATAAAATGACTAAATATTTTGTAACAATTATTGCTAGTTGTCAATATTTATTATGACAATTAAATAAATTTTTTTATACAAACTTTGGTAGTGCTTCTTGGGTTGAAAAAAATATGCTCATAAAATATATTTATGTCTGTAATGATCATCCATTAAATTGTAAAACTTTTTTCGTTTGTCAGTTCGGGAATAAAAATAATATAACACACTTACCTGGCACCCGATATACATCCACTGAATGTTTTACTTTTTGAAACATACGTGGAAACAATGTTTTATAATCACTTTTATGGTGTTAACTGTCACTTCTTGATGGAAAGGCATAATATTTTAAATAAAAAAAACAATGTTTTATATTCGATTTCTATCTTCATACTGTAATCAAAGATAAAATTTCAATTGAAAAAAATTTTACTTACAAAAACTGTATAGAAGAGTACCTGTTTATAGTATTTTTATGACATGGATAAAAAAATATGAAGCATTTTATTTCTTTCAACTTAATATATTAACTAACTTTAATTTTATCATATTTAGTTTAACAGTTTGAGAACATTTCTTTTGCTTAAAAACCTTGGCTGAATATTTTTTGTCAGTGTAGTACAAAAAAACATATGGCCTATGTATTTTTGTTGTTGTTTTTACAGTAATGTCAGGTGGATTAATAGCTCGTGCAATGTCTACAGCTGCCAAGAGTTTTCTTGCAAACCAGGTTGTTCCTGATGTCATCGCTGTAGCTCCAGCAGAACTTCTGAAAGTAAGTACCGTCTTCGAGAATTCCTTGTATATTTACAAATGTGTTTCAACAATTCTTCCTTACGATAGTTGTAGAGTTGCAAGTTGGTTTATGGCATTGTTAAGATATGAATTCAACTATTACGTATATACCAAAATAAAATCTGAACATGTAGGCTTTTACATATACCATGCAATAGTCATATTAATTCTATAAATAATTTCATAGATCAAATATCCATCAGGTGTGGAAGTCTCTGAAGGAAATGAACTAACTCCGACTCAAGTGAAAGATGTTCCATCCGTTGAATGGAATGCCTCTCAGGGAACTTTCTACACTCTGTGTATGACCGGTAAGAAAAAATTTCAAATTTTAATCAGATCTGTTTATTTATTCTGGAGACCTCCACATGACTTGAGAAGTTTGTTACTAAAACCATGATATCTTAAATACTTCTCTAGCCTGCCTGCCCTTCCTTTTATGTTATGACATCCTGGTAACCTGAAAAACTGTCAAATGTCTTAGTTTGATGAATTATTAATATCAGTGGTTCTCATGTATAGCCTAAAAAAGATTTTGCTGCGTTAACCAACAGCGTCATAGCATATATTAATATTTCAAAAAATGTGTATTTTTTTAATTAATTTTTACTGGTGCATCCATGAAACATTTCCATAGAACCTGAAAATGATTGCTTTAACAAAAAATCATCCATAGAATAATCCGCCTTACAGATCCTGATGCTCCTTCCCGTGAAAAACACGATTTCAGAGAATGGCATCACTGGCTCGTTGGAAACATTGAAGGTAACTCCGTGTCCACCGGAGAGGTGCTATCAAACTACGTAGGCAGTGGACCACCACCTGATACTGGTCTGCACCGTTACGTCTTCTTAGTCTATCAGCAAGCCAGCAAGATTGATTTCTCAGAGCCACGTCTTACAAATACGTAAGTACTATATCAATAAATGCACTATTTAAAATTATTTTTTTCGCTGTGGAACTAGAGATTTTTCTGTTTCCTTAATTTAAAATGCTTTGAAAAACTAAAATATTCACACAACGTTTAATTTTTCTTCCATTTTATGATGAGTCGCACAAAGGATATTGCAACAACAAATATTTCAAAAGTTAATTCAGTACACAGTAGCAGTCAGTGGGTCAAACCATTTTTATTTCATTATAAAATTTAAAATAACTTTGATTATTCCACGTATTGTGTAACTAACTGTGACATGTGTTTCGCCTCTTTCAGAGGCATCTTCAGACTAACTAACGCAAGATTGATTCTAAAATATTTAAATTATGATATTACAAATTGGATTTCGGGTTTTTTCCTTCTTAAGGAACCAAGGAAGGGGTGATATAATCAAAACAATATAATCAGAACAATACAATCAGATAATGATACTGATATTACTGAGCTGCAATACAATCAAATTGTGATTTTTCCTTTATAATGGACGCAAGAGAGGGGGTTTTAGAATCGAAACAAAGCAAACGAATATACATATTTCTAATGATTATATCACCCCTTCCTTGGTTCCTTTAGAAGGAAAAAACCTGAAATCCAATTTGTAATATCATAATTTAAAAAATTTTAGAATCAATCTTGCGTTAGTTAGTCTGAAGATGCCTCTGAAAGAGGCGAAACACATGTCACAGTTAGTTACACAATACGTGGAATAATCAAAGTTATTTTAAATTTTATATAAAAATGAACTTCCACAAAGTTACCGCCGAAACCATCGAAAACCTTTTTATTTCCATCAATTGCTCCGAAAGGGTTGTTATTCCTAGTGACAATGAGATAGTTATATTTCAATTTACCATTGCAGTGTGATTTAAATGATGGCTTCGATCTTTTTTTTCAGGAGTGCTGTTGGCCGTGAAAAGTTTTCCATTTCTGATTTTGCCAAGAAATACAACTTGGGTGATCCGGTGGCCGGCAATTTCTACCAAGCCAAATATGACGACTACGTGCCCATTCTTTACAAGCAGCTGGGAGCCTGAATGTCCTGCAGCTAGCTATACAGACATGCTTGCATATTTGTTATTTTTATAGATCAACTGCTGAAATAAATGATATAGAGACTATATTCTGAAATAATTATTTTTGTTTCATTTTCTTGATGCCCTAAATATAATCAGGGTTTTTTTCCCATGTAATAATTCGGTGGAACAGCATTCCCACACCTTTTTTCACTGTATATTTTTTTATGAAATAATTTCTAAGACAAAACTTGAAACGTTGAAACATTGTACACTTCCACATGTTTTGTCTCCCACAACCCAGATTTGGCCTTTCAACATCTGGAATTCCACCACATGGATATAATAAAACTGAAAAGTACAATACTGAGTTAAAAGGTACATAATTTCGACAATTTAAGTGGTATACTTAAATTCTATCAAGCGCCTTCATTCAATATCGTAAACTGTATTAATTCAAAATAATTTAAATTTAACTTGAATTTGAATTGAATTGTTACCAAAAAATAATAGCAGTTGTGTTTTCTTCTGATATATATTATCCACTTTAAGTCATAGACAGCTATAAAAGCTCTCATTTTACCACTTCAGCCAATGAACTCTGTTTCATTTAGATTTATATTTGTTACTACAAAAATGAATTGCTATTAAGTTATTATTAGGTTGACCAAATTGTGTTGAAAAACGAGGCATGTCAAAAATAATGTTTCTTATGACTACATAAAATAATGCGAAAACATCAAAACTGTAAGATTGATATGTATAGAATAGGGCATCATTTTCACGAGAAGGAATATTTTATTTGAGATCACATTTTAAATGAGATTTTTTTAGTAAAATCTAGAAATTTTATCAATATGGCTCAACTTTTGCACTCTGATATAACAAAAAATAATGAAAATTGGGTGTTTTTTTAAAAAAACATTGTTTTGCACAACTATTGTTATTTGTCAAAAGGAAAGGAAATATAGGTTTTTTTTTTTTTGATCCTCTAAATGAATAGTTTTAACACTTGGATCGATAAGTCCCGGGACTAACTAAGAAAAACACGTTTTTTTGGCAAAATTCGACTTTATTCATCAACATAGTCTCCTTCAAGAGCAACACAATCAGTCCAGCGCTTCTCTAACATTTCAATACCTTTCTTGTAGAACGATTTATCTTTGGCCTCGAAATAAGCGTTCGTTTCGGCGATGACTTCCTCGTTGGAGTAGAATCTCTTTCCTTGGAGCATTTTTTTGAGGTCTGCAAACAGGTAGTAGTCGCTGGGGGCCAGATCCGGTGAATATGGTGGGTGTGGAAGCAATTCGAAGCCCAATTCATGCAATTTCGCCATTGTAGCGAGCGACTTGTGACACGGCGCATTGTCTTGGTGAAAGAGCACTTTCTTCTTTTTCATTTGGAGCCGTTTCTCACCGATTTCGTTCTTCAAACGCATCAATTGGACAATGTAACGTTCGCTATTGATGGTCTTACCTTTTTCAAGGTAGTCGATGAACAAAACTCCACGAGCATCCCAAAATACTGAGGCCATAACCTTACCGGTCCACATTTGCGTTTTTGGCCGCTTTGGACGCTTCTCACCGACTGCAGTCCACTCGGCTGACGACCGCTTTGACTCTGGAGTGTAGTGAAGGATCCAGGTTTCGTCCATTGTCACATACCGACGCAAAAAATCCGGTTTGTTTCGAAACAGCTTCAAACAGCGCTCAGAATCAACGACACGTTGTTGTTTTTGATCCACTGTGAGCAAACGCGGCACCCACTTTGACAACAGCTTCCTCATAGACAAATGTTCATGCAAAATAGTGTACACACTGCCGTATGATATCTTTAAGGTGTCAGCTATCTCACGCAATTTTAATTTACGGTTTTCGAAAACGATTTGGTGGACTTTTTTGATGATTTCTGGGGTAATTGCCTCATTTGGCCGGCCAGAGCGTTCAGCATCTTCAGTGTCTGTACGACCACGTTTAAACTCAGCATACCACCGACAAATGGTTGTTTTTGATGGAGCAGATTCCCTGTAGCACTTTTCAAGCCATTGCTGAGCTTGCACTGTGTTTTTTTTCATCAAAAAACAATGATAAATCAACACACGAAATTGTTTCGAATCCATTATTCTGAGAATATCAAGACGAGCGTCACTTAAATCACTGTAACTCATGGACCAAACATCAGAATGTCATGAAATTTTGACAGGTATCTTTTTAAGGTTGGTACTTATGAAAAATCATATGGAACTTTTGTTGGCAGCGCCATCTATGTGTCAGTCCCGGGACTTATTGATCCACGTGTTATATAAAATAGATGACCAATAGGCAGTTTCATCACCGGGGCATCTAAGACAACCCAAAAACAGTAAATAAACCATACCAGGCTCAGTTTAACCATAATTTCAAATCATTGTGATGTTATTCAAGGGGCATTATTATTTTATGTTGAATTACTCATTGACAGGATGTTATTACACTTAACCATCCAATTGCCACATTTCATTCAAATATTTTTGACATAATACAGTAATTGTGAATAATTTAAAAGTACATCTAAATTCAATATGTTAACTATGGTCAGTGCTGTTTTCCAACACATTATTACATGATTTGTTAATGTTGGCAACCATGGGTGTAATAGAAATGGGCAACGAATAAATATAGAATTTTCATGGGGCTTTCCAGACGGTGTTTATCTTTTCAATAGCATTGATTGAAAAAATATTAGTTGAGAAACACATTGTATATTTAACTCGTTTAACCTCAGAGTACTGATCTATAACCCATGTAACTTCCAATATTCAAAAGAAGTAATACCCTTAATATATCCTATTTCTAAGGATATAGCAGATGGAGACAATATATACCATCCAGTGCCACAATAAACTTGTCATGGCACAATTAGAGACTTCAGCTTAGATCAATAAAGTAATCTTCAATAAGCAACTAAAAACTGTAATGCATTAAAACGTGAAATTGAAAGTAGAAGGTAAATGGGAAATTGAAATGAATTTCAGCAGGAATTCTTCAAGTTTGTAAAAGATGATGTAAAACCTATTCTTCGTTTGATTTCCAATATTTCTTAGGCAAATTATTAGTTTTATTAATAATTCCAAACTCAATAATGAGGTGTTATATAATTGAAATGTCATAATGATTAATTTATGAATTCAATTCAATTGATTTAACTCTTTGCTCGCTTTACATTGAGAATAATTCAAGGTTAGATTTATCTCATCTCTATCTGCTATTTAACTCGAATGATAGTAGCATAGTAAAAAATTAAAAAAAAAAAAAACAGTTTCACAATTCGCTAATCACGTTATTAATGAATCACATAATATAAATTCAAACTCAGCCCCTAAATGTTTGCATCTTTGTAGTAAGGGTCGGAGAATGACTGCTTTGGAACAGCTGGAAATCAATAGACACCAATTATATAACAAACTAACATAATAGTATCGCCACTTGTCCAGCCGTTGTACAAAGGGGTGGTCTGATTTGCTTCCATAAGGACCACTTCCATCCCACATATAATCTTATTGTCATAGACAACTATTGTTTCATTTAGAATTTTGAAAATTAAGTGTCATTGTGTTAAAATAACAAGCTAGCCCGTTGGGACAGGAGAGAGGATGTGTTGTGTGCCTTTTCTGCACAGCTATATATAGATAAGCGAATGTTAGTTTAAGCATAGTTCTGACGATGGCGTGAGCCGAAATAGCTATCAACTATATTTGTTAAAAATAATTTTATAGAACTAAAATACATTGCTATTTTTTCACCGTGTTAAAAATAAATCAGATTAATTGAATTGGGTTCTGACATTCAAAAAATTAGAAAAATTGGCCACTCGTTATTTGACTACTGTACAAATGATAATATGTAAGAATAAAGCAATTTGCAATTTTAGATACACCACTTTATCAAACTACTATAAGTATGTACATTATATTAGAAGGTATATTTTTTTGGGAAATTTTATCATAATCATTATTTCTACAGTAATTTGTATATAAGCAACATTTTCACAACTTTAAATCATTCAAAAATTATTAGTGAATGATTAGAAACTGAATTTGTGAGAACTGTTCACCATGAAAAGACTTTTTTTGTGTTTATTCTTTATAGAAGGTCAGTAACTTTTTCATATAATTAACGTAGCTCTACAAATAATTAAAGAGTATATCTAAAAATATCTGTTCAAGATATAATTACTCACTGATTTCGATGCTAATCTTCAGTCATTATATCACATGAATGCAATGGAACTGACCACACTGTATAAGATGTAGAAGTAGTAGTTTTATATCTATAAGAAATAATTATTTCCTATTATTTCTTCAAGTAATGCAGAAGGAGTCCGAGGCTGGAATTCGATCTATTGTAGCAAGAGGCTTCAGAGAGTTTCAGATTACTCCAGATGTCATCTCTTTACCACCTAGAGACCTACTTAGGGTAAGCACCTAATGTTGCTAAAGTGCTTTCTGAGCTAGAATTAATTCAGCAGTGTCAGATGTACTACTTAAAAAGATGACAGTATTAGCACAACTTAAGCTTGATCCTCTAAATGTAAACATGACAAAATTGTGAATTTATTTTTAAGTAATAAATATTCTTAATTAGTTACTTAACAATGGCTCTAGAAACTATTGCATTATAAACGTTGTTCAATATATAGTAGAAGAAAGTTAATGAGTATTTTTTCAAATCAATTCTCATTTTAAAAACACAATTAAGCCACTCTAAATCACTTTATCAAGCAGTATTATTGCTAGAAAACATATGGAGATAATCAGGACAAATCAGGCTATATTTCAACACAAATATTAGCTTGTACACAAAATTTTGACACCGTTAATTTTAAGTATCACCAGTCAACACAATAGTATCAGCTCTCTCAACAATTGAGAGTAATTAGCAGTAAGAGAGTTAGTGTAATACAGAAGCTGGATTAATTGATGCTTAATTTCAGGTCAAATTTCCTAACGGAGTTGAAGCACTGGAAGGAAATGAATTAACTCCAACCCTAGTAAAGGATAAGCCAACCCTTGAGTGGAACGCAGATCCAAACAGTTTATATGCTGTTTGTATGACTGGTATAAATGATTTTATTGTTATTTGATGAATTAAACGCATACTATAAATATTTTGTACTAATACATTCAATCATCAAATTGATCTACAAAATCAATCACAAGACCTTCAGACTAGATGTCTGTGAGTATGTTTGTTTACATGATTTACTTTTTTGTTTATAAAACTTTATAGAATCGATTAAGTTATTTTTAATGCCTATTTTCCTAATATAAAAAGCTTGGCGGTCCTCATAAGAGTTGCAATAATTGCCTGGTTGCAAAAATGATTCAACATTGTCGTTATTATTCTATAAGATATTAAAGTCAAGAATTTGATTCACTACTTACCTTAGCAATGAATAACCATACGATACAGTCAATTTGAAGATGCTCCTCAAAGAAGGGAAGTATGCACCACCAAAGGTTTTATTTTATGAGTTCTAGATATGTTATGTTTTTTATTTTCTTCTTAGATATATCAATACATATTGAATTCATGTACAGGTAATCAGGAGATAATTGTATAGTTTTACTAAAGAACTTTTCTGAAAAGTTTCAGAGAATAATAAATACTTGTATTTAAAGTTTGATGTTTAGGAACACTATCTTGTAAACTATGATATAAAATTTCATCATAGATCCAGGACCAGTTCCCACAGAAAAGACAGTACCCCGTGAATGGCACCATTGGTTGGTTGGTAACATTCCAGGAAGGGCCATATCTTCAGGAGACACACTGACAGAGTTTGTGGGAAGCGGGCCACCACAGAACTCTGGTATTCATCGATACATCTTCCTCGTCTACAGACAGCCTGCCAGATTAGAGTTTACAGAGCAGCGAATTAACAGCACGTAAGTATTCAATTTTATTATAATACTCCAAACATGATGGCCGTGCCATCTGTCAATATTTAAATGAGCACTTTAAAGAATTTTGGTAGAGATATCCCTAGTAATACTTTTATAAAAATAGTTCAGTAATAATATACTGTGTATTGTTCATTCTTCATTTTCATCATAAAACTATAATAAGACGGACAGTCTCTTTGAGGATGGGAGTGACTTTTAATTGAAATTTTCACAGGAATACACTCCCAACCAGAATCTTTTTGTTTTTTTTTTTTAAATTTTAATTTTAATGTTTTTTTAATAAAACATATTTTTTTTAATTGAAAATATTGTCTATTACTTTCAAAAAAATAATAATATTTACAACAATTTCTTTTTCAATCGGATGGTTGCCACCCTTGTAATAGAGTATAAAATGTCACCTCAAAATCAAAAAGGCACCCATATAAAATTTCAGTTTTGAGAAAAAGCAGAAAAGTTCTAGCAGTTAAATAAATCAAGTGGAGACTTTAGTGAATTTTAAAGTGAAAATTATAGTGAATATGATTAATTATTCAAAGATTTAAATACATTTTTTGGTTGAAGGTTTCTTTTATGTAAAAATTTTATATTGATTGAAAAAAAGAACCACTTAAGTACTAGGAAAGTTTATTTTTTAAAAAATGTTCGCTTTATAGTTGTCAACTCATAATAATAAATAACATATTTTACACAAGTAATAATTTTTATTTCATATGTTGTATTTTGAAAAATTTCTTGTACATATTAGCATGAGAAAAAAATCAAGAACAAAACTGCATTCATTATATTAAATGGCCAAAATATCTCAACTGGCTTTTTATTATTACAATGACAAAATAAACAGAACTTTCCGCACAGCTAATTATCTGTGATCAATTAATAACTTGATCTTGAACTACACTGCTATAAGTATTTGTCGTTTGTTTTTCAGAACTGCAGTGGGAAGAGATACCTCTCTAGTAGCAAAATTCGCTGAAAAATACTCTCTGGGAAATCCTGTAGCGGGAAATTTTTATTTGGCGCAATATGATGACTATGTTCCCACACTTTACAAGCAACTTGGACTTTCTGTCAAATAACTAAACTGCCATTATAATATTTTTCTCACCCACATAGAATAATAAAGATCATTCAAAAATGAACCTAGATATATTATTTGTCAAAACAGCCAATATCGGTAAGCACAATTGAAAATAATAATAAGACATAATTATAGCCAAGACTGAAAAAACTTTGTGTAAATACCGAAATGATTTTGATTTTATTTTTGTGTTTTATGGAAATCAAGTGTAATAAGTGATTGGAAACTATTTTTTGTACCTATGGAATAATCTAACATCAATATTTCAAAGAATATATTGGAAATGTAACATCAACATCTAGTAACTGACATTTGACTTATTTCTACCATGGACAGTCAAAATAAATTTCAGTGTTATTAAATTTATTATTTCATATATTTTCATGATAAAAAGTTGTGCCTAAATATATAAGATACTGGCATAATTAAGCTAAATATTGTATATATTAGTTATTGATGTATAAAAATATAAAAGAAAATAAGGTAAATGAATGTCACGTAACTTAGTAGGACTGCTTTTTTGGTGCCAGTTGTTTTTACACCTTCATCTGAAAATTTTTACTGTCAAAAAATGAGTTTTTTTATATCTGAGAGCGAGCACAACAACAAAACACTAAAGTCTAAAGGTTTTATAATGCCAATAGCTCAATTGACTGAGGTTGGGAGATTGTGTTGGCTAGGCAGTGTGGCCCATATGACCCATAGAGAGAAGGAGAAAATGCAGGTGAAAAAGCATTTTTTTGTCTATAACTGCTATGTTGTCTATGATTGCCATATTGGATAGGGACGGATGGAGAGTTGTTGGGGGTGGTCGAAGCCTACCTTATATATTGACAAGCATGATACTGATGAATTAAATTCAAAACTTCTTGATGGTTAATACCATTTGAATACACATTTGAAATATGTCAAATAATAAAGAATTAAAAATTTGCATTTTTTTGAAATCTTATTATTCTCTAAAAAATCAAATCTTTTGTAAAATTGCTCAAGTGAGACCTGTTGTTTATTTCCCTTTCTCAAAACGCATGGCCTAAGAGCATATCTGAAATATTTGTGTGGACACACGAGCCGTGTCGGATTCACTGAATGTGTTACTTTCAATTTATTAAGCTCATGTAATGGTTAAGTGACTGAAAATGTATTAAAAAAGGAAAACAACACAATGGTATGAAAATATTTAATGACATAAAACTTTAAACAAATCAAACAGATTGAATTATTTACAACAAAATAATTTGAAAAGTAGAACATTAATCATAATTCAAATACTTTACTTTTAATACTTTACAAATATACAATATTTTACAAAGCGATGATCGTCCGTCACAATGAAAGTTTTATTATTTTAGATCCCTTTATGATTTTGAATGAACACCCAATGACAAATACGAAAACCCTGGTATATTGTAAGTAGGTAGGTGGCAATTTCTGAAACCACAAAATTTTAAAAAATCCTACAGCAATAGTGACACCATCACCAAATATCCAATTTGTAACCTTTCCTTTATGATATGATAGTATACACTCGGAGAGATATTTTATAATATATTTGTTTTTTAATGATTTGTAAAGTAATTTAGTTAAGACTAGATCTGTATATATTTGCATAATTTTTAAATTCTTGATTCTGTATGATTAACATGCTGTGTCATCATGCTTGCCAGGACAAACATTTTTTTCAATCTATTTAGAGATATCTGTTCTAAGGAATGGGTGTTTCTGAAGTATAAAAAATGAATCTTAACCCAACGATAACAATCTCACTGTGAAAACGGAAAAAAATACCATTCCTGGACGTATATAATAGTTTCTCATTTATTTTTATTCAAAACTCAATTTCAAAAATGTTACATTAGGATTTTCACAATACTAATAATTTAATTTTTATTGGCATTAAATGCTTTCGGAATTCGAGAATCTGCAACAATATTAAGATATTTTCTAATGTACATATTAACATGTTTATTTCTAACTTAAGATTTTAAAATTTACATCTAAACCTAACAGCATTAAAGGTTATACTAATATTGCTATTTTGGTTGATTGTTTAAAATAACTATACAAATAAAATAAAAAAATGTCTCTTGTAGGGTATGTAGGGGATACCACACTCATTGAGCTGTAAACACTGAACAAGTTAAGCATTATACTCTCAAAGATTTTATGAAAGAATATTCTGCAAGTAATTTTAACATTGAATTAATCCAAATAGTCTCAAATAATAAAAAAACAAAATGATTGTTATGCTATTCAGATTTATTTTAAAAGTTAATTATACACAATATTCCCCTCTGCATAATTAAAAAGTAATATTTATCAACTTTTTTTTTAATTATCAGGACTGGTTTCTCTCATCAAGAGCATTTTAAACTTGTATTTCAATTCAAAAAGAAAATTTATTTGCCATTGGTCGTTAGATTTTGAATTAAAATGATATATTTTTTTTAATAATTTGTAGGATTATCTGTAGATTCTTGTCATTTTACCAATTGTTATCTTAATATTAAATAGTTGAAACTGATTGAATTTATTCTTCATTATTTGAAAAATGTAAAAACTGCGCAATGCGGATCTCGAACACATTAAAAAATTTGTCATAACGAACTATTAAGTAGTTCTGACGATGGCGTGAGCCGAAATAGCTATCAACTATATTTGTTAAAAATAATTTTGTAGAACTAAAATACATTGCTATTTTTTCACCGTGTTATAATGGAGTTCTACCAAGTGAATGCCAATTCAATCAATAAAGTAAAAATTATACTCATATTTTTTAAAATATTTTCTTTATCTAACTTAAAAATGATCAGATCAGTGTAATTTACATTAAAAAATATCATGGTTCAAGAATGGCAACATTTAAATATCAAAACAAACAATAAACTTTGGAAAAATGTAAATTTTAATTTTAATATCAAAATAGAATTAATTATTCATTGTTTTTCAGTTTGATAGTCTTAGGTGTGGCATGTTAGCTAGTTGAACAATTTTATGAGATTATGTTCGAGAATAATTTTATAAACACCAAATCTTAATAAAAAAACCTTCAGATCATTAAAAATATATTGAAATTTTTACATTTACGAGTATTTTCCCATCCCCTTTAGTGGAAGACTCACAAAGGAAACTTGCTACAGGCATTGCAACCTTAAATTTAAAAAATATTATTTAACTGTGAGTGATATTTTATTCCTCATTATCAAGAAATTTTAAATAGGAGACATCAAAAAGTTGCATGCATTACGGACGTTATATTTTTAATAGGTATGTATAATTAAGAATTTGAATTTATTTTATTTATCTAGATTTTTTCCAGAACTTCTCACATATTTTTGTTATCTCAGTGATTTCCATGATTTTATTTGATAATAACTTAAGTCAATACTGAAAAGAATGTATAAGTAAATATAAAAGTTATCCACCAGATTTAATAAACGATAAAAATAAACCTTTGTCATAGATACCCACAGTTTTCGACAAGGTAATTTTTAACAATGGAGTGTTTTTATAACATGATACCTTTCCCATGCATAATGTATTAATGTAAGTCATCGGCAAGAGATTATTGTTAATTTAAAGACCCATTGAAAATGTAGCAAACATCTATCATACATCTGTATGTGAGCTGTTCATTTGTCAAGAACATGCATAAAATGCCGATGCATCGGATAAATTAACTACAACTGGACTGCACCAGTAAAATGCTGCACCACAAAATATTATTAACAAAACAAAAAAATATGCATTCACCTCGTTTGGACATAACCTAACATTTCTACGTAATACAGATTTAAACTTTTCAACTCATGATAATTTCTATTTTTCAGAGATTAAAATCAGTTAAATTCAATATTTTGTAGTTATCAGATTATATCCAAACAAAATCAACACATGTATGTCAGCAACAATATAACATTATTCACCATCACTTGGAGATAATTAGTCATTTCAAAAGACAATAAAAAAAACAGCATGTAAAACAGAATTATTTACTTTTTAGTTAAAATATATATATAATAATATAGATAATTCTTTTCCCCTTTCTCTCTGCTTTTTAAGTTCAATATTAATATGGGAAAACTATTTTATATCCTATTAATTTACAACAGAGTACAATTAATATTCAAAAAGTACAGTAATTAAATGACATTAAAATGCTGTCAAATTTAATTGTAAGGTCAGTCAACAAGAAGCAAAGTACGAACTGATTTCAAAAAAAAAAATAATGACACAATATGACATTTTTTTAAATCTAGTGTGTAGAATGACATCCCCTAATTATACAATGTTTAATTACAAAATAAATATTTAGCAATCTGTTAGAAAGGAAAATATACCATATAGCTATCATTTTAGGCTACACAAAAATTTCTAACATGTAAACAAATTTTATAAAAAAGATATAGAAATGCAAATCTATCCATAATGAAAAATAAAAGATGTATTTTCAAAGTTTGTGCAACTGTATAGTCATGCAATTATTTACATTAAAAATAAAAGATTACATATAAAACTAAATAAATACAACTAAAATGTTTACAATAATGGTCAAGTATTTCTAGACATGAGATTGGAACTGCATTTTTTACTATCTTGAGTATGAATAAATCTAAAAGATTCACATTATGGTAATTATTTGTAAGACATTAGCAGTTTTAAATTCCAATTGATTATTTTCATCTTCTTAGTTTTTGAAAGTTAATTAAACTATAATAAAACATTTAGGTATTGTTTTATTATAGTTTAATTAGCTTTCAAGAAATTAGAAATTTAGAAGAGGAAAAATTATTATGTATATACAAAAAAACTGCCAACTCTAGCTTTTCAATACTCCTGTCATAACATTCTAAACATTAAAATGGTAACACGGTGAAAAAATAGCAATGTATTTTAGTTCTACAAAATTATTTTTAACAAATATAGTTGATAGCTATTTCGGCTCACGCCATCGTCAGAACTATCTATTAGTTCTGACGATGGAGTGAGCCGAAATAGCTATCAACTATATTTGTTAAAAATAATTTTGTAGAACTAAAATACATTGCTATTTTTTCACCGTGTTATAATGGAGTTCTACCAATCTAGTGAATGCCAATTCAATCAATAAATTAAAATGATACATTTAAACTGGGTTTGCTTCTTGGTGATCAAACTACAAATTTAAAAAACATACTTATTATCCTTGTAACACTTTATTCTAAATTTATTACATGCTAACACTAGTATCCATTGTCACATATGTACAAATAAATGCCGTTCATTGGCTGTCATTCTTCATTTGTTTGTTTATAAAATTACACCACTCCAAAGAAGGTAAGCGAGGGTTTGCTTAAAGGGAAGGGGGTCAGCACTGATTTCGGTGTTTCTTGAAGCAGCGCTTGTCGGCCTGGCGGGCCAGGATGTCACTGACGTAGCCCTTATGTTGAAATATTCGAAGAACGTTGGCGCTCGCCTCCGCTACGCCCTCACCGACGATTTTGCTGCGTTGGATATTACCCTGAAGAATAATTGAAATATACATCACACAGTTGAAAAACATGCGAGAAATCATTAAATAATAAAATACACCCTGATTTCAAGGGAGATTTTAAGAAGTGTACAAATATGTAAAATTCAAATTAAGATATGCATTTGTGATCAACCCATTCCCAGTAGAGCTAAATATGGAATATTTAAAAAATTGTTTCAGTCAGAGGTAATCATCCAAGAGCGCTTTCAAGTTTCAAGTTTTCCTTAAGAAGGGTGTAGAATTTCTTGAAAGTGACGAGTTCAATTATACTTATTGACTTTATAATTTATATTTGGTAAGAAAGCCAAGCCATACACACTACTTATACTATTTAATGAGGAAAACAACTTGGAAGTGACGGCCATCATTATCTTTAATGAAAATTTCAAACATAATTTTAAATTTTATAAAAATCACTTACCTTCAACAGTTCACAAAGCCTATGAAGGTCAGGACTTGGCTTTGATTCAAGAACTTGTAAAGCTGTTGCAGCTTGCTCAAGCACTCCCAACTCCAATTCCCTCTGGAAACAAACAGAAAACAATACAAATTTTATTACTAATGAGAAGATATATCCGCAAAAACATTTAATTTTATTCCTTACCCTGATCAATAATGAATAGATATTTAAACTATTCCTCATTATCAACTTTTCAAATATTGAACAGTAAAAACTTAATTTGTTCAAATGGACTGTGAAAGATGAAAATAATATTGAATACTTGAAAAATCAATTAGAATCTAAAGTAGTAAACAATTAAAATAGAAACAACTAATATTGTAATACATCTATCATAACAAATCATCTTTGATTCTGCAAACATAAATGTCATTTATAAAAGGACAAAAATAACCACATAGTTGTTGATACCTATTTTGATTTACGCCTAATGTACTCCGAGGTACCTAAGCTTGTTGACTTTAATATTCTGCCCAGCGCTTATCTGAGGATAATCTGGATCCATACTAACACCATTGCAGAGGACATTGGTTTTACTAGTCAGGTTTAAGACCAATGCGATACGAGATGACATACTGTCTACATTGTTCTTTAAATACTCTAGACAGAGTCTTCAAATATGGAAGCATCGTAAACCTATTGACACAAAACTTCAAATCGCTCCTGAATCAGGTGGAATTAAAAATTGACTGTCATAATAATATATGTATGTAGCTTTGTTGTGAAAGCTCAAAATTATATTCGCTGTTTTCTCTGAACTATCAAATAGTAAACAATCAATTTCTGTCAGTGTGGTGCCAATATGTAAAATACAAATTGTTTTTCATTATATGTTGGGAGTAATATCAATTATTTAACAGTACAAATGACATTTAACACAAATAAATCTCTCACCAGATCATCCATCTGGGCGGTGAGATGATGCAACTTCCAGCCGTTGGCCTTCTGCAAGACGTGTCTTTGAGAAGCCAGCTCGACGACGGAAGGTCTCTTCTCTTCTCGAATCCTCACATCGCTCGGTCGGGTGAAATGCAAAGCTGTCGCTCTCCATCCACACCTCCAGCCCGCACCGAGTTGAACTACATCTGGGCAAGTTAGATATCAATACATTGAGAAACACTGACATCCAGGATTTGAAACCTGAACGCCGGAACAGATTATTCAAGAGTTTAAAAGTTTTACAAATCGCCATTACTAAAGAAAACCACCTGACAAAATTCTGAAACTGTAAGTTCAGAAGAAGAAATTATTATAATAGATATTAATATAATATTTGAAATGCTTAACCTTTCCAGGAGTAACTAATTAATTTTAACCATGCTGTGAGGAGTAAGTTTTTTTTACATATTTTTTTTTTTAATCAAATCATGTTTTTAGGATTTCATTTTAATAAAAGCAGTTGCATAATCCAGGGATCACAAACCATTGACACATAGCACTTGAATATGTTATCACAATAATTGTTGACATATACGACAAGTATGTCCATACTCCTGGAAAGGTTAAATGAAAAGAAATATACTCACGCTTAGGGGGCTTCTCAGGTTGAGCAGCAGCCGTATCTGTTTGCTGGACGGTTGCCGGCGCATTTGTCGTAGTGTTTGTAGCAGTAATAATGTGGGGTTCTGTTGTGGGAGGTGAAGGGGCCGAATTGGATGGTGCGCCTTCTGAAGGAAATTCGAAATCTCCAACCCGTGAGCCGCAGTGAGCTTCGCTGCTTAATCTAATAACAGATAAACAGTGATTATCATATACAAGCTAAATTTGAAGGCATTTTTATCACAAGTAACATCTACAAACAAACATCAATCAGAATGGTTTCAGAAGTCCAGGCGATACCAAAATTTTCATAGAATCTTGAGTGGTATTGCTTTCCTCTTCAAGTGCCATATGATAAATAGTTAGGACTCCTGAATGCACAATTTACGAGTGTAAATTATTTTAATAATCAGATTGATTTTTGCAATGTGTATTACAGTATGTAGCTTTGAGTTGAGACTTTGAAACCACAAAAGCTGTTCTACTGCAAGTTTACTTTAGGAAGGTTGTATCAGAGAATAATCAAAGCTCAGCGATTATCCACTTTCTTGTCTTCCAAATTTCAATTACAGTGAAACCTTTACATAACAGATTAATACAATAGAAGGTATTGTTAAAATTGAAAGTGTATTTTAAAATAATGTCCTTTTTTATTTGTTTTTCTTCTATTGCAAAAAACAATATAAAGCCGAATCCCGCCAACAATTAGCTGATGTATGTTTAAATGATCAGACTGGTGTGATTATAGTTTAATCATTCATAGAGCTTTGTTTACTAGCTGCGGCTTCGAATTTACTTTGCAGGATGCATTCTAATAACAGAATGATTCATTTTTAAATTTGTTCGTTAAATCTGTTATATCAACCTCCGTGAACTGTATAACAGCCAAATTTGATCCATCACTAGGAGTCACAGTTCACTGTGTTGCTATTTTATAGGATTAAATAAACTAGGGAAAATATTTGAACTTACAGTTGCTTTCTAGGCTTTTTTCTAGGTGAACAGTTGTTGTAAGGAGATTGCTCATTGTTCAGTTGCTGAGAAGGAATCGACTGCAAAGACATGGAAGACATCATGTTCATAGAATTCGAATTCACAGGCAACGAAGATGTCGTCTTGATATTCATAGTATTATTAATAATATTTGGCGGAGGCGGCGTACAGGTGGAGTGGTCATCGTCTTCCGGTTCAGGAGTAGAAGTAGCGGAGACCGTTGTCGAGCCTCCGGGCGATGGCGGAGGCGACACAACGGGAATATTCTGTGATTTCATCGGTGAACTAAAATAGAGAATATTTTTTTAGTCAAATGGAAATTTTAACATTAAGAAAATGTTTTAGTAGTTTAAGCAAAAAAATATTTACCCTTCATTGTCTCTTTTCCGGAGAATGGATGGTCTTTGAGGACCTCCTGGACTGTTCGGGGCACGGCTCATTTCATTAGTATTGGTTATTGTTCCACCTAGAAAACAATATAATATTGTATATATATATATATATACTATCTCCAGCAAACCTACATACTATCAAACATCTAAAGATGAATAAATTTTTCATATAGGTATCTCTATATGGAAAAAAAAAAATTAAACCCATTTATATTTTAATGTCAGTTGATTGATATTTGTTGAAAAACCCATTCAAGAATGACTCACAAGCAATTGTGTTAATTATTATTATTAAATTTGTTTTAGCTGCAATTTACTGCTTGCCTTTTGGGTAAGTGTTTTCCTGTAATTAATAACATTGGTATATAGACGATGCTAACTGTTTATTTTATATCAGTTCTGTTGCATCCGCGTGATAGAATGCCTGAAGATGCCAAAAGCCGAACCCCGGGTCGTTAGTGACAAAACATGTCGAATCGTACAAAGTTGTAGCAATTCAAATTTGATATTGAAATTCCATCAAGCACCTTCAGTCGATATCGTAAATTATCTCAATCACATTGTTACATTATGCCAAGAGAATAGAGTGTCAACTTACTAAACGAATTGACAGGTGCAAGCAACGGCACGTTGGCAAGTATCTGGGCTGTCGAATAAGCAGTGGGCATTGAAGACATCGAAGACATTGAGGATATTGAAGATATTGAAGACATTGTTGACATCGTGGACATTGTAGGCACTGTGGGCGTAACGACAGATGTCGAGACAGACAGCGTGGGGACCGCTGTAACAGTCGGAGTCTGGACACTGGACAAGAGGGTTTGCCCTGTTGGTCCGGCCGTGCCACTGGAAACTTCGTAATAAAAAGTGCCTCCAACTGAAAACGATAATGGAATACATGAAATCATAATCAAAAGAATATTTATACACAGTAAATCATAGGTTCTTTAATGAAACAGTGAACAGTTTAACATTGTAACATTGTAAGTTTATCGTATTACTCGGATGCTGCCGCAGTGGCGGCATGTTTATAATGTCATTTTTTGTATACTTTTAACATTTTTTATATGTTGATTTCAACAAGATCACAATAACAGATCATTAGGGAGTCATTATCTGATAAAAAAATATAGCCAAAGATAGTCGGCTTGCGTAATATCAATAAGTGTCGTCATTGAAATGCATGGTGGATCCCGAGTGCGTACTTCAACTGTTCCTACAGAAGAAGAGAGTCTTGCAGATAAATTACATTTATTACGTTCACGGACTTAGAAGGACCGTGCAGTATGTTCAAAAAGAAAAATTTCTGGCAGGAGATCGGAAACACGGCTGTTTTGCGAGACCTGCGTAAATAAGCCAGGATTACATGTTGGCGATTGCTTTGTGAAATACCATAAAATGAAGAATTACAAATAAATAAAAATATGTACATTATATTCATTATATATCTATTTTACAGAAAAAATAAAAAAAAGTATTTTTTTAAATTTATATACATATTTTTTTTTACTTTTGATTCATGTAGCGAATATGATTTTCGCAAAAAAACGCCTCGAGTTGCTGGTAGGCACATACCAAAAAGTGCTCAAGTGCAAAAGGTTAATAATTCAAACAAATGAGATAGAATATAAAATTATTTCTTGGTAAAATGATTGTTAGTTTAAATTCAACAAAAAAGACAATCTTTCATACATTTCCATGGCAGAGAAATATACCGTAACATAAAATATGCTTGCTAATAAATTTTAAGAAAAACAATTAGTTGATAAGCATAATTATTATGACAGAAGTAAAAGGATGCCTGAATCGACTGCTTAGTTTAAATGTGCCTACAGTCAAAAGAGCAAAGACAAAAAAAAATAGACAATTTCACAATATGGTGCATGTTTTATTGTTAGGTAAATCTCAATGGAGATTTGGGCATGAATGAAAAAAAATATTTATATAATTAAAATATTCTGCAAAGTACGAACCTGGTCTCGGAGGGATGGTCGGCCTCAAGCCTAACGTAGCAACACCGAGAACCTAAAACAAAAATGTTTTTGCATATTCAGTTTAAGATTATGTCTCTTGTATAGTCAGTCAAATGAAATATTTTGGAAAAATAGCTTATCAAAAATTATGACTGATAAGAGCTGATTAAAAAGACATTACAATCTTTTCAGAGTCAATCCTACAATTACTTACTTTTATACTCTGTTATGCTTTGTCGATGGAAGACAGAGTGAGAACACATATGACAGACATAAAATCCAATATTTGAAGCAAGAGTCATTTGTTCTTGTTGCAGCGATGTAACTCAAATGGAGGACTCTATCGACAAAGTGTAAAAAAAAAATATGCATTACCTTTCCCGGCTGATAATTTCTCTGAACGAGTGGCACAACCTTGGGGACAGTAGATCTCACCGGAGTCAGTGTTTGTATATCTGATGAAATGTGAATAATAATTAGCATCCAAATGTGTACAGTGAAGTCGGATGTTTTAAAAATACTTATTTTATCACTAATAATAGTTATTCAAAAAAAATAGTGAAATCAGAAAATTCTGCTGAGAAGTTAAATTTGATTCAATAGCAATAATCATCATTGGCTATACAATAATAGAACCCAAGCAATGAATGATCAATAAATGATAGGCTAAGTGGTATGAATTTTGCACTTTACACATGTCATATGTGTTGGTACTTCTTTATTGAATGTTTAATCATCTCAAGGTATGATACGCGAGCTTTGATATACAGGCAATCTTTTGCATATAGGACTGATTTTGGTTTCAAAATACCGCCTAATTTGTCCTGCTACGGCCACCTCAATACACTTGTCAAAAGTATTAGGTTTAAATGTTTAAAACATCGATTTTTCAAACTCTTTAAATTTATCGCAATCTCCGCCAGAGTGAAAAATAAGTTTGAAACTACGCGCCAAACTTCGCATGGAACTTTGCGCCAATCTCGCGACATCGCAATGGGACACTCCATGACACGTGACAGTAATGGCGCTTGTTTATTTGAGTTTGATTGGTGGCTTCCACATGTCACGGTAATGGCGATTTACGAGTGAGTTATTTGTTAGGGATATATTTGTAAAAGTGATTGTGACCACATATGACATTACTTTGTGTTTTTTAATGTTTTGAAACATTCCTAATGCATCTGGCTTCCATAAAAGCCAACTCAATTATTTTTTTATTGCTCTATTTATGACTCTATATGGAAAGAAAGGACAAATTTAATTTGTATGAAAAACAGCCGGGTGGAACGGGTTAATACTGAATTAACTTTATTGAATGTTTGATGAACTTCAAAGATAGCAGCTTAATTATATGATTATTCTTTAGAGGTTTTTTTATGTCTGATGAATCCTGGGTCTTTACTATACATAATAATTGTTATGAAGTTTCATATTTGTATTATGAAAACCGCATTCAAAATAAAATACACCTACTTAACCCTTTTACGCCTAGCCTTTTTTTTGGGGGACTTGCTAAAAACACTAAGGAGTTTTTGAAGTTTTTTGTGTTTGAAAAAAAAATTTGTAAATATCTAGTTTTTAAGGATTTATTTCTGTTTTTTCTCATTTTGCATTTGATATATTATAGTTTAGATAAAACAATTATAAAAACAATAAATGAGTTTACACGATCGACCTAAAAAAAATAAGAAACATGAAATTTGCAATAATTTGCACAAAATTTTTAATTTTGTGATAAAAAAAGAGGTAATTTTTGTAAAATATTTCACATGCCTTTGATGCAGAATATTTTTTCGAACTATCGTATATCAGTAAAAACACTAAAAAGCTAATTATTCGATCGTATTTTTATAGTCTAATAAACTAATAAAAATAATAAAAAGTCAACACTTGTGTTTTCCGATACATAATGGGTGAAGACCCTTTTCACACTTTGTACAAATTAGATTTGATCTTCTAATAGGCCCTCCTTCTATTTTGCTGCATACGACCCATTCTCTGAGATTTCGTCCTGGTAAGTTTTTTAAAACCTCCAGATTCTCCAATCTCATACTAGATGTTCTTTGGACTGGATTTTTTTAGGTCTCCATTCATCTTCTATTGCCTCAATTGTGGATGATGTAAATTCTAATCTTGTCATTTTTTTACCAGGCGTATTTCTTGTGTAAATAATGAATGCGTTTACCATCATTCTTCCAAAAACATGAAAAGTCACCTTTTTCCAATATTTCAATGTACGTCTTTCATCCAGGTATGTATACATTTGATCTGAAGTATCAACTCCTCCCATATATTTATTACAACCGGTTTATTTGTCTCCCGATTACGTCTATTTATTGCAGTCATTCTTTTAGTCGATGCCCAGGAAGATGCAAGTATCACCGGTTGTTTTCGTAACTTTTTTTCACGGTATCCGCAGATAGTTGCACCTTTTTTTGTATAATATTTTGCTTCATCAATTTAAAATTTTGTTTTTTGTAAGTCTGGTGGCATTCCTTTTCCGTTGCGTCTAATCGTACCGGTGTAATATGTATCAATTGATATCAAATAATTGAGCAAAGGGATGCTTGTAAATAAATTGTCTGCAACTACATGATAACTTTTATTCAGGTAACTTCCGATTTTTAGCAATGTTGTTACAACGAAAAAATGCATTGGCATATCGATTGGTTTCTGTGACAATTAAATTCCAACAACCGCCCGAAGTAAACTGAAGAATAAATATCATGTATACATAACTGAAAAGAATTTCTCCTACAACTTGAAAAGCCATAAATTAAAAGAAATTCCAGTAAATACATATGTCCAGTGGCGGGTTATCCATAAGAACTTCAGACTTGCAGTATCTTTAGAAAAACAAAATAACCCACGAAATTTCCAATCAATTTCGCATAAAACACAGGTGATTTATTTATGATGAAGAAATTATTGATAAAAATATTTTTTTATAAATATAAAAGTTTTTTTCATTCAGGGAGTGAAGTAAATCAAGAATTTCAATGGACGGGCTGCCACTGTATGCAAGAGTTTTTTTTCTATTGACGCTTGCGTGTGTTGAGCAAATAATAATAAGATTTTGTATACAAGTGTAACGAATTTTATGATCTTTCTGTTAAAAAAGTGATGAATGGAATTTTAAAAAGGGTAGATATTTGTGCCATTTCCTATTGTTCGCAAGTGCCCTCCATATTTCTTGAATCCATGATAACAAACAAAATACATTTTTTCTAAGAAGTATATTCTATTTCTATGCCCCATAAGATATAAAATACATGCATTATATGTATCATGTATTATAAGATTGCACAACATATCTGTTATTCAATAAATACTCGGTGAAATATGAGCGCGTCACTAACATATGTTCACAATTTTGTTTTATCATTAAAAAAAATATTTTTGGGTCAATAAATTTGTGGATTCGATTTTGTCAATCCTAAGAACTTACATGATCCACATCGTTCATAAATTTTAATGAAACATGTGTTAAAACACTTCGAGTTACGCTTGAGTGGAACATGGTTTTCGCAGCGCGATAGCGCTTGCCCGTCGATTTCGCACAAGTACCAAGCAGCGCGATCGCGCTGCTTCGGCATAAAAGGGTTAAGGAACTGTCTAACTATTGTGGAAATAACTAAACTGCTGCATAATAATGAAGTCGACATTAAGTTATAAATAAAATAAGACCATGTGTAACAGTGAAGTTGAATATAAATTGATTTAAATTGATAGTTTCCAAACTGAGTGACAATTTTTTAATGTTAAATTAATAATTAATAGTTTCATGGGTTCCATTTCCACACACTCAATCTGATTATGAAATCAGGGCATAACTGCTATTCCTATCTCTGAAAAGAGAGATTGAGCAATCAAATAACGATCATCTCTTGTGACACACGTGGGAGTTGACATGGTTAATAAAAAATATAGATAATCAATTAAAATTTTACTTTGCGGAGGTGGAGTTCTCTGTGGAGATGGAGAGTTGACGGGACGAATTGCTCGTGCAACAACTGTGAACAAAATTTATTCCGTACAATTATAGCATAAATTTAATCTAAGAGTGCGCAACCTTTTTTAGGTCGAGAGATACTTTCAATTGTAATTTTCTTGCCGATTGACTTCCAATCATAATCATAAGTCTTAAAAACTAATAGTACATATATATATATATAATTGTAAGAGTAGGAATGTAGTATAGTATTCTGTTAATTATTTGTTGTTACAAATATTTCCTTTTTATTTAACGTCTGCTCTCATTGTGGAGGATATGGCTTCCTAATGGTGATATCTCATCGAAGCTTGAATTGAGAATTACTTGTAATACAATTGCTCAATCTCTCTGTTTAGAAGACTAATATTGATCTAATTGCTCTCACTATGTTATTTCTAAGATAGGATTGCTGGAAAAAAAAATTTTTACATCACAAAAATCCACGTCTTCAAATAGAAATTCATATACATGTCTATTGTATAGTTCTCATCTTGCACCGTTTTGTCTTTAAAGTTTTAGAACCTTTCTCTGCATACAGACAAAATTCCTTTCAACTAAAACAATATTTGACACACTCAATTAACAATGAGACAAATTTGTTTTCCGCTGAACAAAATGACCTGAATTATGATACTAAACGAATAATGCTGTTATTGTGTAAGAAAAACTTAAAATTTATGTATGAATGCCAAAAAAATGATTTAATGTCTAAGGGACGCATACCTGTTGTGCTAACGTGCGTTACTTGCCTCAAAGTGGGCCGTGTTGAAGCTATCTGAAAAAACATATAATCGTTAATATTCTATTAAGACGCAATGTGTTATTTATATAATTTTACATATACTCATTTTATAATACACTAGTTGACATTCGCTTAACGCTGACGCTCACAAATACACTTAGACAGATGCATCAACACATATTTATCGAAAGAAAAAGAGTGTTAAGTTTTGAAAATTTACAAATGAGTAAGGCACGCCAAAATAAACTGAAATGATCATATCACCATTGTTGTGAAGAGTGTAATATGACTTATTGTGTATAATGTGTATCTTTACAAATTATCAAATTAAAAAATACACAATTAAATTACTACAAGTCTTACATAGCTACAGTCGATGCTACAGCAATCCAACACAAAAATATTAATCAGCCATCATTAATAGAGTGGTCTAGTAACCGATAATATGCAATGAGTGCTGTGGAGCGAAGCAGTTAGATGGCTTGATATTTTCAGCATCAAGAGGACGCAACGGTGCTTATTATTTCGTCATCAAGTGAAGAAATGCACACTTGTGTCTAATAACATTTTTGATTCAATTAAGCATGCAGTGGGCAGATATGTTATTTTGCCATTTTACTGCCATTTACAATTGTGTTCGTAAACAACACATCAATCAATCAACAAATAATTTCAACTCTATTAAGTATTGAATAAAGATTTAACGCTGATTTGCAGTGATAAGACATTTATTGTAATTATATTACCTGTAATGTGTGAGGACGGGGCGGTCGCGGAGCGTACACCAATGCTCCTGTTCTGATTTGGGCACCTCCAGTAGACCATGCTGAAAGAAACATCACATTCAATCCTTTTTATTGATCTTTTTTAATGAATGTGCGAAATTGATAAGTAGCGATCTGTTCATTTTCCCAATTGCGACTAAGCCTCTGCAGATATATAGTTAATAAAATGTTTGTCAATCATATTGATGCTTAAAATATTGCAATCAATAATGTACAAATGCCGTTAATTCACCTGGTGTTGGAGTAGACACTCTTGGGGCAGCAGATCCTCGTGGAACCGCCAAACTGGCCACAGCTGCTGGACCTGAAGAAAAAATATAAACATAATTGGTGGTGTTTTATTCACGTAAACTACGGAGCTGCAACACTCCAAACAATATAAGGTAAAATACAATTTTATTTACACAAAAAAAAAATATTGCAACAGTCGGTGGATCATCATTCATCACTATCACAAATCACTGTCAATCTCTTTTTCATGACTGGTTCAAAGTCACTTTCATCACCCGAAATTATTTGTGGCAATTCGATGTTTGAAGTAGAAACATTTACACCTCAAGGAGATTTGGTAATAAAATCCGTTATTAACATTTGCTTCGAATTTCTTCTTAGATCTTTATGGACCTCATCATATTGAGCCAAGAATTGATTAATATCACGTTGGAATCGAAAGGGCCCGTTCAACATTTGAGTCATTTTGTACAAAATGATTACCTAATTTTCTTCCCAGTTCGAGTCCTTCGTGGATAATTTTAACTGTAAATGTAACTGGTTCAAATTCTTTTTCATCAAAATCATTGTCACAATCAATAGTTTCATCAATTCAATTTTTTTTTTTTTAATCAAGGGATAGGAGTATTTACAATTACGTTTGTTAATGATGTGTACATAGCACATCACTTGTATGTCAGTAGCATTTATTTGAGAGTGTGCTAAAGTGTCGGCTGGGATTTCAGCCTTCCAGTGTAGTACCAAGAATACTTTAAAGAAAACATGAAGACCAAATAATAAGGTCCCGAGAAGTGAAATGTACTCTTTTTTTTCTAATCTACTACAGCTCTTCTGACTATTTTATCCACAAACCAATACTGCTGACAAAACTAAATAATTAAATATACTCTACACTATTATTATAGGGCATTTGTAAAATATTATTTCAGGGCTTTGCTGAAGGATATCTATGTAGTAATAAGTAAGAAAAATACAATGCATTTGACTCACCTCTTGGTACATGATAGCTGGTAGTTATTTGCTTCACGGCAGTTACGGGAGTTGCTGGAATAAAAAAATCAAAATGCGAGTGAAATATCAGTGATGCAGTAATACAGTGATGCGCAACCTGTTTTACAGGCAGATTGATTCATTCGATTTTTTCACCACAGCAGCTACAGTTTTAAAAATTATGATAATATCTCTCCAGCCTAGGCACACCAGATATTCGAACCCTTCTCTGTTCTGCATCATGTGCGTATAATATGTAATTAAATGTAATCTAATTCATTCTAAAAAGACTTGAGCAATAAGTGGGATCTCTTCATGAATTTTCTGTAAACAACTAGCACTAACTTTAGTGCTAGTACACATTATGAAAACAACCATCTATGAATAGACTACACCTGTATTACAGAGTAACACAATTTTGTTGTTTGTGTAACAATAAACATTTCGCTTACAAATATTTGAAGAAAGTATTGGGAAACTTAGTAGTTTGTTGGTGGGCCGCAATGAATGTAGTTTTGTTATGAATTTGTAAATATTTGTGTTAAAAATACTTCCTATTAAGGGAAAATTTAATTGACTTACTACTTATAGGCCTAGAGGAAGGGGCATTCACAGGCGTAGCGAGATGGCCATGCTGCTGCAGGGGTAAATTCAGCGGCAGAGGAAGTGTCAACGGAAGCGTGGGAAGATTGATAGGGGCGAGGACTCGCACGGCAGCTGGCAAACTTCGGACTTGTCCACTTACTCCACTGACGGGAGCTCCGCTCTGAAATTTTTTCAAACGGTGAAGTTAACACGCAACGGTCGGTTGAAATCAATATCCATTGAAGCAAATTGTTTCCACGACATTAAAAATAATAATGTGTCTATCTTATATCAAGTATTGTAGTATCCAAATCATTGAATGAAAAACATGAAAATTGTTAATAAGCACTCAACACTTTTTTTTTTTTTTTTAAATAATAAAAACACATTTTTTTAGTACTTATTTCCACAATATATTGTGGAAATAAGTACTAAAAAAATGTGTTTTTATTATTTAAAATATAATGCCTTTCCATCAAGAAGTGACAGTTAACACCTTAAAAGTACTCAACACTTTCTTTTAGTAAAATGGTGTACTAAACAAAATAATAAAACGAAATATTATTATCACAGTAATTTCACAACAATACAATGATGTCATAGTACAGAGAATAATGTAACAATTAAAAGAAAACAGTTAAAGAAATAGTTTTTGGAAACTGCAAATGAGATGGTAATGATGTGTGATTCAAGCATAGCCAGGATACAAACTCTTTTGCACACAAACACTTGTTGGTAAAAGTCTGCAAGATTGTATAGGAAAAGCAAAATAACACATAATATATTGTCATGGTGTGGTTGATATTTTCCTATCTTTATTGCACAACTTTACCTGTACATGAACAGGTATGATACAAGTGTAAGTGCCAAGCATAATCTTATATCAGGTAATGATAAAAGTAGTGCAATTTTTCATGTAGTATGAAATGTTAGAGAAAAATAGGTAAGCTCTGAAAAGATACATAAAACCTTTCCTCGTCTCCCAATTCGATTGTCAATCTTTTTTTGTGAAATATCTAGGGATTTTAATTTCAGAAATTGATCACAAGTATTTATTATCTCCCTCTGATTGATGATTTTTCAACCCTTTAAGAAGTGCTGAATAGATCTGAACTATATAATGGGTGAGAAACAATACTGCAATATTGCAAACAATTTGATTATTTATTGTAGTGTTAGTCTCATTAGATGCAGTCGAGTGCCTGTATAGATAGCCAAAACATCTAAATCAATTTTGTATGGTCTCTCAGAATGTGTTTCCTCATAAAGGTTAAAATCTCTAAATTAATTGAAATAGTATAGCGCATCACATTTCTATAAATATTTTTTTATTTTTTCTGTAACAGCGAGAGTCATGCATGAATACTTTGAAATATTCTTCCGAATGAAGATATTCCTTTTTAAATTAAGGGAAAAACAAATTTCTTATAACCGACACAATGAATTCCAAAAGGGCTTTTAATAAAAACTAACATGCAAGTATTTACAAGTCGGTGGTAGATGAAATTCAGCTGTAACTCAAATTGGATGATGTAAAATACAGCACTATACATACATACTTTTAGTATTAACTAACACTAGCCCTTCTCTTTTCACGCAATTTGGCAAGAAAAAGAAATATACACAATGGGCCCGGTATGTGTACACGGCACCACTCTGAAAAAAGTTAAAAAAAAAAACGCAAACTATCCACAAAACAAAGAAAATGTTTGATAACGTAAAACAGTCAACACAGAAAAGGATGCACTCGTTTTCTTATCAAGATAGAATTCAAGATCCATTATCAAGATTCTCCATACCTGTACTCCTTGACTGACAATTTGAGCACCCTGAAGAAGTGGATTGGCCACACCGGCTGTTCCGACAACGGGCCCTGTCAAGGTTTGTCCGCTGCTAACTAATTGTGCCTAGTAAAAAAATTTAGGGAAGTTAGTCTAACGGAGCTGATTGGCTTTTAACAGAAGAAAATAGAGCTGGTTTCCTTTCTTTATGCCCGTGATGTATTTTTTTTTTGCATACCAACCACTTAGAAACATAGTCTCGACTCCCAAACTGGACATTCGCATATGTAGATTATACAAATAATATATATTGATTTACAATATAACTATCATTAAAATAGGGAACTCTGAATTCTTTATTCGAAATTAATTAAAATCAAAATGTAAATATAACCCATTTTTGAATTCACATAAAAAGGTTAGTAGTATTTATGATCTGCCAAACAGCCACGACTATTCCTAGGCTCTCTCCTGTTGGCGGTATAAGTCAATTCGGTTTGTTATTAATATATAATATTCATATATACAAATATTCCGAATACCTTACAAAACCACCTTCATGTTTGCTTCTATAAAAACTTGGTAACCTTAGCAATTTGTCAGTTTGAAAAACGCATTAATGTGACAGGAACACAAGTGGTCACTTAGGATTGCAACAAATCTTCTCAGTTGACACAGAAATCAACCTTTCTTGAAGAGAATCAACAACAGTGATTAAGAGGATATTGACAAAATAGCTTTTTGTTCAATTATTCTGCATATATTTCAAAAGAGGCAAAACACAATCACATTAAGTAAAACACCGAATGGAATAAAAAAGTTGAAGAAAAATATTTGTCACATCTAATAGTATACTAAGTGGAGAAACTAAGCTATCAATGTTGATTCTCATTTAAAATGAACTTCTACAAAGTTACCGCTGAATACTAATATCTAATAATAATACTAGATCTAAATATTATCAATTTTAATGTTTCGATATAAAGAAGCCTGATTCTAAAAAATATTTTTTTAAAGGCAGGATTAAGGTAGGTACTGAAGAATAACCCACCGGGAACTGAGTTAATAACAATACTTGCTGGAAAAATTACAGGCTTTCATAAATCAACTAAACATTACATTAACACATAAGGTGAGAATTGCACAACAATAATAATTATTACAACAGTATTATGAAGTAGGGGGTCAATACATAATTTTCATGATGAATGGAAACGTTTTGCATTTAAGTTGAGCTGATTTTATTTTGAAAAATAATAAATAATTATTACTTCAAATGGTAGAATATTTTTAAATAAAAAAGATTTGTTAGTAAAAATGTAGCTTTTTTATGATTCAATCCATTTTTTGAAAGGAGAACCATTCAAGTCATAAGCCATGATGGAATTTATTGAATAACTAATAAACAGACGAGGATTATTAGGATATTAACATAGCGGACGTCAACTAAATATTTTATGGTAGAAATGAGAATACAGTTATATTGATTATCATGCACTTGAATAAATTATCTTAAAGAGTTTCATATACTTTCGTTGAAATTTTATGATGATGAAATTTAAAAAGATTAAAGACTGAATAAAAATACATTTTTATGCATTAGGGCTGTAATTTTCTTCATTCAAAAAATTTTACAAACAATATATACAATTTGTAGTATTAAATATCTTACGGTATCGGCTGAAGGTGCTTGGTGGAATTTTAAAATCCAATTTGAATTGTTACAACTTTGTACGATTCCACATGTTTTGTCACTAACGACCCGGGTTTCGCCTTTCGGCATCTTCAGGCATTCTACCACATGGATGCAAATCAAATTTACTAAATATCTTTTCATAAATCTACAAAGCATGTAAAATCAATAAACTTGATTATCACAGTGGCATAGAAATTTGAAAATATTATTTAGAAAAAAAATTATATATATAATATTTTTTTTTTGATGTGTTTTCCGAGTAAATGAAATTTTATTAGTTGTTATATGGTATATTTCTGTTAGGAAAATAAACGATTTTAAAAATTATTGAGCAAGGCACGAAAATTCAATCGGATAAAAAAAAAATGAAGGAAAACGAGAATAACAATATGGCAATTCCAGCTGTTGTTGATAAAATTTTCGAGATAAGAATATCATCACGAAAACAACTTTGAAAAAATAACCGATTCAGTTTTGAATTTTTTATCATAAATGAATGAGAATGACTGAAAAATGTACAAACAACAATTACGATGAAATTTTTACAATCGAAGGGCTAACCTGTGAGCTAATTCCTTGGGGTATAATCTGAGTCGAGGGTCTCATCAGGCTAAGAGGCAACGTGTGAGTAATAATCTGGCCGGGCGCCCCTGATAATTTGGAACTGGTCACAAGATGGGGCACTTTCTGGTCGGACGAGGGAGTTCCTTTTATTATTGTAATCTTCTGCGCCAAATCAATCGGATACATCTTGCTAGTTGTAATTTTCTCGTTATCCGGATTGCTACTCATTTTAGCACGCCCAGCTGCAGGCAGAGGGAACGCATATACGAGAAACGCGAAGGGTGAACGAATTTGGATGACCTGTTTTTGATAGCTTCCCTTTTGAAATTCAAACAATTTTCATACGTGCACACAAACATACCGAAAGCGAAACGGTACCAAAACGATGCTAACAGACCTGTCAAAAAAAGCCTAGGAATTAATGTTACATGAAGCAAAAATAAATCATTGCGCTTATGGGCATTTCGAATTTTGGCTTAAAACCATAGACCCCAATGATATTTAGAATCTTACATTAGATACAAACTACAAACAGAAATAATGAATATTTATAAGTAATCAAAAGAATTTAGCCCACAAAAAAAAATTTAGAAAATCTTTTTCATATTTTTTATGGTATGTTTTATTATTATGGAAATATAAATTTCATCATAAAATAATTTTTATAAGTCTGCTCTTTTAAACTGTTCGTAGTCTAGATAATTAATATAAATATTTTAATCAACCTTTATATAGCGCTTCCTATAACAGAGGGTTATTTTAGGTGTGTAAAGTTGTTGTGAAAAGCGTCGTTTTTTTTATAAAATGCTTATTTTTCACAACCAAATGTATAACAGTTTAATTTTTTCAAACATTTATTAGTTCTGATTGAGCAAGTACATGTTAATTATACATTTGAGCTAATTTGTCCACCATGTCTTATCAAATTATCTATATTGATTTTGCTTAGAATAAATGAAAAGTAAAAGAATTTATTATAAAAAAAGCGTTGGTATCATTTCTGTTTCTAAATGAAATGTAATGCACTATTTTTGTATATCTCTTATTCTGGATGCGTTAGACCAGTCATTATATTATTTGCTCGTGGCAATTTATTGGGAAAAGTGATATTTCTATTAGGGTAATTCAATTGCGACCGCATGTCTAAATTTTGTAAACGAACCGATCTTCGTAGCTTGTGTGGGGTTATGTCAACTTGTCAGACGGACTTTCTTATACTTCATTGAATATAATCGAGTGGTATACGACATTTAGAATGAAGATTAACAAAAAACTTAATTTGGCTCCAAAGCCACTAAAAGAATCTATTAAAATCCACAAGTCCGAAAGTATAAAGAGCAAGAAGAATACAAATAAAACTGTGGCGATTCCAGTGCTAGAGGAAATTAAAGAAAAGAAGACTAAAACTAAGGATGCACTTAAGAAATCTAAAAAAAACATTGAAATTACTGTGCCTGCTGAAATTGAAAAACCTGTGCTCACAGTCAATGCACCAAAATCTGAAGATTCCAAAATGAACGTGTGTGACGAAACAGTGATCAAAGCTATAAACGTCATCAAGCAGTTAGATAAACTGGCACAAGAGAAGAAAACCGAACTGTTTGCAGAAGATGGAGTTATATCAGTACAGATTGACTGCATAAAAATCCCTAAATGTGTTAAAAGGAAACTCAGATTGTAAGTGAAGCTTTAATTCAGCTAGATTTTTTAGAATGAATATGCCTTAAGACGTGCTCCTTTTTGCTGCTTGAGAAATATTTCTACGGTTTTCTTTTTCTTTTGCGTATTCTGCGAATTTCTTTTTAGCATTTTTTCGGCGACTTTTCTCACATTATTATGTTCATATTACGTGTAAATTAATTATTTCGCTGATCAGAATGAATAATCATTTGGCATTTTCCTCCTTAAATAAATTTCCGAAAGAAGAACTGCATTTTTATAAACGGCCTTTATTGAGGTAACTGGTGGATAAAGCATGACTACCAGGTGTAGAGAATTACATATCGGAGCATTGGTATTAGTGGATTATAGTTGTTTCGACTGTTATTGGATAGTTATGAATTTTAACCCTTTTCCTTATAGAACCCTACCTCACTGGCTTATCACCGACACTTCAGAAGTATGTCTCTTTGTTTGCGATTTAAAAAGAGGAAGCCGTGTCGACCATGAACCTACAGTTGAGCATTATGAAGATCTACTGAGGGAAAAAGATATCAAAATGGTATGCCGATTTCAGACTTATATTTTAGATGGATAATTTATTCAATAATTTAAAATACAATTCGAAGTGGTCAGAATTGTATTGGGTCCCAATTAGTTGGTAATAGGGTCGTAATTTTGGTGAAAGACATTTTGTCTGTGATCTAGTACTTCATTTTCCCTTAAAAAATATTTAATAGTAAATGCGTGAATTCTTCTTTAAATATTTGTTCTGTATATTCTTGCCGTATTGTATTTTTCACTAGATGTTTTCATATGTTTGAAACAATTCTTATACGAAATTTGAATCACTAAAAAGATCCATATCACAAATTATTATAAAGTGAATATTTTTACAGATAAAAACAATATTGCCAGTGCGTCAGCTAAAAGTAGAATATGATCAGATTGAAATGCGAAGACGTCTGATGACACAGCACGATTTCTTCCTCGTGGACTCTCGAATCAGCGGCCTCCTCGCTCACAAACTTGGCAAAATGTTCTTCCAAAAGAATATGCTCCCCACCCCTGTACGAATGCATTCAAAAGACTTGCAGTTACAGATAAAAAATGCTCTTCACAAAACTGTCATGAGACTTCACGGAGAGGGCACCACGTATTCAATGCGGGTTGCACACAGTCAACACACAGTGGAACAGACATGTGAAAATATTCAAGCGGTGTTGCTACAAATATCTGAACAGTTCCCAGGTGGTTGGGAAAATATTCGATCAGTTTATATCAAGTCGGCCAAGTCTATGG
This sequence comes from Himalopsyche japonica, assembly GCA_028555115.1. Taxonomy (NCBI): domain Eukaryota; kingdom Metazoa; phylum Arthropoda; class Insecta; order Trichoptera; family Rhyacophilidae; genus Himalopsyche; species Himalopsyche japonica. The sequence continues at coordinate 705,941 of JAHFWJ010000146.1, forward strand.
CAATACCAGTATATTTGACACTTCGTAAGTATAATAATATTCTTTTAATAGTAGTCAAGTAGGAATCATTGTTGTCCGATCGCTCTGACCTTGTGGTACTGTTGTATGTATATCTGCTCCATATTTTATAGTAGAAATTAAAAATTTGAATTCTGAAGATTGTCTTCCCATTCTCACTGTTCGTTCATCATATAAACACCTGAGTAAGAATCTGCTGTAAATTACTTTTTTAACATGTTGATTGGCATGGATTATTTCATGGGTGTCATTGGTGACCGGCAAAAAAGACCAGTACCTAAAAAAAACCAATTATTCAAATAAAAAATCATCAAAATTAAAAAAAAAAACAATGCATTCTGACATATCCTATCAAATACTACTCAGAAACATTATCATTGTTTTCATTATTTTTTTTATCTTATCACCGGTTTTATTGTAGTTAGAGAAAAACAACATCTCATAGTCTGATCTTGTGGAAATGAATGAAAAATTTTCAGTCTTCGCGGTAAGGCTTAGTGGTGATTATTTAACTCATTGCTGGACTTTTCCGTCCCTAATTTCCATTTCTTTAGCAATCTCATTGCCAGATACCTAAAGTTTTGAATATTCCTGCCATTGCTGGTGCTGCTGTAAATTAAAAGAACGTCATTTTGAACACAAATGTTATGAGTAAAATTGGACACATAAAATACCATTCATCACGATGAATGTACCACTGCTTTGGAAGAATTTTGTAATAAAAGTATCCATTACTGTTATTTCTTTCTGGAAAGATATATTTTAAACGATGAATACACATTTTTAATATTATTTTCACAATATATTTCATGATTAGGACCAGTTTCAATCATCGCGAGTATTATCAACTGATGTAATGATTATATATAAAAAAAAAGAATTCAGAAAGAAAGAAAAAGAGGAAAACAAATGGTTTTTTAAATGGAAGAAAAGAAAGTAAATAATCATTAAGAATTGATTGTTTTCTGATACAAACTTCCTATAGCAATTTGAGGTGAGCGGTTTTGAGTTTTTACAGTATCAACTCCAGACTGCACACACTTCGATACAATTTATTGAATAACTGTCAATAAGCCAATAATAACACCTTTTGACAGAAATGTAGAATATTTTAGATGGTTATATAATTAGCTTGAATTAAAATGCTTTTAAATTTTTTTAGTTTCAAATTATTGAAAAATATTTGGAACAACATGTATTGCAGTATAAGAAAATAATTCTAATTTAATCAAACTATTATGAAGTAGTATTGAATATTAGAAGAATATAAAGTGATTATGACGGATGTGATAAAATATATCTGAATATCAACCAAATCACTTATTTAAAACATTACTTAGGTAAAATATATATTGAACTCTAATACTTTTCTCTTAGGTAACAAAAATGCAGTCGTCAGGCCTATCATGAAATCATTACGAGATGATCCTGAAATTGTGGAAGGTGAACTGAGTACAGTTTTGGGTGGCACAGTTTATGTGCATCCTGATGGAACTGTCAAGCTTAAGGTTGATAAATCGGTAGCTCACGAAGATGACAGGTAATTAACTCATTATACTTTAATCTATCCGTTGTACAGACCACTTTCAGTGCCTGTATAGAGAGCATAAAGTACAGGGTACGTTTACATCTCAACATATTCATTATTCAACCTGCCCTTTGAAATAATTTTTGGCGGAAAAACCTAAATGTACTCTGAATGACAAATACACATCTGACAAAATATATAGAGCAGTTTAAATTATTTCCCAAATTTTATTCCTCTTACATAAATATTGTAGATTTTTTTAACTTGGCATTCTTAAATTTATTAACAGTGAATTTTTTCAATATAAAATTTTTTGTTTCAGTGATGTTGAAGATGAAGAAGTGGAAGAAACGCCAGCTAAGAAACGAAAGGTGGTAGAAAAACCTACCGAAGAAGAAACCACCAAGAAACAGAAAAAAATGAATGGTATCAGTAGTAAAAAAGAGGCCCCTAAATTGGAAAAGCCTATTGAACAAAATGCATCTGATGATGATGATTCAGAAGACGAGGAAGATGAGGAGGAAGCTGATGACATAAGTGGGGAAGAGGAGCTCGGTTCTGATGATAGCGAAGAAGATAATGATAGCGATGAATCAAGTTAAGATGTAAAATAAAATACTTCAATCTTAATAAATCACTGCTATTACAATTTATTCTATTTATTTTTTTTCTTTGGGGTAGGTCAAATGTCGCGTAAAAGGATTGGAGTTGGGAGTGTACAGTGGCAAAGTTTATTACTCTTAAACCGTTACACTGTCTTTTTGAGTATACTTGGCCCAAGCATATATATATATATATATATGCTCTTTTTTTTTACTATAAGGCAAGAGAATTTTAGTCAACATGTTTAATATGAATTTTCGTCCAGAGTGGAGAACATTATATAACACAAACAATGTACAAATTTATTCATATTTAAAATAATTTTATTTCAAAGGAATACACGCTGAGGAATGAAAAAATCACATAAAATATTAAATACTTTGATAATACTGTATTATACATTAATCAAGGATTATAAACCAATTAAACAGTATTCGCATAAAATACTTCAGAATCATATTTTTGCCAATGATGCTTATTGGATCACAGCATAACAAATAAATAAATAAGAAATTTCTCAAAATAATTAATGCAAAAACAAAGTAATAAAATATCTAAATTATATTTATTTATATAAAAAGAGATAAATTGGAGAATTGATAGGTGGTATTTGGATTATTTAATAATTGTCAATCTCCCTTACGTTGAGAAAAAAGTTAGAAAAGGTAGCATTAAAACATTAAAAATCAGTGACATCTTGGGAAGACACCATGCTAAGCTGATTAAAAGGAAATATTCCAGTATTATGTCTAATAACTTATGATGAATATATTTTCAAGTTGAATGGTTTCCCTGTATACAAAATAATCATTTTTTGAATTTTATAAGTCGTAAGGATGGGCCAAACCATAGCCACTTATTTTAATGCTTGAAATATACTAGCGCTCCTTCATCACTTTTTGGCAGCATATTTTTTTATGAGCTATCATCAAAAATTAAGCAAACACATCATTTAAAGCAAAGTTTTTCAGGAACATGTCGAGAATTCAGTAAATATTGAGGCCACTTAATTCAAAAGATTCAAAAAAATTGATGCAGTGGAATTGCAAAAACCAGAACCAAATATTGTATATTTTTTTTATGTAGTTAGCTTTCTTCAAGTTGTATAAGTAATACAAAACAACAGCGTTTTTTTATACTCTTGAAATTCTTGCCTAGGAAGGATGATAATCTACAGCTTAAACCATATCACCCTAAAAATACTAAAAACAAATAATGATAAATGCATTAATCTAAATCAGACTTAATTTTAATGTTTAACATACTTACATAACGAAATAGCAACCATTACAAAAGAATGATGATTGGTAATGTATTTTTTTTTTATATATTAGAAAATTACAAGCCTCTATGTTAGGTTCTGACTGGATGTTTTACATGTCAGTCGCATTAAATTTGACAGATTATGTCAATAAGTATATTGCATATGAATATCTAAAAAAAATATTTTTGAATATCTGAAAAGTTGATCCCGACAATTCAGGTCTTTTGTATATTTTCTAGAACAATTAATTTCAACAAAGAATAAAACACATCCATAATATTATTTTATCATCATTTTGAGAATATCTGTCGTTAACTTCAATAGAGAACTGTTTGATTCCTGTTGGTTGAAATGGAAGGGTAAATATTAGTAGGCGGCATGTGGGGGGTGAGAGCGGTTGGTTCTTTGAGGACAACTTCTAATTCCTGGAGTGATCGTAATCTTCTGACATCAGCGTCGGAACGGACTCTTGTATCAGGAAGTTTTCTGATTCGGTTGACCTGAAATTCAATTGAATTGAAAAAATCATTAGATAGACTTCAATAATATATTTTATTTGAAGTGTATTCTACTATAATAAAATGACAGGATGTTCATAAATTTTCCGTATGTTTATCAAAATTTTAAGGAACATAGTTCAGAGCATTCAGTATTATATTATTCTCTTGGAAGTTGCTGCTGGCAGAATTAAAATATAAAGTTACTGGCTATCAAATGTAAACTTTAACATATGTGTTATGAAATTCATTGGTAATGCGCAAAAGGTTATGCTAAGAGTTCTGGGGTATTAATGTTGCAAAAAGACTTGTTAAAAAAGGCGAAAAAAAAATGTCAGGCAAAGTGGTGTGACAATCTTCATGTAACACTAGCGCTTTCACTAAATGGCAAAGTTATAAAACTGAACTGCTTTACTGATTTTGGACTGCAGATTTTTATTACCTGTTCAGGGAGTATTTCCAATTCTTGACAGCATACCGCTAGTAGGCTTTGGTATGTGGCTCCAGCTCCTGGCAATTCAATTTCAATGAAGTCGAGATCGGCAGAGTTTGCAATTCGTACTTTGATTACCATATCTGAAAATATTGAGGGAATTTTAGTATTATGCATTTAATGGACCGAATAGTTTATCTAAATTATTGATAACTTTGCTGTACATATTTGAATTGTTACAACTTTGTACGATTCCACATGTTTTGTCATAAACGACCCGGGTTTCACCCTTCGGCATCTTCAGGCATTCCATCACATGGATGCAACAGAACTGATGTAAAATAAACAGTTAGCATCGTATATATATTAAAGTTATTCATTACCGGAAAACACTTATCCCCAGGCAAGCAGTAAATTACAGCTAAAACAAATTTAACAATATTAATCTAATAATAATTAACACACTTACCTGCGATAATTTTCATTACCAATGTTTTTAGTGAGTCATTTTTGAAAGGGGTTTTTTCAATAAATATCAATCAACTAACATTAAAAAACCCATTTACATTTTGGAATACCTGAAGATGCCGAAGGGTGAAACCCGGGTCGTTTATGACAAAACATGTGGAATCGTACAAAGTAGTAACAATTAAAATTTGGTATTGAAATTCCATCAAGCACCTTCAGTCGATATCATAAATTTCTGTACATGTTTTTGTCACGAATCTGGTTTCTTTGAGAAGAATCTTTATACTCAATTTATTTTTATGATCACCATGATTATAATTTTTAATTGACACAAAAACCTCACCTTACGCAGAAATAAATACTCCTAGAGCAAACACTCAATGATAAAAAATTATAGATTACGGTTTTTGGAAATAAATAAAATAAGTACCTAATTAATAAATCATCAGTAAATATTTTAAATGATAAAAACACATTTCTAGTACTTATTTCCACAATATATTTTATGATCAGGACCGGTTTCGCTCATCGCGAACATTATCAACTGATCATATATAATGTGGAAATAAGTACTAAAAAATGTGTTTTTGTTATTTAAAATATCATGCATTTCCATCAAAAAGTGACAGTTAAATGTAATGTGTGGATACGTTGCTCCCCATGATTGGATAAATTTCTTAAGGGATTTTCATCTTCAAATGCAGCTTATCAATGTGGTAATTAGTACTGTCTTTGTCTGTGGGCTGCCCACTCCCCACAGAAAGTACATTAAAAAGAAGAAATTCCAGCCTTTTGTCTATGAACGTGTGGATTTGAGCCAATGGATACTATAACCAATCAACACAAAGTTGAATACTTTTGTGAATATCATATCTACTTCAACTCTGTATAATGATTTATACAGTATAACTCTCTGACTACTAATGTTTCATCTGGTGAGAGAGCATTTTATAAAGTTAACAGTAATAAAAATTTTGTATTGAAATATAGCCTGATTTGTTGAAATTTACTAAAAACTCACAATACTGAATTAGTATTTTATAAATATTTGGTGATGGAATATCTCTCACATGATTCAGCAGGGAACAAGTTAAAACTTTGAATGTATATATTTTTCAACTCATTCACATATCTTTCAGATTACTTTGCCAAGCTGAACCAATTTTTGATCAATGCTGTCATTTGTCCAATTTTTTTGGCATCAGTAAACTAATATCAGCATAGAAATGATAGCACAGAATCATTGAACCACTACTGCTTGAATAAAGAATTCAGAATAAATACGTTGAATTCACCTTGTACCGGGTGATGATTCTTTGCAAAATCTTGTCGGTTTATATTGACCATATTGTTAGGAGGTTCATAGGACAATCGATCAGTCGGTGAGCGGCTATTTGGCGACATGGGTGGCGATTCACTCGACTGAAGAAGTCCGGCCACATCGAGAGACGGTGTGAGCTCTTTGGCAGTTTGCCCAATAAGAGTTCTGATTGAACTGTCTGCTCCTCTTGATAGTAGTAAGGATACCATAGATACGTGAGAATTCTTTGCGGCCCAGTGCAATGCAGTCCTGATGAAAAAGCATAGGAGGTCATTAAGCTAGACTACAAACACGAGCGATGTTATCCAATGTTATGTTTCTAAATGTATAATTGAATTTTATTTACCAGCCATTTAGCACATTTCTTGAATTAATGTCAACCCCACTATCCAAGAGTTTTATGGCGGATTCAAAATCGTCAACGCAGCAAGCTTGTCTTAGTTTTTCTTCGAGCGCTCTCTTATCCATTTCTATTATTTATCGCCACAATATTTGGCTGCACTCGATTTTGACTTTTGAGTGACAGTTGTTGTTTATTATGATTGCCATGCTTTATATTCTTTTTTATGAATACTCTTTGTTATTAAAAGAATCAAGTCAAGTCTTCAGCACAGCGTTTTTCAAAAAAGAGAATTTTAATAATCTTCAGGGAAGAAAAAAAATATTTTTACCAAAAAAGTCAAAGCGTTGAAATAATTTTGAATTTATAATGTGTTTGTCTAGTTTGATATACTTTTCATGAAAATCCAGCTACCGAGATTTCTATATATTATCTTTTTTTAAAGCAGTCGATTTATGGCAACACTATTATACTCATAGCGCGTAATATAGATATTTCAAAATAATAGCAAAAACATCTTGAAAGAATTCAAATATTTCCAAACGACATGGCCGCAAAGCGGGTAACAAGATGTTGTGATAAACATATATTTGAGTGTCGCCAAATTGAAAGTGAAAAATATCTTAATTGGGACCTGTTTATTAAAATAAGCCTGATTACTCTATTTGGAATCGGAATGTCATGTGTATACTATCAGTTGAGAATGATGACAGAGACGGTTGAAGGACTGTCAAATGAGTTAATTTATATCACTTCTGATATCAAACATTTATCAGTGAGAACTTAATAAATATTTCTTTTGTACTGCTGTAGAATTTATGTAATTTGGAAGTACAATACAATTTCTTTACAAAATATTCAATTAAATTATTCAGTTAATTTACACAAATAATATGTGTATTTATAATTTTGATGATTCAGCGGTGGGCTGCTTATGCGAAACCAAAGATTTGTTAATTTCAAAGCTATTTATGATGTTTTGGAGAAGAAGCGGTTTTTTATTACCCTTAAACAAACAAATATGATTAATATTGTTGAGGATTAATGGGTCTACAGCTCATTTATAAAATCAAATTTAATGGAAAAATTTAATAACATATTATTTTTTGCTGATCGGTAGTTAACCTTTTTATATTATTATACAAATGGAAACCGACTAATATCTGTATTAAGAGTGAAAATTTGAATTATTGAAACTTTGTATTTGTTTTTTCAACCAATGAATTATGATTGACCAGTCGGGAACTCTTGGATTAAGAAATACTTTTCTAATGGTCTCAATTAATAATCGATCGATGAAGCATGTTTATGTTATGATTCAGAGCGAGAGTGAAAATGATCAAATAAAAGATTTACGTTTAGGAACAGTTCTGCTCATTTTTGTTTTAATTTTTCGTTAACGATACTGAATAAAATAAAATATGCTAGCAGACAATTGAAAACAGCCTAAAGTATCTTAACCCCTTCGTAACTTATGGTGGTAACACACTGCAATCAGCCGTCTTAATTATTAAGTTGTTAGTTGTCAGTGGGTTAAGTTAAGGGTTTTTTCAGAAAAGTCTTGAAGAAGCAGAATTGTCCCAGAATTCGCTTTTGCTAGAAATTCAAGAAATATCGCAAGAGTTACCAAAGATCACCAACAAGATAAGCACTCCTCTGAGTATATGTGCCAAGTCGCAGACTTCCGTCAGCCTTGAGGAAAATGACGTTAAGCAGATAATGGCAAATGAGCTCAAAAACTATGATGCTGACAGAACTTGCAAAGTTGATTTTGCATTAGAATCAGCAGGTTGGATCAAATATTTCGTATTCGATACAATTATTAGTTTATACACTTTCAATCATAAACTTTTAATTAACAACAAAATGTTGAAGTATAAACTTAATAACACCAATGGAAATTTAAATTTATTAGCCTGTAGTCTGTACCATATACTCCAAGAAAAGTGGTTGTAGGGATGCTTAATAATTAATCATTTTCTCATATGCTTAACTTCACCTTATCAAATTAATATCTTTCTTAAAAAATATAGGTCAACTGCTAATTTAAATAAATTTTTATATATCAATTGATCGAGATACTTAATAACAATTTAATTACGTGCACTGAAAAAAAAATTTACAATGAAACATATTCCTTCATTCCATAATCATACTATTTCAAATCAATAATACAATTCATCATAGAGAGTTATAGCATTTTACAAAAAGTATTTGGTATGGAAAAAATGATAAATTGAATCAACACTTCATGAAAATGTGTCAAAGTTGCTTTTATTTTTTATTTTCCAATATATAAGAGTGTAATGGTTTGTGAATATATTTCTACACAGGTGGAAAGATTCTAAGCATCCGAAAAACGAAGCCTTATTTTCCAGACTATACTTTTAAAACCAAATCAATGCTGCCCCAAATGTGGAAGCATTTTATAAATTTTGTATGCCCGCCAACTCATAGTGCGAAATCAATGTTACAAGTAAGTTGCTCACTATTTTTGTTTTATATAATTTCCATGTAAGTTAACATTGAAAATACCAAAAGAAAAATGATTACTTAAGAATACCCTGCATTCTTGCATACTAATGCAAAATTGCTGTATAAAATGATCGTTTAACCGCATTCTAGATAATTTTAACAAGCCAATACAAAAACGTTCAAGTGTTTTTTGCAGAAAAGGTGTTGAAGCTTTTGTTAATATATGTTTTTATGTAGAGTGGGTTGATATGTCAGTCATGTAGAAGAAGAAGGTTAAATCAACCGTGCTATATGTCTTATAGTATAGTTATATATTATTTCTGATAAGGAATTACAATATCAAAAATTCTTCTGAATTGTTTGTTGCTTAGTATAATGAAGAACAACTTGAGAGTGCAATTGGTGTAATCAACCTGAGTGACTTTTGCACATGGTACCAAAATATATATTTAAGAAACGATGAGTATAGAAGAATGTAGGTTAGTCTTATTGTGTCAACAATTGCACACATTATTCTCACAATAACAACAGATATTATATCCATGCAATGTAAAATCGTTTAGATTTAAATATTCAGTGATTGATGACTGATGATGTACATTCAATTATACAGCCACAAGTGATGCCCGGGCAATGTTTTGCATTCCACGGTACAGAAGGTGAAATTGTCATCAGGCTCTTGGGAAAGGTGCACATCTCGGGATTAACTCTGGAGCATATTCCTGCTGCAATTTCACCAACTCAAGAAATATCATCAGCTCCTAAAGTGTTCAGTTTCTGGGTTTGTTAAGATATATTACAATTATTCGAAAATTGTTATGGTCCATCAAATTTTTTTCTTATCTCTATGATTTGGTTCTCAATTAACTAACTCAAAAAGAGAGAGATATTCAATTGATTATTATTTTAAGTTAATCATTATTTCTTATCCTCTTTTAATGAGTCAGATATTTACTGAAAACTGTTTTTAGCTTTTATGGCTAACAGTGTGATGGGAATTGTCGATTCAGTCCAAATCTATTTCTCATATAGTTAAATTAGCTGTAGCCTAATTTTTAAAGTGATGTCTTAGTGGTTAAAATATTTGAGTATACTAAATATAGGGTACATATTCTACTATAGGGTAAAAAGTTTTCAATTATCACTAAATTTATTTACATTTTTTCACAAAATTTGAAACAGTTACAATGTTAAGTGGACATAGTAATAAATATTCTTTGTAAAAATAAAAAAAAATAGTTCTGATGATTTTTTAATAGGGGCTGAAGGACAAAAACGATGAGAAAGGATTTTTCTTCGGTGAATTTACTTACGACATAGACGACCTTCCAAGACAGTATTTCAGTGTTCAACAGAAAACATCTCTCTCGTTCCGAGTCGTTAATCTGAAGATTCACTCTAATTGGGGCAATTCAGACTATACATGTATTTACAGGCTTCGGGTGCACGGTAAATTGGATCCTTTGCATGAACACTAAAGTAGTTTCATTGAAAAGAAAATAGCAAAACTTCAATATTAAGGACATTGATACAATGTGGACAAAACTTTTGGTCATATGTGAACATATAAAACATGTTTGAATCAAAGAATTTTTTGACTTCCATTTCATTTGATTATTTCAGTTCCATCTTTACAATCATAAAAGGGGATGGATAAAAGTTAATAATAAATAAATAACACTTGACAAGCTCGAAGATATTGAAAATGCATTTTATTAGAAATGAAGATTTTAATAAAACACTTACTTACATGTCCAATTTCAAGTATTGGGTCTGTACTCAATTTTTATTTTATGGATTGAATTAATTTTCATGGGCTTTCATTGTTACATCGTAAATTTTTCTTTGAACATTGTGATATTCATACCAATAAGTGCGAAATTCCAATATGAAAATATATTATTACTACCTTTTAAACATTGTAAATTTTTTTATAATTTAAGTATTTATCTATTGTCATATTTGAATACATTCTTATTGTTACAAACTACATGTACAGCAATACAAGTAACTTTAGTAATAGGTGTATAAATACCACTTGATAATACTCATATTGAAAAATATTTTTTTAATAAATTTTGAATACCATAAGTGAAATGAATTATTTTTTTTTCAATAGAGAGGAATCATGTATTAGTATCAAAATTTGAAAAAAAAAAATGTATACTCTCTCATAACGGTTTTATTTCTATATTGCTCCTGTCTTGTCGAAAACAAAAAAAAAGCAATAAAATATTGACTTGTTGATTTATATTTAGTGGTGTGAATCTAAGCTTTAAGTTCTAAATGAAAATGAAAAAATGCTTAGCCAAGTACAAAGATATGTATTCGGTTATTCTTTGTAGACACGACTCATTTCCAAACCAAAGTTCCCAGGAAAATGCGTTAAGCTGTTTGATTTACATACTAATTTTCTTTTGCTGATTATGTTTAAAATATTATACAAATGTAAAATGATCAATATTTGTAGTAATTAAGAAATTATCTGTGTAAAAAAAATGTGAGACAAGCTAGATTTGAGAGTTTTGCAATATTTTTATAGAACTTTAAGTTGGCAGCACTTTTTTAACTGGTGGTCATTTTTTCAGTTGTTAAGTGATTTATGGTAAGTTTGGTTTGGCATTTCAACATGAATAGACTGACGCTTCCAAATTGTGTAAATTTATTTTGAAAATCATGGTTCCGTTTGAAATACGTAAAGCGCACTGCGTCCATCTTACGGTCAACGTAATCATACATCAGAGGAATTAATTCGATTAACTATGGAACATTTTCGCACCACACTTCCTCTAAACGATAATACGCATCCATAGAGACGTTGTACAGTGCGTACAGAAGAAGTCATTGCTGCTGTAGAGTGTAGCGTAGCTGAATCAGTCTATCCGTCATCGTGCACAGGAATCGGATATCTGTCCATCCACTTTATGGATGATTTTGCAGAAAAATCTTGGTTTGCGTGCTTACAAAATCCAACTCGTGCAAGAATTGAAGCCACACGATCACCTAGCAAGACGTAGATTTGGTGAATGGGCCCAAAACAAGATTGCCGTTGATCCCGATTTTCATAAGCGAATTTTGTTTAGCGATGAAGCTCACTTTTGGTTGAATGGATACGTCAACAAATAAAACTGCCGTATTTGGAGTGATGATAATCCTCAAGTGAGTGTATGTTGAGACACCGTTACATCCAGAAAAACTGACTGTTTGGTGTATTGAAGGAAACGTTTGGTAACCGCATAGTTTCACGATTCGGACCCGTGAATTGGCCTTCAAGATCGTGTGATTTAACGCCGCTAGACTATTTTCTGTGGGGAAATGTGAAGTCGCTAGTCTACGCCGATAAGCCCGAAACGATTGACCACTTGGAGGATAACATTCGCCACATTATTGCCAATATACAGCCACAAATATTGGAAAAAGTCATCGAAAATTGGACCTCCAGATTAGACTACGTCCGAGCTAGCCATGGCGGTCATATGCCAGAAGTCATATTTAAATTATAATGCCAGAAGATTATCTTTCGAATAAAGTAAATTTCATGTCTATTTAAAAAAATCATCTTATATACCATTTCAAAGTTCTATACCTCTAAAAAATACCCTATAGATTGATGATTCCTTAAAAAAAAAACACCTCCATTTATTTGCAATGACAAATTACTGAATGGAAATTAAAATGAATTTAATTTCAGATATTATAGTCTGGTTTATTTTGAGACAGAAGTTCAGCATTTTCATTTAGGAGTGATTTGTTGAGAAAAAAGTCATACAGTGGACTGTTGAAGCAATTAGAATATAAGTATTATGAACTAATTGAATAAAGAGAGACTTTTCAACATTTATCGAGCTGAATTTTATTGAAAATGACTTTTTTCCATCAATAGACACATCACTGACTCGAAAGCTTAACCATTACTGTTCTCCTCGATACTGAATGTCAGAAATAAAATATTTTACATGCTAATATAAAATATTTCCATATAAAACTTTATTCATCCTCTCTATTGAAAAGTATTAAATTTATGTCTAATGAAAAATATTGTATATTTAAAATTTCGTTTTCAATATAACTACGGTGTAAAATATTATTTGGTTTTGCAATTATAAATACACTATAGGAAAGGAGTAAATCACTTAGACTTAATCTGGGCTTCATATTTCTCAACACTCTTCAACGTGCTATTGATTCGAACATTCAAGCGATGCTCAAAGTCATAATCTTTATATTGAGATTGAGATTTCAATAGTAACTGTTTTCCTTCTGCACGGGTCTGAAACCAAAGTATCATTGATTAATACGTAGGACTCTACACATCTTAACTTTTTCCCTACTGAGTCGTATGAATACCGAATAATTAAAAAATAAATCAACGGTGTTTGTGTCAAATTAAGTTATGGAGTCTTTCAGGACAAATCAGACAATTTGAACTCAGAAATAAGGTTGTACGCAAAAGTTTTAACTCTGTTAGCTCTTATAATTTTATGAATCCACTGTAATCAGTCAACTCAATAGTTGAGATGTTAACAATCAGTGGGTTATGCTATATTCGCTATAAATTTTACAAATTCGGCAAGCATACAGGTCTTCTAGATTTTTTTATCTACCAATAATCAGTTTGCTTTCAGTCTAGTTATGTCAGTTGTTCTGTAGATCTTTTGAGTAAAAGACAGAGTCGATTTGTTTGAAAAAAAAGGCAGGTAGAAATCTGGTTCCTTTGCTTTCCAGCTTATGATTATGAATGTTATGAAGTTCCGTTTTGACCGGGTGCGTTCTGTTTTAAAATTATTTGTGTGTCGGAATGGATTTATATTAGTTATTATTATTTTTTTTTTGTTTAGATGTCTCTTTACAAATTGATATACTATATCTTGGTAGCTGGTGATTAAAAATAGGTTTTGAAAATAAACTCACATTTTCATTTCTCAATAAGAGCATGGCCAGCTCATACTGTGCAAAAGCAGATACATGGACATCATCTGAACACTTTGATCTGACGTTTAGGCACATTCTAAAGGCATCGACTGCACGTGATAGACACGCAGAAGATTTATCATCAGAAATTTTTCCATTGCTACTGCTGTTTAATGTTGAATGCAAGCGGTTGCCTACGACTAATGAAGCTGCTCCCAAAATCAGCCAACCGATTCCTTTCATCGGTTCATGGGGAAGAGACTGCTCTCCGTCTACGGGAGTACATGCTGAAACATTTATCAAAAAAATTCTCGGAAATGAGATACAAGTTGTACTAATTACAGGAAGTAGATCATAGTTACATTTAATAACAAAGATAATGTTTTACAATTGTAATTCTAATGATAGAGGCAAATTTTCACTTACTCTTAATAATAGTTTCCAAATCAGATGTTCTGCAGCTAGGAAATGTATTCCACAAATAAAGCATCTCAAAACAATAAAGTTGCCAGTGAATTTTATCACGCACCCATTCTTCATCAATATCTTTTTTTTCTGGCAATTTTTCCATTCTTCGTTTGATATACTTTTCAATTTGAGCTCCCTAGATATAGAAAATGTTATTGATACACACAAATCAGAATATGTATATACATGAAAGGTAAGTCGCAATAGTATATGTGGAAATTCCATAGTTCTACCTTCCAACACCATTACATTTTGATTTACAAAGATATCATGGTAAATTTACTATTTTGTGTTTTAAAATATTCTGGTAATAAAACGAAAAATATCCATTTATTCATTTTTAAGTGAGATACTTCTGATGCTTGTGAAATAAATTTTATAACTATTCATTTCTTCGGAATGAATCGAAGGATATAAAACCTTATTTTACTTACTTTATTAGCTGATTTCTCCAGCAGGAACCTTATTTCGTTTTTACCTGGCAGTACTAAGCTTGTGTTACCAGTTGCGCCGACTGTTATAGTTGTGAGATAAGAATAGAAACTTTTTGACCATTTGCTTTGATGTCGAAGCTGAAGAAAGCATTCGAATGCCTGTTGAAAATCCAATGTCAATAGATGGCACCATCCTACTTCATGTAGGCCTTAAAAATGAACAATAATTATATGCAATTCAATCAAACAAAACATTTTGATATTTTATAAAACCAAACATATTTCCAAAAATATTTTCTCACAAATCATTGAAATGTTTTTTTATATCCATCACAAGACTAAACTTATTAAAAATTTGAGAAGGTAACAGGGAGCGGAGGAGAGAGAAATAACTGCACTGCAGCTTTTCCATTATCAATAAAATCTAAATTTAAAAAATGTGTGACAACTGAAAGTTGAGGTCTCATTGTGTCTATTTGTTCGATGATGTTTGCATATATAATAACTCAAGATTCAGCTTATTAAGTAACTTCAAATTCAAAATAAATGTTTTTGTCCTTGAGAAAATATTTGTAAATACGTCCAAAGGTAAAGAAAATGTGACCTTCTAGGTTGTATGGCTTTTTGATTGAACTTATGCTTTTCATTTCATTTACTAAGTAATAGATGTATGTATGTATCTATATCTTATTGAAGATATTTGAATTCAGCTTTGTTAGATGACAAATGAACAAACTCAAACTTCCACCATGTAACATTCAACATGTATTATCAAATTTAAAAAAAATAACTAATGGGCAATACTAGAAGATAAATTGATGAAGTTAAAATATAATTACCTAATAGTTTGACATCAGGAAGTGATGCGTTTGTAACAGATTGCTGGTAAGCTTCTATTGCTCCAGGAATATTTGGCTAAAAAACATAATCGAAATACTACTATACAATTTGTTACTTTTCACAATACTTAAAATTATTTATTTATTTATTTATTTGTTTGTTTATTTATTTATTTATTTATTTATTATAGGTCTTTTTATAAGTCTTTTTATCTTACATAAATTTCTTATATAAAGATTTTCAGTATTATATTATATGAGGGAGTGTATACAGTATGCAAATTTGGTTCATTCCAATACTGTTGAAAAATTAGCCTTGAACAATACTATTCTAAAAGTAGTTTTAAACCTTGCTCGATTATATGTATAATATTATACTAAAATAATTTTTACCACAACATTAGAAGTAAATCCTTGATACAAAATTCTTTGGTAAAAAAATTTTCAATGAGTGTGCATCATTCTGATTTTTTTAGAGTTTTATTGCATCAAATATCACACATCATATTTATATTGAATTCATACACATATAATTTCCGAATTGGATAATCATTACATGAGTAATCATGAGTTTACTGATGTCCGAAAGATGGATAGATTCATGGATGTTGATAAGAGATCAGCATTGGAGTCACTTGATTAATATGTATTTTTTTTGCATACTAACAAACACAGGCCAATCCAGATCGTTAAGTTGCAGAAATGGCTCCTCGTAACTGACACTTTCAAAGTTGACATGATAAGATGTTGAATTGTAAAAATATTCTTTTTTCACATTACTTAATTGCTATATAAGTTATGCTACAATACCATAGATATGAAAAAAAGAATATGAAGTGACATTTAATTATTTATATAATAAATTTAAAGGTATACAGATAACACCTTCTGCCAAACTATTATTTATTTATTTTTCCTTCTCTGATTATTTCACACAGTAAAAAAATTATTTTTAATTTACCTTCAGTCTTTCAACGCGCCCCTTGAAAAACAAAAATAAGGCAGAATCTTCATATTCCCTTTCTTCCTCAAGTATTTTTGTAGCCTCTTCAACTCCAGATGCAACGATAACTCCATCAAGATTGAAGAATGGACGAACTATTGTATGATACCATAATAAAGCTAATCTGAAACATGAAATGTATATTAATTATGCTCAATTTGGTGTAATATGTAACTGGTTTTCGATCCATAGATTTTTCATTGTATTTTTCTTGACATAGCACAATTTGTAATAATGGCTAAACCCATATTTATATTTTTATTGTACAAAAATATAAATTGTGAATAATTTTTAATATCTTTAATCTCTCTCCTTTGAATGTATCCATTATACAATTATTACTTCATCTCATTATATTTTATATGGAAATGCTTCAAGGGCTATCACAACAAAATTTGATTTAAAAAAGGTAATATTGTCAAAGTCCTATGACAGTTGTTTCATTTGAATAACATAAAAGTTCAAAAATCTAGAAATCAAATGACATTCTATAGATGTCTCTGCTCCATATATTTATATTTCTATAAATGTCCTCAGTGTGATGTTTTTATACCTACATGCCATTAGTGACTAAATAATTAAGATAATAAACTTTCAATTCTTTGTGAAAATGTCCTACATTTGACAATTTAAACTACATTGAAAATTTTATCAACGAACTATATCAATCTTAACAATTATATTTATTTTTATATGTAAAAAAATCATTAATAATTTCCACATTTTTTAAAAATTAATCCAATATTGCTCTACTGCAATAAAAATATAGGGTTAATCAAAGAATTATAGTGAATATAAAATGCTTACGATGCTAAAGGTGCACGCATATCTTTTCCCTTACGAGAAAAATTAAGGCTAGATAGAGCAGCTGATTGATCTCCTTCAAATCCAAACATATTTGCCCATCTGAGGATACTTGGAGGTGCAAGTGATACACATAATCTAAAGACACCGTAACCAAAGCAAACAGCTGACATGAGACGACGTACAGTTTCAGGATGGATGTTATCCCAGCTGTAACAACATAAGCAATTAACAGTCAATCCGCTGATTTCAACAATAAATATATTTTACCACTGCAATATCGACTTAATTGAATTTCAATACCAAATTTTAAATTTGAAACCATATCATCATAACCCAATTTTGTTTTTCGGAATTTTCAGGCATTTTATTACATGTATGCAATAGAACTGACAATCAGTAAATACCTATAAATAAACCTAATAAATCATCAGGAAAAATTTATCAAGAAATTCTAAAAATACGCAGATCACAATTGAATTCATTACTATTATTAAATGAGCAGTTAAATCTTCTTAATTCTCCCTTGCTACATCCATAATGTGAGATTAGTTAAATCATTACTTGTTTACATAATATCTAAATAATTTATTCCCATTATAACGCACTGATTTAATATTTGTAGATATCACAAAATATTGAATTGTTCTTCATGTATTTCAGCTCAATATTTTAAAATATTGAGCTCAAGATCACCTGTGCATCAGGTGTTGATATCTAAGAAAACTATTGTGTACTGCATATATTCCATCAGCCACAAAAGTTTCCTATGGTATTATTGAATTATAGTTTATCATCTTTTCAATGTCAATACTCATACAGTAAAATCGTTCATCAAATCATAAAAGTGAATTTACTTACTCGTCGTTTGGTTCTTTATTAAATCCAATAAGCGAAGTGGCACTCTCTAAAATGGCTGAGCTAAAAGAATTGAGCGAGGATAGTAACGAAACAGATTTACGCATAGAAGAGCGAGGAGCGTTCCCGTTTGTACGTTTAGACTTTTTCAGCGTACCATTGGAAGAACTAATAGACAAATCTAAAGAATCAGGACGGACAGTGGGATGGATTGAGTAAGGGACGGATGAACTTTTGACAGAAGAATTCTCATCTGATTCACAACCTGCTCCAGTATCGATGTCATTATTTTGATTATCTCTGCCACTTGACGTTGATGAAAAATCAGCAACTGTGTTCCTATTACAGGAATAAAAATTTCTATCAGATATGCTATTGAAGTTGCACGGTTTGTGTCCCATTATTCTGAATGTATTTGATGATGTAACTGGGCAATTGGTATTGTCAGTCGCTTTGATTATGTTACTAATACTTGAATTGTTGTTTGAGTGCAATTGGTTGCATGTATCATTTTCAGATATACTCCACGATGGACTTGAGATGATGGTTGGAGATTTTTCTAAATTTCTATTGTACATTTCATCACAAGATGGAAACCCTGGAAGAAAAAGTTGTATGATTGTTAAAACATTCTAAAAATATTTAACATGTTATCATCCAGCTGTAACAGTTAAAACATGAGCTAATCAATTATTTGTTATGGTCTCCAGCATTTCCTAACCACAAAAAATCATTTTAATTCACACAATCTTTTTGATGCACCTATGAAAATTTCCCCGATCTTCTTAATAAAAATGTATTCTATCATTGATTTTGACAATAAACAAAAAAAAAAAATTATAACATGGAAATAAATTGATTATAGTTTGAAATAGTTCTTCTCCTGATATATGCAATTGATTTTACCTTGTTCTTGTAGACAGAATATTTTCCTACCCCTTTTTATAATTAATATTTTGTTTGAAAATAGAAAAAAAGGATACCTGATGTGCCAGTTGGACCAATAATTTTATTATGTATTGTAGATAGCTGTTCGTAAGTATGTTGGTAAACCTTCCAAGCCCGTCTCAAGGTCCATCCTCCCTTCATGTATGATGCAAAGTCATTGTGAAGAAATGTGAGAAATGACTGACAAACCAGTGAATCAGCAAGAACAATTTTCTCCTCAAGTGTTTGTTCCAAGCTTTTGCACATTTCATTTTGGGAAGTGAATAATTTGTTTTTGAACGATTTCACCCATCCGATTTGTGTTACACATTGCTCTTCAATTTTTTTGATGTTCAATATTGCTTCAGACACTTTAACATCATCAAAGCACATAAGGGCATTCTGAAAATATTTAAAAAAAATGCTCAATTTGAATTGTGGTCTACTTAAAACAACCAAAATATATTTTGATTATTTATAGGTATGTGAAAAAAACAATTTGAGCTTTGGCTGATAACCAATTTTTGCAAGAGTACCAAGAGATGAAATATTCCTTCAGCTTAGGAATAGAATAATCATATAAAAATGTGAATAAAAATTTCTATGGATGTTTTTATATGTTATTTATAGTTCTTGGCATTTGACTTTAAGAATTTGTCAATTATTATTATTATTATTATTACAATTATTTGTCTAATATTTTTTCTAAACTCAATTTAATTTGAAACTTATTTATTTATAATATTTATTTAACTTTATTGTTTTAAGGTAAAAATATAAAAGACTTTTTAAAAGAAATTTTTGTTAAAAAATTGTGATAACTTTTTCGGTTTTCATTAATTGCTATCAAAAACGCTATAAAAAAAGTACATTTAAATACTTTGATATTTTTATCTTATTGAATCAAAACATATTTTCAAAAAAAAAAATATATATTTAAATATATAATGAAAATTTTATTGCATTACTGTTTGTATTCAAAATAATATTGTCAATAAGATAATAGTTGAGAGCGTCTGGCATCGTTCGTCTTTTATTTATTGTAGGGTTTGAATATTTATGGCGCCTTTTTAAACGTCAAATAGAATCTTATAAGAAATATAATAGATTTCCGATTGCATTTTCAATTATTATTTAAACTCATTTGAGTAAATGTTTAAGCACGAATAACACTTAGTTATGATTAAAAAGGTTGAATAATTCATTTGTTATTTTGGTTTTATTTCTTAATAATTTAGAAATCGACAGATAAAATTATTAACTAGGAATGTTTACAAAGACAGCATGGAAGATCGTTTACAGTCACGATCGCAATTTTGTGTTGTACAAATCATTCATGTGCAATAATTCATAATAAACAATTTACCATAAATGTAACATAGCACGATCCAGCGGTCATATGAATATTTTTAGGGCTGCTGTTAAAAAGTGCTTCAGCTTCCTTATTTCTGTCATTCAGTAAAAGTTGTATTCCATATTTCGCTGTATTCCAATCAGGCACCTTTTCTTCCATTTTTGTAAAATTTACCACATTTAAATCACTGATTATTGTAAATATAAAACGTCAAAAAATATACTCTTATTTACATCAAAGAATGTAAAAAATATACATTTTTAATGCGTCACGAAATACTGCGAATGTTAAGTAAACGTAAAAGAAATTCGGATTTGAATAATGGACAGATTTAAGAATGAATAATTTTGTACGCGTAGATCGTCTACATTTTAATCAAAGCGTTAATAATGTTTCATCTAAATAAAATTTGTAGGGTGAATTGAATAACCTCCAAAGGCATGGTATGCCATTTTAACTTGAGGCAGTCCTTACGTAGGGTATTGATTTAAGTGCAGCTGATCGGGTGGGGGTAAAAATGAGGGTGTGTATTAAGAAACAAAAACATCCCGCATTGCAGTGGCGTCCGCAAATTTTCATCGATGCGAAGCCCTTGTTGGTAATGATTAAAGTGATTACTGACATACGTCAGAGTAAACTTGACCCTATTAATATTTCAAAAAAAAATGAGCAGCAAATCAATAAATTTATCTACGGTTTGAACGCAAAAAAAAATACGTTGGCTTGAGTCTGTCGTAGCACTGTCAAGCTTTTCCTAATCGCTTCGAAAAAGAGAGATTGAGCCGTTAAGTCACGCTCAGATCTTATATTAACGTTTCAGTCGAGATTAATTTAAAGTTGCTTAACATTGTGGGTAGATATGGTAAATTAATATAAGTATATTTATTTCATTATTTCTAGTCTCTACAAAATACTACTCAGGTAGTTTAATATCAATATATAGCTTAGGATTATTCTAATTTATCTAATTTTCAATTCTACGTTTCGATCCATTTTGTCAAATCTTTATACAATACTGTTACAAGATTTGTTCTAAATTTTCTAAACTGGATTTTCAAGTTAGTGCTATAAGTTTAAATTTTACATAGAAAGCAATCAAGATTATTGTAAGAGAAATATTATTTATGATAAGACATTTAATGCGAACTGAAACCTGTCTTTTAATAAAAAGATTTACAACAAAGAGTAAGAATCTATATGTGTTTCAATTCTCTCAAATCAAATACCGGTAATGTTATTCAGCAAATCATATCGGAAAGAAAAATAAGACAGACTCACAAAATACTCAATTTATCCATGGTCGTTGCAAAGAAGTGATAATAACAACACTTCTACACATTTTTATGACTTTTTGTCTTACATTTACCATTGAAGTTAGACTTCAATGAGTTAAGTTTCTTTAATAATTTTATTACTGCGAGAGTACGGAATATATTTTTTTGAATTCCGATTCTGTATCAGGTTTGTATGATATTTTGTTAGAGATGTTGCGTGTTTGCTTTATGCTCCCAGAATAATAAGAGATTATAAATATCTTATTAATTGACATTCGTAGGTAAGATGGTTGCAAGAATAAATTGATAGACAACATAGTTATTTTCTAGGTTCCAAATAAGTAAAGTAGGCAATTGTCATGGGAATTGTAAATACTTCAGAAACAATTATAATCCAATATATTTTAGCGACCTCGAATGTTCTGATGATCGCTGATTCGTTTTTCATATTCACCCTTCTTTTAAGGCCTAAATATTGCCGAATTTGATAGTTTCAATTTAATCAGTCAAAAGGTAAATCAATTTCTCCCGCCTTGTCGAAAATGCTCGCAAAATATTTACGTTCGCAGTGAAATATTGTTAGGTATTTTTCTTTTCCTTGTAAACCATTTACAATAGATTTTCATATTTGCATGTCATGAGAACTCTTCATTACTCTGAACATTAGCGACGTCAAATTTGCACATGTCATTTGGGCTTCATTTCAAGGTCAACTATATTATTTTCAAATTTTTAACATTATTATTGATTTTCGGACTATGGTTTGGTCGATTTCAAGAATATAGTTTGTATCTTTGTGAAGTCGGGTAATAAATATTAGTCATATATTACACTTGATCGATAAATGCAGATATTTTTAGAAAGCTCTAAGTACACCCCCTAAAATATTTCGACACCTATGTTCCATTCAACAAATTAGGGTTGTCATTTAGCGTGTCTGAGAAAGATTTATTTTTGGCGCAATATGTTTTTGAAATGCTAATTAACAATAAATTATATATGAAATATGTTAAATTTATTTGCTGAAAAACGTAATTCTCGCAAAAATAACTAACTGAAAAATGGTTTCTCATAAAAGAAAAAAAATATCGATTCAATTATTTAGTTTTCTTCACTATTTTTGCAAAGTTATGTTAGATTAGGATTCCGTGGAAAGATAAAACCACATGAGGATAAACTGTAATCGAAAATAAAAACAGCACACAGATAAAAAAATATTCATATAAGAAATATTCAATATTCAAGAAAGCACGAAATATTTTATTCTATGCTCGGTTTTTTTCAGATTGCAATGTCATGCTGTCTGATGTTGCTTATACGACAGCGGCTTTCAACCTTAATGTTTTTATGACTCCTATATTTTTTCGCGTCTGCCAATCATTTGTTGTTTTTTTTTTAAGATGTAAGGGTATAGATGCGATTAAGTAAATAATAATAACTTTATTAAAAACAAAAACAGAACACTACAATTTACAGAAAAATAACAAGGTTTTATTTATTTATAGGATATTATGGTAAGAAAATTATTTTTTTATTAGTTTAAAAATTTTAGCGACCCCTAAACTAGAAACCATTGTTGACCATAATCCTATATACTATAAAAATTTTAAGATTACTGACAGAATTTATAGAACCGATCAAATAAAAAACTAATCAATATTTAATTACCTACATGATATTTAGGACAATATTTTAGGACAACCCTTAACTGCTGGGAATGTTTGTATATGTAGGTATTCACTTACAAATTCTCAATTTGAAATATTTAGTGGAATGAGTCAAGGCTGATTACAGTTACGATAGGTTTTAACTATTTATTTACAGGAAATGAGGGTTGAGGGGGGGGGGGGTGAAGTTCACTGGCGTAGATTCCAAAGACAGGTATTTTTTGGTTATATTTCTTTTCTCCAATGATTATTTTACATTTAAAT
The DNA here is from genome assembly GCA_028555115.1 of Himalopsyche japonica. Lineage (NCBI taxonomy): Eukaryota > Metazoa > Arthropoda > Insecta > Trichoptera > Rhyacophilidae > Himalopsyche > Himalopsyche japonica. Next base: position 729,691 of record JAHFWJ010000146.1, read on the forward strand.
AAGACAACGTTTATGGTAACATCATTATTTATTCAAAATCTTAAAAATCTACATATTTTTATGTAAAACTATTTTTCATAATTTTCTAATTATTTATTTATATAACACATAACATTGCAATACAGTATAGGACATTTTGTATGATGTGGTAAAAGATTCGTTTATTGATGTGGTTGGTAGGTTACAATGAAATAATCATGTTATCAAAAAATTTTTTTTTAAATCTTTACTTGATTATACAAAACATCTTATATAATACTATATTTCAAATATCAAATACTATCATTCTGTTTTTCTTCATAGTCTTCATTTCTAGTCGTTTTAAATATTAAAACGAAAAAAAAATCAGCTTTCACTTGGTTTAAGTTGTCCTATTAAAAAATATCATAATCCAACTAAAACCCTATCGCATCCATGTACTAAATTTTTGAAAATTCATCTATTTGCGATTGTTGTCATGAACATCTCTCGGACACGAGTGTCTACTTGAGCTTCGAAAGGTTAAATATGTTAAACAATAGTTTACATAAAACGTATTGTGTATATGTGGTAAGTGTTTCTGGTCAACAATCCAAAAGACAAGTCAAGCAATGGATTCGTGGTTTTATGGTATTAACCAACTGATTGTTAACAACTCAACTGCTTAGACGGCAGATTGCAGTGCGTTAACCCGTTGCCAACTGAGCCATGTTAAGAATATTCCAAAATGGAATATTTCAAAAATTAATTCAGAATTTATTGTTGATGTTAAGAAAACTTTACTACTGAACCGATACTCGTACAACTGAATTAGTTTTTGAAACACACAGTGATACAATCTGTGGATGAAAAAGTCGAAGATCTATACAAGATATGAAGAAAAAGAATACAGTCAACGATACGTATTTGATGCTTATTTGATTAATTTACTCACTGTACAAATTGCTTTAAGTATTATTTATTGTAAATACACAACATTTTCACATCCACTGAAAGATTTAATAATATTTATCAATCTTTCGAGACACTTTTGTACCTACTAAAAAAGCAAATGTATAGAACAGAATATTTTTTCCATAGAGACAGTATTTTTGTTAATGTCTGAACAAAATGAAATTGTTGCTTTTAAATTTGGCACATATTTTTTGGAAATTATGTATCTACAACTAATAGAGATTCTTTAGACAAAGGAAAAAATAAACAAGCTTTTTTTGTTGTGAATATAAATAAACTGAACTCTTTTTTTGCACAGTGGATATGTTCCATCAAAAAGTGTGATAGAACAAATGGAAGACCAGTTACCTAAATTTAAAAAACCATGTTATTTCAAAAAAATATTAACATTTAACTACAAAAAAATATGTATTTATTAAGTCATCATTACTTGATGTAAATGTAATTGAGGCGGTCAGTGTTTTAGCATAAATTTTTGTAAAATGTTTGAGAGTAAGAGGGTTAAAGCAAAAAATTTTGAATTGTGAAAATTATTGACAGTTACAGAGATTTGGTTTGTGAAAATTAAAGTAACAACATTTAAAAATTACATATAGTCTCCAGAAACACATTCTATTCATTTGCTTGATATGAGTTGCCTAGTTGAGAATTCAAATAAATTCTAGTCCTTCATATTTCATGTTGGAAATAAGTGTCTCTTCCAAAAGGATCTCACCGGTGATGCGGAAAGCCATGATGTATGTTGCAGTGGTGCCTAGATATTCTGTAGTCCGCAGGGCGACAATAGCTTCATCATTACTTCCAGGAATAAACTTGAAAGAAGAGAATCCATGTGTAGGAACAGTGGCGCCAACCTGTTGAAAATAATAATTATATTTACTTTTAAATTGTTGGAAAGGTGTCTTTTATCAAGGGTAAACTGTTACATTGCACATTTAGATTCTTTTGATTTCCTTACAGATTTGAATCATGAATTATAAGACTTGCAAAATAAGTGACTGTCTTAAGTAAAGATTTAAATAAGAAAAAACAAATAGGTAGTCAATAGTTATTTCGGCTTCATGTCATTGTAACAATTATTATACTTACTATAGCTTAGCTATATATGCCATTTAGAAAAATAGGCATTAATTATTAAAAATATTATTTCATTTTATTGAATATAATGTCAAGCATAGCTATTGCGATAATAATAATAGTATAAAGAGAAAATCGTGAAAACAAAATGTGTAAGCTACGTTTCTTGTAATGTTTTAAGTAAGTGTGACAAATGAATGTTTATTTGGTCATTCAAGAGAAGATTAGCAAGATTAAATCTGTTGATTTCTAATTAATCAAGATTCATTCTAATTTTATTGGATAAACATTGTACAAATTGAATGTATGTTTTTCTGAGGATAGTCTATTGACTACAGTTTCCTTGTAATACCTTGCTCACATGATTAAATTAATATGTGATAAAACAAACAAGAGAAAACTTTTCAGTACGTGGCTGATCAACAGCGATATTACCACTGTCTGTGTAATTATTTAATCAATGAATTTGTTATATTACCTTGATTACTTTAATATCGGAGAAAGAGGCATTGGTTGTGATTAAAACATTGCAGCCTTTAACCTCATCAGCTGTTTCGTTGTAAGGATCGAATGAGCATCTTCTGGGTAAAAATGTCCAGCGATTTTGATGTGAGGACCAAGCGCCAGATTCATGGATCATGTATCCAGGCCACTCGATTCCTATGGCACGGCGTACAGCTTTAAAACTCTCAACCCAGTTTTCATGTTGTACCTATAAAAAAGTGCTTCATTATAATTTTGTGTATTCATTTATTGCAGTACTGTTGAGTTACAGTTGAAGGTTTATGGTACTTTGAGTGCTGTCAGTGAACTCAGTATAGTATTGTCTCCAGGTGTGTGCGTACTGAATACAGATTTTTAGTTTGCAAAATGTATCAAACTATTCTTAAATTTATTATTGGCAAGACACTGCTATAATGTAAGTAATACTGCTTATAACTTTTAGAATGAGCGTAATGATTTTTTGGAACAAATAGAGTACAGTGAAAGTCATTTTTTCGAGTAGTTCAGAGATACTTTTTGGATCTCATATCATGAAATATGCTGATTTGAAACTGAAAATAATTATTTACGCCATTGCCAAATTTATTATTCTTTTTTCGTTGTTGTTCGTAGAAAAACAAAGAATCAGGGTTCCACATCATGATTTCTAGAGGAAAATACTATTCATCAAAACTAAGATGAATTCTTACCTCTCCATTAATACTGATTGCCTTCACCCACATTGGATCAAAGCTTTCAAATTTGCCACTCGGAGTAGTCCATTCTTTTCCCATGGACCCGACATAGAGAACTTCGCCACGGACTGTTGCCCATTCTGCTTTGAAGCCCTTTACGGAGTGACCATTGCCGTCAATTAATACTATCCATGGATATATTGCATTATCTATTATTTCATAAACCTGAAAATAATAAAGACATTCTTTTTTTAATCTGTAAAGATTATATTCATAAAATGCAGTCAGTAATAAAGATTATGTTCAAGTGAACATAGCTTTGTGTAAACAAGCGATTTGAGAAAGACATTATCACTAGTTCAGTTGTAGAGATCAATAGCTGTTTATCAGATGATTTAAAATATTATCTGAGTGACATTCAAATTTGGCTTTTATTTTAGACATACATCTTCATTCAATAACGCTTGAAATTGTTTGTATTCAAACTTTCACGGTAAACCTTGATTTTCTTTGTCTTTCACATTGAAACCAACACCTAATAAGAATTTAAACCAGTATTCACAAGAATATTGAGATGGAACCTGTTAACTATAAGCTTTCTGAAGTAAATGATAGATACCTTTGGAACTCAAAGTGAAGTAATAAATAGAAACTTTCTTCACTATATAATGTACGTATAATAAAAGAGAAACAAAATTTATTGTTTTTCTCCATGAAAAAAAGTGTTGTTAAAATAAATATTGAAGAATTTTGTTGATAAAAATAATTGATCTATGATATTCAATGGGTACTAAATTTTTAAATAACATTTGCACATTGAATTTCTTCTACAAGACCTTTAGACTGCTGAGGTTTTTGTTGATAGTAAGAATAATTTATATCGTCGTTTGGAGTGCAAAGCTCCTAATTTAAAATAACAAACAAGATATTAAAACTAGAGTATGTATTTTATGATAACAATATGTTAAAAAGATTATTTTTCTTTTAAGATTAGAAAAAACAATAAATAAAATATCCAAATGATAATGAACAAATACTTTAAAATATAATATATTAATTATTGTTTTACGCATTTTATCATAACCATTCTGGCGAAACCAATTTTGCAGGAATTTAAGACCTTTGAGTCAATTCAATAACCAGGTTTTATACTATGATAAGTCAAGAAATAGCATTCAGGCATAACTTGATTTTAAGATTCAAACCCTCTAAAATAAATCTAAATATGTATGTATAAAATCAATATTCTTCCTAAATATGTACCTGAGTATATATTTTTCTATGAAATAATATTTTTATTGAAAAATCAAACATAGTTTATATTATATAGTTCTACTGGCATATAATACACCGAAATCAGACCATTTTGAAATAGTCCACACATTTATAATTGTTATAAACGTGTGTGATTCTATATACTTACATAGAAATTCTTTTGAGAATCATATCAAATAAAAAACAAAATTTTATTATGTCATAAATAATGTTTCTCAGTCATAATATTTTATTGATATTATTGACAACTTAATAAAATAACAGAATTTGTCAATTATTATTAATTTTCTTCCACTGATAAATTTAACAGAGAAAATTATTGTATAATTTAAAATTAAACACCATAATTTCAATCATTTGAATTTCTTGCTTTTTGAGTGATATTGACAGCTTTCAATTAATAAAAAAATAAGCAATGAGTAGAAATATAATATGATTTTGTACAATCAATTACAAACACATTTCGCACAATCAACTAAAGTTCTGTTTTATCCACAATAGTTCTCAGCAGTTCTCGATGAGAATTAGAAAAACATCATGGTAGTCAAAGGTTTATTCAATTTATAACGAGTAATGTTATTGATATTTTACTAATGAAGTATGTATAATTATTTTACTTACCATTCCTGATCTATCATCAAAGGTCAGAAGCCGTCCATCGAATACAACTAATTCAGACAATTCCATCCCTCGTCCTTTGAGAGCATAGCTAGAACTCAATATAAGAGGTGATTGAGTGTCCCAAGTCACTACAACCGTATTCATTGTCGGGCTATAGCTCAAGTAACCCTTTTTCAAATAACTCTGCCATGTGTTCTTCTTATCACTGGCTAATGAGTTCGTATCCAGGTCAGCGACGATGCCTATTCTGTAGGTTACCATACCGCCTGACATAATCGGCGGTGTCAGTGGATACTTCGTATTATAGGACCTCGTATGCGGTATCCATTTGTTTGGAATCTGGATCTCTCTTTTACTATTATAATAGAATATTAATAAGACACCTATTCCTACCATACTGACTAGCGTAATAAATTGTGTTTGGATCCGGACAGTCCTGTTGCCGACTCTGTACGCCGTCGGCTTCCGGAGAGCCATTCTCCAGTCCTTCAGGGAGTTTCTCATATGGTCGTCGTGGTCGCCCAATAATAACATATCGGTAATAGGTTTTTATCACATTTTCAAAAGCATATCGATCAAATTCCAGCTTGTAGGCACAATATGCTGCTGTATTCACGATTACCACGTCATTTTGTGCATAACACACGATAACGTGAAGGTACAGGGACGAGGCTTTCACTGTATTGACATGTCAACTGTCACGTGGGCAACAAAACCGCGTTTTTATCGTGTTTAGTCGACATCAATACTTACAATAAATAATTACATCAATTTTTAATTTGTATATATTGACTACGGATGGGTCAATACAAAGATTAGTTTTAAATATTTCCATTTGAAAAATTATACACTACGTTTCGTTTTGACGTTTATGAAGACATTTTATAGACATTTTGTCTTTAAGCCATCTTACGATGGTTGTAAGAACTTTTTTCACTAGAGTTAGGATAATTATTATATGATTGCTATAAAAATCAGCAGATGGCGAAGCAAAGTAAAGTTTTATTTTTATTGTGCAAATAAATTTCCAAATAACGAACGTTAGAAACCAGTAAAGAATTGCTAAAAATTATAGCAAAATTTAGACTGCTTATAAGAGTGATGGTATTCTGAAATTTAGTTTTTTTTTATAATCTTAACTTTAAATTTTGGTCGAAATATCGTTTGATAAGAAATTAAAAAGTTGGAATAAATCGAGAATTTGAGAATTCATTTGAATTTTTTAAAATATTACATTACGTGATCGGTTAACGAACATAATCTGTGCCAAGACTACATTCGCTATCCGAATTGCTCGTTAATATAATAAGTGGATTAGAAAGATCGTTTTAGTTTCTTATCGGAATATGTCTGAATATATTTTTTTTAGTGATAGTGTTCGTTATTCAATTTGTCCGCAGTCCGATTACTGTTGATTATTGATCATGTATACATAATTTCAAATGTAATTTTCTTGTAATTCTTAATTGAAAATGTTTTGCCAATGAATGTATATTTTATTTTATTATATACATTTATTTTACGTGAAAGAATAATAATTCACAAGTATGAATGCAACGTTTTTTGATATATTCTTTCAATGGAACGCCTACAACATAAATAATGGTTATTCAATAAGATTGTTACCATTATTCTGATACTATATGATTAAATGTATTATTGACAATATAATTCACCGATGTTGCACATCCAGGCAAATCGAAAAAAAAGATTTTATGCACTATTGTTGCAAATTATGTTCAAAATACATATAAAGATACTCGCAACGTCGTATATATTTTTAGTACGTACACACTTACCGCAAATAACTAGCTAATTTTTATGTAGATGTCGTTACAAGAGATTGTAATAATCATCGAGTATCGTAGTATAAATAATTCTAGGTCTCTCTTTTTTTCCGACGACCCATAAAAATAATAGAAAAATAAATTTATCCATCGTTAGTGATATCATTATCTGGCAATATATATGTATATATATATTAACTTTACGATGTACCAATACAAAATAATTGTACACTAACATAATATAGTATAGAGTTATCATTTATATAATTAACTAACTATTATTTTTATATTATTATTGCCTCTGTCCTTTTTATGGTAATATATTTGGCGGAAAAGTAGGATCAAGGTGCGCTTTCCAAAATGTTTTTTTGATTAAATTATTATTTTTTGCATTGCTTACATTAAAGATACAGAATTTAATTTAACTTCGATAATTTTTGGCAAATGTAAAATTTCTACAAACCTTTTGCTTCGTATAACATGGATTTCCAGTATGACGTTCTTGTAGAGCCATAAAAATTATAGCCACTGTTTTTCACGTTTTCAATTGAAATAGAAAAACGACGTAATTCGAGGGAAAATGCAAATTCGAGGTAAAAAATGAAAATTATTTTTCATTTTGATATTTATCCAAATCGGTCTTGGTATATTTATGTGCTAGTTTACAACTCTTTCGATCTTATAAATCGATGAGAATGTTTAGTCTTATTCGTTTTTAATATTGATAAAGTAGCCTACAGGGCCTAACACATTTCAGCTTCCCAATATTCGTTTAAAATATTTTTAGCCGTTGCACATTTGACTGACTATGTTAATAAACTTATTTGACATTAAAAAATCAAACATTAATTTTCGGAAATATAAACGTATAATGCGGTACCAAATATACTGAAATAAAACAAAATTGCAACAAAGGAACGCAAATGGCGGGAAAACATAAATATTGGGCACGATAAAACGGGGCTTCACTGTAACTGTGTTTGGTTTTTAATGTAAGATTTCCGTTTTTTCGTTGTTGATTATGAAAAACATATCTTTTCTTCCCAAACGTAACCTGGAGGCTCGAAGTGAAATGCCTTTCACCTGGACACTGGGCTTGCCAATTCATAACCGGCCATGGCAAGATCAACGGCAAACTATTTGGGCTGGGCAAATTGGTTGAAAGGCCGGACTGCACTTGTGGACACAACCATCAGGACGCTAATCACGTACTGTGGGACTGCCCCGAGATGAAGGCCGAACGAACAGAGCTGTTTGCTGTGGTCCGTCCTCATACGGGCCCAATAGGCCACGCTGACTTAGTATCAACCAAGGCCAACTTTGAGGCATTCGATAAATTTGCAAGATCATACGGGGAACGAGACATTCTCGATTCTTCTTTAGATTCAACGCGTAGCACATTAAACTCTTCCGCCACGGCGGATTTTCAGTACGCAGATACACAGGATACCTAATATCACGTAGACTAAGTGGCTGAGCAAGTCACATTTCCTTTTTCTTTCTTTTTTTTCTTTTTTCTTTTTTTTTTCTCTTCTTTTAAGCACAATAGTGCATGGTTTAACGATCGGTCCGTGCAGCTCTGTATCGGGCCAAGAGTATGAGGAGTAAAATCGATTCTTTTTATTAGTATTGCGTTATGGAAGGCGGCCGTGTCACAACGGCTGCATACACATAACGGGTGAAGGTGGGACAACCAATTTATGTTGATTATGAACATGAATGGATATGAGGGTTTAGGAAGGTTAAAAAATAAAACATACGTTTTTAAAATTTTTGTATTTTAAAGTATAAAAATCTAATTAAGGTGATGGCATTGTTTGGTGCTTTATAATTTTTTGAGACATCATTTATAATTCAAACAATTAAATACATTTTAAATAAAATAATTAAATAAGTTAAATAAATAATATTCTCGAATTGTAGATGAAAAGTTTTCAAATAAAACTATCACTTTTTCAAAAGCTTAATATATATAAAATAAATTCAAAAAAAGTAAACTGCATACAATAAATTATACTGTTTAATATTATGTATCTATCTATTGCAAAAAATCTACGATGTTCATTTATGTTAATTTAAAACACGCGATTAATCAAATGAGATCGTATCATTCTGCAGCGCTGTGTTTTTATAATTCTGAGTTGAAAGTAACTATTATAAAATGATAAGTAAATAAAGGAAAACTATAATATGTCTTATGTCTATATTTACAACAATTACTACTTAATTAATATTTATAATAAACAGGTTAAAAAATAGTTATACAAGAACAAGATACTGGTTTACTTTGAAACAACGTTTAATTATTACAGAAAATAATTGTCTTTTTGTATTACCAGTTATAAGATCGAAAGTCGATTTAAAAATACTAAAATTTACAATATTACGTAAGAAAATATTGTTCTTCTAAAAATGTGTTGTAATTTTCTGAATGTTATTGTCGATCGAGGGTACCAAGTTTTAAGATTTAATTGAACCCGCACAACAGAATCAAGCTATTCACAGTGACTACTTAATTTTTCTATTTTGTCTTAACGTTTACTAGTTTATTTCAGTTTTGCAATCGTCCATTGTATTGTCTAACACTCAAAGGACTTAGTCGAAAAAATAGACTGTGAGGCTTCGGGGGGATCTGCAAAACCCCAAAAGAACAAACATTTATTGTATACTATTAGAATAATAAAATGATTTATAATGCTTTTATAGTTATATGTCTTTGCATCTGTTGTTATATATGTCATATTAAAATGTAATTATTTTCCAATAAATAAACATGTTTTTAGTCATGCGTAAAAAAGACTACAACTCGACTCAAATAAAATATAAATTCGCGACTGATGAAATCGAGAGCTCTATGACATATGCGAGCGCATACTTACGTCGTTAAATTTTGCCGGATACTAAACAAAATGATTCATAATAATGTGTTCCTATTTTGAGAAAAAGTTTTAATTTATTTGACGATGTAACTTGCCTCATATTTTTTCTTCCTGCGATATGTAAAAAAATAATAATCGGTTGCTGAGAGTATTGAAATAGACATTAAATATAAAGTGACAGTTGATACAGGATGTATTTACCGCTTAGAATGTGGAGATTCCGCTGAAACAACTATGTTTATAATATAAAAGTGAATTCGAATTCGAGCTAGAAATAGTATTTGGAGAAATCCAATTCACTGGAAATTTAAAATAATCTTAGTTTAAAAAATACGCCTCAGGTTAAAAAAATATCAAAATATAAAAGGTGTATCGAATGACATGACATTACGAAATGACAGTGATTAAACAAAATAAAAATAAAAAAAAAAACTAACGGAAGGCAAGATTGGCGATACTTGCAACATTGTAAGGTATTTATTTCGTTGGCGGATTATTTTGCATGGAGCTTTATATGTTGCTAGTTAAAAAGATATGATGCTGTGATTATGTATAGACAGTGGTTTAAATATTACTGATACTAATTTAATATTAACGATAAATAATTTGATTATAATTATTTATATAAATTAGTGCTTTTTTAATTAAACTGACCCTTTTAATAAGTTGTTGACGATTAAATATAATTAAAAATATTGAAATTGTGCTGATGGTTATTGAATATTCGAATTATACAATTAAATGTGAGTGTGGATACAAAATTATAAAACTATAACTATATCATCGTCGGAGATTCGTCAGTTGTAAATAAAATAAAATAAAGCACTGCTGTAGACATTTAATAAATGTTTTTGATCAGTCGTTTTGACAGTGATTTAGAAAGTTAAATAATTAAAAAAATATGGATTCAAGGATAGAAGTTTTGTAACGCATCTGCGTATAATGAATTGTAGGAATCTCTCAGAACAAAGATATCATTAGGTTTTCCGTTGAAGACGTAAGGCCCCTTGAGGTTTGTGACTTTGGAGTCGGTCACTGGCTTCTTGTTTGAAGAAGGTCTCTGGTAATTATAGTCGTTTGGTCTGGAAGGTCTAGGCCTGGAAACTTGAGGACGTGCAAAAACTTGGTTATACGGATCGATAGCTGCGGGCGATTGGTACGTGGGTGCGCCTGTCCATTGGTAAATATTTGTAGGCTTTCCGTTCGATACAAAGTCAATCGGAAGGTTGATGAAGGGATTCACCGGAGGCGCCATCGGGGGTCCCATGGAAGGGGGCTGTGAAACATAACCAAGCCCAGGGACGAACATATACGGGGTTGGAGGGAGTCTTATGTAGTATATAGGAGAGTTGTCATATGTGAGCGAATTGGTGTTAGCTGCAAAGTTTTTGTACGGGTTCTGTTTTCTTCTCGAAGGAATTGTGCGGGAAAGCGAATCGTCTTCTCCTGTACTCTCGTTAGCGTCGAAGATAAGATCTTCATCACCGTAATCGTCGTCTCCGTTGTAGAACTGTGGAACGTAATCAAAATAAGCCAATGCTTTGTTTTGTCTTATTTGATTATTCATTTCGGATATGTCTTCAGATTTTTCGTTGTCTTGATGGTTTGCCGGGACAGAGAAGAAATTCACAGATTTTCCCTGTCTTGAAGACGTCGGACTTTCTTCGTCAACGGATGGAGCTGATGTAGATAATTCTTGGGGATCTTCTTCGGCTGATCGTCGGAGTCGATATGGATAGGGAGCAGCCGACGCCGCTGATATCAATACCAGGAGAAGTATCGCATTCATCATTGAATTCATCTGAAAGAATATAGAAATAAATCAAATTCAATTTATTTAAATCTACGATAAATTTAATTTAAAAAATGTAATGTTGGCTTTTATTTGACATTGGCGATTACTAATAAAACTATTCTTTAACATACCATTTTTATTTTATCATTATGGAGTTCTACTAACTAAACATTAATTCTACCAGTAAACATGATTTTATTGATAGTGTAATACTGTAATACATTCATCATTTAATGAAGGAAATCAATATTTTCGTTCAATGATTTGAAGTCAAAAGCCCATTAGTTGATGTAATATTTTTAAGACAGCAACGGCTATGAAGTGATGCTAAAAAAGCTAAGTAAACTATTACAGTACAGCAAAATCTCGATATAACGGACTAATTGAGGGAGGGGTGCCCAAATTCCAACAAAAGCCAAAATTCTGTTATATAAAAATAGGTTTAATATATACATATATATATATAATAAAATAGTTTTTTGGAAATACACTGTATTTATAATGGATAAAAATAAAAACAAATAAAAAATATAAAACACAAACAAAATTCGGTTTAATTCTATTTAATTGTCGTCGTGAAGTGATGTTGTTATTTTATATCGACGTACACATGGGCAAAAATCGAAATTTAGATATAAAAATAAACGTAGAGTGTGTTAAAATTATGTCGTATATGAATATTGCCAACACAATAAACAAAATTAAAACGAATTACATAGTAATGATATAATGATTATGTAGTGGTAATCATGATAAAATAAAACAGAATTACTTCTCTGCACACTTGACCGTGACATAGAAAATTCAAATGAATGAATGAAAAAGTCTGATATAACGATAAATTCTTTTAATAAATTATTGCCTGTCATTCTAATTAGCCATAGCGTTGTAAAATGTTTTTATGACCTGAACGAAGGTACAATGTTACCTCATATTGTTAAATAGAGCACCGCCAATTATTTTTGATATTGAGTAAAACAATTGCGGAAATTATTTCTTTCGAAGCCGTTAAGAACAGTTGTTTTAAGTGAATTGTAAACTTTTTTTTTAACTAATATTTTTTTTGTGCTTATTTCCACAATTTATTTTGTGATCAGGACCGGTTTCGCATTCCGTGAACATTGTCAACTGATAGAATACAATTGACAAGCAAGTATATTTATACAAAATATTTGAGTTTAAGGTAGCAGGTATACAAAACCATGGGTTCATGAACTAGGAAACAATTTACAAGGAATCATACAATATTATTACAAATAATGTAAATTAGTTTAAAAGTGAAATGTTAACAAACACTTTTGAATAATTTTCAAACAAAATTAAGGTATGCTATATAAATACTTAATGGAACATTTACGTGGGGGTTATTTTGTTATTTAAAATATTTTCTTAAAGATTTATTTATAAGATAAATCTTTCTATCCAATACAATTTGCGAGTTTGAGCATATTAAGTTTTATATATTAGCCAAAGAAATGAATTATGAGATATATGATTTTTCTCAAATGTCTTGAGACTTTCTTTGATAGTAATTTTCACAAGAAGAAATTTAAAACATTTTTTTTTATTATTATTTTAAGATTTCCAAGATTTTTCGTTTTTTATTATGGTCCCTTGAAAAACGTGAAATCGAAGTTTCACTGTACACGGTTTTTGTACTATTTTGATTCCGATACTGTTGTTACTCCAGTAGAGTGTTTTTGAATTCGCTCACAATACAATTGTGATTAATACAAACGTTTCCTCACATTAATAATACAATATTGTTTTTTTGTCAATCTTACAAATCGATTCGTCCATACATATTTAGATATTAACGAAACAAGATTACACTTGGAATGTAAAATGTCCATATATTATTTCCATTCATAAATATGATCGTATTCATATGAGTTGAAATGAAATACTTTCACGCAGTTCCGAAATCGACATTCTTTCACTCGTCAAATGCATTTGAATATGGAATTCCAAACATTAAAATGGCGGATGGAATGTGAACTGTCATGAATTTATAATTAATATGTTTGGTCTTTTATCATGCTTACAGACATTATCTCTAATGTGACATCGATACTAAATTGTGGTTTTATAGAAATTTCTGAGATCTAGTCAATAACTATTCGTGTAGAATTGTAATACCAATAAATATTCGTTTGCTTAATGTTTCAACCATGAATTTAAAATGGCGTACGTATTATAAGACCATTTAATAAAAACCTGCTAAAATATTACTATAAAAAATGAGGCATTAAAATAATGCCTCATAACGATTGAAGATAAGAAAATAATTGTGCGTTATAATTGTATTTTCTGAAAATTTTCAATGAAATATTAGGCGTTGCGATGTTTTTAAATAATTCGATTTATAAACGCAACTAATGAATTTAGAGTGCTCTGTGGTAGCAATATGATTGGCCAGTAAATAAATATTCGAGAAATATTTGTTTTGTATAAAAATTCCCAAAATTAACAGTTTCATTTGCTAAAATTTCTCAATAAAACAGATTCATAGAAAATGAGGGAAATTAACATATATAACAAACTAATATTGCATATTTATTTTTTGCAGTAAAGAAATGTCATTTCTTTCTGTTTTACTTAATACAATATTTAAAAGGACGAAATGATTGAGTGATTCCTTGCATTTTTTTCACAAATTGTCGATGTATTTCTTATAATTAAATATAAATTTCATTCGTTGCCAACCACAAGGTAAATAATAAAATGTACATTTTATAGTTAACGTTGTTTATAAATGAAATAAGAGCATCGCGTAGGGGAATGGGTATTTATTAGTTCCCTTTAAATAATAATATCTATAGAAATGGAAGTGCTGTTCACAGCCTAGTTAACCACAACTATTCACACCAGCTACTCTAAAACTGTACCAATAAAAAAAACTGTTATTTTCCATCTGAATGTAACCGTATATGCCGGAATTTCACGTTGAAATGTCTTTTCATTTATTACACGGTGAAAAAAATAGCAATGTATTTTAGTTCTAGAAAATTATTTTTAAAAAATATAGTTAATAGCTATTCCGGCTCATGCCATCGTCAGAACTATGCTTAAGCGAACATTTGCCTATCTATATATAGCTGTTTAGAAAAGGTACACAATACATCTTCTCTCCCGTTTTAAGGATCTAGCTTGTTTCTTGCTCGCAATAAAAATAAAAATTGTAAATGAAACTAAAAAGGCGGCTATATCAATACAGTTACATATGGCTCGGAAATGGTTTATAACGGAAATAATGAAGCACCCCGCAGAGGCTTAAGCAATGGTGATCGACATATATTAGTTTGTTCGTTAAGAATCCTCTGTGATAGTTTATATCAATTGATTTCCAGCTGTTCTAAAGCCGTCATCTTGCGACCTTTATTACAAAGATGCAAACACTTTTTGAGCTGCGCTGAGTTTGAATTTATATTATGTGATTCCTTTGTAACGTGATTAGCGAATTGTGAATCTGTTTTTTTACCGTTGAATGATCTTACATGTAACCTCTTACTTAAATACGCAAATAACTATTGTGAATTGATATTTGATTGATATAATAAGTAAAACAATCATAATATAATTCAATAAAAAAGCTTGTTATAGCAAGAGATGATTCAGAATAATTATGCAGCAGCGAGTGTCAAAAAGCAATAAAAATGTTTCTTTTTTAGCGTGCGGCTTAGCGGTTTGAGAGTTTGTGGCAAAAAACGGTGTTAACAAGAAAGACCATTGGAAGAATAATATCTATAATAAAATAATTGGCCATCGGAAATGGTTGGTGGTAGAGATTGGTCGACCTTACCACTTCAACGCTACAGTGCGTATCCACCTTTATTATTATTTATTCGTCTCATTATAACCAGGACGCTAGAAATTTCCAACGCCGTAATAGGCAATATCATCACTTCTTTTATATGGTATTTTATTTAGTCGTAACAAAATATTGGGGTTATAAACTGCTCTTTTAAGAACAGTATCCCTACATGAAGGTCCTAGATATTTGTAATATGTCATGATTTATTTAATATAGGTGTATCTTGCATTTGGTAATTAATCGAAACTTGATCATTTTTATATTCTTATTCAATAGATTTTCAAGCTTTCAAAAAAGTATTTATTATAACAATGTAAATAGGACGCGTTCTATGTAACGCAAATCACAGTATTGTGCGCATGGTGTACGATAGAGAGAGAGTCTGTGTGTGTGAGAGTGTTGGGTGTTACTGCTACCTGATATATTTTGCTGTTTTCGTTCCCAATGTGGGGCATGTAATAGCATATCTGAATAGTATTTTTATAAAGAAAACTACTTTTTTCGCAGTTTGTTTCTCAATCTCTCTTTTTCACGAGAGTTAGGAAAGGGTGATAAGCCTTGAAAATGTTTTAATAACTATTTTCTCATGCTATATAGTTCAACCGAGTATTCTTAGCTTTAATCATTTCTTCTCACTCTCTTCAAAATAGAGAGATTAAAATTGAGTAACAAGCAGTTTTTATTAAGAAAGATCTTCTTTAGGAAGTGTTTCTCATCGAATCTGTATACTCCACAGTGGGAGTAGTTGTGATTCAAAAATAACTCTTTTGACGACATTTTACAATTCGATTGTGATAAAAGGGTTGATAAATTCAGTAAAGTTAAGTATCTCTGATCTAAACTCTATTATCTATGTTTATAATTACAATACTAGTGGTAGTAAAGCTTGCCCTTTATCATTATCGTTCAATTGATAGAAACACCAATTTAATTCCAAGATGGCTGCTGTATTTTAAAAGCAAACCAGTTACCGCAAACGAAAACAAACACGGACTGTTGTTTGTTTATTTGTAAGTTCCCGCAAATAGCTGTAAAAGTCCTGTTGTCTGTGAAACAAGAACATTATCCTTAATCAGATTGGAAACAAGTGCCAACATTACACTCGAAGATATGTGATTATTTTTGGTACTAATTCACGCTTTCTTCTGTGTTGTGTATATACTAGTGGTCTCTGTATATATTTTCTACACTTTGTACATATAAGAATATAAACATTAGATTACGCAGAGGCGTAGATAAAAAAATAAAAGTGCAAAATATACAATATTTTCTTTGTATTCATTAAGATAATACGTGTCAAGCTATTTTCAAGTCGCATTTTACTTTTATTTCATATTTCGGGTAGGTTTAACTCGATCACTATGATTAATTATCAGTCAGGCTCCAATCAAGCTTTTTTCTGCTTGTTTGCATGATTATGTTATTAATGATGCAAACTTGATGATGATAGATCTTTGCTATTTTTGAACCGAACTAGTAAAAAACAGAAAATTTTGAATGAATTTATGATATTAAATATATTTGTGTTTTTCATACACAAAAAATATCATTCAAATATCGTACAAAACATATGAATCTAAATCAAGTTATGAGATTTGTAATTGGAACTAAAAACTTATTTGTTTCAACGGTTGTGTAACTAGCTGTGAAATGTTTTGTACTAAATATACAATACAACCGTTCACATTACATTTGTGTAATAGAATGCTTGAAGATGTCGAAGGGAGAAACCTGTGTCGTTATTAAAAAGAGCATGTGAAAATGTACAGTTTCAATAATTCAGGCTTGATATTGAACGTCGATCAAGCACTCTCATCGACATCGTAAATTAAATAATCATACTGAGCAAAATTTTGAAGAACTATGTGAATCACAATTTTTTAAAATTATTTTAGAAATTTTACGACGTACTCCACTGGTTTTTAACAGAATGCAATAATTAAAAGATGTTTATCTGAACTGCAATTGTTTTGCAATACTTAGTTAGGTCTTTTACGTTTGTTTGCGACTTGAAAGGAATTCAACGCGAGATAAGATTATTAACAAAAGAAATGGAAGCTGCTAACAAGTGTAATTATAGTAACTTACCATCATTAAGCCTCGGCTTAATAAAACATATTGTAGTAAAGTGTCTTAAACTTACAACGGTCTTATTTTTACACAAATGGTTGGACTAATAATTTGACTAATGTATTCATGTCTGAGCTGAATTTTTAAAAAGGCAAAAAGAAGTTAAGCATACAAGAACCTAGACGAAAGTATAAGCAATATTAAAAAAAAAAAAAAAACAGCCTAGTAAAGAGATATTTCTTCGATTGTATTCAGTAATATTTAAATTGTTTCAAGTGAATTTGAATTGTTGACCCTTTGTACGGTTCCGCATCTGTTGTCACTAACGACCCGAGTTTCGCCGTTCGGCATCTTCATGCATTCTATCACACGGATGCAACAGAACTGACTGACTATTTGAATTGTCGAAACTTTGTACGATTCCACACGCTTTGTCACTGACGAGAGTTTGCATTGATTATATGAAAAAAAATATATGTTATTTGTATATACACAAGAAAAAATATAGACCTTAAGGTTAGGTAGGATCTAAAAATATACATGTGTCTGAGATAATTTGAATAGCCACCGAGTTGATTATAATTGTTGATAATATCTTTGGACACCATTGGAATTTGAATATCAAATCTGAATTATTGAAACTTGGTACGATTCCACATGTATTGTCACTAACGACCCAGGTTTCGCCTTTTGGCATCTTCAGTCATTTTATCACACGGATGAAACGGAACTGACTCTTGCGTCCGTGTGATAGGATGCCTGAAAAAATGTAAAATCATTCACAGTTTAGGCAATTCAAATTTGATATTGAAGTTCCATCGAACAAAATTAATCAATATCATAACTTGTTTCAAGTTATATGTTTTTTTAAGATTTACAGCTTTAAAGCTTTTAGATATTATTAGTCAAATTTTCAGTCATTAAAATTTATTTAATTGTCTTTTTAGCTCAAAGACTTAGGGCCCATATTTTCCGTAATATATTTTAAATATTAATGATGTACTTAAGCATCGTAAACTTACAATTTAAAATTAGCTCGAGATCATTCCTTTAATGTCTGAAGATGTCAAAAGGTGAAATCAGAGCTTTAATGGCTTAACTTCAATATTATAAGATATTTGAATAACACAATTAATATTTGTTTGTTTTCCAAAACACGATTTGTCTTTTGTAAAAATAATAAAAATGGAACAATTTATATTTTGAGAATCTCTGCTTAAATTGAATTTGCCAGTAGCTAATTGGAAGCTATTATTATTTTAAATTTCGTTTTAATGAATGTCTAAAGCGCATACCAACGTCAATTTATGTATACCATTTGTTTTTGAATTTGCTCTATTTACACCAAGTCTTTTTTTCTCATAAAAAGTGAAATTTTATGTGTATTTTAAGAGCCATTAACATAGTTCTACTTAAAATTCACGAATACACTTTAATTTGTTTATTATTTTATTACGGCGGTTTTTTAGATTTGAAAAACAAGCAATTTGACTAATTTGAAATAACAATTGAATCATAAATATGTTTATTTTTTAAACCAATATTAGATAAATGGAATATATTATTATTCTACTTCATAAAATATAAGTATTTTTTTTAATTTTAACAAAATTGCAAGCCATAACTAACTACTAATGGAACATTCAATAATCATTAGAAAAAAATGGCGTATATTTATAGTCGGACCGGAAATCAAAAAATAATTGGTGCCACGTATTGACAAGTAGGAAAAGTTTTATTGGATTTCAGAATATCCGCTACAAAATCCATATTGTGATGCAATTTATTTATTTTTGCCATTGAAATATTCTTTGATAATACATTTTTTTCTAACAGAATTTAGGTGACTATCACAGCATAGTGTTGCAATGTCACATAATATGACAATAACGTGGCGGAGTATTTTTATAGGATTTTTCCTACAATAACTGACTGTTTTTTTATCGCTAAATCAATCTTTTTCAAAAGATACAGAATATAAGACATTGTTAAGACAGAAGGTATTAGATGATTACTCTCAATATGCCTTATTTAAGAGAGAATGTTAAAATCAAAGATATCCACACTTCTAGACGAAGAAACATTTGATCAATAAAAGTGATCAGAATTTGCTGACATTACACCTAAAGAGGCAATTGTTACTTAATATTCTAAAAGCTTGGGATTTTTTTTGTTGATATCTTTGTTGGCTCAATTTGTTAAAAAAAACTGTTGTAATTTGCTTTGCACGGATTTTTATTTCAGGTCCATGATATTATAATTAATCTGGTAAAATATTTGACCTTCTTAATTTATAAGAGTTCTGTTCAAAATCTTGGTACATTCATTTTGAATAAACAATGAGCATAAACAATATCGTAAGCGCATAACTAATTGGAATATTGTTAACATTTCTGTGGGTTGCTATTTACCAAAAGATTTTCCGTAGTCTATGAAATCGGTGTCAGAATATGAAAAAGTGACCCAGAACATAGCATCTAGATTCTTAAAAACTATTTTACTTAGACGAATAACTTAGGGCAAGTTGCGGAGGAATTTTCAATAAATTCGGCAACATAACTAAATATATTTAGTTTTATAAATAATACCGGTTATAAAATAATTTTAACGTAAAAATATACATTATTTTTGAATAGTCTGAAATAATACAAAAAACATTTTTCACTTTACAATATAATAATCTTGCGGTAATATGTCCGTTTCAATTTTATATTTAAGCCTTCAACAGGTTTTATGTTAAATAACTCTGACAAAAGACTCAAAAATATGTTCAAGTATTACTTATTACGATTAAAGCAGTTTTATGAATAATTCAGTTGCCAATAAACAAATATGTTTTCCTCTCTATTTCCAGTTGAGATATCTTCTTATTATTGTTTTATAATCGATAAATGGTTATATGTGGTCTTCTGAGAAAATTGTCTATTAAATTGGACGAAATGATGGTCAGGTATATATTATGGAGGTTACATAAGTTCTTAAGAAGGTCTGGCGTCGCTGATTTAATTTTGTCTGTGGTATGATAAATAATACAAAAAATACTAATTTTCAATGCATGATCATAATAAATTATTTTGCACTGAGATTAATGATTCCGAAACCTGATATTTTTAAGCCTTTAAAATGTGCGAAAATTACATTTGCTTCACAACATGATAATCCTTCTCTCCTCATTATTACTTAAAGTTTTTTTTGGTTAAGGAATATGAAAAATTCATATAAACATATATTTAGATCAGAGAAATGATTTACGCAAATATACTTATTTTATTATACAAAAAAATCTTTAGTAAGTTTTTTTATGAAAAAAAAATGTGTGTAAAACAATCGTTTGAACTGTTGAGATGGCCGAATCTAGTTTGATGATAGAGGGTCAAAACATTCGTGAAGAACTTATATTTGTGCTGAAATATAGTGTGATTTGTCTTTGCAGCGAACTTATAATGATAAATATTTTAAAATAATAAGCTGTCGTAAAATATGACTTTTTAAAATTATTCCATTCAAGATAGATTTTACATTTTGACTACTGTTGTCTATGAAAACTTCAACCTGCTATTACTAAGCAATTATGAAAATTCATTGTTTATTTGATAGCATTTCACTGAAGTGGCGTGAAATGGTTTTATATTAAAGAAATGGACCGATCGAAATGAATTTAAAATGGTTCGCCATTAAATCGCCGCATTTGAACAAAGCCAAACAAAACCGATGTAAGTCAACGCACAACGTGATCATATCAGATCGTCCACTAACAATCAAAAGTACATGGCTATTGTATATATTCTAACTTAAAAAATATAGCTTTTTAGATGACCGCCATATTTGAAAAAGTTTCAGTGTTACCATTAAATTCAATCAAAACTAATCTAATCCAAATCATTACATCTTAACACATGGCGAGATTAATCGTATCGCTATCAAAATTCACAGCATGTTGTCAGATTTAATGTTACGATATGTTGTGTGTGAAGGTCAGCAAACGCTATTAATTCAAATGTGTTGGTAATAGTAAAAAATAACATCATTTAAATGCGAGCATTCGTTTTTTCCTGCTTCAACAGCGGAGATGTCAGTTTTTCAATAATGATTTTGGAGGTGAAACAGTGAACGTTTCCTTTCTTCGGAACTAGGCCATTAGATTGCTATTACGAAGTGAACATTTTTCTACGACAGAAATAGAAAATAACGGTTATATTTACTTTTTGATTTGTCATGAATATTTAATTTATAACTATATATAAATGAACGTTTCCTTGTTTGTGTGTATGTCTTTTATGTATTGGTATACAAAGAATAGAAAATGTTTGAAACTTTCAAAATATCTTCTTTTCACCCTCGCCTGATGAACCTTTTTATGAATTGCTACTACCAAATGACAACACATCAGAAAAGTGTTTTTTAACAATTATAAAGACAGTCAACCATGTCACTATTTGAAAATTACATTTTTCATACTGACAATTGTTCATAAGCTTAATTTGATTTTGGAGTAAACTTTTTAATGAATGTTTTTTTTAAATAATTTTCGATGAGATTCAAAGTAACCGAAACAAGAACTATTGTTATTTTAAAAAGTTACATAAGAACCATATTTGCGAAACTGTCACACTTTGAGATTATGAATTTTTTATGACATTTTGCAAACCATCCATTGCATTTAAAGTAAATTCTACTTTTGAATAAATTGCTTAGGAAAACTATTTTACATTGCGTTATTTTACTATTCTTTAATTTATATCTTTTATGTCCATCTCTTCATAAAATATAGGAGCTTTACGTTTCTTTTGATGTAACCAGAATTCTGTTTATTATAATTCAATTTTATGTTTATCTTTGAATGAGACATTCAAATATTAAATAAGTAGATATTTATATAATATATATAAAAAGGTGTACGTGATATTATTCAAATGTCATTTTGTAAAGAAATCTAAGCTGTCATTATAATTATTGTAAAATATATACTGTAACAAATAGTTGTGTTTAATCCATTATATGTATTATCAACTTTCTTTAAATTACGATATCAAACAAGAAATCTGTCAGTTAATTTCAAATTAAGAACAATGCTTCTATAGTCTCAGCGCTTGTCATAGATAATAACTACTATACAATACATCGTATTTCCATAGACATTTTATTAGCACGCGGTTTGCGCTCGTGCATGAATTTTCATTACCAATGTGCGCACTGCGGCTGTCCGAAATAATGGCGGTAAAAGATGATTTGGTCGAAGCCCGACCCGCCATATTAGCGTTTTGACATATCACCCGATTTCAAAGAGACGAAGCTTATTTGTTTAAAGCAACACAATGCTCTCTCTTATCTGTTGTTTGTTTTTGTTAATAACGATTTGGTAGCGTTCTCGCCTAGGTTACACACACTTTGGTACTTTTGAGAGAACAGTTGTGTCTGTTTTAAACAATAAAGAAATCAAGAAAGAGCAAAATTGTTTCAAATGTTTGTGCCCTATTAAAAATAAAAGCAATTTAGAAATCAATAAATATTTTTCTATATATAACATACTTCAACGATTTTTTTATTTTTAGTTTATACAATTAATTAAAAAAAAATAGTTAATGTTAGTCGATGATAGAATTTTTAGCATGTCAATGTTATATTTTTCACTTTTAAGGTGTTAATTGTCACTTCTTGATGGAAAGGCATGATATTTTAAATAATAAAAACACATTTTTTAGTACTATTTCCACAATATATTTTTTGATCAGGACCGGTTTCGCTCATCTCGAGCATTATCAAAAAAAAAATTAATTTGATAAAAAGGTAGCAGGTGTACAAAACCATGAGTTCAAGAACTAGGAAACAATTTACATAAAATCATACAATATTGATACAAATAAAGTATTGTTCAGAGCTCCTAATGGATTATTGATTTACCATAATTGTAATTGTAATTCTTAATAAGTGATTGTGAACATTTAATTTTTATACTAATTTACTTTATTTGTATCAATATTGTATGATTTTATGTAAATTGTTTCCTAGTTCTTGAACCCATGACTTTGTACACCTGCTACCTTTAGCTCGAATTAATTTTTTGTTTTGTATAAATAGACTTGTTTGTAAATTGTATTCTATCAGTTGATAATGCTCGCGATGAGCGAAACCGGTCCTGATCAAAAAACATATTGTGGAAATAAGTACTAAAAAAATGTGTTTTTATTATTTAAAATGTTATATTTTTAATAGAAAATAGACGAAGTAATCATTACTATTTATTATTCGTCATTAACACTTGCATGCAATATGCGATTGCATCAACTATATAGTTTTATAATGTTGCCAGGTAGTACAACAATATTAAAATTTATGGTGGCAATAAAACCGAAGTAAATAAAGTGTAAAAGTAAAATCCTTCGTTGTTATTTAAATTGACCGATGTTTATAGCTAATAAACTATTTGTACACAGTAATAAATAAAAAAGTCTACGTGAATTATGTAATCCAATCGTTTTGATGATTAAATTTACACGTGGCTAATGGATCAAATGACAGATGACGCTGAAAACACTGAGAAATAGTGTCAATGATGAAAAAATCATGTTTGCCAACCTTTTGAGTTGACCTGTCACTTCGCACTAAATCTTAATTTTGGGCGCCAAACGATTTGTTTTTCTATTTTTAGAGTTCTTTTTGTCTCTTTATTATTTCTTTCGTTTTGACATAATCAAGTAAAAAATTGAATTAAATAACATTATTGACTATTCAAAACTTGATTACTATACGCAGAGTATCGTATATACGTTGAATATAAAATGATTACCACAAAAATACGACAATTTGACGGGAGTATGGTATACGACACTGCTTTGAGGAAATACATTTTCTCGTTATTTAACAAACGAAATATTTCGTATTTACGAGTGTTGTTAAGAATTAATTATGAAAAAAACTAAAAACATTTGAAAGTGGCTGTTTTTTTATATGAAATTATGAAAGTATTAATATGTTCCATGTGTAAATACAAAACATATGAACAGTTAAATAAAATCGTTTATACCCACTATACAATATATTGTGCTATAACAAACCGTGTAGGAAATATGACAAATATTGTGAGAAAAAATAAACATTCCAAAAGAATTAAAAAAGAAACCATTTTCTATAACCCTATAACCATTTGGTTTCAATAGAACCAAGATGGAGTGAAAACGTCAATTTGGGCTTACGGGAATAAAAACGATCAACCAACAGAAGATTTAAATGGATTTTACATTAATATTCCATTAACGATTATTGTCACTGTCTGACGGTGTAACGGTCCGAACGTCAATTTGTGTTTTTCTCACAGTTGTGAAAAAAATATGAAATTAATAATATTTACAGCTGAATCTAATATCACGGTTTGATAAATTTCTTGGCTAGATAAACATTTTTTAATGCTGTTTTTAATAAAAACTCTTTTCTATCGAAAGAAATTTTGAATACACAAAAAACTGTTACACTAAATCAAAAGATAAAAGTAACTTTGTTACAAGGTTTTCATTGCAGACGTGGTCATATTTTTGTATATTTGACCTAAAATTTGTTTGATAGTGTTGTTTATAAACAATAGAAAAATTACATTTCTATTAAAACTTATATTTTATCCCGTGAAAAGTAAAAAAGTGCTTCTTGAAGAAATTAGCCAGATTGAAAATACTATTAAAATCTCAACGAATAATATCATTTAATGCACATTTTATTCACTTTCGCTGTCGATATGTACCTACTATCGTAGCTGAGTGGTTAATGAACACTCTTGACTGGTTGTCTTATATTTGAGTTATTTGAGACTTGAATCTTTGAATAGAATATTTCGCAAATCGATATGTCAATCGGTTTAAGTATCGATTTTTTCATTCATTTATACACCCTCTCTACCAGACACTAAAAAAGGGTATAGAGTAGAATATAGCTAACCATAAGTGTTTTCGTGAATGCATTATTTATTCGTTACCATTTATCCGACAGGAGAATTTTTGCGACTGACTTGGAAAACTGACGAAAAAAAGTTTCTGCCCTGACCAAAACTGAAAACTGACCTATATTTTCATTCAAATAATCAGTGTGAAATCTTCAACAATAATGTTTACACTGCGCTTAGGTGGTAAACGAAGTAAAGTAATTATAAAATTTAAAATATATTTTTTCTTTATTCGAATAATTGATTTTCGAATATTCCTTTGACACCCCTAGCTCTAAAATATATGACAAAAATTTGAATATTTGAACAAGGTATAAAATAAATGTTACAATAAAAGAATAGAATCCCTTTTCTTAGTAACGGCTTTTTCTTAAGATTAAACCACCGGTGTGTAAAATGGAACCAGAATAGTGAAATAAGAACATTTTTAATTGATAGCAAAGCACGCAAATTTCCTTTAAAATTATTAATTGAACCGTTGTTATTTTTTAGAATTTCATTGCGTTAAACGCCGGTTAAAAAGACCCGTCGACGATTTGTTGTGGTATTTTCCGCAAAAGTGTAGTGTATCTCAATTGTGACGTTATAATCACGTTGGATCCGAGAATGGCCATAGCGAATTCAATGAGTGTGAAATGTCACCTACTTTCGTCGCTGCTGATTCGATTCAATTAATTGTCATGCAGCCGTAAATTTTATTACCGTGATGGAAGGACCGCACAAAATGCCGCGCGAAGCATACGTGATGATGTTCAGATAGCGTTCTTACAGTTACGTTTACCGAATTGCCGAGAACTTATTTGGCTTTAAATTATTGTCAAGTGAGGGAGCCACTTCACACATATTTGTTGGAACTAAATTAACGTTTAATTATCGGTGGCCAAAAGCCCCGGAACGTTTCATACATTTCTTGTATACTATTATATTGTTAGCATTTACAGGGTATATTCACATTTCCTGTATAAATATTAATTCAATCGATTAAGTTCAGCGCCATTGGTGAATTTGAATTTTGTATTTCTTCCCACCCATTCTACCCTTAAAATCACGTGTATAATGGTGTACTACAATTCTCAGCAATAGAAATTTTTTAAACTATGCTTTTCTTCCATTATGTTTGTCATATTTTTACATTGTATCCTTTCCTCCTGTGGATGATCAGGCATTATAAACAATATTTAGAGACTTAAAATCACATCCCAGCTACTGCAAATATTCTAAGAATTGTTATTTGAAAATAGCAAAGTATATACTATAAAATAATAAGTATATAATACTAATACGTTTATATACTATATAATAAAGCAAAAACTATTATATAGATAGACTGATAATATAATATATATATATTAAAAATTAAATTTCAAGCATTATGTAAGAGTGGGGACAATTTCTATTAGTTGTGTGTGTACATTTAGAGGAGGGGTGGGGAACCTTTTCGTTTCAAAATACCACATTCATTTATCTGATTCAACATAAAGCCTCAGCAAAGAAAACGTTGACCCCCCCCCCCCTATTAAATAAATATTTTATTAACAATATAAATTACTAAAAACGCCGACTCTTGCGCCTCTACCCCTCGATGGCTACGCATCATAGACTGTCCAACATACTTTTTAGTTTTACGAGTTTATTAAGTTCTTTTTCCAAACTCTTCCGTATAAATTTTTGGTAAAAGAAAATATATTGAATAATTGTTTAATTATGAAAAATCATTCAGATGTAACACATCAATAAATTGAGATGTAAAGAAATAATCTGTTATTTGCAAAAAATGGTATCAGTCAAAAGGCCGCATTAGAATAGTCAAAAGGCCGCAGGTTCCCCATGTCTGGTTTAGAGTGTTAGGTTATACTGATTAGTTTACTGTATTATATCAATAAGATGTTGAAATTCACTTAGCAAAGCCAACTTTTAAAATAATATTTTATTATAAATTTAGTTTATATTATAAATAATGTCTTCCTTCCATGAATTTTCAGTCTAACCGAAGAAATAGTTTTGTTTTAAAGTTAAGTTTTATTTTCATTAAGTTTTGAATAGCTAACTTCATGGCTATTTCATGATTACTTTCGTAAAAATTTGATGTGCACCTCGTGGAAAATGAGATTGTATTATTATATATATCTTTCATATTATTGCAGGCAAACAAATTATTTCGTTATTAAATTTAAAAAAAAATTGGAAACGACCGATCGTCCAAAAACGTTCATTGAATAAGACAATCACGTACTTTGACAACCGTTAACGGCCGAAATGTGTGGCGTGTATTCTTTTTTTAAGAATTCCGATCGTGTCGTCGGCGATTCAGCTCGGTCACTTATCGATAAAGCGGTTTTCATTACCGGCTATGTAACTAAATTAAATCATGTCTGATCTGGTAAAAATCTGGTCTATGGTTAATATCTACTTACAATTCAATAGGGCGGGCAGCCACAATAATGGCAGATACATAATATCTAATAGCCAAGCGGTCACATAGTTCTATTTATTAAATAGTACTATCGTTTTGACCGCTTGTTTCATAAATGCATAAATAGTTTAACACTTATACAGATGTCATTCAATACAAAAGTTTTGGTCGAATTAAAACGCCAGTTTTCGATTAGTTATTTAATTAAAAAAATCTTCCCAACAAAATATTTTCATTGACGCCAAAATCACTGGCGTATGGAAAAAGTGCGAATAAAAAACTGTCAAATAAAAAAATATGGCGTCACTAAACATATACAAGTTCCATTTTTGACCGTACTAAAGCGCTTATTAATACGAATGTTTATTGTTGGTTTTGAAATTATTGTCTATTTTATTACGTATTCCAATTTTGAATATTTTTATAAGTGGCTATTTATACACGTGTGTTAATAGAATTGCATGAAGTGTTGCAATAGAGAAATAAATAGTGATGGTATTGTGTTTATACTTAAATTATGATTAGCAACAAGTCATTGAATGCTTAAAATGTGTTTTAGATCTCTCTAAAATTCTCTAGAAATATATATCTTTTATAACTGTTAAATTATTATTCGAAATGTATTTTAATGTTTTACGTATGTAAAAATGCTACTTTATTCATAAAAAGAATAAAACGAGTACGAATGACAATGCTTGGTGGAATTTTAATATCAAATTTTACTCAAACTAATGTTCAGTATTATTTCAGTCAAATAATTTAAAATACAAGAAGACCGTTAACGACTCATAAGTTGTATAACTAATAGAAATGTATCTACATAACATTAATGATGAAATATTTTTATAATAACTCTTTTTAGCATATATAATTGACGATTTAAAAAATAATGTTGCTAGAAATGGCAAAAAGTATCTGCAATTGGTAAAAATCGTTTATTTCTCTAGTTAGACAATTCATCGTAAATCATAACAAAACTGAAATAAAATCACTGATCAGAAAAGCACTAGAAAAATCTATAGTTTTTTTTGTGTCAACCCTGAGTTGGTTTTATTAAAAAATACAGAAGCTTTTTTCCTTTACTTACGCTGATAAGATTGTTACAAATTTATTACCACCGCAAATGTATGTGATGTTATTTTTATCTCACTTGTTAAATTAAGAAATGTGTATTTCTTTTCTGGTACCAACAAAGATATATAGACAAAGAATAAATGTTGATATTAAACTATTTTAATTCTTTAAAGGTTTATATAAAAATATATTATTAAACATATGCTAACATAATATTTAGCAATACAATGATTCCAAAAATACAATTTTAAATAGATCAATAAATTTAAAAAAAGTTATAATAAATTGAGAATATTAAGATTAAAGAACATAATTATTGCTATTTTATATTATCAAAATCGGCACCGGTTTCGTTCATTGCAAGCATTATACTGATGCAATGAAAATTATAGGAAGGAACTGTAGCAATATAAATTAAAAACAAAACAGGTATTCATACATAGTCATATATATAATCATATATTGTATATATAAAATCACTTAGTTTACGCATAAAATATTAAGGTCCTTCGATTTTCAATCGAAGTTAAAATTAAATATAAAAATATTTTAAGCTAAGAAATGATTTTAAAATATTTCAAAAGTATTAAAAAGATCATTTTAGTTCGTTATCTGAATATGAGCTCGTTGTCCGATTTGTTTACAGTCCGAACTGTACGTTAACCAATCACCCACTGTATATATAAACATCGCTTAAATCTATTTAATTTATCTTTAATTTATCATAGTATCGCACTGACAAATAGAAATAAATTTAATTTGATTGCAAGAAAACAGCAGAAATCCGAAAAAAAATCTTCTGCGGTCCTGATTCGTGGTTATTTTATTCGATTCGTAAATGTATAGCGGAGGAATTCCTACAGTTTCAGCTCAGTGTTTATATTTTTACTGAGCTAATTAAATCGTTAGAAACTATGCGTACTAGTTAAATATTCCAGGACAGAATAGTTAATGAGTATCGTGTTATGCTCTCAATCGGAAGTTTAACCCTCTGGCAGTTGAAATGATATGCACGAGAAATTGATACTTTAGCGAAAATTGTAGTATCTACCGGGTCTGATGTTAATATTGAAAAAGTGCCGTACACATTTTCAATAGTTTAACTATAAAGTATTATTTCACGAGTGTAGAATGCGTACATTTGCAAAACCAATTTTATTTATCAATTACTTGTGTAAGAGTCGTGAAAAAGCTTCCAAAGTTATTCCAAAAGAACCTGACAGGAGAACATTTAGATCAGTGTTCCGCAACCGGTAGTTCGCGGCCCGATGCCAGGCCGCAGAGACTTTCCGCCGGACTGTAAACAATATGCCAAATTTTAAGAAATTTGTCATACAAATATAATAAATACAGATTTTTTTGCTTGCACATTTGATTGTATAATATTATTAATTTTTAGGATGATGCGACACAATTTAACTTAACAATAATTTTAAATAAAACAACAGCAAAGTATATTTAATATATATGCAAAGATGCAGCAGGGAGTTCCGCATTAGTTTGTTGAAAAAAAGAAACATTGTTTTTGTTAAATTTCAGATTTTAATGGTAAGAGGAATATTTTTCCTTTTTTTACCACCCCTAAGCTGTAAAACGTTTGGGGAGCGCTGATATAGAATACGAACAAATTCGTTTACGCATTTCCTAAAGCGTTATTTGTTCCGCAATAAAATATATGAATTAGAAACGTGGGCGCGATCGCTCCTTTGGATATCACTGGTTTATTGAAATCAGACTTTATTATCTTTTTTACGATGAATATTCTACCGTACAGTGTTGTAAGAGTTTTATTAAATGATTGTTATGTAGTTAGTTATTAAAATAAAACCAAACAAAAGGCATGCGTGTTTTCGCTTTTCGAGTTATATACGCTCTGATATTAAAGCTCTTAATATAACTTGAGGCCATTAATTATTGCATATCAAGAAAATTGTTATGATGCCACTCTACAAACAAGTTCCTTTGCAGGTGACTTATAATTATTTTGCATACATTCTTCACTTCAGTGGAAAGGTAAAAAGCCAATAATGATTGAGTGAGAATTACGTGTCGTCAGATACTGAGACAGACGTGATCTTACTTCCGTACTTAAATATCAATTGCTTACAAGAGAACAATACATTTTTCAGTAAACGATGAGTTTAAAAACAGTTTTTTGTCATAACGTAGACGATTATCTTCTTATTTGATCGTAAAAAAGTGCTTTGAGCATATTACATATCTTTGTTAAGTATACTGTCAGTTAACGCCTCCAGATTTCTCACATTACAGAAGATGCCTTATTGTCATATATTTAACTGAAATCTCATAGGTTGGAAGAAGAAGAAAACAAAATTAAGGTTCTACGGAAGAATTCAGGTCACATCAACAATATTCCTAAGCAAGTTACAATATCTTTTGTTGAGGACTAATCAACGGGAAAAATTAACATTGTCTGGTGCAATCGTTCCCATGTGCAGCTACTGACCGCTTAAGAGTAAATATTTGGTCTCCGACTTTGATACTGACCAAAAACACGACTCCAGCTCCAATTAACAAAACGATTCTGACTATTTTTTTATTTATGTCAGGAATTTTCCTACCTTTCCTATTTATGTGCATTAAATAAACGATCAATCCAGCAAATCTTTCATTGAGATAGTAATAAAAATCTTCTAATCAAAAAAATTGTCGGAGTCGAAGTCACGAAACTTTTCCATAGGACCAGTAATGTATATAATACGTTCACAGTAAAATTGTACGTAAGACCCACTGGTCTAGCTTATGTATTCAAATGACTTAATACCCAATGTCTGACGCAAATATCTTCCATCGTTTAATGTCATGTAAATATGCCTAACTCACCAACAAAATATTGTAGAACCATCAACAGTCCACGTCTCCTTGCGTGTTAAATTGTATCTTTATATGATATTTATGAAAATATTGCCCATAGATTGTGATTGCATCATACATTTGTATGTAAAGTTCCATAATTATGTTAGCATCTTGCTTCTCGTCTAATGAAAAAGATTATAAAAATGCAAATGTAAATATTATCATATTAATATATATTAATTGTCCCGCACTCGATAACTTTTCCGTGTATAAGGTTATTATCGACTATTTGTGAATTCATTTAATATGCAACAATTTACCGAGCTTTCACGTACAAGAATACTTTGAAAATTTATTTAAATTATGATATATTGGCAAGCATGAAATTATATTGAAATTTATTTAATTACAGCTTTTGGGAGGTTTTTACGACATGGATTCATGATGAAGGAATAATATTATAATCTGTCCGGACCGCTTACGTAATGAATATGACGTTTTTAGGAATCCACGGATAATTTTTTACTTGACACTTAAAATTTCGTTTTTATAATCAACTGAAAAATGCAAATTTATATACTATATACATAATTAATTTTAATGGCCAGTTTAAATTCTTACAATGTGAAGTAAAGAAATATATCGCCAGGAAAAATGATTCATATATCATTTATAAATTGATTTTTTTGTATTCTTTGCTGAAAAGGTCTAAAAATTCAATGAAAAAATACTGCATTGATATAAAAACACTAGTAATACCTAATAATAATCATATTATTATTATTAGTGTATATATTATAAATAATTCAAACTGTCAGTTTGAATCGTTCGAAAATTTTCTTCCAGCTATTTAGCTGTACATAAAAATCGTTGCAATGACTTTCTTTTTTTTCGTAGCCTAATTTTACGATCTATATCTCACATGAAAAAAAGATTGACTGTTTGAAAAGCTTATAATCCTCGTTAAATCACTACATTGACATTTCAAAAGATCAGTTGCCCTCTCCGAAAAATTCACTGTGGCCGCATTATGAACATCAACGGTTATATGCAAAAGTTTCCTGTTCGCACCAAATTTTTTATTCAGGATGTAATAAAAATAACATTTATACTTACAAAGGACACGTCAGGTGTCTTTAATTAATTTGAAGGTATTAATAACTTTACAAATTAATTGATAGGTTTTTTTTTTAAATATCAATATTTACTTATGAAACTGTTGGTGGTCGTATATGAGAACCTCTGATCTATATTAATAGTGATCATATGTGAATGAGATTATCGTTGCAGTTGTTTTATACGAAACGCATACAAACAAAAGCAGGATTGTCCACTAGTTGCGTTTATGGAAGATCGAAGTACCTTTTTGAATTTAAATTTTTATCTCTATATTCATGAACAAACAAGTTGTTTGTGAAAGTATCTAGATGCTGCTGTTTGTTTCCACAGACTTGATATATATATATATATATATATGTAAATACTGCTTTTTCTCACACCTTTTTGTTCGCAATATTTTTTACTACACATGTAATCTAGTTCTTTCCCACTTTGCCGACGGTATAATCGTTAAATTTATCTTTCCAGTGCACCCAGGATATTAATTCAGAGAATCTACATAATCATCAGTGAAAGACCATCAAAATGCAAGTTGCGTAAGGCAACTAGTACGTGACTGTGCTGCTGAAGTGTAGAATCGGCTTCAATACAAGGCGAACTAGACACTTGTCATGCTAAGTCAAACACTGTGAAGTGTAGACTTCTAATAGTAAACACCTTGACTGGCTCATTATTTTGAAATGCAGACGAAGGTGGTTATATAACAAGACAAAATGGCAGTGACAGTATAATGTCAGTGGAGTCAAGTATTTTTCATATGTACTCAAAAGTTAATAAGATTATTTTATTTTTTACAATCCTCAAATCAAATTAAATATTATTATGTTTGACTAAAAATAAATTGTTTTAACAGATGCTGTTTGCTTAAGAAATTTTTGCTTTTTAGTCAATATTTAACAGTGTGCTAAGAAGGAAAAATCACATGATAGAAAGGTAATATGTATTTAAAAAATCGTTAGTAATTTTATTATAATTAGGTCAGGACCGGTTCACTCATCGATCACTGATTGCTCATCACTGAATTCAAAAAAATAAAATACAATTTTATGATTATTGCTTTTGCTACAATCTTATTAAAATGGGTGAGGAAAAAAATCTATTTACACGTTGAAAAATAAAAATATGGAATTTGCTTTACGGAGATCTCAAGTCAATTGAATTAACCCCAAAAAGAATTAATCAATTGGCTATTAAAAGAGAATGATTTAATCAATTTTAAAATTTTATTAGTGTTATTATTGAATAAAATATTCTTTTTTTTCAGTCAGTTATTAATTTAAAGTAATTAAAATAAAACTTTTTTGTCTTGAATATTTTTTTCTTATTTTATTTTTGAACCTTCAGAACATGAATAGAAACTTTTATTTTCAAGAAATATAAATTATTGTAAATTTTTAATCCTCAAGATTTCCCTAACTGAAAATTTTATACATATGTTTTGAAGAGATTAAATATTTTTAAAATAATGCGTTGTGTTGATGAAAAGAATCCATCTAATTATCTCTCTTCCTCTACGCCACTGCTAAAATCAGTTGCACTTGAAATTACAACTTGATTACCTGATTCTTACTTCTCTCCCACGCAAGAGCTGTCAGAGGCGTAGTAAGGTGCTGAGCAAACGTGTGAATTGGTACAATAGGATCTTGGCTGATAAAATATTCACAGCCGGTTCTTCCTTCAAAATCACTAATGTAAAAAAAAGCTGGTGAATTCAAAATCCGCAAACTCTAAGTCGACAATTATTTAATTCAAAAACTATCTCAATGTAAATGGATATTTTTCGATTATGCGTTGGATTTTGAAATTGATATGTTTTCGAAATTTCAAACTTGTAAGTGACAACAAATTATGATGGACAATAAATATTAACAGCTTAGTCTAATTCTAGCATAAAGACACCAACGCACGAGTACAACTAAAACCTGAAAAATGCTCTAACGCTTTAAGCTTTGAACGACTCATAAACACGTGTTATCGATACAAAATAACGAAAATACATGTGTCATATATATTATATGTAACAATAGTATAAAAAGCATTTGCCTGTTTTTAAAGTGAGTAGCAATTTTAATCATTCGTACATTGTTTACAATCTTAAAATATATTTTATAAATTGTTTTTTTATTATAGTACGTAAAATTCATTCAATATATATCAGTGAAAAGATTTTTAATGTGAATATACATTCTAGATTTTCAATTTATTATCAAATAAGTACTGGCTTATGAAATCAAGCATATAATCTATCATTCTTGACCATTTTAACCAACAATCATAAATTAATAAACATATTGTGATAAAATAATTATTTAAAATTTCATCAGTAATTCTTTTGCCACATAATTTATCTTTTTATAGAGAATAAATCGCTTAATAAATTAAAAATATTTGATAAAGTAACCAAGTACGACCACATCTTGAGAGTGTTAATATAAACACTAATTCTATTTACCGTTAAAAAAATACTTATAAAAAAACAAAATTTTCAATTTAAAATACATTAATTTTTATCTTTTTTGTGTTGTAAATAATAAAATCTTTATAAATCACGGCGGCCAAAAACCTATTGTTATATTATCAAATAAAAAGTCCCCACTTTCAAATAGCGCAGACCTATCAACAGTTAATAAAAAATCAGTGAGTGAAAGTTTATACAAATAAACAAACGCTTTGCACTTGGCGCTAGTTTGTTTGTGATTTTTTTAATGCTGTCATAAATTCTTCTACCAGATGCTGGCGCCAAGCAGTTGAATCGCAATATTTACTTCAGGCGTTTATAATAGTGGCATTTATTTGTTACACATCTAGAATGATTTTAGGTTGACAAAGAAGTCTTTGAATGGTTAATTGCACAATGCTTTTTTTATCGGTTTTTTTTATTAGTTACACAGCATATCGGTACTGCAGAATTGGATACTTACAAAGTTATTATGATGAACTTAGCGGAGATATATGTATAATTTTCAATTAATATTTATCTATTAAGGTAAAAGATACTGATAAATTGTATTATCAATATTGAATGCCGACATCTTATATCAATAATATAACAAATACAATATCTGTATTCTTTAAATATGGCTTTAAAAAACTTTTAAAAGTTGAAGAGCTTTTTGTTAAAGCTTTTGCCTAACACACTGTTTGTGGATTGTTCTGATGCTTGTAGCTTTGCGTGTATAATTAAAGGTTGTAGAATATTTTATTACTGTCGTAATCGGTGAGTGGATACATGATTTTTTATTAGACCTTCACTACAAAATAATGGACTGGAGTGTATATTCAGGAAATTGGGAATTTCAAAGCGTTATATGAAAGAATATCTTATAATTCAAAGATATTTTCGATGGCGATTAAACTGTAAGTAAAGTCTTTTATTAAAAAAAAAATATTTTAAATTGCAATCTGATTCAACTTTGACTTACTTAACATAAAATAAAAACAATACTTTGAGGTTTGGATCATTGAAATGAAATTATGCAACTCATATCAAGCTTCATTATATACAAGCCCTTTTTCTTCTATACAATATGGAGAATTTGTTAAATATTATCTTTACAATGTAAAGTTGGTTTTGCCATTCGGCATCGCCAAGCATTATATCACACGGTAAGTTTTCTATTCCATCCGTCTAATAGAGTGATTGAAAATGTTATAACGTGAAACCCAGATGAGATAATGCATGTGTATATTGAAATAACAAAAATATGATCTGATAATAAAAAAGTAATCGATTATCAAAATATTTTATATGGAATATTTCTTTAGAGTATTCACTCCATGCCCGATATTATGAATTCAAGACATTCCTTGAAAATAAAATAAACAAAAAAATAAAACAATTACAGCAGTTGACGATAAAAATTCTGCCCATGCAATGACGGACAAACAATTGAGATTCCTTTGAAAGGAATAAATACATTTCAAAGCGTATTACACTCAATCTGGTGTACAGCATTTGCAGTGCTTGTTATTTCAGTCAGGGCAGCATTTTTGCACGGGGCTCAAGTTAACAAAATGTAATACATTATGCGGTCGCCGAAATTTGTCGAATAAATTTACCATAATACTTTTATCCGAAAGTCAATTTCGGTTTCTTGGGTTTAAATTGAATATTGCCAGTAGGCTGCTGGAATACGGTGAAACAATTTTGCAGATAATGGTGGTTTGCAGGTTATTAAGAGCGCCGTTATCAATTTTGTTTCAACATGGAAGAAATGACTAGAGAATTGAATTAAGCTTAATTTGAGGAATAACTAACCACTTATTTTAAACACATTATACGATTTCCAAATATATTGTTAAACCAATTTTGAAATAAAAAAAATATAATTAATACTATTATTTATTTAAATATGATAGCTTTTCTCCAAGAAATTAACACAAACACAATTTTTTTTATAAAAGCTTCGCTTATCATATTATAAAAAAATATATATATATTAATTAAAACTGCGATTAGCAAAACACAACATATATGAAAATGTCATCGACTCAATATTGTGTATAGCTGAAAAATGTTCATTTAAAAACGAAAATTTAAAAATACTTGCAGTGAACAAACCGGTCCTGATCATTTGATTACGAAATGCTTAAAATAATTTAATATACATTATACCTTTCAACTAAGATGTGACAGTAAACACCTTTAAGGTAATCGATATCAATTCGAGCGTTATTCAATATCGAAGAAATTGTAGATAATAAATAGATTTTTAAATATTACTAAATACGTGTTAATTTTCGCTGGAAACTGTATTTTTTTAGTTATAGTATTGAACAACATCTTAAATGTTTTAGGAACATTTATTTTAACAGGTATTTAATATGTACGAATTTAAAATTTTCCGCAAACCAACATTTTCGGATGCCGTTATAAACCACAGCTCATTACATCCTTGTTCTTATAAATTAGCGGCATTCAATTCAGATATCCATAGATTAGTAAACATTCCTTTAAGTAAACTAAATTTTACATGTGAATTAAACACAATTAAACAGATAGCTATTAATAATGGCTATGATGTGTCTCTTATAGACCATCTTTTGGCAAAAGAACAAATTAAACAAATGGAAAAATTGTTATACCAAGGTATAATGCCTAGGGACTTGGAGAGCACCAAATGTTGGTGTAAACTAAGTTTCTTATGTAATACTAGTCTCAAAATTAAAAAAAAAGCTCGCTAACAGTGTCAGACCGGCGTTTTATTGCAAGAACTCACTGGCCAAAACTTTAGTAAACAACAAGGACAACATTAATTTTAGGGATAAGTCCGGTATTTATAAATTACAATGTTTGGATTGCAAACACTTTTATGTAGGTAAAACCACACGCACCATAAAAGTTAGAGTTTCAGAACACTTAGCTGCTTATAGATTGAAGAAGGATACTTCTACGTTTGCAAACCGTTTGTTGTCGGAGGGACATTCATTTGACGCGGATGAGGGAGTTCAATTGTTACATCATAACACGGGGGACCATTGATTGTTTTATCAGGAGATTTTAGAAATTAATAGAGGCCAGTTATTAAATTCAAACTTCATTCTTAACGATCAACTCAACTCCCCCTTGTTGTACTCTTTACGTGAGATCGGTTCAATGAATCGACAATCTCATGACGATAATTCTTATGTCTCATCACTAGATGTTTGATATTAGGTATCCTTTAAATAAAAGAAGACACATTTATAATTTGATTACTTGATTGAAATTTATTGAAACCCCCATTTCAATAACGACAACTCATTAGCAAGATCGTTAATGAAAGTTGTCATAGCTAATTATTATTGGATTAATATTGTTACATTCTTTTCAGCTGCAATCTTTTGCTTGCCTATTGGTAAGTAGATTCCTGTTAATAATAATTTTAATATATTATATATACGATGCTAACTGTTTTACGTCAGTTCTGTTGCATCCGTGCGATGGAATACCTGAAGATGCCGAAGGGCGAAACCCGGGTCGTTTGTGATAAGACATATGGAATCGTACAAAGTTGCAGCAATTCAAATCTAATATTGAAGTTCCATCAAGCACCTTCAGTCGATATCATGCATTATAAATTGTCTATGGTTACTGAACGTGCTGTATAAACCCTCACCTGTTGTGTTCCTACAAACTTGCAGATCGTATTTCCGATTGCATAACTATTTATCAAGCTGTCTCTTCCCTTTGGGAGACGAAAAATCCTGTTGATGACTCCCGATGAGTATTTTATCATCAAGAACTGGTCAAATTATCATTTCAACGTCATATAAGCGGAAGAAAATCAATACGTCGCAAACTACATTCTTTCACGTTATTATTGTATGTTCATACAAATTTTGGTTTTGTAGCGCGTACGCATTACAAGGAACGGTAGCGGAAAATATAACACAGAACACTTTGATTGTGAGCCACTGGCTTTTTATTAAAAGGATAAATATCATCATATGGTTAGATAATTGCAAAATTGGAAGTTTACATGATTAAAAATAAAATACTAGGCTTAAACAAACATCTTAATTCGGTTCTGTCAGTAGATGGCGACAGGTGTTTGAGTTGTTGAATAGTTGAATAGAATTGACCAAGTGCTGAGTTAAAATTTAAACTTCACACTGTGAACCCAGCATCACCTCATTAGATAATAGAATGACCAGCTAACAAGCTTAACCGGCGAATATTTTATTGCGTGAGAGATCGTTGCACTGCACGAATTCGTTACTTAGTTGTTATTTGACTATTAATTTTAATACGATTGATGTGTTCACAGTGTCAATTAAATTTAAAAGTTAACTGTTTTGAATTTTAATTACTATATATATCAGTGGTTTTTAACCTGTGTTTCGTGCAATCCTCAAGTTCTGCGCCACCTCTCTATAGGTTCCAAGAGTAATAAAAATAATTTCTTATGTAATTGCATTAGTATAGTACCGTTAAACCAGAAGGCTTTCCAATGAAGGAACAGAAACAACTCATTGATAGATACGACGTTTTTAGATAAAGTAACTATTTTGTTACACATTAATATACATTGAGTGAGATTTGAGGATATATTTATCTAAGGATGGTGATTCTAAGGGTATCGTGATTCTAAAAAGCTATGTATATTATATGTTATATATATTATATATGAACTCTTCTTATAGAAAAGTTTCCTAAAACGTATTAGGTAGTCTCCCGTTTAGCGTAGTTTTTGTATAACACCCTAAATTTTCAAAATCAAATCAGATTTTTTAAATTGTGTTGTATTACAAATACATATTTTATGTAAATGCAAACATAGTTCTGATGAAGGTTAAGCCGAAATAGCTATCAACCATATATCTTATTAATATTGTCGAACTAAAATACATTGCTATTTTGTCGCCGTGTTATAACGGAGTTCTATCAAGTAAATGCCAAATCAATCAATAAATTTAGTGTTATATTTCATAAAATATTTATAAAATCTACTGAAAATGCAGTTATGAACTGATTTTGTTTGAAAATATTTACTGTATTCACTTAATATATATTAAGTCAGAAAAAATAATTCAATTAATTGGAGATAATAAATTTATGATGAAATTTTGCATACATATTGTATGTATGCATGTAATTATTATAGTGAAACCGTCGTAAATATTTTATGATCTTAAAAGTGATTGCATAGAAAATAATGTTCAATTAAAAATCGTATGAATGTTAAATTAGAGTTTCATAGTAATACAGAATTATGATTTAAGCGTCGTGACCCATTGTACATTTGTAAATAAAAATGCTTTCTCACTAATTTCCTTAATTACTTAAGTTTTCTTGACCGCGTCACGGCCAACAAACACATATTATATTTTAGCGACATATTTGCGCGCGATAAGAAAAACAAAGCATTAATTTAATTTTCTATGTAACACTTTGAGAAACTTACAATTATCAACTATTTTCCAAAAATGTATGTTAATTGAAAGGTAAGTTTATACTTTTGACGACACGTATCGGTAGTCTAGAGCAGTGTTTCCCAACCAGTGGTAACCAAGGAACATAATAATTATTGTCAGGGACAGCACTGTAGCCAAGAATATCCAATATTTAATATTATATTAGCAAATATACAACTGCAAGTTTCACATTACTTTGTTAGAAAAAACCTTCTGTCGTTATATTTTATGTATCACATTGTTTTGTGTATATTTTTTAGTTGTAGGTATTTTTTTATGTCACAATAATTTTTTTTTAAATATATTATTAATAAACTATTTTTATTTCAGTATTAGTGATCCGAAACATTTTCGCTTTTTTACCGGTTCGCAGGTGTAAAAAGTTTTGGGACACTAGTGTAGAGTCAAAGCTCGTAAAACAATATTGAAGATTTACTAGAGAGCTTAAGATATGAATTACAGTTTCATGACTCATAATGAAAATATAAGAAAAACTATTTATTTTGATTCTTTTTTCAAAAGTTGCGGAGTCGCAGTCGTGAAAAAGACGATTTTGAAAAATATCTCAATGAAGAATTTGCCCGTTCGGTTGGATGATATTTTATTTAATTTACATACATAGGTTTACATACATTTTTCAATCGGTTTCCTAATAAGAAAAGTAAAGTGCTAATTTTGCTACTATTATCGTCGCAAAAAATACCAGATATATTGTAGGGTTTTTTCCAGAAGTATTTGTATGTTTATAATAATTGTATCAACGTGCTAAAACCTTTGTGTCGACAATTAATAAAAATAATTGATTTTTGAGGTATTTCCCAAAATATGGATAACCTGTACAGCCGTCAATACATAATTTTATTCCTCCGATAATATACAAATAACTAGGTGAAGTGAATTCAATAAGCCATTACCACGACTAATTCAGATAAATTGTTCTCTCTTTACTTGACTTTCTGGCATTATTTTTTAGATAATAAATGCCATATTTATTGAATTGGCATTAACTTAAGCTCCATTTTAAACTGTCGAAAAAATAGCAATAAAGTATTTTAGTTCTACAACACTAGACTAGTACAAAACTAGTAGACTTGAAATTCATTGCTATTTTTTAACCGTGTTAGAATATATATTAACTGTTTGTTAAGATTAAAAGTCTTTTGATTATCCTAATTAAAAGTTCATATTATTTTGAGTTGGAAGGGAACATGAATAAAATAACAAAACATTAAAAATAAGTTCATAATTTTTTTGAAATGATCACATTACAAATAAAGTAAAAAATCATATTTTATTGTTCTACTGTCAATCGAATCAAAACTATCAGAAATGTTTCAGTGACATGTGACATGTGACAGTGTCGTAAATAATTTCTTTGTGTGATAACATTCTGTAGCCTTTTTTAAGTTTTCAACGATTTTACTTTTGTAATGTATGTTATATCGACGTACTAAATAGGTGGATAGCAGCTGGTCTCTGGTTTTATGTATATTATCGAAGAAAAAGTGAACCCAATTGAGAGCAATGGATATGCACGAGTTTTGCTTAATGTCGAGTCATTGCTAGTCGAAAATGATCATGTTATATTTTTTTCGAGTTTTTTTATTTTGACTTTGTGTTTATTGGTAAAGATTTTGAGCCGTTAATTAATTGATTTATTTTATTATTTGGAATCACGTCTTGATTTAGACGTGTTAGTTTTTTAGGTAATATATCTTTAATATGCATTTATCAAGATATTCATTCATCGACTATTTTTAAAATTAGTTGAAAAACAAAAGTTATAAAGATCTGGGAGTGTTGAGGTTGAAAAAAAATTGAAGAAAAATGGTTTTTATTTCACTATTAACATCAAAACTATTGAAATCAAATTTTAATAATTCAGTTAATCAATTTTTTTTATCCGTCAAAAAGCGAAAACGTGTTAATCAATGTAGTTAGAAAACTGTTTCCTGGCGGTGTTTTAAATATAAGTGCAAAAACGTAATGTAAATTTATCATTAGCATCAATGCCTATTAAGAAGTCCAATAATGATCCAAAAATCAAGAGATACATATTGTTCCTTATTTGTAAGAATTTTTAATGGTTGAAAAACTGCAAAGAGCTGTTTATAGTGTTTATACAAGAGTATTTGTGACTAATATGAATCGAGGATCAAGTACACTGACTACTTCACGTATAAATAAAAAAAGCTCTTGAAGTACGAACGGTATTTTGTTTTATATTTCCTTCAGCCGTAAATGTAAAATTAAAGATTAACTACAGCCTGTATATTATATTTATATATGTAATGGCAGAGAATTTATTCTAAGCAACCTTATAAACAAATTAAAAATAAATATAACAGTATATGTTCTTCTAAGTATACAAGAAATTTATATCTTTCATTAATTGCTTCTGTGGAATTCCTCAGTGCAAATTAATGAACGATAAAAGCTTTTTGATTATTTTAACTATCCAGGTAATTTCATTGATAATTATTAAATTGATCGTAGACATACACAAAACCGTTTTTATGCAGAAATAGTATTCACAGTATTTTATTTATTTAATTTTTTATGCACTTATGGCATTTATTATAAGAGTATGGTACTTTTATTCGCTTAATTTATACGTATGAAGTTGAACTTCATTATTTCTTGATGACCGTTGAAAAGTGCGTTGTAAATAATTGTTTTTTTTTGTAAATAGGATGCGTCTAATAAAAACTAAATTATAAAGTCTTTCAATATAAACGCTCAAAATTTGTTAGGTTATATCAGATTTTTTTACAGTGATACCTGTGAATTGTTTAGTAGAATATGACAAATTATCATAGGTTGAATAACGTGTTCAAATTATCAAATGTAAAAATTATCTGTACGGCATAGCTTTTTAGCACGGCGGTAACGTAAATTGGCCACTAAAATTGTACGATTTAACATATTTAGATTTTTTCCTTTGGAGGAATTTTGAAGTGCAATTCTTTACGAATAAGCCGAAAATAATTGACAACCTTTAAGTCAAGATAATAACCGCCATCCAGCAAACATTCAGCCAGATTTATGCGACAGTCATTGGAAATTGAACCTTGCAAATACTTGCTTGACGTGAATGACGTTATATTTCACACTTAATGATATGAAATATACTTTAAAAATAAGTAGGTGTCTCATATACAGCATATTCTTTTAAATTTCGAGCGTCTCTATTGAATGACCGTTTAGTCGTGTGTTAATATCTTTGTTACTTGATAGTTGATAGAAAAATTATGCCAGGAATGGTAGTATACAAAGAAATTTCATAATATTTATTATTCATTTTAATAATATGATTTTTCAGCTATTAAGACATTCAAAATTAAGCAATTTTGGTTTTAGATTAAGATACAAAAATTTAAGATGGAAAAACGTTTAGATCAGAAATTTTGTAAATGTGAAATAAATGTGCGACCTGCCAAAAATTAATGTTAAAAAAAAAACTGTGTGAAGTAATTTATTGATAAACCTGTCCAGTAATAGAATATTTTGAATATTTTGCTGTCTGAATGCAATAATTGCTTTCAATAGATATTAATATGAAACGCAATGAAATTCCAGCAATAATTGCATCATTGGATATATCATAAAAACGTTCAAAAGCTTTCAGTTTGCAAGTGACGCGTTGCTTTGAAAATTTCATCACCGTAATTTTAATAAGAAAAGCTACCGTTTAAAATTCTTGAAACTGTAAGTTTATTTATCATTGAAGATCATTGAAAGCATCAGTTGATAATGATC
Source organism: Himalopsyche japonica (assembly GCA_028555115.1). Lineage (NCBI taxonomy): Eukaryota > Metazoa > Arthropoda > Insecta > Trichoptera > Rhyacophilidae > Himalopsyche > Himalopsyche japonica. The sequence goes on from JAHFWJ010000146.1 coordinate 774,128, forward strand.
GCGATGTCCGAAACCGGTTGTGGTTATAAAATATATTGTGAAAGTAGTAATACAAATGTGTTTCTATTATAACACGGTGAAAAAAAAGCAATGTATTTTAGTTCTACAAAATTATTATTTTTTAAGATATAGTTGATAGCTGTTTCGGCTCACGCCATCGTCAGAACTATGCTTAAACGAACATTTGCTTATCTATATATAGCTGTGTAGAAAAGGTACACAATACATCTTCTCTCCTGTTTTAGCTTGTTCTTGCTCGCAATAAAACTAAACATTGTAAATGAACCTAAAAAGGCGGCTATATCAATAACTTTACATATGGAACTGAAATGATCTATTACGGAGACAAAAAGCCCCCCCTTAGCGGGTTGAGCAATGGCGATTGACATATATTAGTTTGTTCGTTAAGAATCCTTTGTGATAGTTGATAACTATTGATTTCCAGCTGTTCTAAAGCCGTTATCTTGCGACATTTATTACAAAGATGCAAACACTAAGGCGCTGAGTTTGAATTTATAATAAAATACAATGCATTTCCATAAAGAACTGACAGTTAACTTCTTAAAACGTATTTTATTGTTTGTTTCCAATATATAATTAGGGCTTTGAATGAAATTGCGACGGGTTCAGTGCGAAGAGCGAACATTATCGTAATTCCGAGAAAGCTTTCATATGCCATCACGTCACGTTTAAAATTTTCCCAGCCTAAAGAAATAAAACAAAATAATCGCCACCAATTAAAGTATGTCTTAGGTCTAGTGAAGTGTACCTATAACATATTTTTTGTTGATAAGTATGATAAAAAGTGTTTCTAAATACCTTTATAATTTAGCTGAGTGATTGATGATTGACGAGCAGGTCTGGCGTATCAAGTTCGACGATTGGCGTGGCGGGTTCTCAGATTCCCGCAGTGCATACGATCTGAAATAATTGCATGAAATTTTCTAATGAGAAATTGTACAATTGTGCGCGTTTAATATGTTTTGACAACATATGGTGGAATATAGTCATAAAGCCGTATTTGAAATCGAGGACAGTCATTTATTTACAGGCAAAGGTACCGTATTTTAGGTATCAAATTATAACTGGTATAAAAGGTCGTCAAAATAATATAGTACATATTCGATTCGAAACATCTATCAAATTTGAATTGTTAGAACTTTGTTTCAAATTTGATATTGAAATACATCAACCACCTTCAGTCGATATCATTAATTATAGAAATTAACACTTAAACATTAGGCAAAAGAGTTTTCCTTAATCAATATCAATCACATTAATCAAAACAATATAACACTGTCTTAGAGTTTTGTATTTGTAAGTGAGTATAATTTATGATATCGACTAAAGGTGCTTAATGAAATTTTAATATAAAATTTTAATTGTGAACACTTTTTACGATTCCATAAGTTTTGTCACTAACGATCTGTTTGCCTTTTGAAATATTCAGGCATTCTATCATACGGATGCAAAAAAACCGACGTACAATAAACAGATAGCATCGTCTATATACCAAAGATATTAATTGAAAGAAAACACAAACCCCAAGACAAGAACTAACTGACAACTGAAATAAATTCAATAATTTTGATCTCTAATATTAATTAACAGAATTACCTGTGATAAGTTTCATTAACTATAAACACTGTTAATGAGTCATTCTTGAAAGGATTTTACAACAAATCTCTGCTATCATTGGAATGGTATCAATGAATAGAAAACCTCATGAATTAAATTCCTATATTGCATCATTTGATGTTTAGTCGTTATTTGCCAAATTGAAATAAGTAGGTATTTAAAAAAAACCAATTGTATTTTAATGATAGCTGATTATTATTTGTTGTAAAATACTAAATATATATTTTTAAATATTTTTTAAATAATCATATAAAAATATTTAATGTAATATAATTATATACATTTATATAATAAATTATTGATTGGTAGCTTAAAATTAGCGTGGCTGTTTTACAGTTAATTGTACAAGTCGCTTATTAAATCAAAGTCCTTCCAAAGTTGTAAATAACAAAATGAGTATTGTCTTTGCTAATCTTTGTCGAACGTTTCAATATTAAAATTCGTTGCTTTGCCCTTAATGGGTTAATCAATTTATAAGTTTTATTGCAAAGAATTAACAGCATACAGTTTCAAATGTATGATATACACGATTTTCTTCCAATGTATCCGTAGCTAAACATTTCAGACATCTTTAATGTACAAAGAAAAATAAAGTAACATGTAACAACGCCGTGTATAATTTGCTAAACATCAATAAGCGGGCGCTAAAAATTAGTAACGCTAAACGTTTCTAATCGATCATAAAGAAGATGTCGCAAAAAACTAAACATACAAAGAAGGACCTGTCATTAACAACTTATCACTTTCGTAAATAAGCAAATTATTGATTTATTTAACAGACTAATATTTTTTTAATGATACGAATAGTACGTGGAGATACGTTTTTATTTTGGTGCGATGTATTTTAACATTACAATCGGCGATCGTCAACCTTAACTGTGGGATATATTGTTTTTTCCTTATAACTTCTTTGATGAAAATTTGATTAGAATACCATTGTAAAATAATTAAAATTCACACTAATTCACCAGTAAGAGTCTAATTGTGGGCAGAAAAGCAACAAATTAACTTTGAAACATAGGCGATATTTTTTTTTACAACGAATGCAGTTTACGACATTATAAAGCTTTTCTGTGATTACTATTTAATAAATTGTATAACTATATATAAAAAATGTAAATTAAAGGACCCACATATGATTTTTTGCTTTCTTTCTTTCAATAATATATTGAAATAATTATGAAAGCCTCTTCGTATTCAAAAGTAAAGATTCGTGCGACTTATATATTAAAAGGTTGAAGTCCTCTGAATGTTAGTTTTGTGTACGGTTTTTTGAAAGAAATATTTTATTTTAGAATTCCAACATGATTTTAAAGCATGCATGAAGATTTACATCGATATTATAAACGTTATATGAAGAAAAAAAATAGCAAAAAATGTACTTATAACAATTATTCATTTATCAAATCCCTAATAATTTCATTGAATTGGCTTCACAAACTACCGAGTGAATGCTCATTTATAAAAAATATTCAATATTTGTAATCAATTACCACTATCGAATTATTGTTGAAGTTATATTGTATAATTTATTGACAACAAAATCGGAATATATTGATTAATATATTTTGAGAAGCATAATCAGACTGAAGTTGGTTACATTTGAAAAATGAATTAAACATATCAAATATTTGAATTTCGTAAAAGAATTGAATTTACACATAAAAACGTCGTCTGTCGGTATAGTGGCCTAGTCGTCAAAACACTTGGAAGTTTAATTCGTACCCTAACAGATATTTTAAACTTCATCTGCGATGGTTTACGGAATTTAAATTTCAATTTAGAATCGGATTAAAGTTTCAAAAACTGAAATTTCGAAATGCATATCATTATATTGAAATGCTGATCGTTTAATCTATGCACATTTTCATATATTTTGTCACTCGATACCCGGGCTTCGCCTTTCGATATCTTCAGACATACACGTGCACGGATGCACTAGAATAGACTATATAATGTTGTGTTTATTATTAGTTGTAAACAATAAATGAATAGTTTATATAATGTTGTATTTGCATCACTTAAATTTTTCGTTGGATTGTTTTACCAATATATCCTCGTAGACGACAAAGATGTAGAAAACCGTGACGCTGGATGAATGGAGTGACAAAAACTTCATTTTTTATTAGGAAGTCGTGGAAATGAATACATTGCCTGTTCATCTAATTAGCAGAATCTGCTTATCAATTATGATACCACTGGTTGGAGTTTTTACAATTTTAACAGTATAACTTTGCGTATACACAATTTTCACGTGGACGAGAAATTTCAAAGGAATACTATTTTTTATACATTAATTTCGTTTTGAGTTTAATCGCTTAACTCCTCGCTAATTTCAAATTTCAATACGCATTAGTCATTTTTAAGTAGCAAAATCTATAAAATAATAATTGGTTGTATGTGCAAAATAAATACATTTACCAAATCCATTTTAGTCCAATGTTCTAATATTGGAACATTAAGTATTTTTAGACCCACTTAATTATGCATGACGCAAGAAAAGTAAGATTGCATTAGTCTACAGCTAAATAATGTAATATAAATGGGGGGGTCCAACCCAAAACGAATGCAATAAAAAAAGAAAAAAAAATGTTTTGTATCATATACATTTACGATTCATTGAAATTACTGTAAATTTTGATAGAAAAAAATTCGAACAAAAACGGGTTAATGGTATAAGCAGAGAGACGGGACATTATTTATAAGTGTTTGAATATTGAAATATTCAAAAATGGCCGAACACTATCCCAAATTTGAAACTTCGAATATTCGATTGTAATCCATACTTTATACGCATAACTATCTCACTTGTGAACTAGGTGTCTCTAATGCAAGAGTTTTAATCGCAATTTAAATCTACTGCGCATATGAAATGACGTAACAGTAATATTTATGGAACACGGAAAACGATTTCATTTGTTGAAATCTGAAGAAGAGATTCAAGAATTCCGGTCGCATGTTTATTTAAGCATTACTTGAAATGTCGTGACACATAAATAAACGACTGTTTGATTTCAACTTCACGTCATTTTGGTTTTCTCGTATATAATGACGGATATTTGTAAATATCTTGCTCTTTGCAAATACTAACTTACTAAATGCAACAGGTGATTGTTTTGCCAATATTTTTTTGTTTATATTATGCTTTGGGTAATAATTTGATACATGGTTGACATTAAAGCAAATAGGCATTTACAAAACAATTATGTATGGAAAAACAATTATTACTAAAAAAAAAATATTAAAACTATTAATTTTGTTGTAAAAAAATCAAATTAATTTATACTGGTGCGGGCACGAGACTTTTTCATAGACTGCTGATATATATAATGCGGACACAAATAATTAAATTTACGTAAGAACCAATGTTACAGAATGAGTTTACCTGCATACATGCTTCCAGAGTAACGTTTACCTCTGGGTCATTTTTTGTGAATAATTTGACCTCATATTGGCTAACTTATATTTTTTTCACTTTTAATGTGTTAACTGTCACTTCTTGATGGAAAGTCATGGTATTTTAAATAATAAAAACATATTTCTTAGTATTTATATCTATAATATACTGATTATAAAATTAATTTTTATAGCCACGAAAACACTGTTGTAAACATTTCAAAATATTAACACATGGTGATGTTAACTAAAACCAAAACGGCATTTTTTATATTCAGTTTATTTAAACTTCTAACCCAATGGCTTGATGATACTCCAAATAAAAGAAAAATTCGCAAGTGAAATAAAAGAAAATGATTATATCATAATTTTTTTTCTCACGATAACTGAAAACATTCTGACTACACAAGAAATAATAAAAATATATATTCGATAAAAAATCTGTACATAAATTATTTCAATTGATTTTGCAACGAGCTTAAATATCAACAACGGTAATTTCGCAAAGATTACGGAAATGTTGGTTGAAATAATCTTGAATAAATAATATGCCATAATTATCGACATCTCGTTAATACTTCCGCGCACTCGTTTATTTTATTATGCAAATACAATTGTCCACAGGAAATGGAAAATAAAAATAGCATAATAATTAATAATATTGATTAATGTTTATCTGTACATTTAAAACGATTCCTATTTGCTATTTACCTATATTTAATTTGATAAGTATAATTGATTAGGGATTACATAATGTCTGTTTCAAATTAAACAGTATTTAAGTTATATTTATGTTTAAAAATGGTAATATCGTAAGCTGACATTTTTAGGTCGCGTTCGAATGTTTCTACTTGTATGTTCAATGCAATCGATGTAGAAAACACCGAATTAATTCCCAGTATTTATTATAAGCCAATTGAAGAAAAATTGAATTTAATATTTTTGCTTATAGTATGTAATAATTTGTATCCGTTGAGAATTTAAAGTCGAGCATAATAAAATTAAGATTATTTTTTATTATTTTTTAATGATAGCAGTAAATCTTTGTTTCATTGTTCAGACTTTGGTTTTATACAGCTCAAATCCTTTCGTGGTCATATTGATAAATCTTTATTCATTTATAAAATATGGCAAGGAGTCCCCTACTCTCCTAGAGCTTCCCATGGCCTCTCATCTACCTCCAAGGCTCCTTAAAGGGGCCAGGAACACTTTAGAAACATATGGTATAAAGCAAACACAAAGAGATTTTCAGAGAAAATCAAGTTACACTTCAGTAAGAAATACAGCTATTATTTTTTTCACACTGCAAACTCTCTTGTATATTTAACTGGATCTCTGCCAGAGACGTGTAAATGCGGCTTACAATTCCATGAGCGCAGTGCCAGCCATACAAAATCCGCGTATATATAATATACGGTCCACTTAAAACATACTAAAACTCAACAAGGCCGACAATTTTCATAATTTGAATATTGATACAAGGCTGCACAAATGACCCAACGTGTATTTATTTGGTTAGTCTATGCAATATATTAGTAATATATTGCTAAAAAATATATATTTATTAGTTTTTATTATTTCAAATACAATCGCGGCCCTCCGTATCTGCCTATACTAAAACGTCAGGCATAGAAACGGTTAAGTGTTAACTATCAACATACCGCAATACGACGTCTCAACAGTCGAGACGTAAGTAGACAGGTTTGAAATATTTTTTTTTTTTCATTTCTAAATACCTTTATGAGTTTGCTTCCATATTAAGCAGTCGGGTTGATTGTTTATATTGGGAGCACACATGGTATAAAGACGGTATACGGAAAACATAATTGTATTTTAATAGTACGTATAAATTCTTATAATAGCCACATTGGTCTCTTTGGATTCACACCTGAAACAGGTTTTCATATAATTCAATATGAATTAAACTTTCGATGCACGTTTTCACGAGCCGATTGGTTATTAAGTTCGTAATGGCGCCAGGCAGTTGAAATTAAGACCACAGCCAATTTGGCGTGAAAAAATAGATCATCCGTATTATAATCGCTTTGCATACAATGATAATATACATCATATTAATGTCAGAATAAATTCTCTCTGCAGTTTCGACTATTGATTTAAATTTGCTAAACAGCTTTCCAGATAAGGGTTTCCAATGCTGAAATTATCGAAAACTGGATATCGGTTATTTTTAACCGATTCGCTGCTTAAAAAATGAAAAACACTATCACGAAGTTCATTAAAGGTGACAAAAACAACGTTTCTTGTTACTGTTCAATGTATTTTTAAAACGTATAATAAACCGATAAAATCATTTATGTTTTCGAATGAAGGTACTTGATAGAATTTAAATATCAAATTTGAATTGTTGAAACATTGTACGTTTCCACATGTTTTATTAATAATGACTCAGGCGTTGTCAGGCATTCCGTCACACGGATGTAAAAAGCTCAAAATAGTGAAAGAAAACCCATCTTTGAATCATCATTTCTTTATAAAAAGCTACTTATAAAATTTGTAAGACGTAATATAAGCTTTCAGCTAGTTTCCTAGTTTATATTTATGTTTTACTATGTTATCAGCTGCTTATAATCTAGCTAAATAAATTGATGAATGTTGTAATCAAAATACAATCAATCTCGACTTGTGAGATAATTACAATGTAAATATTAAAAGAATGAATATACATGCAAGGTATTTATAAATAAACCAATAACGACTGTAATCACACCTGCCTAATACGCGACTGGCTTTTAATTAACAAACAAGACTAAGAACAGAATTAATTTTCTAGACACAGTCAAGTTGTTGCGTTACGCATGTGACAAAGATAATCTATCCAATTTGATAGACAATTAGTTTGCTCATAGTCAAGCAATTGATTAATGAACGACACGGCTGTGCGATTAACTTCCATAGTTAATTACCGTATTATATTATACTAAAATTTCATTGCACTCGGATGCAGCTTGTGTGTCAACGATTGCTGGAACATTGACCGCGTTCAGCCATTGGCATTGAAATTTATTACAATTACAATTCTTTTGAATTGCGAGGCAATGTACCATAAAATATGAATATTTTTGGAATGAAATGATTTTAATACGGTGAAAAATAGCAATGTATTTTACTTCTACAGATTTTATATAGTTGATAGCTATTTCGGCCTAAGCCCTCATCAGAACTATTTTTAAACGTAAATTTACTTATCTTTAATACATATATACATAGAGTTGTTTAGTAAAAGTATATAATACATTTACTCCTCTGTTGGAACATCCTAGTTTCATATTTTGATACTAAAATAAAAAATATGAAACTAGGTTGTCAGAACGGAGAAGATTTACTGTGTATCTTTTCTACACTGATGTATAAAATGTAGTTAAGTAAATGTTTGCTTAAACATAGTTCTGATGAGGGCGTAAGCTGAAATAACTATCGACTGTATACATTATTTATTTTGTGGAACTAAAATACATTGCTATTTTCCACGGTGTTATAATGGAGTTCTACCAAGCAAATGTCAATTCAATTAATTAAATGATAAATAATATGTAAGATTTAATTTGATTTTTTTTATTAATCGTTTGTTTTTAATATATTTCTTATTTTGAATGCATCATGTCTAATTGTCACACTTCAAGATAAAATAATTATCACTGAAAAAGATTTGAATTCCATGTTAAGTGTAAATGGTATAAACACAAAAATTAAGCACTATTCCCACAGTTTTATATTTTTAATGTCATGATTGGTTTCTCTAATTGTAAACGGTTATGGTTAATGGTTATGATCTCAAAAATACAAAATTTTGAAAATGCGGCTAAGCATTCAGCTTTTCATCTTAATATATCGTCATTCCAACAAGGGGTGAAATTTCACATACAAAAAATGATAAATGAAACGGGTCCAGAGTAAGATTCGAGACACTTTATTTTGCACAGATCATTAACAGCACATTTATTATTTTAATGTGTAATGTATGATAATAAATACTTTACAATACGAGGCTTGAAAAAATAGTTTCGCTGGAAATATAGTTAATAATTTAGATTACTAGCAATACATGGCAAAAATACATTGCTATTTTTCACCGTGTTATAATGGAGTTCTACCAAGTAAATATCAATTCAATCAGCACAATAATTAACTTTAAAACACTCTAATAGATATTTTTTCATTTAAAAGTGTCGAAATGTTTACTGTGTTTGGTTGGCCGATAATTGATAAATTGATATAATAATATTTTAATATTTATATTGTAATGTAGAATGAGTATGTATAATATAAGTAATTTCATTTTTGATAAATATTTTTGCTGACGTTTTAACTAAGACAGTTTATCCTTACGTATTTAGTTGAATTTTGTTTATATATTGTACATCGGAAATAACACTGAAAACTATTTTTTACAATTACTGAGATGTTTTAATGTGTTTAACATGTTTGTTAATGAAATAATCATGGAATTAAGTCGGCAAATTAAAAATTTACGAATAAAAAAAAGGTGTTTAGTAACTATGAAAGTGTTAGATTAACGTCAGATTGAAGTATGATTTATTGCTGAATCAAAGAAGAGATTGCGTTTGACGTAAATGTCCATAGTCTAGAGATAAGCACGGCGGCAGACATATTAAACAAATTTATCCGAATGACTAGAATAATTTGCGTTTCAATAATGACGATGTTATCAATTGAAATTCTCCACTCTTTATAAAAATACGAGTGTGCATTATACCAGCAACTAGTGCCCGCTATTTCGATTCAATCAACTGTCTACTATTAGTATAGTATCAAAATACTTTCTAGATAAGTGGTTTTCACGTGAAATTTCACTGCAGCCGCATTATAAACATCACCTGTTTTATGGGAATGTCTCGTGGCCGCATCGAATGTGATAAAAATAGTTTTGATATTTTTTTTTATATAGTGCATTACAGTGAAAAATCTTTCATAATATACAGTTGTGGGTAAATTCGACAAAATTAATAATGCAATTTTTGATTCATAGCCGAAATTTTGGATTAGTTTTATTATTAAAACGGTCCTTTACTGAAACTCGACTAAATGCTGGATAAGTCAGGTTTATTCGATCAATTTTAAAATATTAATAATTTTACAAATACATTTGTAAAAACACATTTTATTAAACATCAATATTTACTATCAAACTGTTGATGGCCGCAGCAAAATCCTCTGGTGTCAGCACATGAGAACCACTGTTCTAGATAACATTTTAATTTATTTCTCAATAAAAATTTATTAAATTTCAACAGTCTATTTAATTATGAATTTGAATTGTTGATAGTTTGTATGATTCCACGTGTTTTAATCAGGGTTTTGCTTTTCGGCACCTTCAGGCATTTTATCACGCGAATGCAACAGATCTGATACATAATAAACGATTAGCATTGGTTATCGAGTTATCGGTCAGGAGATAATAACAAACGAACAACACAGACCCTAAAGCTAGGATCCAAATAAACAACCGAAATAACTTTCAATTATATTGATTTATTTTAATAAAAATGACACTAAATTTCCTGTGATAAGTTTTATTAACGCTAAATATTGTTAATGAGTCACTTATTATAGAATTCTACAACAAATAATTATCAGCTATGATTATAATGCAATTGGGTTATTTTAGACTTAAATATATCTACTTATTTCAAATTGGCGGGTGACGGTGGGAATTAAACACCAGGCGACGTAATAAAAGAATTTTATTGATTTGGTTGTCCACTCATTGAACTTGTCTTGCGTATTGCATTATAACAACGGGGAATTGGGAAGATTGAACTGGTTGTGAAGAATATTACTTGAATTTTATAATTGATCTCTGTTTATTTATAACATCTCTTGATAAAATAATTTATGATTAATATGAAGGTTTTTTTGAAAAAAAGCCTGCACTGGGATTTTTTTTATTTAAAAATGAAAAATAAATACATTTTGATTGTTATTAATGTGTAATACATACATTTTTTACGATGAAAGTAATTCGGTGTTATGGAAATTATATAAGAGGTACACAGATGTCGAGAATTAAGAGAACGCTGCTATTAAGCAAACCCTGTGATAGTCACAGCCGTGAAGTCGAAATTGGAGTCGTGAAAAACGAGTGATTATTTTTATGATTAGACGATTTTGAACATTATCAAAAGGTACCGATTCCACAGCCCTAGTGTAATCATTTATTTTGTACCTACGACTTTACTGTGTAAATGTTTGTAATATGTTTTATTCTAAGATTATATAATCCTATAAATCTTCATTTAATATTAATCATTGGACTTTACTCTACTGCCATAATACAGATCAGTTACTAGTTAAATGGATTTGCGGTGTGCAAACATAACTTATTAAAAATTATTACTTATGTTATTTTCTGTATCACTGAAGCAAGGAACAGTTAAACGCAAATTAACTGCTTCGCTAATTGAATCAATAAGCACTGTGAATAAATCTTGTATACGTGTATTTCTTCGCGAAAATATTATACTTTATTTTTAAAACCGATTTGCATTCAAAATTAACGGGAAATTTGAATTCGATATGTAATGATATTTTCTATTTATCGTATTATTCATTTTAACGACCTCAGGATCATAAATCCTATAAAATGAACATATGTAATGGAATCTGAATAATCAATTATTATATTCAATAAACCTATTTAGCCATATACAGTGTGTGATCGCTTAACCAACAAAATCTGTTCATTGTTCGTTATCCGAATTGCCCTTTAATCGGTCAACCGAGTTTTACTGATACAATAAGTGTATTAGAAAGAGCGTTTTAGTTCGTTTTCCGAATATATGTTTGTTATCCGAACGCGAAAAGCTTTTGAGAGTTTTTATCCAATTTGTTCGCAGTCCGAACTATTCGTTAATCAAATTTGTATCTTTAGTCGAGCTATTAATGATGTTGTTATTAGTTAAATTGCTCACAGATTCGAGTTCTAGTATGGATCGCTTAATAATTTGACTTACTAATTGATTTATGGTTTTAGATCAAAAACATGAGTGTCGGTGATGGAATTCGTTCAAATCCAATCGATCCGGAAAACAGGGCATGCTTTACACCATTAACGTTATAGATTCATATATTTTTTTACTAATATTCTTTAAAAAAATAACTTGATTAATTGAAGAACAAATACGTATATTAATAGTCATAGAGAAACTCCTGTTGAAATATCTTCATTAGCAAGCCATATGCCGCACATTGAAAGAGAAAGTGGATTTAAAAAACTTGTCGAAAACATAGTCAAATTATTTTTAAAAGTATATTAAAGTAAACGGGAAACCGGTTCTGATCATAAAATATATTCTTAAAATAGTACTCAATATTTTTTTTTATCATTTAAATACAATAACATTTTACTAAGAAGTGACGGTAAAATACTTCTAGTATTATATAATCATATGGCTATTTTTACAACTCATTTTTTTTCAACACAATTTCATATTTTAAGATCTGGATTAATTTCGCTAGTATTATCATCAGATAAAACCGATCCTAATGTTAAACACATTTTTTTAAATTGTACTAAATATTATGATTTTAATATTGAAAGAAAATGGGATTTAAAAATAATTAAACGTTTCTTAATCTATTTAGTATTGCTGCCCAGGAAAATATTTGCTTTCTTATAGATGGAGAGAAATGTTTTTTTTTTTTTTTGAGAAGTAATAAGATGTAATTATTTTGAATATTTTATATTTATGCGTAAGCACTTTCACAAAATAAAAAAAAACTGTTTATAGAATTATTTTCACGTAATTAGGTAACGCTGTCTGAATTTATTAATAAAAAACTAACAACATGTTTATATGCAAAGCATTTACAACCGGAACTATTCAAAATAAACTTGGTGTGTTATTTACACACTTAATTGTGCATCAATTTTCGTTCATTATTAGATGAAATTTTGATTATTGAGATATTAAAACTCCAATTGATTGATCACTTTTAAAGTGTTAGTTGCCACTTCTTGTAAAGGTATGATATTTTAAATCATACAACAATTTTTTGTTGTTAATACAATATCTCCACTATATTCAATGATCATAACCGGTTTCGATCGTCGCGAGCATTGTCAACTGATTAAATATAAATTACAAACAAGTCTATTTACTTATGTGTATTGTTACAACTTTGCACGATTCCACATGTTTGGTCACGAACGACCCGGGTTTCTCCCTTAAGCATCCTTAGGCTTTCCATCACACGGATTTATAAGCCCGGATCGTTAGTGACAAAATGCGTGGATTCGATATTAAAATTTCATCAAGCACCTTCAGTCGATATTATAAATAAAAAAAAGTCTATTTACACAAAATAATTACGTATCGGTTCTGATTATCAAATATATTGTAAAAATAGTACTAAAAATATGTCACTTTTAAGGTGTTAACTGTCACTTCTTGATGGAAAGGCATTATATTTTAAATAATAAAAACACATTTTTTAGTACTTATTTCCACAATATATTTTTTGATCAGGACCGGTTTCGCTCATCGCGAGCATTATCAACTGATAGAATACAATTTACAAACAAGTCTATTTATACAAAACAAAAAAAATAATTTGAGTTAATTGTAGCAGGTGTACAAAACCATGGGTACAAGAACTAGGAAACGATTTACATAAAATCATACAATATTGATACAAATAAAGTAAATTAGTATAAAAATTAAATGTTCACAATCACTTATTAAGAATTACAATTACAATTATGGTAAATCAATAATCCATTAGGAGCTCTAAACAATCAATAAGGTAATCAATAAAAAAAAAAAAAAACTAAAAATATGTTGTAATTATTTAAAATATAAATTTATTGATTTAGTGGTTGTGTCGATGGTGTGGATCCGGAAAAACTGTCGAAAACCGTAAAATCAAGAGTTTTTTTTATTTTTCTATATTACAATATTTCTGTATCGAACCGGGAGTGAAAATTATTCATGCGTTATTGCAGACAAGTACCATACGTGTAATTAAATTATACTTCTCAATTAATTCAATTAGTCGGTTCCATCGAATGAGATACTAAATTATAATTGAAAGATTCACGCTAAAAAGCTGTTATGCAGTATTTGTATATGGTATGAATAATACAACATAAAATAAACACGTAAATAATTGATATGAGTGTAATTCATATCGACGTAAAAATATGCGAGTAATTTAAAAAACTCGTTATTACTGTAGAATGTTTCACATTGTTTTTTTTTAGGAGAGAGCTTAAATTATTGATAAATATTGAAATTTTAATAGAAAGATGATACGTTAGAATGTAGCAAGTGATGTGTTTAACTATATTTAAATTTAAAACGGTGAAAAAATAGCAATGTATTTTAGTTCTACAAAATTTATAAGATACAAATAGTTCAGATAGGAGCCGAAATAGCTATCAACTATATATATTTTATAAGTTTTGTAGAACTAAAATACATTGTTATATTTTCACCGTGCTTTAATGGAGTTCTACCAAGTAAATATCAATTTAATCAATATATTTAAATTTGTTTGATTATCGAAAAAAACGTGTGTATTTTATATCAAATCATCCCAGATATTAAAAGTTGTATTATGATAACACGGTGAAAAAATAGCCATTATATTGTCAGTTCTATTGCATTTGTGTGATAAAATGACTGAAGATACCGAAAGGCGAAACCTGTGTCGTTAGTGACAAAACATGTAGAATCGTACAATGTTTCAACAATATTAAAGTATCTGAATAGATATTATATATTTTGAACACCACATGGTCATAGAGTTGTGCTAAATTTGTTAATGAAATTATAAGAATACTTTAAATAATAATAAAAAAAATAATTTTCCTTTTTTTTTATACATTTATACAAAGTTGATTGTAGCTGAGATTCCGATTAAATTAAAATTATATTCATTACATTACAAGACAAATCTTATCGTACTGGATAAGTTCGAAGAAATATTGAAAGATAAAACAAGTATTTTGCATCAAACAGTGCTGATATAGATTGCTTCCGAACAGCAGTATCATGGCGACAGGATAACTAAAAATAATTCTCAACTAAAACAACCATGTTATATGCAAATCCGTTTTATTTGTCGAGGAGTAAAAGCAGATCTCATATGTTATATCAGCCGCGAAAGATTTATTTCAAAAGAAGCGTCGTAATGTTATTTATTGGATGCTAAAATAGTATACATGCTAACACAATTTAATTTATAACCAGATATAATATAAAGCAATTTAAATCATTTAAAAATTGCCAAGCGAAAACTAGAAGTCTCTAACTAGCGAGAACTTGGCATGCGTTGCAATGCCACTCAAACAAAGGAAGTGTTGATTATAACATAATTCTATCCATCGAAGTGCTTTTAGATGCATAATATTTCTTCTATTAATAGGTCGGAAGATTTTACTACACATGAGCAGGCCACATAAGTTGTCAATGAGAAGCATATCCACTCTCCAAGTCTCTAGTGTAACAGTTGATATTGTTAGCCTTAAACGAAACCCGTATTGGTCTAATAATTGTACTAATTTAGTATTTCTTTGTTGGAATGTCCACAATAACCAATCACTTTGATCGCAATCAGATTTCATATCAAATCAAATACATATTTTTATATGTTATATAAAATTAGTTGACCCGTTGCGTGTTGCTTCGATTTCTGAGTAAGAAAATTCAAGAAAACTCGGTACGATAACAAAGAATTTGATTGTTAATATTGTCGTTTTAATTCTATTTATTTATTGTTTGGAGAAAGTGTGGTATGCAAGAAGCATTTACGGTAGTGTATTCAAGAAATTTTTAAAGTTTATATCGATCAGATGAATGATGTATTATATTGGGTTGGCAACTAAGTAATTGCGGATTTTAATAGATCACTCCAGTTGAATTTTTAGATTTGCAACGTAGTCCAAATGTAAACACATTTTGTAATTGAATAATAACAATTCAGCTGTCAATCAATAATAAAAGTTTTTTGATAAGTTGCGTAGTTTTTGTTTGGTGTTCGTTGAAAAATGGAAAATCAAAAGGAACATTTTCGTCATATTTTGCTTTTTTATTTCCGCAAAGAGAAAAACACATCGCAAGCTCAAAAACAGTTATGTGCTGTTTATTGTGACGAAAATGGGTTGTTTACAACAATATCATGCGGAAAAGATCGTGGAGCAGGCCAGGTGAACCAGCTCAAACAACATCAAAAGCTGATATTCATCAATAGAAGGTTTTGTTATCAGTTTGGTGGGATTATAAAGGAATTGTCTACTTTGAACTCTTACCACCCAACCGAACGATTAATTATGATGTCTACATTGAACAACTAACGAAATTAAGCAATGCAGTTGCAGTTGAAGAAAAACGGCCTGAATTGACAAATCGAAAATGTGTTGTGTTCCATCATGACAATGCAAGGCCACACACATCTTTGGCTACTCGGCAAAAATTATCGGAGCTTAGCTAGGATGTTTTGCCACATCCACTATATAGTTCTGACCTTGCACCATCTGATTACTTTTTATTTCGATCTTTACAAAACTCCTTGAATGGTAAAAAGTTCAATAATGAAGATGATGATGTCAAATCGTACTTGATTCAGTTTTTTGCTAATAAAAACCAGAAAATTTATGAACATGGAATTATGATACTTTTTTCAAAGTGACAAAAAGTCATTGATTAAAATGGGTAATACATTATAGAAAAAAGTTATTTAGTTCTATGAAAAAATTGTCTTTGATGTTCTAAACAAATCCGCAATTACCTAGTTGCCAACCTGTTAGTAATGCATAAAGGACAAACATACACATATACATAGATTTATATATTTGATATATATTATATATATAACATGCACGTTGTTAAGTGCATAGATAAACTACTGCACTACTTTTAAAATGTCAAGTTTAACGCAATAACAATAAAAATTATATAATATAGATTTTGCCCTGTTTCCGTTTTATGTTTCATAGTGTCTTCGCGCTGCAATAAATGTCGGAAATCAACTAGGTGCGTTGTTTAACGATATTCTTGCATTCACCATTAAAATAACATTTACTAATCCTTCATGAAAATATTTTTCTGTCAATGATCGTTAAAAGTTAGTGAAACGAAAATATTGCATTAAATTTATATATTTTTACAGCATCCGTATTATTGATAAGATTTCATAATGTATGTGTCAACTTAGTAATTAAAATATGTCTTTATGGCTGCTAGCATTTTATAAAAAAATCTTTTATTCATCTATCTTTTCAGCCATTTTTTCATTTAAAAAATCGGATACAACAAATTTCGCCATGTACTAAGTGTTGACTCAAATAACAAACTGGTGTAACACAGAAACCGGATGAACAATTTCAACTCATTAAACGTTTAGTAAACGCCAATTTAATGTTGCGTGGAAATATGTTTTTTAGGTTTTTCCTGCAGACCACATATTCCGTTACATGCGAATTTAATGTTTTAGTACTTTTTAACAACCTTGTTGAAAATTATGATTGAAACGCTGATTTACGGTGAAAAGATAAAAAAGTTTGAAACCGTTTGCAATTAGGGTTACCAGATATTATTCAAAAGTAGGACATGCCTTCCGAAATGAGTTTAAAAAATATTTTATATATATGTTTAAAAAAATGGTAATACAATTTAATTTGGCCATAAAAATAACTTAAACGAAAACAAAATTTTTGTTGACAACACGTTTTACTTTAAAGATTAACTGTAACTTTTTAGAGGAAATGGATTACACTTAGATTTAACAGAAACATAATATTTAATAGTTTTTATTAATAAATACACATTTCAAACTTAATCATTTATTACACGTTTAGTAATATTTAACTTAAAAAATAATTCTCTCAAGATATCAAATTAGAATTGGCAAAACGATTCGAAATGTTTTGCCACTAACAACCAGAGGTTCATCTATCGGCATCTTCAAGCAATCCATTCCAAGTGAGTCAGTTTTGTTGCATCTGTGTGATGGAATACCACATAGTTTACATTGCATGATAGTTTGATCTTTGACAACACAAATTCTCTCAAAGTATGCTAAAAATGTAACATATTATATTTTGTGGTGCACACAAAAATTATTTGTATTAAATATACAATAAATAAAAATATAAATCTTCGATTATAATTATTTCAAAAATTCTTTGAAAATATTCGTTACGAAACTTGTCACTACAACACTTTTAAGGTTTTAACTGTCACTTCTTGATGGAATCGCATGATATTTTAATCAATAAAGACACATTTTTTTTGGAATTATTTCTGGAATATAGTTTATAATCACAACTGGTTTCGTTTATCGCGAGCATTATGAACTGAAAAAATTGGCAGCTTAATATAATACTATAATAATTCCTCCTTTATATTTAACCGAACACAATGGTTATATTACAATTTTATATGCGTGTGGTTTGAGTAATTAACTGCTATAATATATTAAAATACTAAGGTTAAGCGATTTTATTTTTTTTTCGTTTCAAGTCTACCATGATTAAAGTCATAAATCGTTAATTTACAACGCAATTTTTTCAACAGGTTACCCTGTTTATTGACGAAGGCACTTAACAACGCTGCCGTAAATGTTTAATATAAAATTGTGTTCACATGTCAAGCGATGGTTTAAAAGCCATATAATTTTAGATTTATCGCTTTCTCAGATTTCATAAGTTAAGATGTTTCTTTTATGCACAATCGTGACAGGAAAACAATTTTACCAAAGCGTATATACAATATTTTACAGGTTGCGCGAATTTGTATACACACAAATGAATGTTTGTTCGTTCCGTATGCGTTCCTAAACCGTCAATCCGATTGTGATTAAACTTTTGCGGGTTATTGTGCATACGCCCGCAAAGGTTACTAAATTAGTACAATCATTAGATCAATACCGGTTTCGCTAATCGTGATCACTATAAATTGATAAACTGAATTATGTGGATATGCTTCTTACATGGACAGCTTTATGTGGCCTGCTCGCGTGTCGTAAAATCTTCCGATCTATTCCTGTACGCAACATACGGATAAACCAGAAATATTATTGTATATGGATATATAATGGATAAAAGCACTCCAATGAACAGAAGTGTGTCACTTTCTTTGTTTAAGTGGCATTGTAAAGCATGTCGTGTACTCGCCAGTATACTATATATTTCAAATCTCATATATAATACATAATGTTACATCTAAACTCTAGAATCAAGTGCTTAAGGTGGCAACAGGGAAATAGCTTAACGTAAATTTAAGGGTATTTGCTAAAATAAATATATATTTTTGAAATATATACTTTTACTTTGTCGAAGTCGATTGAAATGTTTGTGGAGTTGGATTGCAATACGATGTGTATACTTTTGTATTTATAATGAATGAACACACTTTCCCTACTATACTTTGTGATGTATGACAAAACTATTAATGGTTATATTAACAAAATAAAAGGTAATATTCGTCGCTTATAAAAGTTGCCAGTAGAAGATTTTAAAGGTATTAACTGTCACTTCTTGATGGAAAGGCATGATATTTTAAATAATAAAAATACATTTTGAAGCACTATTTCTACAATATATTTTATTATAACACGGTGAAAAAATAGCAATGTATTATTCCACAATTTTTTTAAAGATATATTATTGTTACGTTTTCATAAAAAGAAAGTTTTAATATTAACATCAAATTACTCCCAGAATTTATTGATAGAATTAGTACTTACTTGGTAGAACTCCAGTATAACACACCATAAGTTACTATACTATAAGAACTAAGATAGTTCTAACGATGGCGTGAGCCGAAATATCTATCAACTATATTTGATAAAAATAATTTTGTAGAACTAAAATACATTGCTATTTTTTCACCGTGTTATAATGGAGTTCTACCAAGTGAATGCCAATTCAATCAATATATTTTATTATGTCAAAAGTACAAGTAAAAATTAAAAGCAGCTGCTAGAGTAGGAAAACGTCGTCATAAACAATTATAATCATTAATAATATTATATATTTATCTTGCTACTAAAGCATATTTTAAAGAGATGCTCAAATTTTATGAATATGTAAATTAATCAACGTGTGCGTGAGATACCCTCTCAATTTTTAAACAATTGATGGTACATTTTATTGAATTAAACGTGACATATAATTTCGTTTAAATGTTTAAATTTCTAATAAGTTTGTCACATAAATCTGTCTGAATTCGTATGATGACGTTTTTAATATCGACTTTGGTCGTCAATTTTTTACGGTTTATTCGCGAAGACTAGTGATTTGAGATAGCTACAAATGAAGAACTCTAAAGGCGTTGAATCGCACGATCTCGGTGGATAGTACCATGCTATTAAATCACTTGTACAGAATGTCTATCCGAGTTTGATAATTTGGACACGCTGTTCAACAAAACAACCTTTCATAGTAATTTGCCATATTTTACTTAACAATTGACAACAAATTTGAAGATTAACAACATGACTGTTATGACCTAACCGATTTTAAGCGTTATTATTGAAAAGTCCTTAAGTTATTTACTTATTTAAAATCATGAAAATTTATGCACAACTGTGCGCGTATTGTATGATACAAGTGACATATATAATAAAAAATAATTATTACTGCCTTGATTGTTTCATAAATTATGCGATTTGATCGCTTATCTCAATTTGTTGTTGAGCCATGTAATTGACACTCTGAATCCCGGATCTCAATTCATATATCAGAAGTTAACATCTATAACATAATAGTTAAAAGTTGTTAGGCTTGCCGTCCGTGGTATAACTGACTTTCGTTTTATAAAAATTGATCAAACACGCGATTTAACTAGTTCAAAATCATGTTTATATCTTTATCTTCAATAGGCGCGTGCTCAAGAATAGTGGTTCTAAAATGTTTTATTGTAGCAGCCTTCTATAGGTTACGAGTAGAAAACAAATCATACCTTAACAGGTTAAGTTGTTCGGTTGTATTTGTTTATTTGATGTTAATATTTAATAAAGTGTTTTATATTCAGTTTTCACATAGCGTTTCCTGATATATAATATAACGATTTGTATGACGGTTTTTTGGTTTTAAAGCATTTATCTCTCTGAATATGTGTTACAAACAAGATAGAATAACATATAATAAATATATTAACAGTACACAAAATATTTTTTTTGCATATCATATCAGACAGATTTATATGATCAAGTTATTGACATAATTTTGTTCCTAGCAACGTTCTTGGAGTTACAAAAAACGGTGAAAAAATAGCAATGTATTATTCCACAATTTTTTTAAAGATATATTATTGTTACGTTTTCATAAAAAGAAAGTTTTAATATTAACATCAAATTACTCCCAGAATTTATTGATAGAATTAGTACTTACTTGGTAGAACTCCAGTATAACACGTTGAAAAATAGCAACTTATTTTAGTTCCAGAAAGCGTATAAGATATATAGTTGATAGCTATTTTTGCTTACGATCTTATCAAAACTATATTTAACCGTACATTTACTTATATATATATAGCTGTGCACAACAGATACACAATACATCTTGTATTCTGTTCTAATATCCTTGTTGTATATTTTGATAATAAAATTCTTTAGTTCTGACGAGGGCATTAGCCGAAATAGCTATTTACTGTGTATGTAATAATTTTTGTAAAACTTAAATTTATCTTTAGTTTTTTACCGTGATATTATTTAAAAACACTTTGAGAAACACCGCATAAGTTGTTATTTATTGCCCGCCTCGGACGCAGGTTTTATTATCACTCCGCTGAAACTGAATAGTTTATCATTATGCTAACATTACGGCTAGCATTATTGTTTATTGCAATGCATAGCTGCAGTGGGCACGTACCCAATAAACACCGGAGCCGTGAAACAGTTTTCTCTGGCGGGAGAGAAAGCAAATTGCTTCTGATATCCGCAAGTAACGAATAAAAGTCAATGACTATGCGAAACAGGATATTAATGGGTAACGATGTCACTTACTCACTTATTATACTATGGTCATTTGATAAAAACCATTGACTTTACAAAATAACACTCTTCGAACAATCACGAAGGTACTTTGGTATACTCGCGAATTTCTTCAATAAAGATTTGGATCTATTATATAAGCCACGAGATATTAAAAAAACTATCGAATAAAATACTATACTCCAAGCAAGCGATTTAAATATCAAACAATTGAAAGTATTAACGATAATTGTGTAGATTCAAAAATAAGCTTCTGCAGGCGTCGTTCTTTATTACTTTTCCCCTTAAATTATTTCATCCCCATTTTCAATAACAAAAGACTAATATATATTTATATTAATACACGACACCAATTTCAGGGAAACTTAAATGGAGAAATATAACTAATATATGTTATATAATAATAAGTACTGGCAGAAAAAATAACAATATTTTTTTCATGGTTTACTATTTAATATAACATTTGGCAAATTAACGCAAACTATATCTAAGTTTGATTGTAGTGTGTTGTAGATAACGCACAATAAACCTATCACAAATTATAAAATATTATACATATGGTGTTTGCGACAAATTGACGTGTTTAATTATTAAAAATCATCTATAATATACAAAATATAATCGAATCTTGTAATTTTTTGTATAGTAATAAAAATGAAAGATGAACTTTTGAAATTGTACATTTCCACACGTTTTGTCACTAACTTTCCGCTTTTTAAAATTTATTAGCACAATATGAAACTACGGTGTTAAAACGTGTACTTTTTCTTCACAGCTATATATAATTAAGTAAATGTACGTTTAATCATAGTTCTGATGAAGATGTAAGCCGAAATAGCTATCAACTATATATATAATAAATTTTGTAGAACTAAAATATAATACATTGTTATTTTTCTATCTTGATAAAATTTGAGCAGTTCAGATTTGATTATAAGGAAATGGTTTTATAAAAAATACAGCATAATTTTTAGTTTTGATGAATTATTTTTAATTATAATTTTAGTATTGTGTATAACACGAAATAAACCTAATGGCAGAAAATGTATATAAAAAATATATTATCGTTTTTGTTATATTCGCCCGTAAAACAAACATTTTTCGTATTCACTAGGTTAATCATACAACTTATTGCGTATCTCGTATTTGTCAAAGAACATCAATGAACGGTAATAAATAATATGTAATTCCTTATTTGTTATTATTTATCGTAAGTCGTGTACGACAAAAGACAAGTAAGGGAGTCACCTGTTTGACATTATCTTATTTATATTAATGATAGCGAAGCAAAGAATTGCACCAATACGAGATCTGACAAATGGCCTTGACTGAACAATGTGATGGGAAGGCATTTATCTTCATGTCGTAGTAAACATTGTTCTCCGGCACGCGTGCTATTAATCATACAATGCATTGATTACAAACATTTGTTAACATTGATTCTGAACCTTTTAAAAATATAATATAAATAACTATTGTAACTGACCCGTCGCGCGTTGCTTCGATCTCAGAGTAAAGAAATTCAACGAAACTCCTTATGATAACAAACAATTTAATTGTTTATAGTGTTAATAAGAGCTAACAATGGTAAAATAGATTATGCCATAAATTTTTGCGAGAGTGTTTTTAACAAATTCATAAACTTTCATATCTATCGGATGAATAGTGTAGTTATGCATGAAGGACAAACAGACACACATAAATTATACTATACATCGATTTTTTGGAGAGGTTTAGGGGCCTATGATAAAACCTTCACGGTAATGTACTCAAGAAATTTGTTTCATATCGATCGGATGAATGGTGTAGTGATGCATAATGAACAAACGTACACACATAGATTGATTTTTATACATATATAAAGATTAAACAATACGTCGATAGCTTCATTGAAATTATCCTAGGTCGTTTGATACTTAAATACTAAATAAAAATATAATGTTTCTATAAGTTTATCAACTTTGAACAATTTCATATGTTTTGTTTTTAACGACCCGGGTTTCGCTTTTAATCATTTTCAGTGATTTTATCACACGAATGCGTCATAATTGTACAATGATTCATATTTTATATTGAGATTCCATCAGGTAAATTCAGTGGTTATCATAAGTAATATATAATATATATCTTTTATTTGACCTTTGTAGAAGCTAAACTATACTTTAATCTTACAATTACAATATATACAATATGTTATATCGTTCATTATTTCTTGGAATAATTATTTGTATGTAAAATCACTACACTATACAATAAATCAAATTTGATGTCAAATAGTTCGAGATCAACACAATTAATTAATAAATTTATTTTTATAGAAAAATATTTCTATGTATTTAAATAGTAAAATGTAATGTTTAATTATTTAGTTGCTAAGCCTTTTGAAAAACTATTTGCGAAAATTGTCGTGCTTCTAACATAAAAAGTGCAAATATAGCATTGTTTATATAAAAATATGCCGTTATTTATGATATATTGTATCGATGCAATATGTTGTAAACCCCTGAAATAATATACTACAGACTGTTAAAAATAAACCAGACGTATTATTTATGTGATGATGGTGCATAAAGATATCTCCGCCATTTTCCGTTATTTAGCGAAAGCCGAAGGCCGAGGCTTTCTGTTATCAAAGGGTTAATGATAATTCTAAGGTTTTATATTATTGAAATTAGAATTTCTTTCGCTCATCGCAAGTATTATAAACTGATACAGTACATGTTAAAACAACGCTTAAAATTAGCAGCTTGAATTTGAAGAGAAGTGATATTGAATAAGAATAATTCTAAGATAACATCTTGATTTTAATTTAACATTTTATTCAATATACAGGTCGATGGTTGTTAACTACTGAACTGCATAAAAGTATATTCCTCGAAAATATGCGTCACACGTTGACTTATCTTGTGTACGCCGATATTGTATCAGAATTTAAAAATAGACCTAACTTATTTTCAGCATAATAACGAACATTTGCTTTAGTTTTACACATATATTTTTTTATTATAATGGTAGAAATTTTTCCCAAATTGTTAAGTATAAGAAGAATAATATTTATAGTCCAAGAATTTCGTTAATTTTTAAAAGAATTTTTACTCTCAATTTGAAGAATATTTTGTACTTATAATTAATAACAATTTACGTACATTTCCAAATTACAAAATATGCGCAAATGTCTCTTTAACAAAGACGTTAAGTTCTTTGTGCGTTAAACCCAAAGACTGAGCAGATCATACTAACAAATGTACGACACAATTTTGCGATATTGGCAATCATCAATCAATCAATTTTGTCATTTTTATTCATTTACTTACCTTAACTATAAGGCAGTGGTTTTCAAACTGTGTTTCGCAGAGCCCAGAGGTTCTTCAGCATTTCTCAAAAGGTTCCGCGAGTCATTAAAAAAATAACGTTATTATGTAATGAAATTACATATTACTATACCACTCACTCCTCAATGAGTTAATACATATAATTAAAACGACACTATTAAATTTTTTGTTATCATAACGAGTTTCCTTGAATTTCCTTATTCTGAGATCATGGTAACGCGCGACGGGTCACCTATATATTATATAATTTATGATATCGACTGAAGGTGCTTGGCGAAATTTCAATTTAAAATATGAATTGTTACAACTTTGTACGATTCCGCATGTTTTGTCACTAACGACCCTAATTTAATAACTTTGGTATATAGACGATGCTAACTGTTTATTTTACGTCAGTTCTGTTGATAGAATGCCGGAAGATGTCGAAAGACGAAACCCAGGTCGTTAGTGACAAAACTTGTGGTATCGTACAAAGTTGTAACAATTCAAATTTTATACATTAAATAATCATTTTATTTATTAAAATTTTAAATGAACTATATCGAAAGCAGTTTATAAAGTTTGACAATGATACTTTATCTTATCGACAAGTCTAAGTCTATTCGCTCTCAATGTGATATCGAAACACAATAAAATGCAATGATATAGTCCATCAAAATCATCTACTGTATTACAAAAATATTAACCTGTTAATAAAGATTCGTATTGTGTATATAATTTGTTTTTAAATTAAGCCTAAGTATATTTTAATGTTGGATTAATGTTCATGAAAAAGAGTGCTGTGAATATGTAATATATTGCGTCAATTTTTGTTTGATTTTCAAATGCTTAGTCCATATGTTCTATATTGACGGGGAACGTTGATAAAAAATGAAAGAGCAACAACTCATTTCATATACAAATCAAGTTCATCGTACCTGTAACGTAAAAAATTAAAGATATTCTTATTCATACTATAAAGATATCATATATCCGACAGAATTACAGTCAGCAGTTATTTTTACACGTTTTTTTTATGTTTCTTTTATTCGCTATAAAGCGTTTTTAATTGAGGCAATACCATGGTATTTAAATTTATTTTTCTCTCATAGTTATTAATTGCAATTCCATCCGCTTTAATTAGTTGTGATTAATATATCATTTTCGAGCCATTAATCATATGAAAGCTGATTTTTTTATGAGTGTAGATTATTAAATAAATTATATATTCATATGATACAACTTTTATTTCTTTTAAATAATTAAAAGTTCATTATGAAAAAATGGATACACGCCTTCGCGTCGAGTTGTATATATTTAATGTTGTATTTTAATTAAATTATTCAGATTTATTGTATGAAAGCCTCTAATTCTTTAATGGATCTTTAAAGACTTTTCAGGCATTTTATCAAACTGAAGTAACAGAACAGACAGTAAGTAAACGGTTTGTATCATTTATATAAAAAAAACAAATTGTACAAAAAAAAGGTACTTTAAGACAAGAGATGAAATATATTATATTACACATCTGAAATAAAATTTGAATTGTTACAACTTTGTAAGATTCCACATGTTTTGTTAATAACGACCCGAGTTTCACCTTTTGGCATCTTCAGGCATTCTATCACATGGATGCAACAGAACTGACGAACTGAACGAAAGGCAAAACCCGGGTCGTTAGTGACAAAACATGTGGAGTTGTACAAAGTTGTAATAATTCAGATTTGATATTGAAATTCCATCAAGCACCTTCAGTCGATATTACAAATTACATCTGAAATAAATTACGTACTAAATGATGTCACCATAATGGCATTCAAATTTGGAAACGATAATCTAAATATTAATGACCAAGAGATTTTCACAAAAGACGTCTATCATGATATGTAATTTGGCAAGATAAACTGTTAACCGACTGTCATTTCTAATGAATGCGTGTGGTAGAATACCTGAAGATGCCAAAAGGCGAAACCCAAATCGTCAGTGAAATTTTTTAAAAATTGTCAAATTAAACAATTCATTACTTTATATTTCAATATTTTGCAAAAAATATATAACGACTATGGTAAAGAAGAAGAAGAAGAATAAACTAGCGTTTATGAGTTGAGATTTATACAATATTTTTTTTTTAAATTACGGGCCATATTTAAAATGATAATACACATCATTTGTTGTTTTAAAAATAAAATTTATCAATAAAAAGTGAGCGATTCGTAGGATGTAGTTAGCTCAAAACTTCTCTCTATATAATCAAGTCGTCATGCATGTGTTTCGTCTATATTATGAACACCAAGAGGCTAATTCTAGTTTATATTACTTTAAAATTATGTTGGTCCCTTTAAATAAATATATCGTGTAATAGCTTGGGATTCTTAGTTATAAATCACTGATTTTTTTTTGATACCACCGATTGGTCACCGTTGTTATTAAGTTAAACTTAGGTTATGATTGAC
Source organism: Himalopsyche japonica (assembly GCA_028555115.1). Classification (NCBI taxonomy): domain Eukaryota; kingdom Metazoa; phylum Arthropoda; class Insecta; order Trichoptera; family Rhyacophilidae; genus Himalopsyche; species Himalopsyche japonica. The sequence continues at coordinate 801,903 of JAHFWJ010000146.1, forward strand.
TGAAAATATATTTAAATACGAAAGAATGCTTAGTACAAAGTTGTAGCTGAGCATTATATGGTTAATTTTGTGGCGTATCAATTTGAAATAAGGGCTTATTAAATGGCAATCGTCTAGGGAATATTCATTTGAATTGAAATTATGGGAACATTTAGAACTCAAGTATGGATCTTTATAAATAATTGACAGGCATTAAAATAATAAACTCACTCTTTAGTAGAAATAGTAGAAGCTTCAATATATTCTCCGATCAGCGTTGATCTGGAAGAAATAAACAAATCGTTAGTATAAAGTAAAGTCAGGACGCTTAATATGGGTAATAAAATTCGTCACAATGTAATTAAATACATGCACCTTAAAAATTAAACATGGTTAACTGTCAATCATTGGAATACTTACTTACAAAATATAATGAATGTTTCGAATTATTTAAACAGTCGTAAATTATTTTTTCAGGCAATGTGGTCGAGTGATGAAAGTCGTTGGCTCTGTTAGTGGTTACCGTAAAGATCGTTTTAATATTATAATTGTTTTTTTAACCAATACTGTTCTAGGGTCAAGTATATTCAGCGTCGTTGAAGTGCAACTGCATTAAGGGTTATTTGCTTAGTGATGGGGACATCATGTTCTGTGCATCAGATATACATCAGTTTTCGAAGGTTTTTATATAAAATCAGGATTGTTTACCAAAATAGGTCTTATCATATTGTCAGCCTAAAATGTATGTAGGCTATACGATAAAGTTTTTAGATTAGTTGTGTATGAAATCTGCTGAAGTCAGTCTTTCATATATTAAATTGAAGCATTTGAATGGTCGGCCATGAATATGCAGAATTTTTTAATCATTTTTATAATATGGTCGTGGATTTCTACTAGATTCAAGTCGCTGTGGACAGCATTGCTATGAATATACCAAGACTCTTAAGCGATAGTTCTTTGTCATGTTTGATATACAGTGAAACCTCGATTTTACGTTTTCCAAGGGACCCTGAAACAATAACGGTAATTGCGGGAAACGGTGAATGCGGGAAAGCTTCAAGTAATAATAAACGAGTAAAATCGTAAAAAACATTTATTTATTAGTTACTTGTACATACTGTATATAAAATTTATTTTTAAAAAAGTCCTTTATGTTAGTTTGCTTCCTTGTTATTTGGCACTTTAATAGAAACAAAGACTTAATACTAAACTTGTGACTAGAAGTTTCTATGTACAGGAATCATTATTACCATGAATAAGAAACAACTCTACATTTGTATCATAAACAATAATACGCGCGTGGTGGATTTCAACCAAAAAAAATAGCACATGCGTCCAATGCGTTACGTCTAACATGTACAGCGGATTCCAACGTATCTAGACATAACACCTGCACTCGGCTGTGTCAAACTTGCTAGCCGAGATACGGGGAAATATGCAATAAAAATGGTCAATCGGGATAATATTTGTGACGGGACCAAAATATTTAGACGGTTTATCGAGGAAATCGGGGAATAGGGAAACGGTCAATGCGGGATTATTTAACATTGTTCTTATGGGAGTTTGGCGGTTTGACTATAAAAAATAAACTTTTCAGCCGGGAAAACTATTATGCGAGAACGGTTGATCGATGTTCCACTGTAGTCTGTAAAGTTTTGTAATGTTTTGAAGCAATATGTTTATTCCCAGATTAAAGATAAATTAATATTATATAATACATACGAACACGTAATCTTCACGAAATGTTATTCAGGAAACACTGTAATACGAGAAAAAGATAAGCCCATTTTTTCATCCTATTTACACAATTGCTTTGAATTATGCATTACTTTTATGATATGATATCCTGGCAATTTGTGGCATTTTATATTTCAGGAAACAATTATGCGTACGAAGCTCAACAGCGGTGAAACAATTTGTTTGTGATGGGGCAATCAACAATTTTGAAGGTGATCTTTTGAAAAATGAGCACTAATCAAATATTGTCTATTGTTCTCGCCAATCCGGCATATTTATTACGCGATAACGACTGCCTGGCGATTTCCGCAAATGTATTTTTATATTATAGAAAACACTGTTTATTTACATTTCGCTAGTAATTTGCTATAATTATGGTAATGCGTTTGTAAAATCACCAATAAGAGCGTTAATTTATACTGGGGATAAGCTAGGGGTGTAATGGAGTTCAAATAGGGCCTACGAGTTACTTATTAAATATAGATTAGGATAGCCAAAAGGACTTTTTATAAGCAAATCAAAATGTAATCAATACCTAAACGCAATTATTATGCATATTTGAAGTTTTTTTGTGGAATATAGGACTTTGTTGTTTTTTGAAATTCCTCGCAAAAAGCTGTTATTTCGGAAGTAATATACAACAAAAGTGAACTAAATTTTTTGTCTATTGTCTTACAGCACGCTGAATATATGTATATCGTATATTGATTGAATTGGAATTTACTTAGTAGAACTCCATTATAACATGGTGAAAAAAAGCTTATATAATATGTATTTTAGTACTACAAATTTTTTATAACGTATAATTGAACGCTATTTCGGGTCACGCAATCGTCAGAACTAGTTCTGACGATGGCGTACGATTTACCAACAGTTCTTCTTGGCGCATACATGGAAAGAGTGTGGAAAAATAAATTTATTTTCATTAAAATAAAGTATTTAAATTAAGCAAATTTAATATTGTGTATTGTATATCTATTAATTTGACATATATTTTATTCAAATTGATTGTTAATATCACCGAAGCAGCTATGTTAAAATGTCGTACAAAATTTAAACAATTCATATTTGGTATCGAAATTCTACCAAGCACTTTCAGTCAATATTACAAATTATAATAATAAATGCAATCGTCCTTATCTTTTACTAGGAAATTAACACAATCATTCTATTGAAGTTAATATCCAATTCGAATTAAAAGCTCTTCCAGAAGAGTATCAATTTTATTTCAATGAAGCTTTTTATGAAAGTTTTTATTATAGATATATCGTAACGTTAAGTTCAACGACTGGGATTTTTTTTACTAGACACTTCCTTACATATACTGTAATAGACTTGTATATTTATACGCATGAAAAGAAGATCTAACAATACATCTGCCAGGATCAATCACTCTTCAGCCGTGAATAAAAATGATATTCATCCTTATTGGGATATTTAGAAGTCAAAAAACGTCTCATTTAAATCTGTCAGTACCCTTTATACACAAGTAAGTTCACTGAGAGATTATTTTTTTAAATTTCATTAATATTCACAATTCTATTTATTATGTCAGTTTTGATTACTTTGACTCGTGTAGTTCTTTAGATATCATTGGATAAATATGCATAGTTTTCTGTTGGGAGGTTGGATTGGAAAAATAACATAAACTTGCTGATTCATTGGAATGTTTATTAACGGAAAGCATTCAAGGAGTGTTTGTAATATGGCAATATTATTGTTTTGAAGCATTTTTTTTTGTAAATAAAATGTAGTAAATTGTAATTTAAATATTTTTATAACAGCCACTATCATAATTACAAGTAATTTAAGCGTACTTTTTCTAAGATAACCAAGTAGATAAAGCTATCATATATGGATTTTTATTAGAAAGTATAGATGTTTATTCTCCTATTTAATAAGTTTTGTCAATCATTAGTAAAAACTTATTATATTAACAAAATATAAAAACATTTTTTATGTACAGTTATAATGTAACACTCAGTAACCAAATAATGACATAAAACCAGCCTCATCATTATATATTTTTTTAAATTTACGATACGACAGATTCTGTCGAATTCTGGTGTAGCGATAAACGATTTTGACTTTGAGTTGGAACCATAACAATGGCAGTTGTAATTATTGATTTTTAGAGCGTTTTATTTTCTTCGAAATTAATTTATGATATTGAATTGCGATAGAGGTTGGTGAAATTTCATTATCATATTTGAATTGTTGAAACTTTGTTCGATTCCACGTGTTTTGTCATTTAAGACTCGGGTTTCGCCTTTTGGCCACCAATTATTCATCTGTTTACTGTGTGTCATACTGTTGCATCCAAGTGATAGAACGCAAGATGTGATAATCATTTTTAAGGTGTGTTAACTCTACAATATATTTTACTCAAAATTCAGTTGAGATGCTCGCGATGAGCGAAACCGGTCCTGGTCAAAAATATCTTGTTGAAATAAGTACTAAAAAATGTGTTTCTATTATTAAAATGTATACATGTATCAGCAGGCGAAACCCGGGTCATTAGTGACAAAATATATGGAATACGTTGAAAAATAAGCCATATTATTTCCAAATTCAGCTTAGGGTGTATATAATGAAAAGTTTTGAAAAACAAAATCATTTGCATCAGTAAGAATTATTTATTATATATATAAATAATATATTTAAGCCGTATCTACAAAAACTGTAAACTGTATGTCATTCAATATATAGTTTGTTCCGATCCCTTTTCTTTTTATTACTCATATTTTGTATTTAAAAAATTCCACGTAATAATTTATTTAAACATAATGATGTGAAGAACCGCTGTGTTTTATCTAGATAGTATATAAATTTATTTAAACTAATCGTTTTCGATTATCTACCGTATACCAGAATGACAAGAATTCCAAGTTCTCACGTACTTACGAGATAAGTCTTGGATAACGTTTATTCAAAGAAATAAGGTAGTTGTGTTTAAATCTTCTACAAAGGAAGTAAAGTTTAATTGAAAAGGATTCGGGTGATTACATGTGAATAAATTTGCAATAATCATGCGCCTGAGAGAGCTTTTACATAAATTATAGAGTCACTACGTTTTGAACACCAGTCATTAGTAGGTGTATGATATATTTTTTTTTATTGAGTACAAGCTTTTTTTAATGAATAAATCCCCGCAATAAGGCGGTAAAAATACTTTATCGAAGACATGGGGATTTTAATTTCAAAAACTGAAATTGTCAAATATAGATTTCGTTGATCCAACGACGTGTTTTACAGCAAAGCAAAATTCATATTAGGTTATTATTAAAATTTATTATTTAATTAAAGTACTTTGAATATGAAATGATTCGAGTTTATTTCGGGAACCAATCCTAGACTCTTTTATGGTCACGCGATAATTCCGATACTCACAGTTGATCAAATTATCAGAATTGGTTTCACTCATTGTTCTCAGATCGGTTGAAAATGTCATTATTTAAGATTTAGGATTTATGGTTTTTTGAAATAATGAAAACACATTCTAAAGTACTTATTTCTTCAATATATTTTATGATCAGGACCGGTTTCGCTCATCGTGAGCATCCATCACTTTGATAATCCTGATCATAAAATAAGTTGTGGAAATATGTACAAAAAATGTGCTTTTATTATTTAAAATATCATGCCTATCCATTATGAAGTGACAGTTAACGCCTTAAAAGTGATTTTAGTTTTATACAGAGCAGTGGAGTCGGAGTTGTGGAAAAATGAGAAGACAATTTTTTTGATTTTGAAAAATATCTCTGTGAACAATTTGACAGTTCAGTTGGATAATCTGTAATTTAATGCACATAAATAGGGAAGGTTTTATGTTGTCTCACATTATTATGATGATAACTGTTTATTCTAATTTGTTTGCATTCAATATAATTAAATTTCACACACTAAATAAAAGAATTATAGAAAAGAATATATTATTTATCTCTATTGATAGTACGACACTGATTTTGATATACACAACGACTAGTAAAAGTACAGTAAGCAAATAATTATAGAATGCACTTCGTTAGTGAATGATTTATGTATTGAATTAAAAGAATCCATGCCAAGATATTTTTTTCTAATCAATATCCCTACGAATTTAGACAATAACTCATTTTATAGATACTAATTAGTAATAGTTTCATTAATTATTTTTTGTATTTTATGTATGCTTACGTTATTAATTATTGGCAGTGATTTATGACATTTGGCCTGAGAAAACAATGTTATGCTTGATATTTACCGGTTGAGTCAGTCAGAACTGTATGAATGATGGAATGTGCCGGCACGTAAATTTTATAATCACAATTCCACAATTTTATTAAATGTACACGAAACACCAGACTCTATAACTTAACTTATAAAAAAATATGCATTTTCTTTTTTGTTAAAACTTCTGTCAGAAATTTACATATGGCTTATTAAAGTCAAATATATATATAAACAGAATTGAGTTAGTTTGACGAGAAATGATTGAATGATTTTTTGAATACAATGAAGATACAAGAACGTTGCTAGGACATTGGTAAGGTTATTATATATTGTTCCTCAATTTTAAGGTATTAACTGTCACTTCTTGATGGAAAGGCAAGATATTTTAAATAATAAAATCACATTTTTTATTACTAATTTCCACTAATTTTTTTATGATCAGGACCGGTTTCATTCATCACGACCATTATCAACTTATCATCAATTGATTCATCAGTTGATGATTCTCGCGACGAGTGATACCGGTCCTGATCATGAAATATATTGTGGAAATAAGTTCTAAAAATGTGTAATTATTATAAAAAAAATGTTTTTCCAATTATTGTTTGTATAAATTAAATAGCTTGAAAGCCAATAAATTGATTGAAAATATGTTTATAAAGGTTCCATACTATAATTTTAACTTATTTCACCACTCAGCCACTATTAGTAGCTTACTTATTTAAACTTTATGAAATTGCTTATTTCTCGAAGAATTCGTCTCAAAGGTTATCAAAACCTTTTTAAATAAACATAAAAAAAGTTTAATTCAAACCATAGGTTCCCAAAATTTTTCGCGACCATCCGCACAATCGAATAGCTTACAAAAAATATTTTTTTTAGTTGCCCGTATAAGTTGGCGACTTCCAGGTTGGGAATCTATGATTTATATACTCTTTTTCGTTATAAAGGAATTGACTTTGATTTAAAAATACATATTTGAAAGAACCACAAAAAGATTTAAATGATAATAGAGCCCATTTGCATAAATATATCAAATAAATAAGTGACTGAGACTCAAAAAATATTGTTTAATGTCACTCAAAAAATTTGTCTACAAGACCAAGAGATAATATTTTTGAAATTATCATTTGGTCCATTTTGCCATTCGAATACCGTTCAGATCCCACGCGTTTATTATGAACTTCTCAATTTAAATATTGATCGCGTAATCCGCAAAACTATTATCATTATAAACCAATTATTCTCGCTAAATAGAATTTTAATTTGGTATGAATTAACATCAACAGCGGTGAGTTTCACGATTCCTCAAAGTCAATGAGAAGACATCGCCCAAGGCAATGAGTGATTATACATTTTTTCTAATGGTAATATACTCGACGATAGTCACTACTTCATTAGCAATTTTCCGCTTATCTATTAAGCGATGTTTTTTAGCAAAGTTTTTTTAATGTCCCAAGCGCCGATACTTACCAGTTGTGGCTTTAAATTTTTTTCGCGCGGTAGCCATACTCTCGAGATTTTTTTTACTGTCAGTAGTTTATTAATAAGGCAGATATTGATTTTTTTATTGCGAATTTTCGTAACGTTCAAATGGATAACGTTAATTATTTTTCTTAAATTTTAACCTAAGCAAGTTAATTTAATTATCTATTGCAGTGCTGCGCAACCGGTGTGCCGTGGCACAATACATTTAAAATGATTTAAACCCGTCCGTTCGTAAGATTTTCTTGTATATTATTCTTGTGCAAAAAATATAAAGAAATTCTTTTAGATATTTCAAAAAAATTATTGGCACAATAAGAAAATAGGATGTTAGAACAAAATAGAGGATATATTGTGAACCTTTTCGAGTAGTAGTGATGTATTAGTGGTACATAATTGCACATAGTTCTAATGAGGCTGTAAGCCGAAATATCTATTAACTATATATCTATAGATTTTGTATAACTAAAATAAATTGCTATTTAATCACCGTAATAAATGGGTTAGAAAGATTGTTTTAGTTCGTTAACCAAATATTTGACCGTTGTCCGAACACAAAAATCTTTCATCATAGTGTTCTTCGTCCGACTTGTTCGCAGCCCGAACTGCACGTTAACCGGTCACAGACAGTTTTAATTGTATTTATAGAGTTTACGTAATTATACGAAGTAATGCTTACTTATTACACATCACAGGGCAGAAAGTGTAAAAATGTTATGGAATGTGAGTAAAAATATATTTTTATTTGAAATACATCGCTATCATACCACCATCAGACGCCGAAAACTTGCTGCCTTCGTTGTCTCTTATTGAAGTCGTTTGAAATAATTCAAATTTACTAAACTGTTTTCAATCTTTTATTATTAAAAATAACTTAACATACAACTAGCCGCTAATGTAGCCTTTCAATATGATAACGCTATTCATATATTGAAACAAAGGAATATCTAAAGTAATTAAATCTATTCAAAGCACATCCTGTTTATATTATAGTAAATACATTGACACATTGTTATTTATGATACCCAGTTATCGAAAGAGAAAGATTTCATTAACGTCAATGAAGATATTAGCAAATATTTGTGTAGCATCTTCCTCGTCTAAAACCACTTTCTTCACTAATAATCTCGAGAGAAAATCAAATAAGATATTTCCTTATATAGGATAACCGTTAAGGCTTTGTTTAATAAATAATACGCTCTCTAGAATTTTATTTTTTCTACTTAAACGGTATGACTGTAATCATTTATGAGTGATATTTTATAAGAAAAGAAGTTAATTAGGTTGAAAGCATTTTTTAAGAATTCAACAAAATATTCAAAAACGTTCATGAAATGTACGTTTATGGTACGCACGAAAGTAACTTTATTTCCTTCGTTGATATAAATCTTTTCTTTATCAGATTTCTTTAATACGGCACACATTTTTTGCACTGATTGTTGCATACTAATTAGAATACTGTAAAAAGTTTTCTTACCATTGAAATGTGCTGTTAGAAAGCAAAACTAAATAAATATGAATTCACTAGTGGAACCTTTAATTATTTAAAGCGTTACAGACAATGTTTATTTTCTTCTGTTTGTAATAAGGAAGTTCTTAAGAATATTAATTTTCATATTTCCAACTTAAGTCTTCGTATCCGAAACTGTATAAATTTATTCACTTAAAACGTGTTCTTTATTTTGGTCAGATGAATTGGTAAATACCAATGTTATTCAGGTGATTGATGCATTGCCAAGAAGAGTAGACACTTTCAATAATTTATTTATTGCATTTACACTAAAAAAATATATGTTGGTTGCTTTGCAACGAAGACACCAAAGGTTACATTGTAAATTTGCAAGGAAGCCAATCGAGAAAGCTCTGGCAAAATCTACTTTAAACGTATTTTTAACCAAAATATTCCTTCTATGAAATACAATGATTCTTTGACAGAACACATACTGATATATATAAGAACAGTTTTAGAGATTAACATCTGTCACTTGACAGATGTTAATGGTTTCAGGGTTACCAAAATCAATTTCCTTAAAAATTCTTCAAGAAAACCTTCTTTTTTTATGACAAATAAACAATTGGTGAGTTTATTAATTATTTCTGTACATGAAATTAAAAAAAAACAACGGAAATTCCTTTTTTTTACAAATTATAGCTGGCGTGCTACAGACGTATATTTTTTTCTGGCAGCCAAAGGATTAATATATTAAAAATACTATTCGTATCAAATTACTATCGTCCACGTGGAATATGCAGCCATCCGAAGCAATACCGTTTTACATTGGTAATGCTTTTACCGGTGGCATCCACAATGGCAGGCTGGTTCTACGCTTTATGATAACAAACAATTCATGTCCACAACTTTCAAAAAATGACATTTATTTCACATTTCATTGACAGTTTTGCTTAAAATTTTTATATGTTAGGACTACCTTAAAATGCAATGTAACACCGCAACATGATTAATTACATTTTTATTAATAAATGAAAGAAAATATTTCATTTGTTTATATCCTCTGCCTCGTTCAAAATATTTTTTTGTTTGACGTAAAAAAAGAGTCTCCGTGTATTTTGGAATGAAAATCGGCTGTCAATAAAATGTAAAATATAAAACTATGTAGCAATAAAATTTTTCGCGTGAATTTTGATTTTAAGTGAAAAAGGCTCAAAATGAATCTAGATTTTTAAGCATTATTTTGCAATCGTAATCGAGGTTGTAAACATATTTATGAGCATACGATCAAATATCTGTTGCTAATAACATGCGTTTTAAGTGAATTAAAAACATAACTTTTTTACACTTTATTCGTCTTATGAATTCCATCTGAAACAATTATATTAATAAAAATCTTCATTTTATTACAGTTCACAATGCACTTGTAAAACATGTGTTCGTGATCAAAAAAATATTTAATTGTTATCATAAAAGTGACGGAATTTGTGCAAAAAGTTGGCAACATTCGTTTTATACATATCAACATCGCAACTCATAACAATTATGTATCATAAACAATTATAATAATTAAAAGTGGAATCTTGAAATGCAAACGTTATGGGAAATTCTTCAATTATATTTTATATCGTTTCTTCTGAATTACTTGTTGAAAATTATTCAATAACGGGATATTGAAAAATAATAGTTAAAAATTGTTTTGGTCACTGAACCGGCATTTAATCCCTGGTCATTTTTTGAGATTTTGTGGACAAAAATGTAGTCTGTTTTTTTAAAGTAACGAATCAGTCTTGAATGGACATACTGGACTGGGAAGAGTTTTAAAAATAGTTTTTGGTATTGCTATGAATTGTATGAAACATTCCACGTTCACGAGAAAGATCCCAGAAAAATTAAGTGTTTTATTGTTTTGAAATATTTTTTTTCTGTGCATTTTATCAATCAGATAATAATTTATTATTTCATAAACTATACTGTTAAGCTCTTAATTGTGTAATCATTTTAGGAATTAGTGTTCAATTGATTTAAAGTATGATTTATTTTTTATATATTCTTGATAAGTCTCTACTGTTGATTGAATGAAATGATACAAACATACAAATATCTTTAGCTTAAATAAATTCCAAAACGTTAGTAGTTAGTTTAGGTGAAGAAACGTGGTGATCACCATAAGCTAAGCACTGGTAAAACCATTTGAATTACGGTAGTACCCGTCGAGATCATTAGCTCCACTGCACTTTAAAATAGTTTCACGTAGTTGATTGATTTTTTAGAAACAATTAAGCATTGGTATGTTTAATGTTTTAGAAATACAGAAAGAGAGGCGCTGTAGGCCCTTTGGGCGGTGCTAAGAATTTAATCTTCGTATCGCGTTTGAGATAAACGATTGTAATAGGCTCTTGAACCGAACATAATGTGTTGTAGATTTACATTGAATAAACGCTCATTCAATATTTAAGAACCTTCCAATTAACACACTCTGGCAAGAACATTAACTAAAATATGTGAAATATGAGTTGTCTAAAAGCAAAAACCGTTTGTTTACGTCATGCAACGGAGATAACGCAGAATCGCGGTGTTTTGTCCGAAGTCGGAGTCGTGAAAAACAAGTGACTCCGATTTACTGATCTTAAAGAATGTTTCAATAAACGATTTGCCGGATTGGTTGATTAACCTTCAATTTAATACACATAAATTGGATAATTAGGAAAACGCCAATTCCGGAGTAGAGACCAACGGATAAAATTTATTCTAATGTACACATTAAAAATAAGTCTTTCAAATTACATATACGCCGTATATTTACTTACATTAAAAAAGGATAAATCGCTTTTACTAGTAGTTTCTTTAAATGTTTTATTTGATGATAAACGATAATATTTAAAGTAAATAAATAAACATTAATAATTTAATAAATACTCTTAAAGCGGTAATTTTATAACAGATGATTAATTTATTGAAGAATAACTCTCATAATATCCTTTTTGACGATAATTTGGATAATAAATTTATTTATATAGCTAGTGGTTTAGCTGCTTCTGGAATACGTTATATTTTTTACATTTTATTGACAGTTTTTACTGTGCTGTAAATGCGGTAGGAAAATTGATTTTTAATATTTCAATTATTTGATTAACTGCGTTATCATTAGCTTAGGTTATTAAAATGCTATTTAAAGAGAGTAATATCTTTTAGTTTTCTTGCTATCTTTTTCATTCTCTAAAAATTGATCTGGAGTAATAAAATTACTATCAGTGTTCGAACGTTTCCACATACTGTTTACAGCGAGTGGTTGGTTAATGGGACTTCCAGTTGAATATTTGAAAGCAAATTTTTGAAGTCAAAAACTTTGAAAACATTGCATCAGTTTTTAATTATTTGTAGATTATACCTTGTAGTGTATTTTGCTATTAGTTGGGATTCAGACAAAACTACGATCGAATTTGAAATATGAAAATGATTTAAATGAAGGTTTTTGAAATACGTATTTTAATTTTCAAATAAACATTTTGATCATCAATATGCACGTGTCTTTTTGCGTAGTTATTTTTTTAAATTTATAGAATTGCTCAAGTATATTTGAATATATCATTATTTTTATTTTTGATTTCCAAATAAAACAAAAATATTTAGAATCTTTAGTGGTTGAAGAGTTAAACATAAAATATAATACCAGACTTTTAGGATAATATAGTGACAAAATGAAAAATGTCGGTCGTAATCAATAAATGCAAAATGAACTGCTTTTCATATTCATTTCTTATAATATGTCATGAAAAATATTGCATTATTTCAAAATCTTTAAATGGTCTTCAAATATCTTTTATATAATTTTTGAAAGTATACAATTATTATGTTCAAAATGCATTCTATTAAATTCGCCCATATTGCTGCAAAGAAACATTGTCGATTGAAAACAACAAATGCGATTAACTCAAAACTTATTTGGAGAAAATTTGCAATATTATTGTATTACAGAACTTTTTAAATTCCTAGTTAAATTAAAGTCAGTTGACAACTGAAAAACTTGAAATTAAATTTTTAATCAAAATTTCACTATTTCAATACACACGATAAAAACCATTCCTAATATAAATGAATATTTTTGTTTATACAAAAATATTGTTTATAATAAGTGTACGATTAGAAAAATTCATAAATATTATTTTTTAATTATTACAATTTTTACCCAGATAACATATGATAAATTATAAATAGGTGTTAATTAATTTTCATTGAAATTTGAATATATAAACATTAACCATACTTCATATAACATTTACATATATAGTCAATCAATTAACGCCAAGAGTTAAAAATACCACAGTTGATATTAAAATGAACATCTAAAACGGCGCGTGAAAATTTCGCGTTTCTTTCTTTCAGCGCATAAGATAAGTTCACACGACAGACAAACGGATTTTTATATTTCTTGCTTTGTATCAAATAAAAAATACATTCTAAAGTACGGATGTGTTAAAAGAGAAAAAATTTACTAAGTGCAAGTGTTCTCTCCAAATTGACATTTTGAAATATACTCACGATAATTGTATATTATTATTCAAATCACTTCAATATGTGTTTGGTATTTAATTTAATGTTGGTCTTTAATACTAACTGCTTTTTTTAATGCCTATGATTTTAAGAATAAATGTTTGTACCGTGCACTTATTTTTGATTACATATTATACACGAAAATTGTAGCCCATTAAATATTTAAAAAAAAACAGTTTAATAGAAAATTACAATTTTTTTTTGTATGTAATTTACTGAATACTGAAATAATCTTAATACCACACATTTTTGAACAAAAGCATTATTGACAAATTAGATAATACACTCTAACATATTTTACGCAATGCATTGGTTCCAAATAAAAAAATGAAGGTTGTTAGATAACACAAATGTATGTAAGCGTATAAGCTTAGATATCATAAACTGAAAACAGACACAATGTTTCACTTATTTAAATTTAAAAGCGAGGGTTGGTTATACCGTTTTGAATAAATCATAAAGCTATATACTTTGACTTCGTTTATAATACTATATAGAAAGAAATAATTAATTCACTAGGATGTATTTATTTTGTGTCAAAATCTCGCTTAAGTTATATTGTTTTGTTTATAGTTGCGACGGAATAAGTAAGACCAATCGGGATTTTCTTTTAAATAAAAACTGTGTTGAACGATCCAACATGTTTTGCCACTAACGACCCGGGTTTCGGCTTTCGGCATCTTCAGGCATTCTATATAACGCATATTCTACGCAATAAACAGATATGAACTTGTTTTTTTTTATTTAAATGACACAGGCCGATAAAGTTATGTACTGAAATTTTTTGGTGTATATTGTGAATTTAACTTATTCGAATCACAATACCAGCAGTTATATATATATATCGTACACCAACCCGCCTGGGCAGCGTGGTGTGCTATGTCCAAACAACCCCCCTGAAAGAGAAAGCAGGGGGAGGCCTTCATCCAGCAGTGGATCGACCCCGGCTGATGGTGACGATGATGATGATGATATATATATATATATATATATATATATATATATATTTATAGATATTTAATGTCTAAAATTCACTGCCACAAATAGTTAACTACGATAAAGATTTCTGTAGTATAATTTTTTTCTTCTAAAAAATAGAGCTTCATGGTTGTATTACAAGCAGCTTTTGAACAAAATTCTCTGTTAAAAAAGCTTTATGAGAAATCTAAATGCTTTACGTTGAAGGGGAACGTGTTTGAAAAATACTTATTGGTAATGAAAAAATAATAAGACACTGATTGGATGGATAAAAGCTTTCTATTAAACACGTCGCTTATCTCAAGGGATATTTCAAAATAATCGTTTTGCTTAATATCTCCGGCAACGAAGTAATTTTTCATTAAGTTTCATGATACGGCGCAAAGTTCGTTTGCGTTGATGGAAAGTTTTCAATCAACGCCCGCCCTCTAGTTGTGAAAATGTTCCAAAGCATCCTCATATCTGCGCAATAGAAATGAATAACGTTGCACCTAGGGCACTAATTAACTTCAGACCGCTTTAAATGGACGTCAACCCGCTCACCTGAGAGTATAGTGAAATTTACAAAGCGTTAATGATAATTCTCACCTACGAATGGATAATTATGTAATAAATATTACCGTCTCGAATTTATCACAAGTGAAATCAAATACTTGTGACAATTTGTCTTGCGTTTCTTTTCAACGACTGATTATTTAAATACCATTGCCTATTGGAGAGAGTAAAGTTATTTACACGTGAGATTTGATGATCTCAACTACGCATAAACAGTTATCGCTCGTTAACTGCACAAGCTGATATACAAGTGGGGACTTCGAATATTTGTTACGTCGAATATTCGTACTTTATATTATTCTACTATTCGAACATATGTATGAAATTTTCTGACTAACTCTAATTAACTGACACGTATTGATTATTAAAACATACAAACTATCACGTAATATCTATAGTATTTTTAGCTATCACTTCTTGGTTGTTTTAATTATGTTTCAATAACAAAACACAAATTTTAGTACTATTTCTACGATTTGATTTTATGGTGATCAAAATTGCTTTCGCCCATCGTCGATGTGTAAAACCGGTTCTGACCTAGATTATATAAAATTACCAAAATAAAACTAAAAAATGTGTGTCATTGTTTAATAACTAACACATAACTTTATTGATTAAAATGGTGATTAAATAAACAAACTGTTATAGATTTGACTAGTTTATTACATCTACACCAAATTAGAATAGAATACATTATCCAATGATAAATAAAATTTAGTTTATATGAATATTTAAAAAAAGTACTATGAAGGGTTTACCCCCAGTGCTCTTGCCCCTAATTGAAATGATTTGAAAAGTGTGAACTATTTTTAATTCGTATATTTGTGATGGGTAAGGTTATCATAGCCATCAGATTATTACTAAAATTCTTATTAATCAATAAATCAAACATAAAATTTAAAAAAATGGAAATATGGTAAAAATTATTGAAAATAAAAAGCCAATAATAATAGCATGTCCAAATATAAGAATACTGAAAATTTGTATGATTCAACGGAAAAAATAAGAAAACAAAATCTTGCCAAAAACGTAAGTCAAATTCTTTCAAAAATTGTAGTTAATGAAACTCTTAAGCATGGAAAATATTGTTTTTAAAAAAAAATGAGAATCAGATTCTCACATGCAAAAATGTAATCAATTAGATAAAAACGGTCACATGAAAACTTTTTTATAATGACTAGAAACTGTTCATCCATGTACTTCATTATTTCAATTGATTTGAATACTGAAAAGAAAGATCCTAAACGAGTTTAAAACGGAGAAATGCTGAACAAAATAACTTCGTAGAACTCATTATTTTGGATTGTGTTTGTTTTCCTTGCAGTTAAGGTAAATCAATTTGTTACATAAAATGTATGTAATTTTCATCGTTTAGTAATAATTCCTATAGATGAGTTTATTGCTTCCAGCACGCGAGAACTATATTGTGTAAGATGCATCTTAAATGATGATGACGTTCCCAAAAACACCATTACGGGTCTATGTGCATGAAGTGCGATCTATGCAACAAATATCCAGTAGTCGAAAACCTTTTAATTTCAAAATAAATTCAACAGTTATGTCCCTTCAAAATATGAATCAATTGAATTGTTTGTAGATTTTTTAAAAATTGCATCAAAGGGAATCATAAGATCTAGCAATAAATTTTAGCCACATATGGCATCATATATTATATAACAACAAAAATGAATGGCAATGCTTTTAAAAACACCAATGTCATTAAAATAAAATATGTAAAAATGATGACGTGATTTCAAAAAAAAAATTACTTGAATAGTTTTTTACATATTCATTGTTTTTTCTAACATTTGCAAAATGTATTAAGGAGATAATAAATAAGACTATAAAAATACATGCAGTTATTTAATTGCCTCCTTTTTATGATCACACTGAGTTTAAAGATTTTTTAGAAGCAACAAACAACCTTTCAATTAAAAATATATAAATTGATAGGAAATTCAATTTACAAAACCGTACGTATTATTCGAGTTTCTAAATTCCATTACCGAAGCCAGCGACGCTAAAACCACGGATCAGAGCTAATATCATGTTTGATGAAATACGTACGAACACCATTTGTTGAACATCGCGAATAAAACCGCTTATTCCATAATAAGCGAATGAAAGTTTGGCCACCCATGCAGACTGCAAATGTGTGGGATTATGATAATAACAGTGGTGTCGATTTTTCGTCATAAATGAATTTAGTTATATAAATCGTTTTTTATAATACTTTAATGACTTGCCTGTATTTCTGAGATATAAAATATTTATATATTACCATACTGTATATGAGATTAAGAATGTGTTAAATTTATTTTATTCTTCACTGTTTTTTAGCCATACAATCTTAAAATGAAAGCTAATATTTGAAACAAAAATGTTTACGTCCAATAAACGAAAGTACTGTTGGATATATCTAATAAAGGATATCGCGTTTACGCTATTATCTAATGAAACAACAACTGTAAATTAACGATACATATTTTACTATGGTATTAAAATGATTCTGGGATCAAGCCTTTGCACGGTTAATTACATATAATATAATATATAGTTTAATATTATATTTGACATCTTGGAGATTTGTAATAAACTCACTTGTTATTATCGTCTCAATTGTTTTGAAGGTTGATTTCTGCGAGTGAAAACTTGTATGAATTTCAAAACATTCTAGGACGAGCTAATCCTTGTTTTAAAATACAATGGAACCCAGATCAATCGTTCTCGTATATGTTTAATAATCTCGCATTAACAATTTCTCGATTTATCGATTTCATCGATCGTGTACATATTATGGTCCCGTCTCAAACATAATCCGATTTATCGGTTTTGGTAGATAAATCTTTCTATCAAATACAATTTGTTGAGTTTGAGCACATTAAATCTTTAAATTGCTTGAGATATTCTTTAATATAGAATTTCACAAGAAGAAGTCTAAAACACAATTTGATTATTTCAATAATTAAGATTGAATTAATATAACTTTCCCAAAACCCTTTTAATAATTGGAAATTTTTGTAAAGCCTCATTTTTAGAAATTTAAGAGGAACGACGACTTCTTAAGATTTTACTAGTACTTATTATTATTTTAAGCTTTCCCGCGTTCCTCGTTTCACGAATTTTCGTTTGTTTTTTAGGGTTACTAGAAAAACGTGTAATCAAGGTTCCACTATATAACCTGATTTGTTTAGGATATCAAGAAAAAATCTTAATATTAATAATATTCACGAATACAGTGGCAAAAAATGTTACAAAGCCTTATTGTCATTTAAGCTTTCAAGTGGCAAACTGACGTACTGAAGAAGTTACGTTTTTAAAGCACTGAGTGAAACGTTTCAACTATTGAGAGGGTTGATTGTAGTATATTGACAATAACACTAAAAAATATAAATGTTTTAAGACAGGCACCAATGTTCTTATAATCTTCATGTTTTTTTTAAAACCAACACTTCATTAATTTTTGAAATAGTCAGTTAATGAATGTTTCCTTTGTTGCTCTGAAGTGAACTTATTTAAAAGATTTTAACTATTATATGAATTTTAAAAAATAGATGTAAAAATTAGTTAAATATATAAATCAATCTAGAAGTTGGGAATATGTTTATAACCGCACTGGTTTAATTGCACTTGGATACAATGTAACTTATAATCTGTTTCAGTCTTTTGAACGCTAGTATATTAGTGTGTATGGTGAAAATTTGCAATAATAATACTCAGAGAAATCACAATATTAATTATTCATAATATATTACATTACTTGAAAATAGCCTAGTGGTTGAACGGTAAAGCACTTATGCAAGAATAGGCGGAGGTCAGAGATTATATCGAGTAAATCGATGGCAATTATTTACGTCATATGTGTTATATATCGTAGTTTTTAGTGTTGATAGTTTTAAACTTATGGTTTCCAATGGACTATTTTTAAATAAAAAAAAACAAAATTGTCGTATCGATTGAATTGGCATTTTTTAAGTAGAACTCCACTATAACACGATGGAAAAATAGCAATAGATTTAAGTTCTACAAAAAAAATTAGGTGTGCAGTGATAGATATTTCAACATACGCCCTCTATAATTCTGATGAGGACGTTAGCAGAAATAACTATCAACTACAATATATATAATATTATACCTTATAAATTATTGCACTATTATTGTGTGAGAAAATTATTGCATTGTAAGCTTGTGGAAAAAATTATATATATATATATATATATATACGTTGCAACCACGTGATAGAATGCCTGAAGATACCGAAAGGCGAAACCCAGGTCGTAAGTGATCAGACATGACAAATCGTACAAAATATTAACAATTCAAATTTTATATTGAAATTGCATCAATATCTTAAATATTCCGTGGATATCCTAAATTTGGTTTCATTATAATGGATTTGGTTTAGTTTATGATCATAATTCAGTAATAACGATTTTTTAGCAGTCATTTTTAAAAAAAGTGTAAGCTTTAGGCTCCAGCCTGGCGATATTTTTCAACGAAAGCTCTTGAAAGCATTTTTCACGAAGCATTATTTTAAATTGTATCATCATATAAGTAGTTATACGAGACTTATTATAAGTAATACGTAACGTTATGTGGTAAAACTAGTTCATAAAGATAATTTTGTCTAATAAGGGATGCGATGTAATTTAATAATCTCCGACACCCAGTAGCTAACACGTCTGCTTATTACTGAATAAAAATAAGCGCTACAAAGTATAAATCACCATTTTGTTAAATTTATTTGTTGGACGGGAATAATTTACAGATATTGCGAACCTTGCAACTGATAGACGTTTTAAATTGCACCGATTGTTTGATGCTACTTAACAGTGGTTTGCAGCCTTTTAACATGTGAGATATAAAGAGATTCATATATTTGGCAAACATTTTTTATCTTTCGATAAATTCCGTGACTAATAAACGGTCGACTCTCCGAAAACAATCCAGACTATTTAGTTTCATAAAGTAAATATCCAATATTTATTGGCCAATTGTATTAATGTAAGGTATTAATTGAAACAGAAGGTTTTACGTTTAGGTGTTCGGGATTAATGAATATCCCGTTCAATTAATTAAAATTGAATTCATGTTATGGTTATGACATCCCAATGAAGAAATTCTGTATTCGATTCTTTTAATGACAGTTTATAAATTGAATTAAAATAACTTTGATTATTGCTCGTAAATAGGACTGGATGTAAGCCACTATTTAATTTATTTTCAATGAGAATTATCCTTCCCAATCGATGCATTTCATTAGTTAAAACTTTGGTAACTTTAACGTCATTAGCCGTAAAACTACTGTTTGTTTGTGTTTATCCTCCACTCCATACTTGTGATAAGGAAAGATTCCAACTTCTATTTTTTATTATCTATCTACATTTATGTTAGATAAAATATCATTTTAGAATATTTAAATCATTCTTGTTTTACTACTAAAACAACCTTTGCGATAGTAAGTCTGTGAGAGGCAAAACGTAGATATTGTGTATATATTGTGTACCTTTTCTACACAGCTATATATAGAAAAGCAAATGTTTGTTTAAAAATAGTTCTGACGATGGCGTGAGCCGAAATAGATATCAACTATATCTTATAAAATTTTTGTAGAACTAAAATACGTTGCTATTTTTTCATCGTGCTAGAAATACATTTGTTAGGTAATTTCAAAGGTTTCCTTTCGCTCTTCAATAACAAAATATCTAAGGTTCTGGAAAAGGATTCCCAGGAGGTACGATGTAGTCTCAAGTATACCTAATGGTTCTTGCGTGTGATTATCTGCATTGCATTATATTTAAATAAGGGTAGGCTAATACTCACGCGTGATATAACCCATCATAAATACCCACCGCTTCAACGAAAAGCATAAATGAATATTTTTAATATCCTCGTAAATATTAATATGCTACTTAGCAGTCGCTTGAAACTTCTAATGGCGAGTTAGGTATTATGGTCTTTATACTTAATTATATGACGTCATCATTCTGTTAAGACATGACAAATCGTAAATAGTGAATACTTACACGAATATGTTATAGAATCACGTACAACGCTTTCTTCAAATACATATGTTGTTATGGGTTTTGTACACGTTTTGATTATACAATGTAGAAATCTTATTAAAAAAAAAATCCAGATTGTTCCTAATTTTTCATTCATGAATGGTATAGCAAGATTGATTAAAATTTAAAATAACCTCAAGTATCATTATCTGATTGCATTGTTTTGATTCTATCACCCCTTCCTTGGTTCCTTTAGAAGGAAAAAACCCGAAATCCAATTTGTAATTTCATAATTTAAAATGTTAGAATCAATCTTGCTTCGTTACTTAAGCAAACTTTGCGATAGTAAGTCTGAAGATGCGTCTGAAAGAGGCGAAACACGTGTCACAGCTAGTAGCACAATACGTGGAATAATCTCAGTTATTTCAAATGTTATATTGACTATAAAACTTCAACGCAACGGTAAGCTAGCAACCACGAATATTTATTATGCACTTGTTCAGAAGGACGATAGAAAACCGAGCGAGATCACGTGAGATATAATTGCAAAGTTTTTTCTATTTTTAAATGGTTAAAATTTGTATTCTAAAAAACTATGTAATAACTTCAGATAAGGTAGTATACAAATACTTATATATACACGATAAATAGTCGGTTAACGTACGTAATCTGTTGCAAGACCATGCTCGCTATTCGAATTGTTCGTTAACCGACTGAGTTTTACGGATAGAATGGTCGGTCAGTGAATTAGAAAGTTCGTTTTAATTTGGTATCCGAATGTTTTTTCGTTGTTCGAAAACAGAAATCTTTCGCTATAGTGTTCGTTGTCTGACTTGTTCGCAAACCGATGAGCAATATAAATTCTTTTGTGCTTATATCCTGTGGTGGTTGATGTTGGGTTAGATTCGTATTTTTTTTATCGTCTCTACAGCTCTGATATAAATGATGGAACTATGAACTGAAGATATAGTTCATTCTGCCAATCTATCATTATTTATTTGAAATATTTTTAGTTACAAAAAAAATGTTTATTGCTTTTGCGCCGTTAAAACAAAAAAACCACTGCACCAGAACCTATAGAATCTAATTTGAATTGTTACAACTTTGTACGATACCAAGTGTTTTGTCACTAACGATCCGGGTTACGCCTTTCGGCATCATCAGGCATTCTATCACAAGGATGCAACAGAACTAAACAGAGACTCTCAGAGAGACTGCCGAAAGGCGAAAACTGTGTCGTTATTGACAAAACATGTGGAATCGTACAAAGTTGTGACAATTCAAATTTGATATAGAAATTCCATTAAGCACCTTCAGTCGATATCATAAATCAAAGAATCTAGATTTACTTACATTGATACTCAGTATTAGTGAATATATATAATTAAAAACAAAATCATATTTTGGTGTTTTTGATAATCACACAATGTACTGCAATCTATTATTACAGTTTCGAAATGAAATTCATCTACGAGGATACACCTAACACGACTTTGATAAATTAAATTGTGTCAAGTCAATTTAATTCTACTATTGATTATCATATAAGTCGTGATTTTATCAATACTTTTTTTTGAAAACAGGTCTTTTTTATATCATTGTATTCAACTGTATTACATCTAGCGCATGTGTATCGAAAGATATTTTTTAATGACTAATTTCTCACTTGGGAAATGTTTTTTTTTTCAAATAAAACACGTACGTGTTACAAACGGAGTTTCTAAATATAATAAAAAAAAAGTTTTTTGTTTGGAACGGGATGCATTTCATATGTGCACAATAGTTATCAAATCAGGTCGAAGTGTAATAAACGTGAAAACGAACGCCTTTGTATATAATTAAGGAATTTATTCTTGTAATTTTGAGAATGCATTGGCATTTTAGAGTAATTGTCAGTCTGGCTGTCTAGAGGAGTGATTCTCCATATTTTTATTTAAAGTTTATTTAAATTATGTTAACAACTGAATTATGCAGGCCTTAAATGGCTTTTTCAAGCCTAAAGCAAAAATATTGAACATTACATCTATCTATTGAAAATAAGAACTAAATGTCAATAACTATGTGCGTATATAAAATTTAATAGTAAACTTTCTTTAAAATTTCAAAAGCACTGTGGTCGAGATATGTTATTGGCTATTAACATATCATATTCTCCAAGGAGTCTGAATGATTGCAGTCTTTTGACGAATATCATACATATTATTTCCTTTCTGCATCTTGAGGCAAACGGTTGCACCACGAAGCAGAATTATAGCTGAAGGGAATATCTGAGAAAAATATTTGTAACGTTGACCGCCATGTTTGCCAGGTTCTCAGAACAATTAGTTAACAGAGATTATTTCATTTTTGTTCTAAGAAATTGTTCCGAATTCGGAAACAAAATGCCGTTAGCTTTTGTTGGTTTCTTAAGAAATATGTTTAAGAATTACTTTATTATGTAACAAAAAGTGTTAATGGTATCATTTGATTGAATTGGAATTTACTTGGTAGAACTTCATTATTCCACGGTGAAAAAATAGCAATTTATTTTAGATCTAAAAAATTCATTGCTAATTTTTCACCGTTTTATTTATGCTATTTGTAAAACTTAATTGAAATTTTTAAAAATTGTTTTAAATATTAATAAAATTAACTTCATGAATCAATGCTTAAATTTCTTCGTATTTCACTTCACATGAATATACATATCCAAATTGCTGAAGCTCTGTTTTTAATACCGATTTAAGAAGAGTTTTGTTACTAAGACCCGGGTTTCGCCTTTCAGCATCTTCAGGCACTCTGTCAAACGAATGCAACAAAACTGAAACGTCTGGTAGAACGATGCCAAAAGGAGAAACTCGAGTTGTTGGTGACAAAACAAGTGAAGTCATTCAAAGTTTCAACAATTTAAATTTGACTTTACGTATCGTTAAAGTGTAATTGTATACTTGATTGTTTGGAGATACCAAAAGGCGATTCCCCAGTCCATAATAACAGAAGATTTGGAATATTCACCATATAAGTGTTTCCTGCTTATTATAAATTTAAAAATCTCTTATTCTGTTTTGTTACTGTGTTTTTTATCAGTGTACAGAGTGTTGGCATTTAGATACTACTATATAAATGCGATGCACGAGTAGAAGAAACAGTTATATATTTTTGTTTACCCTGTGTTTCTATTGTATAAGAGACTGAGAAAATAGTCAAATTGTCGATGAAAATAATTAAATGAAAATATATCAACGTAAGCGAAGTAAAATATTAAGTTCTGAATGTTTCAACATATTGAGACTTCATGTTCAAAAGTTTGGAAACCATTTTGACGTTTGTTGTGTTTCTATTTAGTAATCGTGTTAAAAGTGGACTGGTTCATATGAACATACAAGTGTTACATTTCACATATCATGATACAAATGAACATTAACCAACTATTTGAATAAGCAACAAAAAATACTTGGTTCGTTGGGTAGTAACACATATAATGTACCTGCTTATTCATTACAAATGGTATACAATTTAACTATCATAACTGTTTGAAAATCGCTAATCTACCAATCATACATGGCGAACAAATTGTGCAGAGAATATTTGCACTTCAATATGAGTATCATGTTACAAAATGAAAAAATTTATGTTAAGAATAGTTTATCAGCTGTTGGAAAGGTACATATAAAAATTGTCAATAAATCTTAGTTATTTCTGCATCAAACCGTCGAACTATCGTAAAAAACATTCTTACTTCTTAATGCTAATTTAACAAAAAAATGTCCAGCAATGCCTAAATAGCGTAAAAAAACATAAAACGGTGACATTTAAGCTCTGTAAAATAAAATTTGGTACTTTCAAATATGGTAAAATTCTCATTTTGGCATCGTATGAGTCGAAAGAAATATGTGGCTAGATAAAATTTTCTTTAAGTTTATAAATTATTTACAGTGAGCATACCTAAAAGAAAGTCCAAACGCCCTCAAATAAAGTATTTTAATATAATGCCTTTCGATTAAGAAGTGATACTTTACACCTATAAAATATTTTATATGGTTCGTTGAATTTTATACACTATTATATCTAAGTTCATTTAACGATAAATTCCATAAAGCACGCTCAGCGAACCAGTTAGTACTAATTAAGGTTGTTATATTCATTTTTTGAACGATGACTATTCGAAATCGAAGATACGTGTACACGTAACAATTTGTTTAGTTAGGGCAACCTTGAACCATGAAGGTCAAAGACTAAAATTATTTGATAGATTGGTCAACGATTGCATGTCCCGTATCGCCATGGTCAATTCAAACCGCTACCTTATTTTTCTGGTGTTTTTAACGCATTGTTATAGTCAGATCGATGATATAGTTAAATCGAAAGACCTAAAAACCAGTATAAAGATATCTAACTTACCAATTATCGTGAGTATACAATTTAATTTTATCCGAAGGTGTTTTGATCATTTTTATTTTACTTGAATAAGTGTTTTTAATTTTTCATAACATACAAAACAAAATATCAAATTTGGATTGTTACAACTTTGTACGATTCCACATGTTTCGTTACTAACGACTCGGGTTACGCCTCTCGGCATATAATTGATATTGAAATTCCATCAAGCACATTCAGTCGACATCATAAATTAAACAATATATTTTATGATATCGACTGAAGGTGCTTGATGGAATTTCAATATCAAAATTGAATTGTTATTATTTTGTACGATTCCACTTATTTCATTATGTCAGTTCTGTTGCATCCGTGTGATGGAATACCTGAAGATGCCGAAGGGCGAAACCCGGGTCGTTTGTGACAAAACATGTGGAATCGTACAAAATTACAACAATTCAAATTTAAACAATATACCTTGATTCGGAAATAAAGTCTTGATTTTTTGATAAAATTTCCACTAAGAACCGTTAAAAACTTTGTTAAATTCATGAATTTTTGTTTCGAGTTTTCTTTACCAATTTTTATCTAGCTTTCTAATATAAATTTGATTGTTAAAATCCTAAAATATCAATTTCTTAATAAACTCTAAAAATAGTATCTCAAGCACATAAATACTCGACGCAAATAGTTTTAATTTAAAAATTCAATATAAAACCGTTAGTTGCCAAAGAAATAAATTAATTTAATATGAAAATACAAAAGGTGAAAAGTAACCAACGTTAAAGTAAAATATTGTAAACAAATAAGAAAAAAAAATGATTCACATTTTTTAAATGAAAGTGTAGCTAGACGATTAATTTAGATATCTAATTATCTTCATGCTAACTAAAGTCGTATCGTTCGTAGTGTAATGGTTTATTGAGTTTTTAAATCAATATTCTGAATAAGAGAAAGGTATATTTACGGATATTTATGTTAAGAAAGTGTAAATTACTATAAACGGAATTTGAATAATGATAGATTAATGCGAACATTTTTTTCCCTATTGATCTTTTATATCAATAATAACATAGTGTTTAAATGAATTCGACCATTCGGTTGGTCTTTTTATTAGACACGTGAGGTATATTTTTACGATATATCAATAATGAAATAACGTTTTGAGTAAGGTAAGTTTGATTATCGTATATTAAAGAGAACAGTTGTTAATCTTTAAAATAATAAAAATACATTTTTATCACTATTTCCGCAACATATTTTACGTCGGGACAAGTATCGGTAATCGCGAGCAGTAACAATTAAGGACTATTAACTGACTCGTTGATGAAAGAGTTCTAAAAAATGTGTAAATATCATGACTTAACATCAAGACGTAACAGTTGACACCTTTGAATATTTTAAGCAGCGTATCTTTTTTTATACGGGACTATATATAAATCTATTATACATTTTTGAAAACTTAATGCGTCCAATTATTTGCAATATATACTTGTGATACAGAAACTTTTTTCCAAAATATCAAGAATAAATTTCGCCTTTTGACAATGAGAATTAAAGTAATACGGTGAAAAAAATAGCAATGTATTTTAGTTCTACAAAATTATTTTTAAAAAATATAGTTGATAGCTATTTCGGCTCACGCCATCGTCAGGACTATAGTTCTATAGTTCTGACGACGATGAATCTTGTATTATATTAATAGAAAATATTTGTTTTTACACGGTGAAAGAATAGCAATGTATTTTAGTTCTACATTTTTTTTATAGGATATGGTTTATAGCTATGTCTTCTCATGCCATCTTCGGAACTATGGCGTCGGATCTTATAAAAAAATTGTAGAACTAAAATACTTTGCTATTTTTTCACCGTGTTATAATGGAGATGACCAAGTGAATGCCAATTCAATCAATACAAGAGAATTAAAGTGTTTTTTATCTATACATATCGTTAATGTTTTACAAAATAAACGTAAGAAATCGAATGTTTAAATGTCTTCTTTTGCTTAAAAGTATTTTGAAAGTTTATAAAATGATTTAGTTAAAAGAATTTATTCACATAAAACCGCCAGGGTATCTAAAAGTGTCTTCCGGTGTGATACACATAAGAATGTAACAAAATGAGAACTGTAACCAACACGGTACAACTAATTCATTTTATTATTACAATGATATAAGATTTAAAATGTTTGAATTACATTTCATCACGTATTTAGAATTACTAGTATAACAGTGTCACCCAAAAATAAGACGTTAATATGTGCGTATAGTGATTATTATCATCTATTGAGTTTATTTGTGTAACCTATCTTGAGTTTGTGCTTTATGTCTTGCAAGTTTGTCCGAATCAAGCGGATATCATCTCGTCAAGGTGTTGTGACATCGTGGTAATTTGTAACATCGTTGTGGGCAAAGAGCGTCATGGTTTGGGTTTGATCACACGAATGAGTACTTTACAAAGCGTCGAATCGAGAGGAAATACGCATTTTATCATGAGGAGAGGTTACATTTTTTACGGCATAAGTTAGTTATTTACAGCAATTTACAAAATTTTATCTCGAGTATGCCCTACGTGTCAGTGTGATGTTTTTAAACGATTATTTTTGAATGGTGGAAAGCACTAATTATATTTGATGCGCTTTGCGCTTCAGAATGAAAAAAAAAACTAAATTAAATACAACAGTTTCATCCAGGTATATTCATTAGTGTCAAAAATATTAAAATCTAACGGAATATTTCGTGACGCATAATACACTTTTATTTTTTATCTACGAAGTATTGAAAGTTAACTACTTTTTATGTTCAAACGATTAGTTATTTTGGTTTTGTCTTTTGAGATGAATTAAATATAAACAAAGAAATGATAAAGATATTTGTTTGACAATCTATGTGTTATGTTTTAATTGAAATAACAAAGTTCAGAATCAAAATATTCAATTTTGTGGAGATTCTTTATTAGAAATATAGTCAAGAAAACTCGAAAAACTGAACCAAATTAACGATCGGAAAAAGCTTGATAGTAATGATCAGAAGTTCTAAGTTCCACTTATTGCAAGCTTAAAGTAATTGTTTATGTTTTTTTTCTTTTGTATTCGAGTTGAGATCGATTATTTTTTTAAAAGATTTTTTCTAGCATATTGCCAATTAGCTAGTTAGCGATAAGCAATAATTTACGTTCCTTTATTTTATTTTATATTGGTATGCTCGTTAAAAATGTTTTTCAAGTTTGAAAAAACTTAATCTGTATTTTTATTTGCTTGACTGTAAATATGATTTTATGGTTTAATCGTGTTCTCTTCGTAGATTACTTTAAATCAATTATTTGATTTCGTCAAAATTTAAACTGTTTGTTCAATTTTTGTGCTTGAAAAACGCGAATTTAATAATAATAGTTTTAATTTTTATAGGGAGCTAAGACATGATTATTCAATCTCGTTACAATTAGTTTTTAGAGTTGAAAGGATGGGAGAATTTCAAACCCGTGAGATCGATAATAAAAGTGGACCACTGCATCATAGAAAAAATTGCTTATATTGCTATATATTTCTCTAAAAACTCTTCTAAAAAAAATTGTGTAGGAACTTTAAGGCATGTGCCATTCTCAAATCACGATTGCTTGAATTTTTGAAGTTAACCGAAGACGTATCGTGTTCAAAGAGAAATATATTCGTGAAACACATTTTTTTATCTCTTTATAATGAGTAGAGATCTTAAAACAATATTTGATGCTATAATTATATCTGTAATACTAATAAAGGAGAGATTTAGAAATGATAAAACATGCTTTGACTAGTATTGAATTAACATGACTAATTTTAACTCGAATTAAAAAAAAATATATCAGGAAATAAAATAAAATACGTCGATAAATTGTTAATTTATTAAAACAGTGTCAAGGCACTTATAAATGTATAAGCCTAAATAATAATTTAAACTATATTTAACAAAAAGATAAAAGTGTTTTTCCACTACTAATGTGAAACGTATGATAACCTAATGAAGAAATCTTAACGAGAGATTTTTTATGAGTTAGTTATTTGTTATTCGGTTTGAAAGAAATAACCAATCTAATTCTAAGTTCTAGTAGAATTATACTCATAAATCACTTGGTGTGACGTGATGGTTCATATTACCTATAACTATTTAATTAATCATTTTACTTGTGTATAAGGAATTTTTCTCATTTGCTCAGAAATTCCAATAGAGTATAAATGTCATCATTACGTAAGAATCAATAGAGGAAAATATAATGATGATAATTGCAATATATTGAAATAATTCAATGGAGTTTATATTTGCTAAATTGTCAATCGTACTTTCGCGAAATCCGAAATGTTTTAGTCAAAAAGTTCGAGTGAAGTTGTTAAAAACTAAATAATATAAGTAAAAAAGTATTTTTATTTGCAAGCAATATTTTCATGATAAATTTATTAATATTTGTGAAGAAATTTATCATAAAAAAAACAACTAAAAGATTATCCACGCAACTTTCTGGTAGAATATATTTGAGTTTAACTTCTAGTTAGGGAATCAGTAAGGTTAATTAAGCATTTCGTAATTGAAATAATGAGTTTTTTTGCTATTTAGTAAAGTCAACTGGAAAAATTATAAGATATATTAGTTCTTTACTGAAATATTTGCGATAGAAGTATATAAAAGAATATTTATTTATATTTTTTCGAAAAATAAATTAAAATAACACGCATTCGTATTCGCGTTAAGCTGAGATGGGTTTGAGGAAGTTTGAAAATTGCTGCGAAGCGTTAAGGTGAAGTAAGGTGGTAAGTTTCGCTTAAGGTGGCCTTAAGCGAAACTTTAAGGTACGAAAAAATATACTTTTAACTAAAATTTTTAATTTTTTTTTAATATGTTTTGTCACTAACGATCCGGGTTTCGCTTTTCTTCATCTTCACGCATTCTATCACGCGGATGCAACAGAATTGACTCGACTCTCACCTTTAGTCGATATTGTGGATGATATGAACCTAATTAATAATGATTAAAATTTTTCTATCAAATGTATTTATGATGCGTTGCTATGAATGACATTTTCTTTATATACATATTTGGTTGCATCTAATCAAGACAGGTGATGTTATTAAACTCGTTCAAAGCTCCATATCTTCTTTTTTAATCGCCACATACGAGTTACCGACGCTTGAATTAGTTCTGGGAATAAGATGTATATATTTTTTGATATAATCACATTATGTTGGCATGACTTTTAAAATTATTGAATAGCACTGAGCGCTCGGCAGATTAATATTGTAAAATATGCTTGACTTGTCATTTACAATAATAATAAAAACCAATTGAATATCTGTGCTTGCATTATGAAATAGACGATTAAAAACAGATACCAAGAATGCCGCTACCGAAATTAATTCAGTTGTATTCTTTTGTATCGATTGCTTAGTACACTCTCAAATAATAAAAGACATTTAAAGCACTGTTTATATAATTTAATATTTTTAATATCTGGACCATTTTCGCTAATCGCGAGCATTATCAACCGGTGTAGTACAATAGTTAATAGTTCTGACGATGGCGTGAGCCGAAATAGTTATCAACTATAATATCTTATAAAAAAATTGTAGAACTAAAATACATTGCTATTTTTTCACAATGTTATAAAATTAAATATTTACAATCAAAATTTCATAATTATTAACTGTAAATGGACTTTCATTTTTATTAAAATTTAATACTCTTACCACAAAGTGGTCTTTGACATTTTATTTCAAAATTATTTTACTTCATTTAAATAATGTATGATTGTCTGAAAATTATTTTGTCAATTCTTCTGTTTTTTTATACCTTATAATTATTAACTCAAAATGTTTTATAAATAGGCATTTTTTTATTTTGTATTTTATCAGTTGTTAATATTCACGATGAGCTAAATAACTCCTAATCTAAAAATATGACTTTCTGAATTCTGAAAATTTTTTTTTTTATTATCACAGTTAATACCCCAAAATGACACTTTTTCATCCATTGAAGTTTTTCTACTAATTATTCATTTAAAAATAATAACCATTTAAACCTCAGTTAAATTAAGGTGAATTTTTATCACATATCCTGTTTGTTTTTATACTATTCAGAGTTATGTATATCTGGAAAGAGCTATTCTTATAAAAAGCACGGTAAACCGATGCAAAGTTTCATATTTATTAATGACAGTTTTCCGTTTTATAGACAGCCATATGGCAACGTTGATCTTTACATCCCTTTGCTATGCGTATAGTTTGCTGACAAAAAACGGTTCGTATTTTTTCAGTTCTGCTGTATCTTATCTAAAAAAATATTTTCGATATCATGCATGGTTGTTAATACACTATTATGATACAAAGTGAGCTTTGGAGTTTTGATATAATGTGGTTTTTGCAAGGCAAAGTATTTTTATATACCACTGTATCAAACATAAAATTTTATATTGAAAATGATTATATTTCACCCGATATGATATAAAATATTGCACTATTTTACTATGACAGACACAATATTTTTTTTTATTGAAATGGTTAAGTCAAATTGAAATTACTCTTCATATATGTTATATCCAATAATTTGTTAAATAAATGTTTATATGTCAATATCGCTTCAGAGAGGACTGATAGTAAAAATACTAAATTAAGATTAATATTTAATTATCATTGACAATGAAATTCAAAGTCACGGCGTGAATTTTTAATACTCATTGGCTGTGACCGTGAAATCGTTTGATTCAGAAATTTATGCCACATTTTTTCAACCACATTTTCCAAAAAAAATTATTATCGTTTTTTTCAGACATTTTTTTTGAGCTTGACATAATAAAACAAAATTTATTAGTTTGAGTTGAATTTTTATTTCGCAATTTATTTTTCGTCTAAAGACAACAGAATAATATTTTTTTGTTGAAATCATTAAATAAGACTTTATCATATGTCTTTTTCAAAAAGAATTTTCTTACATTTTCTGATATTGTAAAATAATGCACATAACACTCATATTTGATGTTGAGCAATGTAAAAATAAACATAAATTTTTTGAGAAAAAACCATGTTTTTTTTTTTATTAAAAACTATCTTGTTATTTCTTTGCTCCGGTAAAATTAAGTTATATTTCTTTAAATATACGTACAACAATAAAAACAGATTTTTTATAATTTGAACAAATGAAATTAAAAAATAATACACTTACATTTTCAGTTCTCCGTCACAAACAACACTTTTATCACACAATTTTATAAAATGTAATTTTTACACAGGAGTTAATATTGAATTACAGTTTTCACAAAAATAGCGCCACAAAAAAGAAAAATAAATTAATAATCCATATACACAAAATAATTTTAATACGTTATAGTTTGTTTATAGCTAGTATACCAGATAAATATAGGCTATAATGTTCTAAATTTGAAATTATCGTATTTTTTATATTCGCTCTCAACGGCGATCGAATATATTCTTTCCTGGCCGGTTAAATTGTCTATTATATCAACTGTGTTCTAAATTTGAACGATTTTTTTAAAAATAAATCGCAAGGGCAATCGACGGCGCGGTTTGCCGGCCGGTCGAATTATTCTCGCGAATTATTTTCTTGCGGGAGGGGCGATAGGAAAACACCGGAGATGCTTCCCGAAGAGAGTTCGCAATACAAGTGTCATACGAGATGCAACGGTAGCTGAGTTTATACGGCGGTCGAGACGGCTACGGAGCGAAGAATGGCGGCATCAGGTCGGCCGGCCGGCGGAGGTGGACTCGAACCAACGTGCTTTAGCGAGAAGCACGTATAAAACTACCAACTAACCATCAATAATTATTCTAAGCTTTGTAACACTGCGGCATAATTCCAAGAAGACAAAACGACTTAGAAAAAAATTTGCAGAACTAAAATACATAGCTATTTTTTCACCGTGTTATAATGGAGTTCTACCAAGTAAATGCCAATTCAATCAATAACATTTTTTTTCTTTAATCGCTTTTGAAGTGTTGACTGTCAATTCTTGATGGAAAAGCATGATATTTTAAATAATAAAAACACATTTGTTCGTACTTATTTCTACAATATATTTTTTGATCAGGACCGGTTTCGCTCATCGTGAGCATTACCGGTCCTGATCAAAAAAATTACTGTGGAAATAAGTACTAAAAATTTTTCTTTAATATTTAAAATATTTTCTGTAAGAAAATCTGTATCTCATTTAACTTTTTACGAAAAAATGAATTGTTCGTTATAAAAACAACCAGATTTCGTAAAAAATGTTCTGCTATAGATATAATATTATAAATTAAGTCGAAATGCTCTACATATACGTTTGAGAAAACTGAAGTTTTCCCACACCTCTCAAATGTAATGTATCACATATAATTGCATAAGTCATTTTTTTATAACATATATTTACATATCAAAAGGAATTAGGCAATCATTACTATTCCTTATCTGGACACGCATTACTGATTGAAT
The DNA here is from genome assembly GCA_028555115.1 of Himalopsyche japonica. Classification (NCBI taxonomy): domain Eukaryota; kingdom Metazoa; phylum Arthropoda; class Insecta; order Trichoptera; family Rhyacophilidae; genus Himalopsyche; species Himalopsyche japonica. The sequence goes on from JAHFWJ010000146.1 coordinate 835,664, forward strand.
CAATATTTGAGTGTTTGATATCAATCACCGCTCATAACGAGTATCATTGAATATATATTTTTTTAGATACTATCAGGTGTAAATTAATGGCAGGGATATGTTCATCCATTTGTGATTCTAATAAAAGCAGACAAATTTTTCAGTGTTGCTAAAGTTTTATAATATAACAGAGTACTAGTGTTTAATTGAAACGTATTGTTTTGGCGAGTCTATATATTTTGTCCACTTCTTGTCTGTTTGCAATATCCCTGTTATTATATCCATATTTAGAAGCCTGACGCTAATAGAACCATGGTAGTGTTTATTAATTCCCATTAACTAAGCACTATTTTTGTTGTGCTTCTTCTAAATTTACTTTTATGTTAGTGGCTCTTTATCTACAATGGGTGATTGGTTAACAAACAGTTCGGATTGCGAACAAATTGGACAACAAACACATTTTCAGGTAACGAAGTAAAACGATCATTCTTATCCAATTTTTATACCTGAACTATGTTATAATAATGATCGGTTGACGAATATTTCGGATGGGAATATAGTCTCGAAACGGATTATGTACGTTAACCAATCACCCACTGTATTAATATGTCCGACTCCAGGAAAAACTCTATGGGTTTCGATATTTCTTGAGTTTACAGGTATTAAATAATTATATCACAATATTAATTTACACGGATATTTTTTTGATTTAAAAACCGGTATTACAGCATTGAAAACGTAGTCGATATACCGGGATCCCAGTTTTGTTATTAATGATATATCAATCCTTATATTTGCGACCACTTCATCTTAACGTGGTCTTTAATAAGAATAAAAAATTAACATTACTATAGTTTTTTATTGTTTAAAAATTAGTAATAATATTTCGTTCACAAATAGTTTATTGTAAAAAAATTCTGTAGTGTTTGAGTCTTTTCAAATAATGATAATGCAGAATGGCACCAATTTATTTCCTGAAGGCTTGAAAAACCTTCGGAGGTGGCTAATTATATACAATAAAAAATTATACATTTATCAATGTACTATGAATGCATATTTTCAGGCTTTATGTATGCGTTGAGAGTGAAATGGTACATGGGCATTGGGCTAAAAAAGAAATGTATCATTCAAGACAGGATTCTTCAGCGTGTTTTTAATGTAGATATTTAGCATTTTTTTCATATTAGAAAAGAATCGAGAATACGGTCACGTTCGACTATAAATCTTTCAGGAAGCACACTGTTGAGTGAATATAAATACGGAATAAATTAAATTAAACAAAACAAAAAAAAATATTAATTCAAACAACCACATGAGATTTTTTTTAATTGCTTGTTTTACATATAATTTTCTCAGGTACAGGTGCACAGGTTAGTTGTGCAAATAATATATCACAAATTTTAGAAGTTGGTACTATTGATCCCAGAGAGAAAATTTTGATTTTAAAATGGTGGTTGATGAAAAAGCTTGTAAAGCTCTGATGTTAAAACCTGCCAACCGTCCAAAACTCTAAAATCATAAGCGCGGATTTACTATCAAGTCTATATGAGTGTACATAAAGAGAGGACATGGTTTATGACAAGATTAAATGACGGATTGTATGCAAATTTATTTTAATACGTTTAATTTTTTACTATCGAAACATGATGAAAGCTTTTCCTTATACATCCATATATCAGCTGAAAATCGATGTTTGAAAAGTGTTCCTGACATCTAAAGTAGCAGGAGATTATTATAGCATTAAAAAACTTACTTCTAATGAATAAATGATTTGAAAATAATATGAAATTATGTAGGGAAAAAAAATACTTTATATATCGTACTTAACAGGTTAATACGATGAGTGGACCCATTAGCAAAGTTAACTGTTAAGTTGCATTTTCCATAAATGGTGCCCTTTGATTTCTCATTGAATTAAACGATGAGACGAAAGAAAAAGATACCGACGACACTAAGAAAACAGAAAATTTATAACAATATATTACTTTTTTACTGATCAATAATATTCTTTTCGTATTTCTGTTTCTGTTAATATGCTTAATATTTTTTACTAAATATTTCGTCACTAAATGAATATTCTCAGTGTATATACAAAAAGTGGTAATAACTTTAATCGAGATAAAATGTGAACAGTTTTCGTATTATATACGAATGGCGACAAAATAATCGCGTACTTATTAATAAAAATTATTAACAAATTAAAAAATTAGTAAAATAATCGCGTAAAATAATACTGCAAGATTTTACGGTGACAGCTGTTTTAATCATGTGGTATTTTAAATTCTTACAAAAACGTAAAATATTGCACGGAATTACAGTGTACCATTACGATTTAGCTATATCTCCTCGAATTAATAAATAAAACTATGTAATCCAAATGTAATGATGACTTTAAGTTTTTTTACGGTGACGGATATCAAAATTGTTATCAACTTCCACATGTAAAAAATGAGTTAATACTTGATTATTTTTGCCGTTTTATAATTGAGTTCTATTATACAAATGCTAATTAAATAAACAAACTTACTTAGTTTGCTTATGAACAAAATTATTAACTAAAAATATATATTTTTGAAAATTTTAAGAAAAGTCTTAATATTTGTAAATTCCGATATGTGGAATAGTTTATTTTTTGATAAAGATATAATAGAATTGTTACGATCTATATCGGTCATGGAACGCCTATATTACACGAAGCAAGACATTTTTGATGACACGAATTTTTTGCAGACGATACCCAACTCGTCGACTTGAAATTCGATTAAGAATCTGAATAAAGTGTTAGTGATATTATAAAGATTAAGCATTGAGTCTTTGGATCTAATTAGTAAACACGTTTATTTCCCTGTAAAATCAAGCGATGGCTTTATATTTTTCCATATCTTTATTTTTGCGAGACCTTATATTTAATACTTTAAGTCTTCTCTACTTCTGTTCTCTACAGATTATTAGTATATATGATCCGTTTTTAATTTTATAATTTATGTTTCGGTGATTCTCGCTAATGTTGCAAAGGCTGATATATCAGATGTTGGCGTTCAAAGGGTTAACAATTAAGGCACGTCAAATCATCGGTCGTTATCCGTTAAAGCCCCCGCAGCTAAATGCTTAGTATTTCTCAAAACAAACATTTCTAACCAACGGCAACTGTTTCATGTCAACATTTCTACATATTTAGCTTATATACTCAGGATCATTAGGTAAGGTAGATAGCTTCCGCGTTACTAAGCACATTGCTTTGCGTTTTTCCCCTATTTAATTAATGATATTTTCTATATCTATATATAATATATAAAAAAAGAATTATTGTTTGTTATGTTAGTACGTATTGCTATAATAAAGGTAGAAAATATTTTAAACTTTCAAAATATCTTCTTTTCACCCTCGAAAGATATTTGATTACTTTTTGTTTTTTTCTACTATTAAAAAACTACACATTTACGAAACTATAAACCATGTCATACTTCAAGAATGACATTTTACACATATCAATTATCAATCGTTCATAAACAAAATTTCATTTTGGAATGAACTATTCACTGATTGAAAAGGTTTTTTTAAAAGTACTTATTTGATTAGATCATTTTGAATCTAATCAAGAACTATAAGTATCTTAAATATACATATAAGAGACAGTTTGATGTTATAAATTTCTGATGACATTTTGTAAACCATCGATTGTTCTTAAACTTAACTCAAATTTTGAATAAGCTTTAAACACTACAATTTTATTGATTCACTTTGTTTGAGTGGCATTGCAACGCATACCGATTACTCGCTAGTTACAATATATAAAAAATTTAGGAAACAATTCCAGATATTTTGTTTTATCTTTATAAATATTAATACATTTCTCACAATATATAACAACGAATACATTGAATTTGAATTGTTGAAATTTTGTACGATTCCACATGTTTTGCCTTTCGACATCTTCAGGCATTCTATCACACAGATGCAGCAGAACTGAGTTAGTCTTCATTCAGAGAAACTCGTGTCGTTAGTGACAAAACATGTGGAATCGTACAAAGTTTCAATATTTTAAATTTGATACTGAAATTCCATCAAGCATCTTCAGTCGATATCATAAATAGAATACATTGAACGTGATCACAGAGTCGTTTTAAATTGAACTTAAATCGCTTTTGTTAAAATGAAATATTAAAAAAAAATGATGGACATTAAAAGTTTATCATGTTAGTCGTTGGTTCATGAACATAATCTGTTTTGCATATTCCTGAAAGCATTTCAATATATTACTGCTGTGAGTTATCAACACTTCAGTGGTAAGTCAAAACGTAAAGTATTACTAGAGCACTGGTTTATCTATATTTTCTGATTATCAATGCTTATGAGAAAATAATTCTAAAAAAGAGAAGAATGTGGATGATATGGTCGATTTGTTATGACATATTTATGATATATTTATATTTTTATCACGAAAATGTTTCCATGAATATTAATATTCATTTGTTTTTTTTTTAAGAACACAATATTATTCGTAATTGTATACTAAATTCAGAATCTGTCGCTTTAAAATGATGCATTTTTGTATAATATCAACGCATGTGTGCGTCAAAGAGTAATAGTCGAAAAAATATTATTTAAATATTTTTTATTGATTTTTGATTCTTAATACAAACGAATTTTACACCTATTTCTCGGTTAAAATTTTTATGTAAGATATGCTTTTTTTTCTACTCTAGATAATTAGAATTTACAATTTTACAAAGAACAGTCATATAAAATATGTAAAATTAACAAAAGCTTTTATTAAATTTTATGGTTAGTTATTCATTGAAATATTTTTTAAATAATAAAGAATTTGTTTTTATTATTAAAAATATCATGTATTTCCATTAAGAATTTACACCTAAAATAAGTGATAATTTTAAGGTTATATTACAAGGGGTACCGTCTTTTTGTGAAGCATTTAAAGACCTATTATATAATTTAACATATTTATGAGTATATACATATCATTAACGACACACACAGTGGAATTACAAAGCCAAATATTAAAAATGTATATAAGTAACAGAAAAAAATGAAATAAATAATGAGTCGATTTTTTAAGACTCTTATTTGAAATTTTCATTATTTGGCAATCGTTTCATTTCTTCTCAGTCCCCTCTGTGAAATATTCCACCTGCACAATGTATATCGCCGACCACATTATTTCAATCAGCGTCGGAGGTCAACAAAACCGCTGCAATTCATTTCGTTCTCTCGTATTTCCCATAAAGCTTTGTATCTCAGGCACATATAAGTTTTTTTCTTGACTATTTGGTTTAAAACTATGTCAAACACGCCAGTAGTCACATCCGGATGCCGGCTCGACGACGAACTAATGAAGTCGGCTTGCAACCGCGGTATCCGGTGCAATATTAATTTGAATAGTGACAAAAATAAACGAAATAGGAAATTGAAGCTCGAAAAATAAACGCGGGAAACTATTTGCGTATAATGAAAAACATGATTCAATTTTATAAATGACTAACAAAGCCATCCAATTTTTTCTGAAACGATGTTTCTGATTTTATGTATTCCTTTCAAAAATTCGAAAAAATAAGAAAGCAAAGTTAACCAAATTAATAATCATTGAAAAAATTCATTTTTTAAACAAAATTTAAAATTATAATATTGTTATTTCACAAAGTTTTTCAATATTCATTTTTACTTTCAATTTTTCAATGTAATGTTTAAAATTAAAATCATTGTGCAGCATATTAATATATGATCTTGCGATACAATAAGCAAGAAGATGCTTCTCAGACAGGCGAAACTCGTGTTAAATTTATTAACACACCAAGTGGAATAAAAAAAAAAGTTCACTAATTAATCAAGTCAAGAATGTAGCGAGCTGAAAATATTCACTAAGCCGTAATAGTTAAACACTGTATAAATGAAATTGTAGTTTTTTTCTGCCAGCATTTCTCGTAATTAATTTTTGCATCGGAAACGTTGAAGTGAGATGAAAATAGTCACATTCCTTATAATAAATTCAGAAAACAGGAGCTAATTGCGTAACAAGTAATCCAAGATAATTAAAGTGCCATCTGTAGATATATCATAATAACCCTGATTAGCAATTCAAAGGATTGGGATCATAGTATTTTATAATTATATAAAACTAAAAAAACTACTTCTTAATATAATTAGCTGGTCATTTTTTTTCATAATGTTAAAAATGGAAGCAAATAATTATAAAAAAATCTATTTTCTTCTCCATTAAAACTACATTTTATTATTTGTATGTATCATATCTGGACAGTTGAAGAAATTTTTTGAATTTATTGGCTATAATTCTCGATAGATTTAAATTGATACAAATTTCCTTCGTGGTAAAAATAATCTTAACGCATTTTATTCAAAATGCCCGCGCAATTATAAAGTACCATAAAGCATTTTGCAAAATCCTTAATAACCCTGTTCAATTATGCGTGATAAATAATCGAAACGCATTACACCTGTCTTGTACCAATTATCTCCAACACAGAAACCGAAATTGTTATTCCTGCTCATTGGCCACATATATAAGGATATTATAAATATACCCTGGCAACACCTCAGGTGTGTCGTGTGGGCAGCGACGACTTATTTTGATCGAACCAAGATTTTATTTTTGATAAAGGGCAACATTTTCCATTGATTGATATATTACATAACCTGTTTGACAAGCTTAGCAGGAAATATTATTATTTTATTATATAAATAAAGTAAATATGCTTTTTAACTAGGCGAAAGTGTATGTAATCCATTGTATTACTATGTTGCTTTGCAAATATAATATATTGACAGCAAGAGACTTCGTTGAAACAATTCCATATGAATTTTGCACGATTTCGAGAATCAAACACAGTAGACGTTTTACAACAATACAAGCTTTCGAAATTGGCTTTGCATAGAAATTTCATAAATTTTTATCGACTGTAGAAAGATAAAATAGCGTGATGAACTTTTTTAAACTAATTTCTTGCCGAGCATTTTAAAGGATATTCCAACACCTAGACTTTTATTGAATAGTATTGGTTTGAGACAATCTTATTGAGTTTGTCAGAACAAATCAAGCAACGCGTTAACTCAAAAATTAGCGAGTACAAGAAGGTTTTAACTACTGTTAATTCATATATTTTCGGATATTGACTATCAACATAATAAAATCAGCCGTCTCAACAGTTGAGACGTTAGTAGTAAAAGGGTTAAAAGGTAGTTCTTTTTTATAATCACAATGTTATAAGTACGTAAGCTAAATATGCCAAATTCGTGTCAAAATTTGGTTTTCAAGTATTAAAAAATTCGTTACTAAAATAAAAGAATTTACGCCACTTTATTGATTTTTCTAAAACAAATTCTTGTATTAATATAACATAGATTGGGTGAATAAAACAACAGTTTTTAGTCTTCATGTACTTTGGGTTGTGTTATCTATATTTATTATTTTGATTTCGACTCTGATTTGGTTTTTTGTGCCTCTTGTAAAATTATCTCTGATTGGGCTACAACTTCTTACATTTATTCAACCGATATAATCAAGTTTTTCGATACTCCAGAATAACGAAATCTGTAAATCAGCAAATAGCTTGAATTAGGATGTGTCTCAAAGCATACCTGTTTTTCAATAATAAAATATATTGAATTAAAATTCAAACGTCACTTTACGAATGTGATAGAGAGGTATTAAAAATAAAATAAGTTTTTATTCATTTAGCACTCCTTTTTATCTCCAGGGCAAAAGATCAACCTGCCTATGTTCTAACGGTATTCACCAAATTCATAATTGATTTCTATTGTGAAATACTATAGCATTTAATTAACACAACAAAACCTTGTTCTTATAACAATGAATCGAGCATTATATTAAAGATGTACATTTTAATAATGTATCACACATCATGTATTATATTCATATCAATTTCTTTTGTGAGAGAATAGTGGATTTTTTGCGTGAGTAAAACACGTTAACTGTTCGACCATAACATATACAATTAATTTTATTTGGAGCATAGAGAACAATAAACCGCGCTTTAATTTGCAATCAATAAAACAAATAATATTAAAATGACGAAGGCGAAAGTTGACAATAGATATAGGAAAAATGGCAATGTAATAAAACCACATTTAACTCTTTAAGCTCCAGTGTAAGTTAAATGAAACTATGCTGTGTGCCTAACTTATTTGAATAGTACTTTAAATATTCAACATTTTATACTTGTTTTAAGGACTGTACTACTTCGGTTTTTGATATATATTAATAAGTCAACGATCTTCTTTATGAAGCCAAATGGCAATAATTGAATTTGAATTGAGTTTTAAATCTCTGATTTACTTGGCATACTTTTAGTGATGTTCGCCGACATTCCACTACTTTGAAATAATAAAAACCCATTTTAGTACTATTTCCATAATATATTCGATGATTAGCCCCGGATTTCCTCACCGATAATATTTTTAACTGATAATAGTGAATGATTCAACGAGTGAAACCGGTTGATCATAAAATATATCTGGAAATAGTAAAAAAAAAACTTTTTTTACTATTTGAAATACTATGCCTTTCCACCAAGAAGTGACAGTTGGTACATTAAAAGTACTATACTACTATATGGATTATATCCAGCTCTAATTGGATACAGTAACATTTAGTCTTTGTAAAGGCGTAAAGTGAACGCACTAAATGCGCACATAAAATAAATTGTTAATTCACTGAATACAGTAATATTTTTGGTGAAAATATTAATTAAAAGACTATTTGAGAATGATTCGGGTATCTTTCATCATAAGCGATTTAACATTTTCTAGCACATGCTTCCAAACACTATAATTATGTCTCTATTTGAAAGACTAGAATATACGTTTTTCACATAAAAAAATTGCTCCGGACTCAACATGTTAAATTGACATTGCACAGAGAGCTCAGAACTTCGATTAAAATTTTTGTTAATAAGCCATTTGAATTATATTATTCCAGTACTGGTAAATAATCTGTAATTAAGAACGCATTTTCTCTTTGATTCTTCGTTCGCTGTTTAGTATTAAAATACGAAGACTGATTTAAAACACTATCAAGTTCTAATATGTTTTAAAAATATTTGTAAAAATCTATCATAATTGAAGATAGGGTTGAAGTTAATAAGCATATGTTATTATTCAACTATGGAAAGTTAGATATTTTAAAGAAAATGCTATAAATTACGCCTTGAATACAGTTTTTGAGTATGCAAAACCAAAACTTCATAAAATTAAAGAGAAATTTAAAAGGTTATCTATTGTGAAATAATCTATATTAAAAAAATTATGAATATTGATTATTGATTGTTGAAAGTTTATTATTTTCCAGTTTAAAACAATAATTATACAATGTTTTGGACGAATAAGCTTGGTCTTTGCTGCAAATGGAAAACGTAGCGAAATGAAACACATTTTAGTACCCAATATACAAATCGGTTTGCCCTTAATCTATCTTAACTTTCCTATTTCAACGCAATGTGTCTTAAGTTCCAAATGCAATTCAATTTAAAAATATAATTGAAAATTTCACACAGATTTCGATCAACATTTTTGTAATAATTTTTATGATAGGAAAAGTAAGTTATAAAATCAAAACACACTCTCTTTTATGATTTGGTCAGATTCTAGGAGAAATTGTATGTTAGTGACGGTAAACATAAAACAGCATGCGTGTCGTATTAAAGTAAACAATAAGAAATGCAACCAAGCAATGTTCTTGAGGTAAATAATACAATGAAACACACGTAACTTTCTGTACTTTTTTTAACACATTCTATGAGAAAAGCCATATATTTTTTTATAACTGTTGATTTTGAAAAACAATAAAAGCACATGAGGGCTAACAGACGTGTAGAAATATTTTTAGTTTAATAATTTTATAAAATTTAAAAATATAAACCATCTGCTTTATAATTGTTCGACATGTAACAGTTCCTTTGTAGTGCAGTGTATCACCTCACTCGCATATTTTCTCTATGCTTCATTATAATGTTGTTACTTAACATTGACAATTAATTAATTCTATTAATGTATTAATTAACACTTATTATTTAAGAGATAGTATTTAAATATAGTGAAACACAATACTTTGAACTCTTTTCACGATTTTGTATTACCCAGATTAGGACCGGTGTCGCTCATCACGGACATTATCAACTGATGCAATGAAAAATAAAACAAGGCCATTTTTACAATATTTTGAGTTGATAATTATCAGGTATACCATAACAAGTTGTTGAAGATCGAAGGAAATTATTTAAAGGTAGTTATACAAATAGCTTGCAAATTCTTTTAAAATAATATTAAAACAATTTTATCACAGAAATAATTATGTAAAAATATATGCTTCGTTATACTAAAGGAATGTGTGTAATAATATTGCCTGGCTTAAAGATTGGTTCGTGCAGCTTTGTATAAGGCGAAGAAATCGAAGAGTATTTTTTTTTTTTGTATAAGTATTGCGTTATGGAAGGCGGCCGTGTAATAGCGGCTGCATAAAAATAACGAATGGAGTTGGGATAACCAGTCTATAAGAATCCATGTCATGCGCTTATAACACTTATACTGTAATACACAGGAAACATATGGCTACACTGTACAAGTTGATTTTGATCAATCTTGGTATCGATAATACATACTTAAAAAAATGCGGTTAGAATAAAAATGTAGACCACATGCAAATATAATTTCTACGTCATATCTGAGTACATTTTTTCATTGATAAAATAAAATAGTATTTTTACTTGGAAAATTGTGTATTTTATCAGAATTTATGATTTGTCGAAGTTAAGAAATACAATTCCAATTTGAGCACTATAACAATCTGATAATATGATAATATACAAAAAAAAATTATGCTTGGACAAATGCGATCGTTTATATCCAGGGTTCATCTTCTTTCTATCGACAAATACTTTTCCAAAATTGTAGTAAAGCGTAAAAAAGCTTAAAGATCTCTACACAAAATAAATTTAACTTTTCATTTTATACAAACAAACGCACGCGGAACAACGAAATTTTTATGTCGTTGCCAAATGTGATCGCTGTAAATTTATTTATAATCATATTTAGAACAATTAAATCTATTTTAAGACATTGAATTTTTTATGTGATATTATTATAGCATATAATGTTTTCTATGATATTTATAAAATATCAAATTTAAACTTATTCGAATCGCACCGGGTGCGCGCTCGAAAGCAATAATTTGAATGTTGCCATAAATCATTTTCACTCTTTACAATCTTTTCGCGAGAAGCAGCAGAAAAAAGATCTTATCATGATAATTGTACTGACAAGCTTAAATTTTTCCCATGAATTTAAACTTCGCGGCTTAAGTGGCTACATTCATTACTATCGCGTTAAATTTATTGAGTCCGCTTCCTAATTTTGCTGTCAAAACTTTAAAATTCCTCACAAATATTACCGAAAATCTGTCTTTCATTTTGTAACATTTTTCAAAAATAATAGTAAGTTTTATTTTTCAAAATCATTTTTTGAGCAGTTACTTTAGAATAGGGGTCGTAAAAGTCAATAGTCCATTGTGCCAAATATCAACATATATATATATGCAAGAAAACTGTTATGAATTTGATTATGATACTGTTAAGTATAATACTGATAAAAACGTCATCAATCTGATAAAGATACCTTCGCTGAAGTCACCGCTTTCAAAAATAAGTTTTAAGCTAGATTTACGTTGAACAAATCTTGCTATAATATAATGTTATTTATTTGTACGATTAAACTTATTATAATAACTGACCCACAACACTAATGCGAACAATGGCCTTTTATTTCATTGGAAATTTCAGTCTGGTTTGTATGTTGTTTTTTTTAATTGTATGCACAATGTCAAGTTCTCATCAATAAGTTTTTTTAATTTACTCTTTATAGGGTTCATGCTTGAAAATTGTTGTTCGTATAAATATATAATATATGGACCCGAATATAGAAAAAACAGTAAACTTTAGATTTTTAGTTGATTATGAGTATCATATAATATTATTTTTTTTTATCTTGTACTGTATTTGCGCGCTCACACATCGTATTTGGTGTAAGAGCCACACTCAAGTGGCGTCAAAGCTGCAGTTTGCCGACTATTGCCTTAGATTCTTCAAGTGGATATCCACGACAAAATCTTCTCATTTTATATACGACAATACGATGTTCAAATAATAAATATTTTTTTTTGCAATTAACTTGTGCTTGTGTAATCAATTAATTAATCGAATTATCATTTACTCGAATAATGAGAAGAGTTAAGCTCTTTAATAGATTGATAAAAACATGATTATTGATCTTTTTCGCTTACACACAACAATTGTTCTGGTTATGGCGTGAAGACGAAATTATTTTGAACAATCATGTTTTTTTTTGCAGAATTAAATCCTTCACTGCTTTTATCTCGTTATAAGTTTAAATAACTAAAAAAAATTGGCAAAGTACTATTTTGGGGTTCCACAGTATTATTACTGTAACCAAGAATCTATAAAATTATTATTGTATATTTCAAACATTGGTCCACAGAACTCAAAGTTGTCAGGAAACAAGTCTGTGAAATCCGGAAAGTTGGCGGCCGATGCTATAAAGCAGGCGTCGACAACTTTTTACACATATTATCTACAATGTGACGATTAATGAAATGGTTTGGGTCAATAAATATATATCATTTTTAAGCGGTCCATTAATTTGATGGGGAAAACTGTAGATTTCAAAATTATATGATATATATATTCATATTTAGTCACCTTAAGTCAAATACAAGCATCTGAATTTTATGTAGTTAACCTGTTTCTTTTCTTTTAAAAAAAAATTGTCAAAACAAAATTGTACAAAAATCATAATCGAATTTGAATTGTTGCAATTTTGTACGATTCTACATGTTTTCTCACTAACGGCCCGGGTTTCACCTCTCGGTATCTTTAGGCATTCTTAAACCCGGATGCAACAGAAATTTCAGGAAAACACTGACCCCAAGGCGAGCAGTAAATTACAGCTAAAACAAATTTAACAATATTAATGTTATAATAATTAACACAATTGCTTGTGATCATTTTCACCAACGAGAGTTAATGTGTCATTCTTGAAAGGGGTTTTCAAAAAATATAGTCATCTAACATTAAAATATAAATGGGTTTTTTTAGTTACAAGTTAGTGACAAAACATGTGGAATCATACAAAGTTGCAAAAATTCAAATTTGATATTGAAATTCCATCAAGCTTCAGTCGATATTATAAATTGTAAAATTATAATATTTTTTTTATTTGTAGTCTCCCAAGCAGTTTGTTACATTTTTATAAAATATATTACACCTGGTTTGTGGAACTCTTAGTGACCCGCGGGCCTAAGGTTGCCGACGACCGCTATATATAAATGAGATCAATCGCCTTTGCTGTAAAACAATTCCTTAAGAGAGAAGTGAAAGATTCATTTAACTATTGATTTTTAACTAGATCTTGCATAAATGTGGAACTTATTAATATCTAAAGACAAATTAATTGATATATATCTCATACTTTTTAATTTATATTAAAAATACTAATCGTAGTGCCGTGTAAGCACAATTATTGTATTATATTATCACCGTTAATCTTATTCGTATTGACGTTTTCCAACACATAGAAATATTAAAGAAATCAAATCTACTTCAAATATTAACAGCCATAAAGCATGCATGCTCAGTTGTCAGAGCAATATCTTAATTTGATCTTAGCGTTGTGATCGTAGCGTAAATAATTACTCTATCAAACGCATGTATATGGTCACGCAATTGCGTAAAATGTAAACAAAATCGTGAGAAAGTATACATATGATTTGATTTATGACAAATCAGAAATAAATTATAATTGTTAATGCATGGCGGGTTATCCATCAACATTGTGATTTTTAATCTCTTAGCACAAAATTTTCGTAATGAAAAATGGTTCATTACATTGTATTATATGTCAAACCAAAGCATTAGTAAAATTTTGCTTGGAAGTATTTCCTTCGGCTCAAATTATTTTTTTTTGCTTAATTTCTAGTAATGTGCTGTCATATGTGTTTTGTAAACGTTGTAACTGCTGGAATATAATTTATAATATCGATTGAAGATGTTTGACGGCACTCCAATATCAAATTTTTTATTGTTAAATGATAATATAATATTATTTGTTGTAGAATTCTTTCAGTAAATCTCTTTAATAGTATTTAACATTAATAAACTTATCACAAACAATTGATTATCATTATTAATAAATCAATAGTATCGGAAGTTATTTCAGTTTCTATAGTATAAAACCGATGCTGTTTGTTAAATGTCAGTCAGAATGTCTGAAGATGCCGAAATGTGAAACCCGGGTTGTTAGTGACAAAACACGGGTATGGAGCAATGTTTCCACAATTCAAAAATATTGTACTACGCAATCTAAAATTAGGACAAACTTAACAATTAAATCATTGGAATTAACTAAATTAGTGATTAGAAATACGAAATTTTAAATGTAAATCAACATAGTATTTATCAGGCTTAGGAAACCGTTGATCTATGATAGTTATACCAGTGATAGTGAACCCATTAAAACTTCACCGAAGACGATCGCTTAATTAAAAAAAAACAATCAAAACAAAAGTTTTGCTGTATAAAAGGTTTCATAGTTATTTTTTTAAAATGTGTATTATAGAAGTGAGTAGATTTGATGTGAATAAGTCAACTTCAAATCATTAGTCGATACGCGCTTAAACTGCTAGCGTGATGTATCCACGTAATAAAAATTCGCTGATAATTGATTGCGATTAAAAGAAACTCTAATTAAAGAGTAAATACCAACAACAAGGATTGATTCAAGCTTTTTAAAATAGGTCGGAAATGCGTGATATTGAGGCTAATTTATATACAGTGGAACCTCAATCAACCGTTCTCGCATAATACGTTTTCCCGGATGGAACGCTTATTTTTTATAGTCCCGTCAAACTCCCATAAGAACAATGTTAAATAATCCCGCATTGACCGTTTCCCGATTCCCCGATTTCCTCGATAAACCGTCTAAAAATTTTGGTCCCGTCACAAATATTATCCCGATTCACCGTTTTTATTGCATATTTCTCCGTATCTCGGCAAGCAAGTTTGAAACAGCCGAGTGCAGGTATTATGTCTAGACACGTTGGAATCCGCTGTACATGTTAGACGTAACGCATTGGACGCATGTGCTATTTTTTTATTTGAAATCCACCACACGCGTATTATTGTTTATGATGCAAATGAAGAGTTGTTTAAAATTCATGGTAATAATGATTCCTGTCCATACAAACTTTTAGTCACAAGTTTAGTAACAAGTCTTTGTTCCGATTAAAGTGCCATAACAAAGAAGCAAACGAACATAAGGGATTTTATATGTTAGTATGTACAAGTAACTAATAAATAAATATTTTTTACGATTTTACTTGTTTATTATTATTTAAAGCTTTCCCGCATTAACCGTTTCCCGCAATTACCGTTATTTTTCAGGGTCCCATGGAAAATGTAAAATCGAGGTTTCACTGTAATTAGGATTACTAACCATAAATCGACTCTTAGGTGAATGACAATTGAGTTAACCTCCAAGCGCAAGTTGTACTGTCGTCAGTCGATGACGTTTTCAATTCACGGAACGCATTTTTTCAAAGTTTTAAAAATAAAAATTTTCATATAACCAAACCTTGGTAATGGTTTCGCGTTGGTTGCATTAATTGTCATCATACTTTATTATTTTCTCAATAAGTGTTATGGTCTATTGAAACTCTCTTTCAATAGTATAATGTGGATGTTTCGAAGTATTGACTCTTTGTTGTTTGTTAAAACCAAATGTTATTTTATACGCACACGACTCACGCTTAACCCCCATTGTACATTTTGTTAAAGACATGAGCATAATTGTGACTGTAACCAATTGTTGCTTTAACACTATTCACGTCTTGCCAGAACCACTTACCGTTGCATACGCATACTGTAATTCAATAAATTTCTAAACATTTCAGTATTAAATTGACTAAAAAATGGATTCGAATTATTTGTTACAAACTAAATTACTTTACCATGTAGTTCTTTAAGCCTTGAATGCGTAAAAATATCTATTTATAACGTTGATTTTAATTGTGTATACGATAGTAAAATCAAAATTAACAACCGTGACAAAAAAACGCAAGAAGTATTCTAAGTGGAATTTTCACCTGAATGCAAAAACATTTACGTTTATTTCTCTATGGTCTATGCTGCAAACGCGCCATTTCTCTTTTAGCCGCAGACAATTAAATCTGCCGGGACTGTTAATTTCTCAGAAAGGAATAAAATGCATTCAATTTTAATTACCATTATCATTAAATATAGCTTTTTAAACACAATTGCTTGATGAAAGCCTTTTGTACAATCACACAATAAGAAAATATTGTTCTACGGTTGCTTTCAGTTTTAGCGTCTTTTTTGTTTTTGTTGTATAGTTTTGACGTTTTCAGTAGTAACGACTCTACATTAGTTTAAAAACTTGCCCTTTGATTTGCTATTATAAAAAATTAACAAAAGGCGAGATTGATCAAGGCCAGGCGTAAGGAACCTGTGGTTTTTTGACTGATAAACGAAAATAAAGTCAAAATTACGAACCCAAATAACTGATCTACATTTAGAAGACCAACTGATACTGCGAACGTCTATGCTTGAACTAAATATTCAAATGCTTTCTAACAAAAAGCAGAAGCAAATTAGTCATTAAAGGTTGGTAAACTGTAACATCAACAAATATTTTTAATGATGTACGTACTTTATAATGTACTATGTTTCTTATAGATAAACAGCTTGATGATTGATAATTAGTAAATAAAAATAAGACGACAATAATAATAGATCTCAACAAAAAATATTATAAAATAATATATGATTTATTTAAATATATACATATGTATAACATTTTTTTTAAATACACAATATAATAAATAAGATTTTTAAATGTGTATTTTTTCTTAAAAGATTTTTTGATTGCGCTTTGGCTAATTTATATTGTGAATTAAAATATTTAGTATATAAGAGGTGGTGGGTGCCAACGTTTTCTTTACTGCAGCCTTATGTTGAATCAGATAAGTGAATGTGGCTTTTTGAAATGAAAAGGTCCCCTACCTCTTATCTAGGCGATGAATGCATTCACTGGAATGTTGAACATTTTCAATTTAACAATTAATCTTTTTCAGTTTTCAAAACAGTACGCTTTTAAGTTTAGTGAAATTTCTTTGAAAGACATATCAAGCAAATATTGCATTGCCACTAAGTGTTATCAGTAAACAGTAAATCCATGCGATCGTATATAATTTTTTCTGCCAAATATGTTGAGTACAGAAATAGCTTGCCGTAAAAACAAGTTAAACTCTGACAAAAAATTAAAGATTAAATGAATACTTTAGAATGGTTTACAGTAGTCATTCTCGTGTGCGGCGTCTATAACATTTCACTGCGGCCACTAACAGCTTCATAGTAAATATTTATATTTAAATAAAATATGTCCTTTTTAAACTAATTTGTATCGGTGCGTTCACGAGATATTTATATATCACCGCTGATGTTTATAATGCGGGCACATTAAATTTTTACATGACAACCATTACTAAAAAGAATAAATTATTCTGTTTTTGAGCCAATATGATATAAAAATCCAATTAAAATTGGTATCTTATTTAGCATTATATTATATGAAAATCTATCATTTTTTGTTTTATAGATGTTGAAAAAAATCAAAAGTGAGCGTATATTTTTTTGAATCTACTTCGCATAACAAATTTAAATTTAAATCCATTAGCGGCGTAGATAATTGAATTATTTATGTATACAATAGATTAATTATTTGAAGGATTACCTTCGTATTGAAAACAGTCCGTCACAGAAGAGAGCTCGCGATATTAATCCGATGTAATTGAGCAAAATTACAAAAACTCTACAAGTGAATTTAATACTTGCAAAAAAATGAATAATGGCTTATTACGAGTTTCAATTCGGGCACTTTCGGTTTTAATACATTAGCCAATATTTAATTATATTTTAAGCATTTTGGATGATTTATTATATTTATTCTAAAAAGATACAATTTCACTTTTATTCATAAAGAAAAAAACGCATAGAATATTACTTCACTATTACTCATTTTTAGCAGATTAATAGCGTTAATTCAGTATTCGACTGCATGATCTCTATCGTCAAATTAAAGGGGATTTTAATTATCACGATTGGAATTGAAAGTTTTCGTCTGATTATTTTTGTTTTTTTTTTAATTATTCGACATATTTTTGACTACCAAAGAACAAAGAATGTGTTTAGGAGTATGAGAAATGAAATAGCATAATTTCGTGTGGTTCAATATTGCCATGTAATCGAATGTAATGCGTAAAATATAATGATGTACACAAACTCCCCCGCAAACTACAATTGTGATATTTTATTAACCTTTCATTTTTTGAAAAGTTAAACGATTATAAAACTGGCGCACTTCTCATATGAGTGATTCAAAAGTTTATCTCAACTAAACGATCGACATTAAATTGTTCTAGAGTCATTTAGTTGCACAGTAATTGGAGAAATCGACGGGCGCATGTGATAGAACATTTTTTTTTCAATTACCTTTATTTCCTGTAGTGGATATCAAACAATCATTATTATATTAAATACGATATGATTATGTTTTCAACGCCTATGGATCTGTTTATGAGTATTTACGAACACTAAAAACGATCTCTCATTAACCAATAGTTTCTCGACAGAGACATAAACACCTTAAAGAGAAATAGAATAAACAACTTGATGGTTTTAATAACTTTAAAGTTTATATATTATTACAGCTAATAATTTCTTTCTCTTTTCATTGCTTTTTGTAGCCAAATAATTGATAACTTCTCAAAAAAAAAATACAGATTTCGAGAATACAATATGACTTAACATAATATTAAAAACAATAAAGCTATTTACAAGAAGTTATTTATTTCGAGAAAAAGACATGTTTATTGAGTTTTTTTTTTTTAATCGTAGTCACATAGTATAGCTACAATAAAAAAAATGTTACGGTTAAAAAAACAGGACTACGACTCCTATTTTGATATTGACCAAAAACACAACTGCTACTAAAAAAAGATTAATTTTGTCAAGCTTTTCCTTATCTTTCTTACATAATTTAAATAAAGAAGTATTTAAAGTCTTACTCGTTTGTTTCAGTAAGTCTGTGATTGCTGTTGGATTTAAGAACACTCCAATTAAAATAACAAAAAATCATTTTCCATAATGTTTTAACAAAAAAATGTTTATTAATAAAATAATTTTGCTTCAGTGATGCCTTCAATATGGTACATTTATTTATTAATACTTGGTCAATACTGTGTTTTACATTGACAAAATATCAATTAATATTTACGTCTTCCTCCAAAGAAACCCAAATCCTATCGTGGAGTTTCGTAAAAATGTCACAGTTAAAAAATACATCAGCGTCAATAATGCCATAGTCGACAGTAGTTTAAATACGAAAAACCAACTGGGATCCATATTATTTACCGCTACTTAGTGAAAGCTTTTAGGTTAATAAAAGAATATTATGTTATTAAAAATTATACCTATGCTTTACTTCGTGTCAAGTCATATTCACATCGCTTTTATTTATTATCGCCGGATTTTTGTAAAAACGATTTTATTTATTATTATTTTTTACCAAAAACTCTATTCTTTAATCGACTGGTTATAATTAATATATTAGTACGTCAAATTCTTGTTCTAATTAGATAAAAGTTTGTTTTAAATTGTGTTCCATTTTTTAAAGAATTAAGACCACCAATATTTATTCAAAATATATACTCTAATTTAAGAATTTGTTTTTAGCTGTATTTACAGTAATCTTCAAGTATTAATACAGCAAAAGATTGTGAATAAATTGATAGTCTCATTTTATAATAATCTATTTAAGAAAACTTTACTATAAATTTAAACAAATCCCAAAGTTGGAAGTAAATTGTTATTTTTTTCTGCATTTTGTGTAGTTTCTTTCTGCGTTCAATAATAAGTCGATATTTTACAAAAAAGGCTCTCCAATGAAGTTTCTGTAAAATAAACAGTAAATATTAATATTTGTACAAAGAAAGTTAAAAAGTTATTGCATATTAATATTCCATTAATATTTACGAAAATGAAATAATAATACCTCGATAATATCTTTTAACGAATTTGTTCAGATAATCTTTTGATTGCCGTGGCCATATGAATATCGATATGGGTTATAATAATTGCAAAAGAATTAAAGATTTTTTTAAAGTTGAAATTAAAAATATAAAAACTTTTGATATAAGGTTATATTACATTTAAAAAATCAACTGTCAGTCCTCCGGAATCATATAGGAAATTTAAAGACGAAGAATTTAAATCAGAAGATAGTAAACAAACGGAAACTGCCGTCTTTTGACAGGACATAGATAAAATCTTGGTTCTCACTGATTTTTGCCAGAATCTCGTCATATAATTTATGTCTCAAGTTTTGAAAGAATCTTAAATGCTACCATATATGAGATGAATCGAAAGCTTTATTTTAAATAATAAAAACAGATTTCTTACTACTTATTTCGACAATATATTTTTTGATACCGATTTCGCTCATCGCGAGTATTATCAACTGATGAAACTGCGAGTAGCGAAACCGGTTCTGATCAAAAAATAAATTGTGGAAATAAATACTAAGAAAATGTGTTCTTATTATTTAACTCGTTTCCTGCTGAGCATTTTGAAGGATATTCCAATACTCAGTATTCAAAAATTTATTGAATAATATTGATTTGAAACAATCTTATTGAGTTTGTCAGGACAAATCAAGCAATGCATCAACTCAAAAATTAGCGAGTACAGGAAGGTTTTAACCACTGTTAATTCATATATTTTCGGGTATCAACTATCAACATAATAAAGTCAGCCATCTCAACAGTTGCGACGTTAGAAGTCAGATTGTTAAATATCATCGCTTTCAATCAAGATGTTACAGTTAACCCCTATAAAGCTAGAAAATTTAAAATAAAAAGAACTTTTGTTAAAGTAACTTATTAGCACTCCATTTGGAAGGAATATAGTTTAAAATTCCAAATATTATATGTATATAACAGAATCAAGACTAGTTTCTTCAAAAAAAAATCCTTTTTAGTTGAAACTAAACTTTAATTCATACAACTGTTAGATATTGAGTCATTAGCACTGATTGGACAGTAAATACTGTTCAACTGATCTTTTTATTGCCGCGAACTGTTTGTATGTATATTTAGAAAGGTGCAGTTTTGTAAACAATTACATTAACTTGCCGCATATGACTACTTTGCCTATAATGTAGACACCTCTTGTAAGTTTTCAACATGGGTAATTTGCTATATTATCAATCGATGAAGTTTTGATTGTCTATTGAAAAAAAATACATTGGCGGCTTCTTCCATGGACACTAGATTGCTGGCAATATAATTGTGAAATTATCGCACTAATTTCAATTCAAAGAAAGTAATCTACAATACTTTCTGAACAGAATAATCACACGAGCCGCTTTAAGGAAAATAAAAACACAGATAAAACTCACCTCTGCGGTCAAGATTATATTTTTAGTGTTATTGGAACTATTATAATTCTTAAATCGTTATTTGAAAGAAATCTTAGAAGTTTTATATTAATATTGAAGTAAAATGTGCACTGTTATTTAGAATATTTTTCCTGTATTTGATTCTGAATAAAATAATTGACAGTTCATGCTGGTAAAATTCGGAAATCGATTACCTTTTGTTTTTGGAATACTTAATTAATTGAAGGAATCCAAATTAAAAAAAAAATACTATTTCCAAAATATGATTTGAATCGATGAATAGTTAAAATGGCTCTTGATTTCAATTGAAAACTTAATAAGTTTGTTTACAGAATATGTAAATAACTTAAAAATCTAATAAAATCACTAAAAATGAAATGTGTAACTTTTGGTAGTATGCAAAGACATATACATAATATTTATCAGGTGCAATCATATTCCGTTATATTTTTGAAATTACTAGTTAACTTCCTACTAAAAAAGTTCATAATTTTCTGAATTGGAAAAACAATATAAAAAAAAATACATAATATCGACGACGATTATTTAATTTATGATATCGACTGGTAAAACGAAAACGTTTTACGATATTGGCCTATCAAATTTGAATCGTTGAATCTTTGTGCATTTCCACATTGTCACTCACGACGCGAGTTTCGCATTTCGGCATCTTCAGGCATTCTAACACAAGGATAAAATAAAACTTATATCAATTTATACTGAATCCGTGTGATAAAATGCATTAAGATGGCAAAAGCTGAAACCCGTACAATGAGTGATAAAAAATGTGAGTAAGTTTCAATATTTACAATTTGAACGACTATTAAATTACAAAAATTCCCTTTGCGTAGAATATAGAATTAAAATTTATTACTTTGATAAAATAAAATAAATGGAATAATATACTTTTTAAAATTTGTGTTTATTTTATCATGGTGAAAAATATTGTAATGTATTTTAGTTCTACAAAATTTATCTTCATCAGAACAAGTTCTACAGTTCTAATAATTCTGATGAAGGCAAGGGCCGAAATAGCCATCACTAATACATTTTATAAATTTTATATAACTTAAATACGTTGCAATTTTTTCATCGTACTATAACGGAGTTGTACCAAGAAAGTGTCAATTCAATCAATTAAATATGTTATTATTTTAAATAAAATGTGTGCTTTCTTTTATTGTTTTACAAATAGCGAAACAGTTTCTCTTAGATGTTTTAGATCATTTATTTTTGTTAAACGTGAGGAAGAAGTATAACAAACAATTAGAGTGCAATTTACCGTAAAATTAACAATTACAAAATTAACTCGTTAAAGTTTACTTGAAAGGCGAATTTCCAAAGGAAATTAATTTTATAATATTGAGCCTGTTGTTCATCCACAATTTTATTTACTAATAAATCGATTATTGTTCATGGCTTAAACAATTTCTTAGGTGTATTCTTAGGTGGTCTTATTTATTCATTTATTAGTTTTACAATTCTGTATTTATACATTATTTATTAATTAAAATAATTATCGTTTTTGGTTTAATATTTTGCACGCTACAATTAATTATAACTGTTTATTAAACGTAAATGTCTTAAACTTTAATATTGAAAATTTTACATGTCTACTCAATATAAAAAGCTTCACAATTTTCACAACGTAGATAGTAAATGGCATGCCGAGATTGTGACGTAATAAACTTAGCGTAAATTTTAACATAGACGCAAATATATTTTATTATTGATTGAAGATGACGAGAAAGCTCAACATGTCGCTGACATTTATTGTAAAGTTCTACAATATATCTGCATATTTCAGAATATAATGCCTCATTCATTATATAAATTGTAGATATAAGTAGCGCATTAAGGGTTTCAAGGAAAGGGCAGTCAGTAAAAATATAAAATACATAAAGTAATTTTTTATATTGACTTTTGTAATATATTATAGTAAACGTGCATTCTTGTTGTATTTTCTCCTCGTGTTGACTTTGACTTCGATGTTCAAATCTTTTGTTTATTTCAATTAATAGATTGATTATCTTTATGTTTTATTTTGTTAAAGTTTTTGTAACAAGAAGTAACACTTTTTTCGTCTTTTAAAGATAATTCATACATCCCGATATGTCAGACCATTGTATTATTATAAATATATAATTAACTTATTAAAGAAAGTGATTTTTTTTGCAACGCTCTATCGAAAATCACTTACGTGAAAAGGCGTAAAATTTTATTCATTTGGTATATCAAAAACATCAAATTTAATTCGTAATAATAATAGATGAAAGATAACACAATTTTCTGAACCATTTAAATATTTTTTAGTATTTGCAATTATTGTGTATTTGTATATATTATTTTATAAGTTTATTGAATCCAAATTATGCCAATAAAATAAACGGTTCAGCTTTGATCTTTTCTAAGGGAAGTGGTGAGCATTAGGCAATGAAGGTATTTTAATAACCGTACAATTAATTGTAAAACTTACCAGTAATAATAAAGTTTATTTTATTGATTGGATAAATAATTTAAAAGGGTTTTGTAACTGTATTGCACAGTTTCAGTTTAAGTGTTTCGTCTTTTACGGTTACTAACAAAGCAGAAAACAGAATTGCCTAGAAAAATTTTCATTCGTCATCTATTTCTGTAAAAATTGGTGTAGAAAATGGTTATGAAATTTAATGCTTTGGATTGAAAATATTTCTTATATAAATATTTATTAAATAAAATAATATTTAATAATTTGATTTGTCTTGTTGAATCACATCAATCATTAAAAAAACAAAAAGCGTTTTTGTGTTGATGAAATACTAATATTCTAAAATAATTTTCCAATGCCATTCATTATTCATAGTTCATAACAATTTCCTAAGCTGAAAACTTTTTATGTATTGAAAGCTTGAAAAAATAATTGTTTGTAGCTTTTTGTCTTTCGTAATTTTTGATGTATTCAAATTATTGAAATAGTGTTCATGAAAATATGGCGTTTCAGAGATACTATAGTAGTTGTAATTATTTAAATAAAATATATTTTCCATGTCAAAGAAATAAGCATCGCTACACACTTCATTTTCAAAAGAAAACGATCTAAAATATTAAGTTTAGCAAGAGTATCTTAATCGACTGGGGAATTTTTCCAGAATTTTATGCAAATCAAGCCATAAAAAGTACTAAGCAATATGAATGGTAAAAATCAATCTAATTTATTAATCTTGATCTACGATTCCACATGCTTTGTCCCTATTGACCCGGGTTTCGTCTCTCGACATCTTCAGCATTCTATCACACGGCTGCAACAGAACTGACGTCAGTTCTGTCAATTTGTCGTATGTGTGTATGTTTGCACGAAAAACATTTTTTTAACTAATTCAAAAGTTTTGGTATCGCTAATCGAAGGTGTTTTTGAATGGTGATAAAGAAATTTTAACATTTTTTAGTCTGTAGAAAATGGTCGTGATTTTTGGCATATACGAAATTGCATTATCTACGATACGTTTTGTGTATATCTTACAAACTTCCTTAACACATTTTTTATATCAAAATATCTTAGTAAATATATTGCAAATTTTTTGAATTATTTAAATATATGTTTAATTACTGGCAAACTTTTATATTTACCTGATGAACAATTGATTTAGATTCATAATACATACACATTTAAAGCGAGTAGCAAAACACTACAGATTCCTTATATTATTACGGGTTGAATTTAAAAGTGGGGAAAACTTTTTGCCAGCCATTATCAAACGATTCCAATATCTCAAATAAACAAAATGCCTTGCGAGAATCAAAAAAAAAACAATGTTTTTATCACATGTCTTATACATTAAGCATACGCCCAAATTAATAACGTCTAATGACAGGCATCTTAAAAGTAGCGGTCACATTTTTATTTAGTTTTTTCGAATTTTTCAAGATCAACCATATAAAGTGACGTGTTTTAAGCAATGTGTTTGACAGTTGGTTCCATTGCAGAATACTGCATTACCGACAGTTTCATTTATAATTTGATCATGAATCATTGATTTTTGTCAAATTAGAACAATACAATTATAAGCGGACGATTTATTTAGAGCATTTTTTGTTTGCAGGCAAATATTTCAGGTAATTACAATGAAAACTAAGATCGAAAACTGAATATTTTTTTATATAAGCAATCAACAAACGCCATCTTGCATTGGAATTCAATAAATCATTTATATAAAACAAATTATTGCACCGCGGATTACGTATTTAAGATTTTAGCTTATTTTATATATATTAACTGCTTCAAGACATAATGTTTGAATTTTTTTAAAGAATGTTACAAGCCATTTTTAAAAAAAACGTATAAGCTTATTAATTAATCTGAATATGGTGTTCTAGTATACTTTTTCAAATCGTTCAAAACCAGGTTTTTTGTTTTGCGCGCGTAAAGTGTCGGCATTTGAATTTGACGTTTATTCCTTAGGGCTAGTTTTTACCTACAGATGTCAGGCGGAACATAGTCAGTGTCGTAGTGATAAATACAAATGTACGGGAGCAACAATTTGTTATAATATTTCAATACTGTCTACCCACTTGTAATGGAGATTCATTTTTAATCATTATTTAATGTATTTTTTAGGATTATGTAAGCTTAGGATTAGTCACAAAATTTATCGGATGTTGTAAAAAACTATGTGATGAAGAATGTGAAAATGGAAATGCTAATCATTCGAACAGGAATTTAATTTGAACAGAAAAGTTAGATACAGAATAATCGCGTTTGTATCAATAGAATAGGAGTTTATATCATCGGTGGCCAAACTTTCAACTACTACGAGCGAACTGTTTTTGAAACTATTTTCAATACGGAGTGATTTTAATAGTAGTGATGAATGATGACTTCTACCATACACAAAAATTGACAGTAAAAAAAAGAAATCATCTGTAATGCTGTGTCGCTAGCGGCGCTATTGTACTTTCGAGTTTATATTTTAGGCATTTTTTTATGGAGTATCTACAAAATTATAATGAAGAAATTTGTATGCAAGGCAAACAAAATGACTACACTAATGTCAAATCAGTTGTGGAAAAATTGTATGGTATCTTATAAAACCGAAAAAATCGATATCAATACCTTATTTGCAAATACACTCATCGATACGTATTTTACAGACGCGTGTTAATAAAACCGCGTTAAAATAGCAATGATCTCATTTAAAGTCAAAAGATAGGTTCCATTACATAACAATTTTATTACATACAAAAGCCAACGACCATACCACGTTGAAAGCATCGGCTCTCGTGCAATCACCGAAGTTGAGCAGCATTGGACGCGGATAGTGCTTGGATGGGTGACCGCTCGGGAACACCGCGTGCCGTGTTCTCTTGGCTATGGGAAGGAAAACCATGACAGAAGACCGAACACCAACCCGCCTGGGCAGCGTGGTGTTGCTATGTCCAAATAACCCCCTTGGAAAAAAAAGTAGGGGAGGCCTTCATCCAGCAGTGGATCGACCCCGGCTGATGATGATGATGATGATGACATAACAATTTGCTTTGATGAACGCATTGATATCATATTAATTTTGAATATTTAAAAAAATATGCGTAAAAATTTGTACAGTTATCAAACCGTACATATTTTATATACATCAGTATTCAAAATTTTAATTAAAAATTGTAGTAGGTACATGTAACAATGATTCATTTTGAGTACATTAAAGAATGTTGTGAAAAAGTGAAACTGTGCAAAAAGTGACGCGTAAATCGGAAGAACAGTGTATCTCTATACTACAATAATAATGACATTTAAATATTTCAATATATTTATTAGCCTTTATATTTGTACAATTTGTAAAAGAAAAAACTTAAAAATCGTCCAGAAAAACGTGTGAGAGCGCCGACCCTATGCACCCTCTTTCCACTACACCACTGAACATTGTTGATTCGACCTGCTTTGATTTATTTTTAACACCTAATAAGTAAACGTAATTATTCAAAATAAATGCTTGGCTATTCATTTTAACCGTTATGGAAAAAAATACAAAACTGCCGTTGTGTTTTAACGCGCTGATTTAGTTAAAACACTTTCACACGAGGTTCGTAATATACATACAGCAATAATCACGCAAACTGAAATGTAATTAGAAAAACTCTTTCGGACGGGCGCATTCTTGGCGATAAGCAGCGTGGTACGTACGTATTTTAATTGCAAATTATCATGAAAAAAAGATTTTCTAGGTATTTATTACTGTTGTTGATTTTAAATGTTTTTTTTGCGTTTTGTAATTTTTTGGCAAATTGGGTTGCGTGCGTTTTTCAAAGACGTAATTAAACTTCATGTGTAAATACAGATGTGTGTTTAACAACTTATTAAGCGGACGCGTTTTAGGAAATCGAATTGATTACGAACAATGTATGTTATTTGAAAGTGAAATCGATGGTCGAGATATATGATTAATTCAATTCTAACGAAAAACTTGTACAATTCGATTTTTATGAAATTGAGCGTTTAAAATCAATAGGTATATATTGTATCACAAATAAAATGGTCTAAGAACTATTAAAATGATTTACAGATAATCATAGAAAATATTTAAAAAAGAGAAATTAAATAATCTGCAATAATTCACTTTCAAGTTTTCTACTGTCACGTTTTGGTGGAAATGTATTATATTATATTTAAATAAAAAACACACTTTTCTTAGCACTATTTCCATAATTTTATATTATACAGACTAGTAATCAGTTGGCCAGAAAATGAACCAGTTAATAATTTTCGTGGTGAGCAAATCTAATTTGTGATCTGAATATGTAAAATTAATGAAGTAGAAATCAAAATTCTGTTTTATTTAAATAATCAAAATGAATAGACAACGTTAAAAGGCTTTTCCAACTTAGTCAGTAAGTCGAAAATCCTATCTGTAAATACGACAATTGATTCAGTATGCTGACCACATCCTTTGAAAATGTCCCGATATTATAAAACGAACGGGAAAAATTGCTCACGACTATATGACTATCAGTTGGATCTATCGGCTTTGGCGGTTATTCCGACTTGGATACATCTCTGACAAATTATTGTACAAAGCTTTCAAAGAATTCGCGTGGTCATAAAGAAAGAAAATGGAACCAAATTATGAAAAATAAATACAACTCTCAAAATAACTATTTTAAATTTATGTTTATTTGCTGCCCACTAGAATGCACGTAAACATATCTTGAAGAATTTTCATCGGAAATTACAGGTAAAAATTTGAAACGCGCATAGCGTTGTAACGCGGCGTAAGAATGTCAAACATTAACGAATGGTGTTGGATAAAGAGTTCAACACCTGTCAAAATAACTTTTTTTATCATATATTTTTATTTTATACCCACAAGAGTGCATGTTAAATATTCTTGGAGAATTTTCTTTCGACATTCAAAGCAAAAGTTTGAAATGCGCATAACGTTGTTTTGCTGCCTAAGAATGTGAAACCGTAACGAGTGTTGGTGGGTACAGAGTTCAAAATCTTTGAAGATGTTTAGGACCTTCTTCAAATAGACAATAATTTATTTATAATACTGTGATAAATATGAATAACTATTTATTTAGACGAATAGCTAATAAAAAAATATGACAATTAAATGGCAAATCAATTCTATAACTCTCAAAGCTATCGATGTAATATATGATTAATATTGAGATTAAGGAAAATTGGGTCATGCAAAAGATATCGGAAAAATTGTAATCTTATAAGCAAACTTAAAAAAGTTAAAGTTTCTTCGCTCTACAACTGTTGCATTTAATGTCAAAAACTATGTTTAATAATTGTGCAAAATCTGCATAAATCTACGAAAATAAAATACAAAAGTAACGGGTTGCTTTAAATGTGAATGTTGTGCAGATAGAGACATCTTTTAAAGTATTTTTTATTTTGATTTTCAAACATGTGCCTGACTGTAAAAAAAATATTTAAAGACTTGCTTAATATATAATCTACTTAGTTAAAATAACATTTGGTCTATTACTCAAAAAAATAACGTTAAACTCCTCAATAAACTCAATCATATTTTGCATGCATGGATTATTAAATAATTTTACTACATTCATTTTAAGCTTGGTTCAGAAATGGTATGGCCACATTTAATAGAACATATCTTTCACTTGTCTATGTTATATGCACTTTTTTTGTACAGCTGTGTTGTATGTAACATACACCTGTGTAAAAAATATTGTGTTTTTTGGTGATATTTGTTACGAAACCGCAATCATCTTCAATGAAATATAAATATTTTAAATTGGACAAGATGTTTTAAATTTTAATTCAATCCGATAGACCAAGTATCTTATTATTATCTGTATTAAATAAAATAATCAATTCCGCATCAAACCAGTAATTCTCAAAGATTTACTCGATGACACGGTAGTTTTTTAAAGACTATTAAAAAACATCATTGTGTTTTTCAAACGGCCGTGTTTGCCGACCCACTGGTCAAGTTATCGCTTTCGTTCTAGATTGTTGGCTTTCAGTGTTAAATGCACCATTATCTATCTGTTATTTGCAAATTTCATCTCATAAATCTGTTTGTTGTTGTAGAACGGTAATAATTTTGTCCAACAATATGACTATGTCAGTATTTCCCAAACTTAATGCAACATCTCTCTTTTCCATCCAAAAATTGAAGTGGAGATTTTTCTCCACAAGAAATAACTTGACTCAGTATACTTTTTTTGTATTTCACTGTATAAAGTAGCCCCCTATTGATTTGTGGTTCGAGATTCTATATTTTTGTGTATCCGCCATCTTTTTGATATAATACTTACATGTGTCCGCTGATGAGTCACTCACAGAGCACAATAACATTTTTTTATTTATCATGTATAATTTTGGGTTATATCAACAAATTCGATTGATTCATGAGACAGTACTCTTTTTGTTTGTCATACTTATTTTAATCAAATCTATCAGAACTATTCTATCAATATGATATCTACATGTTTCCTCTGCTGACTTCACTCACTGGATATATTTTTCTGGTTATATCACACGTATTGTCAATGAGTGTATATCCAATGAAAATGACTATAAGTGATTAAATATGTTTAAAAAAAAAAATATTGGTGTTGAAGCTTTTCTTAATAGATATATTTACAGCATTATTTTGAAACTATGAATTGGTTTAACTTTGCAGTAGGATTAAATCTGTGAGTCACGATTGTGTCAAGTCTCGCAGTCTACAAAATGAGAAGCGCTGATCGACGCGCTAAATAGAGACAGTCATTTCCATAGACACTGTTTCTAATCACGGTATTACAGATAATTATATTTTTGTATGGGATCTATTTAAAAAATAATCAGGCAATTTGGCGCGGCAATTTGCATTTGTGATTCACGATACAAAGCAAACAACAAAAGGTTTTTTTCAATCATATCTTTTAAATATATCATTTAAGAAAAAAAAAATTCTGCATAATAACACAGCACGGCTAAAATTGACGATAAAATTCAATTGAAATATTATTCATTGGTCCCGAAGTAAAACAACCGTGACAAAGACCCACCCCTACCGGGATACAAAGAATATCTTGAATAAATATTGGGTGTACTTACAACACTTAGTTCATTTTCAAAGTAAACCACAGGTCATTACCGAAAAAAACATATAGAGATTGATACTATTTAACGGTTCAAATTCAATGATTTTAACTATCAATTCTTAGTGAAGTGTATATTCAAAAAATAATCAAAAATCAAATGACATCTTGATTAATTAATAAAGTATTTTAACTTTTTTGTTTTGAGGGGTCGTAGATTGTAAATTAACGAATTTGACGGCTGTAGCAAGAAAAGCTGCTTATTATTATTATTATTATTATTATTCCAATATTTGCTTTGAAAATGACATAAGATTTCAACGCATCGTCACAGAAGAAACCTTTTCATCAAGCGCTTTGAAAGTTAGTTTCGTTAAATAGTGCCTAACTTTTAAAGAATCTTTCTTACATCGCGCATTTCATCTATATACGCATTTTTTACTGATTCTTTTTTTTTTTTCTTCAAACACACATATTTACATAAAGAAAAAAGTTGTGTTGTATATGTATAAAAAACCTCACCGTGTTGTTTACTTTACACAGTATCCTTCATGTGTTGTTTATGCGAGTAAAAAGCTTTTGATGCTAGACTAAATTAATCCATATTTTTCGCCATCAAATACTTGTTCATATATAATTATTTCCGGCTGAAAACTGTCTTTAAGCTCGATTAATATAAATTTATAGGTCGGTGTTGAGTGTTTACTTCGGTCCGTTAACCAAAACCTACAAATCTAATAGCTTCTGTGTGGCGTTTTTTACCGATCGATTGTTTCATGACTAGGTTGTTTTGTCTTCCATTATGAGATCAAAATCAAATTGTGCACGGTTGTCAGAACGGCTGTTGGTGGCCTTAACACTTCGCCGGACACATATTTAAACAATAGATGTCATATTTTGTGATTGCCTACAGCAACAGAACGCGATGTAGATCTTCGATATTTTACAATTGTCTTCTATATAATCAGAGCTTTATCATTAAAGACATGGTTATATCCTTATGGTACCTTCGAGCATTCAAATTCAATGATGAATTCTAATTGATAGCAAATAAACAGTTTGTATTGAGCAAAATATATTGTGGAAATAAGTACTAAAAAAAAAAAATGTGTTTTTATTATTTAAAAAAATCATATATAGATGTCTTCTTTAAAACAAATTTTGGGAAAAAATACGTAAAAACGAGTGAAGCGTGTAAAAAAATGTAGCGGTGCCGTCCAAAAAAAATCGCGTAAAAAAATGACTGGGTGTATTTACAAGACCGTCGTAGAACTTTGCATCCGACAATATTTAGTTAAATTTCTTTTTTATTATTTATTTGTAATCAAAGAAATGTCAAACAATATGTGTTCTGTATTAATTTCATTCTTACCGCAAATAAAATATGTTGTGGTCAACCGCTTCTGTTTGGATATTATTTGCTATTTGATGAAGAAGATTGCCCGTGTTACCAATTCCGTTCGATGATAAAGTGACACGTATAACTTGAGAGAAGAACGTATCAAATTTAGAGCACGCAAAAACGTTTTAAGTGTAATGAAGTTGATTATAAATTCAATTTAAAATGTTTATATTTGTCACATTTTGCTTGACCTTTTTAATATTTGTATCATTGTTGTTTAAAGTGATACTCAGTCTTTCGACCCACAAAACTCTTTTATAAGGAATTTATCTTTAAAATATTTATTAAAAAGATATGTAATTCATTACTTTTGAAACGTGAAAACGACTTATGGTATATATGGCAAACATTGGAAACTAGCACGGAAATCAGTCAATTAAGTAATTTAACCAGACGACTTAGACATTTTGAAAAAAAAATGTATTCCTCTAAACTCACCATTGAGATCCTTATTCGCAGACTTATTCTTTTTATGAAACAGTTTTGTAATATGTATATATTTTTGAAATAAAGTTATTTATCTAAATATCTACTTTATTAAAAAATAAGACTGTTTAACTTCCACAAAAGTGAACTAAATATTCAATCAATAAAATATAAAGATATTTATTGATTGAATTGGCATTCACTTGGTAGAACTCCATTATAACACGGTGAAAAAATAGCAATGTATTTTAGTTCTACAAAATAGTTTAATAGATTTTGTAGAACTAAAATACATTGCTATTTTTTCACCGTGTTATAAAGATATTATTTACACAATTTTGTATTGTTAATACCAGGTTACTTTCGCTTATCACGAGCATTTTCTACTGATTTTATTTTATATTTTACAACTTTGGAAATAATTAGAAAAATAAATATATCAAGTTTCTGCAAAGAAATTACAGCTAACACCCAAAAAATAGTAATTAAACTAATGTTTGATTTCTTTTAAGGCGTTAATTGTCACTTCTTGATGGAAAGGCATGATATTTTAAATAATAAAAAAATATTTTTCGTTACTTATTTCCTCAACATATTTTATTATCAGGATCAGTGCTCGAGATGAGTGAAACCGGTCCTGATCATAAAATATGTAGTAGAAGTAAGTACTTAAACATGTGTTTTTTGTTATTTGAAATAGCATATATTTTTGTTGCCAAATGTGCCTCCAATATGTGGTATATAATTAGTCGTTCAACTAATCTTTTTCCAAGAGAGCCATAAAAATTGAAAATTTGTAAGCTTAAAGCTCTCTCTTTACTATTTTATTAAGCTTACAGATAAGGAAGTTTGAATATTAAAAAATCACAGCTCGTTAAAAATATTAGAAAATACCCTTCCGATGACCTTGATTTTATTTAGTTACAATTAATAAATTAGCCAAAGACAATATCATCCATCAAACGTAATTTTTTTTCATAATACGTATTTTTATAATCAGGTTTTAAATCCCGAAAATTCGTAGGGAACTTAAGAGGGATATTAATAAATTGTTTTGGATCATAAATCAAACTAATATATGATGAAGAATGAAGATATATGTATATAATTAATTTTATTTGCTTAGATATAACAAAAAAAAATCACCGGTTCGAATCACTATAAAAAATCGAAGTTATAAAAGTAGGAATGTCTAAATGCGTCACTGATTTTGACCTCGATTAAAATGACAAAAAATAAACGATTTCATTTACCTTTTTCAATTATTGATATTTCATGGTAATTCATTTTGTTTTGCAACACTAAATTTAATTTAACAAAATACGATTAAAAGTTTCAGACTGACCAATTGAAAATACTGACAGAAAGTAGACAAAACATTTTCATATTATTGATGTCTTATTATTCATAATTATTGTCTCTGTTTTTACGCTTCAATTCCTTTAGGGATTACACACATCGCAAGGTAAACTGATGCACTTGAATTGGTAGTAAGTTCAAAGTTTCACTTTTAACGTGTCTACTGTCACGTCTGGATGAAAAAAATAAATATATCAAGTATGTAGTATAGTTTCCACAACCTAATATTATCAAGATTACGACAATAGCTCGGTCATAGCGAGAATTATAATTGATCAGTTTACAATAGTAAACCATGCCTTCAAACAATCGATAAATTGATCGATAAAAATACTAAGAATTAGAATAAGGTTTTATGAACGAAGTGCCATCAGAAACGGCAACAAATTGAAATGGTTAAATTTGTGTCGTGTAGTGAGAAAGAAATTATGTTTTAATTTACGGTGAATTATTTTAAAACGCCGATGGTACAGTCGATGCTCACTGATAAATAAAAATATAATAAAAATAGAGAGAGCTTCATCTGTCAAAAACATTCCGCCTCGAATTATACAGGCCGGTAATATAATCATTGATTTCATCCGGACATTGCAACAATGAATACGAAATTTGGCTTTCAGCAAACGTATTTTGTACGTATTGTCTTTTTGATACGCATTTTTTACATCAACAAAAATAGAGAGACAAAAACCAATATTCCTGATTTTTTCACTCTATCTACAAATAATCTTGATGTAGACATTCTCTTCGTCAGGGGAGCAAAAACTTTTGTGTACGTAATAATTTGTGATAATATTCGCTTTTTATACCAGTTTTAATTCGATTATAAATTTTATACTTGAAAATGCGTTGAGCATATATTAGTTATTAGTTAAATTGTGTGACATTTAAAATATAACCATAGCAATTCAAAGTATTCTGAAGTATTATTTTTAAATAATTTATGAAATCGACTGGATGTGCTTGATGGAATTTCAATACGCAACTCAAGTTAGGTATTGTTTTTGGTTTTTTAAAGCCATCAGAAAGAAATAGTTGATTTTATAAATGTTAAAAACGGTAAAATACAAATTTCATTTGCATAATTGCAGCCGTATATAGTGTCGATTTGAGTCGAGATTGAGAGTGCTAATTAGCAATAATTTCACCATTAAAAAGCACTTAAAACAGCTAAATAATTTAAACAAATCTTTGTAATAATGCTTTCAATATAAATGATAAGATTTATGTATTTTTCCGCTTATAAAAAATATTCAAAATAATACATCTATCATTTTATAATTAACGACATTAGTTCAGGATGCTTGATGAAATTTTAAAATTTTTACGGTTGAAACTTTCCATATTTTCAAATCAAGTACCTTTCGGCATCATCAAGCATTCTATCATACGATTGAAACAGGACAGAACCAAGTTAGTACCAAAATATGTGGGGTTGTACAAAGTTTCAACAATTTTTGTTTAATGATTTTGTATTTCTGGTTCAACACTTATTAAGAATCTTTAGCAAAAAGTCTATCTTATTACGAATATGTTGAAAAATCAATAAATTAATAACCAAAAAAATACGGACTTTATGGAAGGAGTTGATGACCCCTGCATCTAAGTATATTTGAGGCATTCTTGGACATTGGATGAAACAGACATGAACACAATCATACAATTGACAAAAGCACAACTTATTGTGTGACGAAACACAATTCAAATGTCTATCGATAGACAAAAAGGCCAATAAAGAGACTTTTACATTCGATTCGATTTACTTTCTACCGTTTCAAGTGGGTTAGGAAGCTATTGCCAGAGTTCTTGTTGTGTGTCGATTTTTGATACAGGAAAAATACTCGACGACAATGTGGATAAAGAATATTATTATATTCACAACTATAGCGTGGCCAATACAATTGACTGCAATATGTCCGAGGTGCCAATCATTATTATTTCTATATGATAAGAAGGCACTTTTTCAACTGATCAAAACAGAATTGAACAGAAATTGTTGGACGACTGACTTGGTAAAAAAATACTTAAATACTTTCCTAGGCCAATAATCTATACAGTGTTGAATACACTGCTAAAACTAATTGAAACCGTTTAATAGTTCCACTTTAAAAAAATGAATTAGTTTATTAATTGTCAGTTCTATTGGATCCATACAATGGTATCCCCTAAGATGTCGAAGAGTAAACCTTATTTGTGAGTGAAAAAACCTGTAAATGTTTAAAGGGTAACGATTCAAATTTTCAATAAATCAATTTGTACAGTTTCAGGATCTAAATATTTGATTGAACCAATATTTCAGTCTAATTTTCAAACGACTTTTAATATTACATGGTGAAAAAATATCAATTATTATAGTTTATTGATTGAATTGGCATTCACTTGGTAGAACTCCATTATAACACGGTGAAAAAATAGCAATGTATTTTAGTTCTACAAAATTATTTTTAACAAATCTAGTTGATAGCTATTTCGGCTCACGCTCAGAACTATAGTTCATTTAGAATTTTCATTTCATTTAGATTTAGTTTCATTTATAATTTTGAAAATTTAATGTCATTGTGTTAAGTAAAAAGCTAAGCCGTTGGAACAGGAGAGAGGATGTGTTGTGTGCCTTTTCTGCACAGCTATATATAGATAAGCAAATGTTAGTTTAAGCATAGTTCTGACGATGGCGTGAGCCGAAATAGCTACCAACTATATTTGTTAAAAATAATTTATAACTAAAATACATTGCTATTTTTTCACCGTGTTAATTATTATAGTTCTACAAAATATACAAGGCATATAGTTGAAACCTTTTTCCGCCTACGCTGTTATCAGAATTATGGGTAAATACACGCTTAAACATATCTCAGATGAGGGCGTAAGCCAAATAGCTATATATTCAATGCCTAATAAATTTTTATAACTAAATTCATTGTTATTTTTTCATCGTGTTATAATCAAGCTCTGTCAATTTAATGCCAATTCAATCAATTGTTTTTTTTATACTGTAAATATATTCTTGTGACATTTTATTTCTTAGGCCTGAAAAAAGTCTATAATAGTGATTTTATATATAAAAAAATTATTCGAATTTGAGATCTTGTTGTCTTAAGGAATATGATCATATTATACATAAAGATCATATTATCAACAAACAGTATATGAACAAATTGATCAAAGCTTTTTAATGATTTTTCATCTGAGCATCATAAAATCAATATAATCTTTTTACATAAACGATATTAGTTGACAAAACTTCTTGAATTGTATTGAATTTCAATAGTTTTAATTTACTTAAAACAAAATATAATTTGTTTTTGAATATTTGGATAGGTAAAATATTTTTTTATTTAATAAATCCAGTGATTTTGTTTTTGTAAAATAAATTGGTTTTCTTTATGCTACAAAAATCCTTGGAATTCTTAGAATTAAACATTTATTTACACGTATAAGATAATCGGCGTACGGAAAAGCTTTTTGCATCGTTGCCAGCTTAAGTAATAGACCACTCTTTTTAATGTGAAAAAACAGGACTGGAGTAATTTTCGAAGTCGTGACAAGATTCGCACAATAATTCGCGCAGTGAAAGCGAAAGCAAAACTGTGCTCACCATTCTCGCACACATTATTGATTTATTACGCCTTGGCTGTTCTAATACACGCTTCATTTCAAATTGCCCTAATAAGTACAAATAAAATAATTCACTGACCGCTAGATAGACGAATGGCAAAAAACACCCGAAGAGCAGCGTTTTAATTTCATTATATTGCAAAAAACAATTCGTAAGATATAAGTTCATAAATAGTACGCTTTACATCTCGGTTGGAAATCACTTGACGAGACAATTCGTTGCTGGTCACGGTGGCTTAATTGAGAAGCTTTTTAAGCTGGCGTGTTAAAGGATATCCTAACATAATAAAGCAAGTTGTTTAACGCATCATATAAGAGCGTTGTTTATTCCATGAAGAAAGAAAAGATTTACGTTATTCGGTTTAGTTTTTATTTCATAATGGGAAAAAAAACATTCCTTAATTGGTACACATACTTCACAAAAAAAAGGTTTACCGTTCTTGGAACGTAAGAAATATTTAATAAACTTCACAATGGAAATAAATAGTAAAAATCATAAGCATAGTTCACTATAAAACATTATAAATATGTCAACATTCGCAGTAATACTGATGAATATTGTTAATGCTCTTACCATTGAGAAATTCTCATTGGCAGACAGTTCTTGTCCTATATTTTTCAAATAAATATCTTAAACATACAATTTACTATTATCAAAGATTCTCCTTCGAGTTCTCAAACTATTAAGAGTGAGCACGTCTAAAAGAAATACAGTTAGATAAATTCATATTTAGTATCTATATGCTCTAAAGTGTAGAGCTTTTCTATAAACCGTTTCTACCATGAGGTGTCAATATCAAGTATAAAAAAATTATTGGGTAAACTTTCACTCACAAAAACTTTTCATTTCACACCTAACTGAACGCCACAAAGTCTTGGAAATTTAGAAAACAAATGTGGATATGTTGGATACTGTCATATAACACAATGTATGGGAAAGCAGTGTATAATGATGAAGGGTAAGTGAGTACACTATTATAATCAGGTATATAGCTTAAAAGCTAACGTAGTTTTTCTAGATTGCGTTGTTTTTGAACTCAAATCTCAATAGCAGTATTTTTAAAACATAATTAT
Source organism: Himalopsyche japonica (assembly GCA_028555115.1). Taxonomy (NCBI): domain Eukaryota; kingdom Metazoa; phylum Arthropoda; class Insecta; order Trichoptera; family Rhyacophilidae; genus Himalopsyche; species Himalopsyche japonica. The sequence goes on from JAHFWJ010000146.1 coordinate 874,644, forward strand.
TCAATACATATATATAAACATATGTTCAAATGTGTACTAGGTCATAATTTTTTCCCCATATATTCTATATTTAAAAAGTCTCATAGCGAAAGATATTCGTTAACTACCAGACCTTTTCTAGTATAATAATTCTATCTATTATCAAGACGAATCAACGAATAATCATGAATGTCAATATAACATTCTTCCCAGTTGAAATAGATTTTATTTGATGTATGGTTATTTGTAACACCTGAAATTACTTACTGTCAATATGATTCTAAAAATCTAAAGTAGCGAGAGCGATTAACGAATTAATTCTTCAGTCATAACTTTTTTCTTATGTCGCTTCTCTCTTTGAAAATGACAAGCATTTCTTGCAGAGAATCTTTTGTTTTACATGAAATTTCATAAGGTTTTTATACGCTCCAAATTAGGAGCGGGCGTGGCTTAAATATTTCATACAACTATATCTTTTACATACAAGTGTTAATGGAATTCTTGTAAAATTCAATTAACTTTGTTCACATAGTGCGATACAGATGATTCAGAAACTCTAGGAAAAATTCTTTATTTCGAAATAATACTTGTTACATAATTTGTTATATAGACTGACAATCTTAGATATGATACTGAATTAAATTATTTTATGTTATCTTAAATTATTAGGCTATACTCCAATGTCACAATGTGAATGTTTTCGCTTTTAATGTCAAAAAATATGTTTTTATTATAATTATTTCATGCCAATTCAGAAGACTTTACAACATAAATTTACTGCGAGCAATTTCAACAACCAAAAAAATTAAGTACCAAATAATTTTGTATTATATCATCGGAGAGCATGGAAGAAAACAGTTTTTATTAGATAAATATAAAGTTTATGTAAGAATTCTCTTATATATAAACTAAATCTCGTGAATATTTTTCCTCTCGTTCACTAGAAAAAAATAATGAATTGCAAAGAAAAAAAAGCTTAAATGATTTATTTATGTTATTATTTTTATTAATTCAGCAACAGTATAGTAAAATTAATTTATTTCATTGACGTGGAACTCACATTTTTCATAATTGGTTTTATATATTTATATTCACATATGTGAATGACATAAATTACTTACTGACTCAGTTTTTCTGTTTATTTTAGTATGCCTGAAGATGCTAGAACGTGAAACTCGAGTTATAAGTGACAAAACATGTAGAGCTTTACAGAATTGGATCGATTCAATTTGCTATTTAAGTCTTGTTGATATCGGAAATAAAATATGTTTGACACGTTTCCCGATGAATTAAAAATAAAATATGCCATCATTAATTCAGTAGCATTAGTGTTAACCAAACTTATCAGGCTATATATATTAATTAACAAAGTATTTATAACTATTTATATTTTTAAGTATCAACTATCAACACACTGCTATCAACAATCTCAACAGGCAGAGACTGAATTATGTTGAAAACTCAAATCGGTCGGGCCACACCGATAATTGATGTCGAAATTTTTAAGTACAGCTCCCATTTAGAAATATGTATCGAATTGGATCTCCCGTCAAGAATGCTGTTGTCATTGTCATCCAATTTGCCAAACGTTAGCCCTATCTGACACGATGGTCTAGTGTGAACTGTAACAGCACAAAAGATATAAGAAAACATGCATGCTCGCCATTGTGATTTTTAAATACACCTATGCTTATACTGCGATATAATCAACACTCTGGATGGGAAACGATAAACACGTTCAGAGCCAATGTATATTTTTCAACACCATTCTGGTCACTTGTGTACGCGGACTCATTTTGGAGAATCTTGACCACAGTTACTTTGCGAGAATTTCAGAGAGAAGACAGTTTAATTGTATCTATAATACATTAAAATAAAAAAGTTCAGTTTCGTAAATCTTTTTCCAGTTAGCATATTTGAACTTTGAAATCGCTGAAGGCGTATTAATTTTAATACTGTTTGATTCATCACATCATTTAACAAAATATTTTATCGAAAATTTTGACTTTGTTTAACGACGTGCCAGCACAACTTATATTTTTTTAAATAATAATGTAAAAACACATTTTTTATGACTTATTTCCACACTATATATTATGATCAGGGCCGGTATCACTCATCACATGCATTTTGATCTGATAAGATAAAAATTAAAAACAAGTTTATTTTTACATAACCGTTGAGTTAATAGTAAGCAGGTAAGTAAAACCAAAAGTTCAAGAGCTAAGAAAACGATATACAGGAAGTCATACAATATAAATTTAATTAAAGTAAGTTAACTTATTATGGAATGTTAACAATCTCTTTATTATAATTAAAAATTTGAAAACAAAATAAAGACAAATCAATAATCTTTTTTTAAAAAATAAAACAATATTTTTATGTAGTTATTTCCATAATATATTCTCTTATTCGTATAAATAATGATGATATATTGTGGAAATAATTATATCGTGGCTTTCCATCGCAAAGTGACAGTTAACATCTTAAATACAACTTGTTAACCCCTTGTATTTATTTATTTTCCAGAAGACTCCTGTTTTATGGATAATGTTTCAACATTATGTAATTGATTATTTATTATAAAATAAAACTTGGTTTAACGTCATATTATATTTCAAATTTCTTTTACCTGTCAAATCTGTTTTTTTTTTGTATAAATATAACACTGTTGCATGAGATAATTTTTGATTACGTTCAGTTGGCTTATTGCAATTCAATGTTCTAAATACATTACACGGAAACAGTCTTTGCCTTGGGGTGTTAAAATGAAAAACGTTACAGAAAATAAAAGTATAACGAAATGAAAAGTACCTCGCAGATGATGAGATCGAGGCGATAAAGTGTCGATTAAAATATAATGGCGCCTACGTTTTACTTTGCTACTTACTACCTTTGAGTTCTTTGACTTGGCGTTTTTAACAACTGAATACGCCTCTGACTCACGGAATTTCGATATCCTTCTTATTCTTGTTGCGTTGGGTATTTAATGCAAAACAATTACCAGTAGATGAAACAGGAATTAAGAATCACTGGCATTTTAATATAATATGACTTGCAATGTTGATTTGCGGTCAACATTATGAAACACTAAATATTCATTTAAGAAGATGATTGTTATACTTTACGATAACGACTAAAGGTGCTAAATAGAATTTTAAGTACTGCTTTAAACTGTTGAAAGTTCCAAAATTTTAGTCACTCACAACATAGGTATTGGCTTTCGGTACATTAAGGCATTTTATCCCAGAGTTCATCAACCATTTTACATATGAACCATCGAATATTGAAATATATTTCGTGGACCAACGTCTACCAGATAGATATTTTATTTATTTATTTATATATACACGTTATAAAAATATACAAATTAAAATTTTATTGCTTTAGCGACGTAAAAATATTTAAAAATATTATATTTAAAATCAAAGAAATAAACAATAAAACAAAAAATAAGAAACGAGGATAGCAAAAAAGTCAACAAAGCAAGCTCATGAAAAATCTACTTTAATACATTAAAAAATATAATTCGTCTGAACTCACTTCCGTCCACATGGAATATGTCAACGATGTTAATGTTCTCACCATTGGCATCCCCATTGGCAGACTGATTCTACACTTTGGGAGAACAATCAATATAAACAGCTCAGAAAGGAGATTACAGTGTGATGATAGATGAAAAAAAAAGGTTTTTATAAAAATATTTACTTAATTATAAAATAAGATTGTTTAATTACAACAGAAATGAAATAAATATTCGAATAATAAAATATAAACATATTATTTCCACAATTTTGTAATGTTAATTAATATTAAGTCACTATCGCTTATCACGAGCATCTTCTAATGATTTATTTAATACTATAAAACTTTGGTAACAGAAAAATAAATATATCACATTACTACAAAGAAATCACTGTTAACGCCCAAAAAATGGCAACTAAACCGATGTTTGATTTCTTTTGATGGTTTAAATGTTCTGTTTCTTCTAAAAAAAATCGATTTGTTTTGATGTGTGTCACTTCTTGATGGAAAGGCATGATATTTTAAATAATAAAAACATTTCTAATAGTTAATTGATTGAATTGGCATTTACTTGGTTAAAGTTCTTTGAATTTTTTTAACACTTATTTCTACAGAATATTTTTTGATCAGGACCTTTATTTTGTTTGAAAATAATAATAAGTGATTGTTAGCATTTTACTTTTAAATTAATTTTCATTATTTATATTAATACAATATAATTTCCTACAAATTGTTTCTTAGTTTTTGAACCCATGGTTTTGTATACCTGCTACCTTTAACTCAAAAATCTTGTATAAATATACTTGATTGTAAATTCTATTCTATCAGTTGATAATGTCCGCGAAGAGTGAAACCAGTCCTGATCACAACATATTATATATATTGTGGAAACAAATACTAAAAATGTGTTTTTATTATTTAATGTTTGATTTTTTTAAAATATCCTTCACGTGGCCTAGCAGAAAAGAGTTAAAACGCATAAATATTTTTGCTTATGTATCCTTTGTATAAATAGCTTTGTCTATTATTATTTGCAGTCATTTTTTACCCATCTGATTGCTAACGTCTCAGCTGTTAATTATAAAAAAAATATAAGAGTTTCAACAAATGTCAAAACTGTGCTAATTTAATTAAATGCAAAAACATGATAATTTTTGTGTTTTATAGTCTGATGTGTTTTGATTTGCCTCGTATATTTTTTTTAATATTTGGTGTCGGGATACCACTTCAGCAGTGAATAAATTAAAATGAATAATTTAAACACAATAGCGTTGCATGAGGCCAACAAAATCAAATTTCATTGAAAATTGTTAATACGTTTACATTAATAGTCGTATCATTTTCTTCGGGCATAAGCCCTCAATCTTATCCTGGATAATAAATAAGTAACCATAAATCATGCTGCAATACGGGTGTAACCCATAAGCCGTATATCAAAACGCACTGGATACTCAGTCAATTTATAAATTGGCACATGAGTGGTATTAATACGGTATGATAACATACGAGACATAAGTTTTGTTCGTGAAAATCAGTTTTATTATTGAGCAGTTTTATTTAAATATGTTAACCTTTTTACTACCGTGATTTTTCGGGTTACCGTTCAAGATACACCTCGATTATAATGTAAACAATTATACTTACAACATAATTAAAAAAGCTCTTTAATTTTTAGCATCTTGTCCCCGCTAAACAGTATTAGTACATAATATAGAATGTTAAAAGTGCATCGGGTATTTTTTTTAGCATGAGGTTTTTTTTTTCAATAAATTAAACGAAATTTTAAGTAATATTTACACAATTATATAATATAATACCGGTTTCGCTCATCAGCTGATACAATATATTACGATACAATGAGAATCTTCACATAAATCAATGGTGCATAATTGTCAGGTAAAACATATTTGAATTGTTACAACTTTGTACGATTCCACATGTTTTGTCACGAACGACTCGGGTTTCGCCTTTCGGCATCTTCAGGCATTCTATCACATGGGTTCAACGGAAAGTAAAACATAGTTTACCGGTATGATTACAAAGTATATCAAAATGGAGTAAAATATTTTACAAATAAAGTGTTAAGGACCTCTTCAAATTAAATAGGACTAAATTTTAAACTCTATTCATTTATTTAAATGCCATAATCTTAAGTTAAATAATATATATAAATTTATATTGATAAACAATTTAAGAATAGAAAAATCAGAAATTTTGTATTTTCTTCATTTAAAGAGGGTATTGACGAGCATTGTTCTGAGTGGGTTTGTTTTGACGGCAAAATCATCGTGGAAATTTCCTGGTGGTTTTTGATCGAGGTTACATATGGAATATGACCAAATAAGTCCAATAGTTGGCTGATCGGTCTCTCTACGCCTCGTATAATCAGGCGGGTCTTAAAAAATGGTCACTATCATAGTAATCCATAAATTTGACTCTACAGAAGGCATAAGGCTAAGAACACAAACCTTTAATTCAACGTGTAAAATCAATTTCTAAAACACTGTACCGTGAAAACCGAAATCGGTTTTTAAGCAACAATTTTGTTTTGAATTAGATGCACTTAAAATATGTCAGCGGCTTAACCTGTCGCTAAATTTGTTAACACACTGACTGCTATCGTCACTGATACACAAAATTCAAAAATGTTAATATATAGCGCCAAACTTTTCGTGCAAAATCTTTAAGAAAGGTAAAAATTTACAAAGATCTATCTTTGTTTTTAAAATAATAGCAACGCAGTTTTAAATACTATTTCTACGATACTTTCAATGATAAGGACCGGATCGCCAAGTTGATTCTGGGCGTCAATACAGTATAAAATTAGTAATAAACATTATTTTAATTTTTTACTTTCAAGATGTTCACTGTTATTTTTTGATGGAAAGGCATGATATTTTATTTAGTAGAGTCACATTTTTTAGTACTTATTTCCAAAACATATTTTGTTGATCAGGACCGGTTTCGCTCATCGCGAGCATAATCAACTGATCGAACACAATTTACGAACAAGTCTATTTATACTAAATGTTTGGTTTAAATGTGCAGGAAAACAAAACCATGGGTTCAAGAACTAAGAAAAAATTAACAGGAAATCATAAAATATTAATAATAAAAAAATGTTTTGTGGAAATAAGTACTAAAAAATGTGTTTTAATTATTTGAAATTGTTTATACTATTTTAAATGTTATGCATTTTCACCAACAAGTGACAGAGAACATATTTAACGTTATCTTTATATATTTATAAAGTAAAAATGCTCTTGATCGCTTTTAAGCTGTAAGTAGGGACTGCAATTCACCGTCAAATTTCAATAACCGGTAAACGGTAAATAATGTCACCTCTTACCGGTATACCGGTAAATGAAAAAACAAATGAACTTAGACTACTTATAGAGAGAGGATTATATCATTAAACTATAACTGTACGTGGCTATTTTCACTAAAAATGGTATCCTGGATTGAAACATAAATAATTTAAAATACATTTCAGTTGAATATTGATGTAATAAAATGTACTTTAAATATGTTTCATTTGAATATGTGTATGTTTTAAATGTACTTTTTTAAGTAAATCAGATTTTTTATTATTTGCCACACAAAGATTGATTAATTTACATAACGACTATGTAATATTTGGTTTACCTGCCAGTAAGAAGTTCATACGCTGAACTATTAGTTCGCATTGTGTTTTATTAGTTTAATAATTATTCGGTGTTGGCGTATCATTTACGTGGGTCAGCAATGAATGAGTTAAAACGTTCTGAGATAAAATCTAACTGGGAAATTCTTTTTTTAAAGATCAGATAAAAATCAATTGATTAGAAATGAGCAGTAAATTTTTATACGTTTTTCCGATAAAACAAAGACGAATTTCTAATAAAATAAACCGTCGATGTTTCTTGACAAAAACGTGTGCCCAGAAGAATTGACAAGTGTAAACAAACATCAATGCGATTACTTTCTTCTCGTCTTTTGTCATACGGATTTCGTTTTACGCTTCAATAGCCAGAGAAAATCACAATGTTTATTTAGATTTTTTACATGGTATGCCATTGAAAACATATAAGCTGTTATGATTTATGTGAGTTAGTTAGCTCATTGCTAGAATATGTTGTCAAAAAATGTGAACGCATGTTTCAAATAATAAAAAAAAAATTGGTTTTCTATTCCCACAATGTATTCTATGATCCAGAAAGGTTTCATTCATCGCTAGTAATATCAACTAATAAGTTAACAATTAAAAATAAGTCGTTTTTTTACAAAAGTAATTTTACAATTTGATAGTAAGTAGGTTTCATCAAGCCAAATGTTCAAGAACAAAGAAAATAATTTACAGGAAGTCACAGAATATAAATTAAATTAATTTACAATGGAATGTTATCAATCTCTTAATACACTAATAATTTGCAAACAAAGTAAAGGCAAACCAATAAATTGATTGAATAGTCATTTAGTTAGTAGAGCTCCATTATAACTCGGTGAAAAAATAGCAATGTATTTTAGTTCTACATTTTTTTTTATAAGATATAGTTGATAGCTATTTCGGTTCACGCCATCGCCAGAACTAGTTCTGACGAAGAGAAACTTTATTGAGCTAAAATTTGCACAATAATAATTTTAAAATGTGTCATTATAAAAAAAAGATTATAGATTTGTAAAACGGTGAAAAAAAGCAATGTATTTTAGCTCTATAAAGTTTCTCTTCGTCAGAACTAGTTCTGACGATGCGTGAGCCGAAATAGCTATCAACTATATCTTATAAAAAAAATGTAGAACTAATATACATTGCTATTTTTTCACCGTGTTATAATGGAGTTCTACCAACTAAATGCCAATTCAATCAATCAATTTATTGATTTGTCTTTACTTTGTTTGCAAATTATTAGTGTATTAAGAGATTGATAACATTCCATTATAAATTAATTTACTTTAATTGAATTTTTATTGTGTGACTTCCTGTATATATTTTTGATCAGGACTGGTTTCGCTCATCGCGCGCCCCATTTTGTAATGTGTTTTCAGTTGGTAATGCTTACGATGAACGAAGCTGGTCGCACCCTCAGTCGATATCGTCAATTATTTACCAATTCGTTTGTCTATTAGAAAAATACGAATATTCAAAATAAATTTGTGCGAGAATAAGTAATGGAAGCAATGCCTATGTAAGTTTTTTTGTAAAACAATATAATGTTCACGTCAATCTTATGGATATACATCATAATATATGCAAAAATAAACAAGTTCTGAGAAAATCGTGTAATTCCAAACGCCTTCACTTCCTTTCTTTGATGCGATTCTGCAAAAGGCGTACACACAACTAACATAACAAATTTACTTGTAATTTCAAATATGTTTATTTCACTGTTAACCTCAAAATAATTAAGATAACTTTTTGAATTGTTCAAACTTTCTACGGTTCCACATGTATCTACGACATCTTCAGGCATCATATTACGCGGATGCACGAAAGCCGGGTCGTCAGTGATAGAACATGTGGAATCATACGAAGTCTTAATAATTCAAATTGAATATTGAAATTCCATCAAGCAACTTCAGTCAATATCACATATTATAAGATAACTTTCTTTCAGTTTAAATAGCTAGTATCGAAAAAACAATGTTTTATTAGCATTTTCATTCCACAATTTTATACTCTCCCGATCATGACCGGTTTCGCTCATCACGAAACTTTGAGTTAGTATGATTAAAATGTATACAAAACAAATAATAATAATAATAGAATTTTACTTAGTTAATTATTATAATATATTGAAAATATTAAATTAAGATTCTTTTAAAAAGTGTTTTCAGTGTCTTTTAACGCAACTATATTATCAATATGAATCTACAAATGTAATTAGATTTAGAGAAAACATAATGAGTTTTAAATATGTATGAAACTCAGTTATTCGTCTCTCAAAATTAAGATGTATATTTTTAATATGAAATGTCTTCAATATGAAACATCAAAATACCAGTATCGATTTGTACATTCGGTATTTTAATCTGAATGGACCATTAACATTTTGGTAAAACCGGTGCTTATTTATAATACCCAAATACCGGAATGTCGATTTTTCCTTAGTATATTACAAACCTTACACTTTTTATAATTTTATAATTTTTTCACAAAAAGCAAACTTATATTTGACGAATTGAAATGCAAATACTAATAATTATGTTTTTCTTTTAGAGCAGCAGTCTTTGATTATTTTAAATTATTCTAATCTCTCTTGAGAATATTTTTCCTATACGCCTGTTAGGTGAGGTGCAATAAACGCAATAACTTGAGTTAACACTGCTTTATGGTAATCCATCATTATCATCCAACAATCAAACATTCGCAAGGAAATTGATTGAGTCGAAGACCTATTTACATCCGCAAATAGGGCTGCCATTTTTTTTAACATGAATTATTTTAATAAGGTCAATTGGTTTTTACAGCGTGGAATACTTAGACTAATAATTTATCGTTTCAAACTGTTTTTTGGTTGTAAATATGTTAATTAATTTATTTTTTAATTATTCTTCAAAATTTATAATACAGGGAAAGGCAAAAAATTTAAGGGGTTTGGAAAATGATTCATTTTAATATAGTCTCACTGTTGACACGTCAGTAAAAAGTTAGTAAGAACGTAACACAAGATATCCATATGATTATACATTTTAGTGAGTATAGTACAATAATATAAGAAACATACTACATCGAATTAGACATCCAGGTATAAAAAAGCTCATAATTTTAATTAAATGATTAAAACTGTCGTTTTTTTATTGTTTTGAATAAATGTTTCTTCATTTTTACAAAATATCATTTCAACAATATTCATCATTACTGGATATAGTTAAAAAATATTTTTGATAACCCTGCTCCAATCAAGTTAACCATAATAAACCCAACGTTATATATGAAGGATATAGTTTGTAAAATAATCTAACTTTATGGATATTTCATGTCATACGTGACATCTTCCGGATAGAGTAGCAGTATTTATACTATCCGGTTACCCGCCTTGGTATCACGCATGCGTAATTACTAGCGGATATCAATTATAAACGAATTAATAAAATAACATCACTAATATTTATTGATCTTCAGGTTAAGATTTTTACTTCATGTTGGCGTTTTTCTAGCTTGTCCAGTTGCTCATGACGGTCTTTTAGTTATGTCTTAAGGGATGATCGAATATTTCCTTTGTTTTCTAAACATTCTAATGTATTCGAGGTCCTATCCACTAGATAACTCCATAACATATCTTCAGCGCATCATCAAACATTTAGTGTCATAAAAAATGATCCTATAAACAATGCTATTTTTATAATCCATACCTCGCTTTAGGGCCTAGATACGTTCCACGAAACTTGGCCGCAAAGCGAAAAGCCGTATAAGGAATCAACTATTCTAATACAAATTTTTAAAACATGTAACATGGTTTATCATTCAAAATGCATTTTATCTTTTTATTTCATTTTTTATTTAAATCATAAATCAAAAATACATACATAACCAGTACATATATTTGTACATAAAATAATAATAGACACCAAAAACCAACAATAATCTATAAAAAAAAAATGAAACAACTTCATGTTACATAAAATATGTGTATGTATACATACATATTTAATTTTTAAATGGCTTTAATCTGAAGACGATGAAGAAATGGTAACCTGCAGATCACAGTAAACAAGCGGAAATAGAAAATAGTGTGCATCGAGATTGCGCTTACGCAAAATTGGCAACATGTAGATATATCGACATTGAAAAAAAGTTTTTTTTCCGTTATAGCGAAACATTTAGACCGTAAATCGAAAACATGCTTTAATTGAGAGGGTCGTTATAGCGAAATGCCGTATAAAGAGCGGCCCTATAGCTAGGTATGGGTGTATTATCTAAATGTGAAATGTGTTGTGTAATGAGCGAAAAAGTCCTTATAATGAAATATATTGTGGAAATAGTACAAAAAATGTGTTTTTATTATTTAAAATATCATGCTCTTCCATCAAGAAGTGCCAGTTAACACGTTGAAAGTGATTGATTAAAAATGTTTAATGACCAAGCTATTTTTATCTTTATTTCTTACGCATGTCTACTTCTTATAAATTCAAAACTTGAAGAAAAATACACTTGGTCACATATTTCTTTCAATAAATACTAAATACCAAAAAGAGAATTTCAAGCTTTATGGTTTTGATCATTGCTCGAGACGTCAAAGATATTTTATATTTATTCTTCCACAGAGTAGACTCAACCAGCCAATGTAAAAACTTTCAAAAAAACAGTTTCAAAGATATACATTTCGTTATTCTCTTATTTCATGCGGACAATAATGAAGATTTCACCTGAGTTTACTTGTCTTTCTTATAGCTAATTTCCAATACTTTTCTCAGCCTCTCAACTTCTAATCGATTTTTGCAAAACATCAGCAATTAATTTATAATTTACAATAAGATTGTCTAACGAGCAAGTCGAACTGCAAACAAATCGGACAAAGAATACTATTGCAAAATATTTTTGTGTTCGGACAAAGTACACACATTCGGATAACGAACTAAAATGATCTTTCTAATCCACTTATTCTAATTGTAATATAAATATGAACAATTCGGGTAGCGAACAGATTATGTTCGACAACCGATCACCCACTTTTATGTATGATACATCAATAATCTTGAACACTCTATTAGATTTGAAAAAGTTTTTTTATTTCAAATTTTTCGATTCACAAAAGAGGTAATAAGAAAATTTTATTTTTTTATGTAACTGTTATTAAAAATAATAACACTTAAATGACAAAAATTATATCCGAATTGCATCTATCTCGAGCTTAGTCCGGGATTATCCAAGTATAACCGATTATAGAAGATAAAAGAAGAAACTTCTGTTCAAGTTTTTGCCTACCGCATTATCATTAATTTATTACGACTCTTATCACTGCGAGATTATAAAAAGCGCTGGGTAAAGTAAAATTAAATAATTCACTCCACAGCTTGGAAAGATAGTCCATTTTGATAGTCCAACACAATCACGTGCATGGATAATCACTTGAGGTTATCTCTTTTGCATCTTTAACTGTCTTTTTGGGGTAACCAACTCGGTACTTACGATAATATTGTTTTACTTAACGATCTTGGTTACAGGAGCATGATGTCTTAAAGCTTTAGAATCTGTGACAAAAGCTTTTAATTATGTTTTCTTTTAAAAAATCTAAAAAAAATTTTTTTTATCTGATTTTTAAATTGATGACGTTGTCATTTTACTTAGTATGGGACATTTTTTAGTAACGTACTTAATTTAAAAATTAAAAAAAAGAATATTTATATTTTTAATTTTAAATAATAAAAACACATTTTTAGCACTTATTTCCACAATATATTTTATGATCAGGACCGATTTCGCTCATTGTGAGCATTACCAACTATTTTGAATTCGATCAATTGAGATAATCTAAAAGGAGAATTGCGAGATTTCATTTGTGATTAATTAATTTAGAGGTGACACCGTGAATGAATTGGAATTCGAATTTCAACATCAGTTTATTGGTATATAAACATCTATTCTTATGTTCCATTTCCGGTAGAGCATGTAATTATGTAAAAGAGATACCTAAGCGGAAGTATTCTCATATTTTTTTGTACATATAAGGGGTAGAATATACTAGTATTCCGTACTTTGAATCAACCCTGTAAGATATATAACGGAAGCCAACAATTCTAATCATTTTTATTTTAATAATATCATTTATTTTTATGCCTTTGTTGATGATTCAGCTATTATTTCGTATCAATACAGTTCAGTAGAAACTGTTCAATTTAAAAGAATCAGTCGATAATTTCATTCCAATTTAATTGACGGGCTAAAACCACGTAATATTTGAGTTATAAAAATGACGCGATAAAAAAAAATTCTAAATATGATACTCATTAAGATTATAATTGAAAATTTTAACAAAAGATCATTTCAAGCTATTTTTTATCTTATCACTGGTTCAGCACGACATGCAAGAAAAATCGATGGTCACCATAATACTGTTTCGCAAATTATTCATACGAATTGCATTTATCACAGCTTGCGGAAAATCTAGAGTAAGAATTTCATTTTTAAATATTAAGTGCCGGCTACTTAGCTTGCTGTATAATAAACAGTGTCAAACCTCGCCTTGAACCCGAACGTTACGTTAATCTACCGAGTAATTAATCTTTCGGCTACAACATAATAACATCGCTTCCATTGTTGTCTGTAAACTATTTTGATCAATTTCATATTTACTCTCAAAGACGAATCGTTATTGTTTACGGAGCTTTAGAGATACCGTTTCGTCGAGAGGTATTTTACGATTAACTGAAATAACAGGGAACCATCTGTCCGGCAGTGTTACATGCTGGACCACAGGACATCTGTCGAGCATATATTATTCCTAAGCCTGGAACCGCGAACTAGACATGAAGATCACTATCAGACGACTGGATGCTGATTCAAATAAATAAAGCCACGAGGGGCATCATTTGTTTGCGATGTAACCGCTTCCCTGGGTAGAGGTTTTATATTTACTAAATGTATGATAAAATAAGAACTCTTCCTACTCTGATAAACGAAATGTTCATCTAATTACTTCTGGAGAATCACACGTTCAACGCTAGTAAAGATGTTAAAATAATGTATCAAAATATTAGGGATTTTAACCGATTTAAAAAAAAAATATTTTAGAAATAAACACGTCAAAACTAAATTCTAAAACAATTTTGAATGGACAATTAATTTCTACTTAATCACCTTGTTATATATTTTACGTGAGATAAGCCAAATCAATCAGCAGTCTGAATAGCTTATTTTTTCAATAACACTTCATTCTTATGTATAGATTTTTGTCGTTGCAGACAAACGTTACTCGCTGCAGAGCTGAGCAACCTATAGTTGATGATCATGATCTACACTCATTAAAAATATATTTACATCCCATTATAATATACCCACACACACATAAATAAGCATTAACATGCGTACACATATATATATATATTCAAACACAATACATAAGATAGTGAACTAATCGATACTTCGTACATTCAATAGTTACCTAATTTTTATGACAGTTACTAAATATGTGATAACTGTAATGTTGTCATAGCAACGGGAATATTGTTTAAATTGTATTGCTGTTTCTTCTCGACCAAAGATGACGCAAAGATGTGATGAAAATGAGATGAATTCGATAACAAATGAAAATCACCATTTTTATTTTTAATGACACCCAAGTATCGTATCATCAGATACAAGTAAGTGGTTCAAGAAATAAAAAAATTAGCTTAGTCGATCTATAACATGGCAAAAGAAAGATTTTGCAGCTGATTATCTTAATCATTTCCCTACTAAAACCATTTTCAGGATTTTCCAATAACCTTTTTTTATTATCATGTGGCAAATAACATTCGGAGTTTGAACACTACTCTTATTAATTTTAGTACGAAATATCAATACATTATTATCAATCGTCTCAACAGATGAGACCTAAGCAGTCAGGGGTTAATATTTTGAATCCAGGCATAAGGGAAAAATTGATTGTCACGCTTTTGATTTTGCTTTAAAATAGTATTTTTTTGAATTGCTTTGATATAAAAGTGAAAAAAACTGCATTGAATTATTTGAGTTTAAAGGAAAAACAAAATTCATGAATATATTACAGTTTTACTGTACAAATCTCTTGCATTTTGAAACATAATTGCCTATATGAACACTTCAATATTGTCATAAAAAAAACAACTTAAAGAGCGCACATAACGTGTTGCAAAACGAGCACAACGAAGTCCAAATTTTCGCAAAATTATTAACATATATAGCATTTTTAAAACATCTTAGAAATCGATGTTTTTGGTGTTTTCTTTTCGACTGAATCTCGAGTGGATAAATTACCTTTATTCAATATTGAGTTTGTAACATGTTTTTTAAGAATTATGTATCTCTTTGGCGGCCGTTAAGTCCGATTTTCTTTTGTATAGATAAATATTTTAAAAATATCAACTGGTCCGGAGAAAGCTATTTTTGATCTTAAATGACTTTCTTAGTAATTAAAAAACCATTTAAAATTAATCCACTGTGGCTTCCTGCTGGTAACAATATAATTTCAAAGGGCTTCGATATCATCATTTTAATCGAAAAACTTTCTTGGCTGATTAGCTGTTTTAATTATTTTTTAGAACGTTATTATCACCAGTGCATTTTACTTGATTAAAAATGTTAAGCTTAGACAATAATAACTCATGTAACGGGAAATTTAAATAAAAATTGTGATGGCTTTCCGCATGCAGATTTTCATTTTCTTTGGTCAATTAATTTCAAATATTTTTTTTCATTGTTTGCAAACATTAACATTGTAATAAGTTTTCTTGCGATCAAGTTCTACTTATCCGCTTAAGTTTATATAAATTTCAGAATATACACACTTTTTTCAATCCATGTTTGCTCCTAATCTGGACCGAATTGCTCGCTAATAGAGGTATATCAACAGTTGTTAATTATCCAAGAGAACTGTTTCTAAACCTATTCATTTTCAAAGAAGATATTCATAGGATAATTTATGACATCGGCAGGTGCTTTATGGAATTTCAATACCACACTTGAATCATTAAAACTTTGAAAAATTCCTAATATTTTGTCACTAACAAACCGAGTTTCGCCATTTGATATCTTCAGGCATTTTATCACACGGATGCAACCGAACTGACAGTTGGTTTTCAACATTTTTCAGAAATTTTAAGGGATACTTTTAAATAATAAAAACATATTTTTTAGTACTTATTTCCACAAAAAAAAAATCTGATCAGGACCGGTTTCGCTCACCGCGAAATTTCCATACATCAAAAACACCTATGCCTACCAATAGAAATGCATCCACTGATTTTAAAAAGATAAGTGTGATAGATTGCTGTAGTAAACTCAGATATTTATCATGCATGCGCCGAATGTTTGGCATTTTGAACTAGTTACGTTTGATGATGTTTGATGCACTCCAAGTAAAATCTCACCAGAAAAATCAAATTCAAAAGAATTCAATTTTTTATAATTAAATATCGACTTTAAAGAGTGACTTAAACTCTATATTTATTTTAGTAAATCCAGCAAGGCAAAAAAATGGAATTACATTAATTTAGAGTTAAGCAAATTAATGTAATTTTATAATCGTTTTTGCAATTCACTTTGAAGATTTGTGGAGTTAATGAGGGAGCCAAGAAAATCAATAATTTTGAAAAAAAATATATATAAGATTGAATAAATAAGCAAACTGAGCGATTCAATTTTTTTTTTGACTATACTGAGATTTGAACCTTGAACCATCTAATTGCTGAGGTAAGGATTTTGTTACTGGGCCATAGACGCTGAATTATGTATTCAAATATAGGTTTTAATCCTGTAGCTAAAAGTCCAACACTTTTAAACTGGTATCGAGAGAAAAACGTAGTCAATGGTTTAAATAACGTATTGACTTTTCAATAAATTTAATAATTACACAGATATTCCCCGTTCAAATAAAATTCTGTTTAACATGATCTGTTGCTCTTAATGCGTACATATGATAAGATTTGTAAGTATTCATGGTTAATATAATATTATAATAAAATTCATATTAAAAAAGCAATTAAATGGTTTTGTTTGCTATTTACTGTAACACATGTTCGGTCAATTGAAATTAAAGCACAATTAACATTAATGTATGCAAACGAAAACAAGTCATATAATATAAACATAAAAAAGTTTCACTGCATATCTCGAACAGTTGTTCTTCGACGTGTTAAACAAGTCAGCTAGAAGGTCTCTCAAAATAACGAGCAATTATAATGTATCATTTTCTAAATGCAGAAGTGCGTGATTTATTGTTACTTTAGAAAACGTTTTCAACGAATTTTGTCTACATACAAATTTTTTTAAGTGTTTTTGTAAAAATACCCCATTTATATCATGCCAAACAATATTCAAATTCGTAATAAATGCTTTTATAAACTGCGTAAAAAAGCAAACCCTCTTGCATATCACGAAACACCAAAGTTCGCCTTTCTAAGCCCTCAACTATTGCAGATTATTTCAAATCCATTTCTAATATATTCAACCAATCAACGTCTGACTGAGTTAACTTTGAGGAGTCTTTGATTAGATATAATTCTCTTAGGTTATTATAATTATGTGCAATAGTAACTAGTCTTATCTTTATGACTGATAACGTCTCAACTGTTTCAACAAAATATGGCTGATTGTAGCAGTATAAAGTCAATTCTAAAAATTAAAACAGTGTGAAAAGTTTTGTATACAAGCTAATTTTTATTTTAAAATACAGTGGGTGCTCGGTTAACGAACAGTTCGGACTGCGAACATATTGGATAACGAACATTATCACTTTTAAGGTGATAACTGTCACTTCTTGATGGAAAGGCATGATATTTTAAATAATAAAAACACATTTTTTTAATACTTATTTCCTCAATATATCTTTTGATCAGGACCGATTTCGCTCATCGCGAGCATAATCAACTGATAGAATACAATTTACAAACAAGTCTATTTATACAAAACAAAAAATTAATTTGAGTTAATGGTAGCAGGTGTACAAAACCATGGGTACAAGAACTAGGAAACAATTTACATAAAATCATACAATATTGATACAAATAAAGTAAATTAGTATAAAAATTAAATGTTCACGATCACTTATTAAGAATTACAATTACAATTATGGTAAATCAATAATGAATTAGGCGCTCTAAACAATCAATAAGGAAGTAAGGAGTGGGAAATTTTTAATGACGAAAATAACCCACACTCCTACTTAATGGAACAAAATTAATTAATACATGAGAAGTCGATTAAAGATGAATCGATGAGATGGGAAGATATGGTCAGTCAGGGGCGTTCCAATATTTTCTGTAAAAAAATAAAGTAAAGGGAGGCAATATCATTTTTCAAAAAAAAAAAACAAATATTTTTATGAAATATATATTTATTAATCTATTTTAATGAGTATAACAATGGTGACGACGCAAAAGTAGTTTGTTCATTTATAAGGTTAGAATTAGGCAAAAATTTATATCGATTAATTTCAAGGATTTCTTGTTTATCTAATTTCAGTCATTTACTCGCACTAAACAATGGATACGATGCAAAGTTGATTGATCGACTTAGCTTTATTAAATGTAACCTCGAGCTTGATGATTGATGTTCCTTCCGTTGAAAAACGTTGGGTAAAACTAAGTTATTTAGGCAGAGTTCTGAAAACATATCCAAGAAGATAGACAAAAAACATTTTAATGTAACTTTTTATAACAATCATAATCTTAGTCGAATGTTAGTTAACACGAAAGACAAAATTAATATTTTAAGCCAAAGTGGTATTTATCTTCTAAAATGTGATTCCTGTGAGGATAGGTATATTGGTCAAACAGGAAGATCGTTTCATACTAGATTTAAGGAACATTTAGCTTGTGCCAAAAAAGGCGATGAGATTTCTACTTTTGGAAACCATTTGTTTCAAAATAAACATTCATGTGATTTTACTATAAACTACAAAATCCTGCATTTCAATAACAAATCACTGAAATTAGATAAACAAGAAATCCTTGAAATTGATCGATATAAATTTTTGCCTAATTCTAACCTTATAAATGAACAAACCACTTTTGCATCGTCACCATTGTTATATTCATTAAATTAGATTAATAAATATATATTTCATATAAATATAATTTTTTTTTTTTTTTTGAAAAATGATATTGCCTCCTTTTACTTTATTTTTTTTACAGAAAATATTGCAACGCCCCTGACTGACCATATCTTCCCATCTCATCGATTCATCTTTAATTGACTTTCATTAAATTTCTCATGTATTAATTTATTTTGTTCCATTAAGTAGTGAGTGTGGGTTATTTTCGTCATTAAAAATTTCCCACTCCTTACTTCCTTATTGATTGTTTAGTGCGCCTAATTCATTATTGATTTACCATAATTGTAATTGTAATTCTTAATAAGTGATCGTGAACATTTAATTTTTATACTAATTTACTTTATTTGTATCAATATTGTATGATTTTATGTAAATTGTTTCCTAGTTCTTGTACCCATGGTTTTGTACACCGGCTACCTTTAACTCAACTTAATTTTTTGTTTTGTATAAATAGACTTGTTTGTAAATTGTATTGTATCAGTTGATAATGCTCGCGATGAGCGAAACCGGTCCTGATCAAAAGTTATATTGTGGAAATAAGTACTAAAAAAATGTGTTTTTATTATTAAAAAAAAAAAGAACATTATCACGAAAGAGTTTTGTATTCTAACAACGAACACATATTCGGATAACGAGCTAGAACAATATTTCTAAGTCAGTTCTGGCAAACAGCTAAGGGACCTACACGTTCAGCATTAGAACTTTTAGAAACTACAAGTGTTTGAAATTTACACGAATTTTGTATCAGTGCTTAAGTTATACATACATAATATATTTTCGCGTGATCTTCGTTTAGAATATTTTTTTTTTTGCTTTTATGAAAAAAAAACTATGAAAACAATTAATTTGAAAATATGATACGCATTTAAAGCCAATCTCGTACCCTTAGAATACTTTAACATTCGAAGCAATACTGTCAAAACATTATAAAAGCTCTCTCGTGTAGCAACTCCTTTAATAGCCTGTTTGTACACTTTGAAAGAACAAACATTTCACAACGGTTATATCCTACAACATAGTCAAGAACATAAAGCTTGTCAATTGAATCTATTGTTAAAATACTTTGTATCAACTTGTAAATTTAATAATCAATTTTATTAAAGTTTGTGCATCCAAAAAAAACATGGAAAATAATAATCTATTGTATTAAACATTTTTTTTAAAATATATCCGATCCTTTCAAATAAGAATACGGGGCTGCATTATAAATATAATAATTTATAATAATATAAATTATATTTTTGTTGTAAATCAGTGTCGATCATTACATCTTTAATATTTTCTATTCAACTCGCTCTACATTCCGAATGATCTTTAACCGCGTTAATTATTTTACTCCACTCTTATCCATCTTTTTTTTACCAAACACTGATTTCCAGATTTTACCAGATCAATTAAAAAAATATTACTCGTCTTTGTCTTCACGAACAGGTCTTAATACGTTAATACATTTCTTCACGTCAATTATAATAAATCTTATCTTTACGATAATTGAATAAGTAATAAAAGAATTATAAAAACTTCTTTGAATTAATTACGATACAAAAACTAATCAAGACGTGCTGAAAGTGTTAAACGTATGCAGGGCAAAACAAATTACTCTCATTAAGGGAAAAGTACACGGCTGTTGTAAGTCAATTAACATTTTTATTAGTTGATTGTTAATGTTTCATTTTTTTGGTTAATCTTGTTTGCTTAACTGTGTGTAACTTATTTATGACATCTTGATTATTGCTTTGCATAATTAAGACACTATGAACACTACTTTTTATTCAGAGATTCTCATAATCATTGGTGAACGTATGTTTTCTAAAGTGGAACTTAATATATCTGCAAAATATTATAGTTTGGCTTAGTTTCTGTAAAATTAATAAACAGTAAACCCTCTTATAACGTTTCCTTTTAAAATGGTGTATCAGAGAGTGTATACGGCAGTCCCGCCTATGGCGTATTTTTTATAAATAAGACTTTTTATAAATATTAAGTACCAATAGCTGTCTTCTACCTATTCGCAAAATACTATTGAAAGAAATTAACCTCAAACGTTTTATGGGTGTATTTTCCGCTATGACGTATGATTCCTATGTTATAGTCCCTATCACTATGCTGAACATGAATATTTTTTTACACGTATTTTTCTTTCACAATATACCTTTCCTTTGACAGTTATATTGTAAACAAAAAGAATATTTATAAAGTTCATTGCTTAAAATATTCATATTTTTTACTGATGACTGAAATATTTTCTTTGGATTTAAAGCTCAATTTTCAATTTTAAGCTTTTCGGATGTATTTATCTTTGCAGCGAAAAATCTATTTTTTTCATAACATGTTTAAAGAAAAATGGCTTTTTTAAGATGGAGATAAAACTTTAAAAAAAACGTTTGAAAGTATCAGAGTTGAATTGTTGAAACATTGTACGATTCCACGTGTTTTTTTTCCACTAGCCTCCCGGGTTTCATTTTTTGACATCTTCAGGTATTATATCACACGGATGCAACAGAACTGATAATAGCACAAAGTTTCAGAATTTCATATTTGATATAGAAATTCCATGAAGCATCTTTAGTTGATATCATAAATTATGTTTTAAATTGTGCTCATTTTTCTTTTCTTATTTTCTATCAGATATTAATGACCAAGTTAGCTTTAATATTTACGGAAATATTATTTATGTGCATTAGATAGTTGATTTTGTGAACTTCGATGGGGTAAAACAAAATTATATATGACTTTTGCCACTCTACTCAAACACCTTCACCGAAAAGTTTCCAAAACAATTCACGCAGTCTCAAGGGTCACACCCGTTATACTTATATGAATAATTGTTTTATATGTTATTCGTCCCAAAAACACATTTTCTCACCGTTGTTAAAATTTACAAACATATTAAAATAAATTTCACTAATTGAATGAGCTTTTAATTGACATAAATAACTTCAATACCCTATACTAACGTTAGTGTCGTTTCAAAGAGAGTTTGTGGTAAATTTATTATAGACTTTTATTTCTCATCAAAAGTGTTACGATATTTTTTCATTCCATTTAAATACTCATTTTTTAAGTGAAATTTATAGCTCTTTGTTGATTTAAAAATACGGAAGATTTATTACTTATAACACGACTGTTTCAGTACGCCTGGGATAGTCAACCAAATTTTTAGATCGAAGAAAACGATAATACAATATTAACAGAATTCTATCAAGCCTTGCAAATTGATATATATATATATTTTTTGGACAAAAATGATTTTTATATAAAACAATCTTATAAAATAAATAAGCATTATTATAGACTCAATTCGAATAAATTTTCTGTTGAATAATAAAAAATGTTAATTGTTTTTTTAATAAGCAAACCGAGAGTTCTATAAAAAATATGTGATGGCTCATTATTAGCTGAAATAAATTAAAAATAAACAGAGTTAGGTATAAGTTTAAATATGTGTGAGCGTTTTTTTCTCATGTGTGTCTAAGAATAGTATATGGACGGTAAATATATACATATATTTAATGCATACAGTGTCCACGTGAACTTGGATTAATGTAGGTTACTCAGCTCTGCAGCGAATAACTCCTGTCGGTGATGACAGAAATCTAATCCAACAAACAAATCAATAAATTTAAGATGAAGAAAGCTTAAAGAACTATAACGTTAGCACATTCTATGTCTAAACGCTTCATCGATTTGATATCCATGAAAAACGTTAAAATATGCACCTGGGCCTCATATAATAACCGTGCTCTACAAAAACCTCGTGTATCCGTGTTATACAACAAACTTTTGCGTTAAAAAAAACCGTATAAAAATATGTCACAATTCATACATCCATGTTGCATAAAACTGAGCTATATGAGGCCTAGATTTATATAAAATTTAACGATATCTGGCTTGATTTTTGTGTTTAAACACCACTGAAATAAACCGTTTTATTATTTATTCTAATATAATATTTCATTTCTTTTCTCACGTCACTGTACGTTTTCATACGAAAATAGAAATGTAGTTCAAACAGATATGATAATAAAATTGCATGTTATTAATACTCGTATATAATTTTGGCGCATTTATCTTTTAATCTTTGAGTGAACTTATTTGACTGCTGCATAAATTTTAATGAACCAAACCAAACAATGGCCACTAAATCATCGTGAGTACAACATTATTTGTATTATTTAGATGTTTCATATGGGAATTGAACCAAAATATAAAAGCGCGAATGACACTAGGGCAGTGGTACATTGATGATTAAGCACCGGGAATTAAAGCATAGAGACGGTGAGACTTTTTTGGAATTGTTATTAATGAATTTAGGGTTGTACGATTTATACAGTGCTTAATATTATACCGTTGGTCGTATTCTTAACTGCTTGAATACCGCGCACGTAAATAGCTAATATTTTTGTGTATTCCGTACTATCGGCACCCTTAAAATTTAATACTTACACGATAATGACAAGTATAGGGTTTTTTTAGTTTTCGATTGAAAATTGTAATATTTTTTAACAAGTATCAGAGTTTATTCTACTTAAACTTTTCTTAAACATTTCTTTAGAGTTTTTATTAATATTTAAGTAAAAATATGAATTTTGACTCGTATAGAAATAAATTTGATACGTTAGTAAAATAAATCACGATGTTATTGTGGCAGCCTTCGTCGCGTCTTCGCTACATATTTAGATATATCTATCTTTTTGTAATATACACTTTAGTGTGATATTAAAATTTATACTAGGCCACTCAGATGTCATTACGTGTATTTACCATAGTAAATAAAAATAATTTTGGAATAACATGGAAATGATTTTCTTTTTTCAATTTCACGAATACCGTTCTCCGCTTGTGATTGAAGTGGTTCAATTTGTTAGTCCTGGCACTAAAAAGCTTAACACTTTAAACACAGATTGTGATGGTTTGCGTCTTTGCTCTATTCATGTATATTTATTTTTTAGATTTATATGTAAATGTCCACAGTGGCTTTACTTAGTGGCACTTATTTGGGAGGTACAATTTTCAATGACTTTGTCCCATGAATCTGGCTGACTCTGTTGGATAGTGTTTGTAATGTTGACTTTGAGTGTGTTAAGTGATAGTATTTTATTTGCAAAGACTTGCGATTTAAAATAGTCCCGAAAGAAAAAGTCTAAAGGAGTTAAATCTCACGATCTCAATGGCCAGTTCCATGCCCTCAAATCACTCGTGCAGAATGTCCATCCAAAATTGACTATTTACACACGTTGTTCAACGCTTTATCCTTCTATAGTGGTTTTCCGTAGATTACTAAGCAATTGACAACAAATTTGACATATGTCACTTAAACAATAGGCTGTTTTAAACTAACAAATTTCAATAATCCCTATAGATTAAAGTTAAGTAAAGAAGTTGAACAAATAAATATGATAAAATTTCCCGGCATACTTAATAATTACCAACAATACTCATTTCACATCACTTTCGTTCACGTGAAATATACCCGATACTCGAATCCACAGTGTTGAACATTGATATAACTTTTCTAAGTGGCATCTTCAATTGATCACTAAGTTGTTTTAAATATAATACAATTACATCAAAACATTATACAATGAATGTTGGTGATGATTAAATTTTTTTTCAAATAAAAAAGAGCAAAATTTAATCGGCCATATTGGAGTTACCAGAAATACGATGCGTCAAAATCTTTTGATACGGGCTCGTGAATATTTCCGTAATCGAGATTAAAAACAGCGTTTTTGTTATCTTTGCCCTATTTTGACAGTTGTTAAGTTAATAATAATTCACATCACGAAAAAACTCGAATAACAATGAGTAACTGTGATAATCAGCCAATCTTTTTTATAATTTAACAACAGTGGCGCGGTTTATAGTCAATCTGAGAAAAAACTTCCAGAGAAAAGAGATTCCAAATTATATAAATAGTCACAAAAGCTTAAAATTACCCAATTGCAATTCAGTAAGAGTTCATTGTTATTTGTTGTAAAATCCTTTTGTCAAAGACTTATTAACTGTATGTAGTATCTATAAAACTTATCATATGAAATTGAGCGTCATTATAATCAAATCAATAGTTTTGAAAGCTGTCACATTTATATTTGCATCCTAGTCTTAGAGTTTGTGTGTTTACTTTGTATTTTTTTTTAAATTATATATCCGATATAAGCTGTTTATTGTAATGTTAGTTCTGCTGCATTCGTGTGATTGAATATCGGAAGATGTCGAAAGACAAAAACCGGGTCGTTAATGGCAAAACATGTGGAATCGTACTAAGTTTCAACAATCGAAATTTGTAATGAATTTTCAAATATTTTTATCTTTTCATTTAATCACTTTGATAATGTTAGCTGTCACATCTAGGCGAAAATATGTCTTATCAGCATTTTGGCATGTTTATATTAATAGGATCAGGACCGGTTCATTAATCAAGAATAACATCAACTGATCTTCATTTGATAATACTGTCATATAATATTAATTCCAGTCGTCTGACATAAAATACAGAAAATTGTGTAAATAGCGCCATTATTAAAAGCCGTCGTGTTTAAATTATTTATAGGCATATAACTATTTGCAGGTTTTATAAATTAAAGTGTTATTAGATCACGTGGATCATTTTTTATTTATTTTGATAGATATAGTTGTTGAAAGTAAAAAAAACAATAGAAAATTTTCATACTTAACAATTTATCATCCCACTCAGCAGCGCCTACAAAATCACTCAGCCACTATTATTGACAAATACTTACATGGTAAAAATAATAAAATATTTACATCTGAATTTCAATCAATTTTTTGATGGCAATGGCGTGAAAGTGAAATAATCAGAAAATCTAGATTCTTAGCTATTTTTGCTGAATAGAGTCATACATGTGTGCATAGATATGTGTGACACTATTCAGTCACTATAATAAAAAATAATATCGAGATTGCAAATCTATAAGTGTGGTTTTGCCACTCTGTTTATAGCACATAATGTTTCTGCTGATGACTCACCTACTGACCACAAACAACTACTTTCAATAGCCTTTTTAAGTCAAACAGTGTTCATTTTGTCCAGCATTTTGCATAGTGATTTATGAACAGAAATGTTCTGAGAAGAAGACCTCAGAAGGGTGAATATAAATTACAAAAATTATTTTTGTCTTATGGACACTTCGTCTATTAAGTTACTAACATAATTATATAGGTTGATATCCCCACATCTGAGAGCGGGCTTATGTTTAATCCTCATTAATTAACTAGAGGTGGTTTGAAAAAACAGTTTCAAAAATATATACAATAATATTATACAAAATTTACACAAATCATCACGCACATGATTCTAAATCATTTGTAGGAATTACAAAAAAATTGTAAACAAATGTTAAATGTAAGAGAAATAATCATTGGTTTGAAACAGAAGGTTAATAATCATATCAATAACAGCTTCATTAATAAACAATTCACTATTTTGTTAAAAGTTCCACTTATCAATTTTTTCCAAACTGTCTTTAAATTAAACACTTAACATATATAAAGAAATTAAAACAGTGTTTTTTGCTTAATTAATATTAGGTTGTTCGGAAAGAAATGACATTTTTTTTCATTTAAACAATAAATTTATTCAAATATAAACTATACATTATTATTCAATTAAATAACTGCCGTTATTTTCTACTATTTTGTCCCACAAAATGGGCAATGTTTTATACCTCTTTCGAAAAAATCAGGTGGTTTATCATTAAAAAATGAATCCAAGTGGTTTTTCACCTGCTCCACATTAACAATTTTTTTATCCCTAAGTGAATGTCTCAGGGATCTAAATAAACGGTAGACTGATGGCGCTATATCAGGTGAATATGTCGGGTGTGGTAAAATTTCAAAATCCAGCTCTCTGATTTTATCCTGGGTGATCTTTGCTGCATGCGGTCTTGCATTATCGTGGTGAAGAATTCGCCTCTGATTGTTGACCAAAAACCGATCGTTTTTTGAGCAATTGCTCTTTTAAACGTTCTTATTGGGCACAATATACCTCTGCAGTAACGGTTTCACCAGGTTTTAATAATTCATAGTGAATTATTCCTTTAATATCCCACCAAACACAAAGTAGAACCTTTTCTACGGTAAATGTTGGCCGAGCAGCAGTTAAAGGTACCTGCTTTGCCGATAACTATTGTTTTTTTCTCTCCTAGAATTACTATACAGGACTCAATGTGACAATTCCTCATTTGTTTTGCGTGGATCGGATTCTACCAACGAATTCAGGGAGTCATCATCGATTTTTTTAGGTCTTCCAATTTTTGGTTCGTCCGTTAACTTCCTATGACAACTTTTAAATTTTTTAAACCATCTAGAGCACTTTCGAAGCTTTACGGTGTCCCCATAAACATCGGAAATGGTCTGCGTGGCTTCTTTGGATTTCAATCCCTTATCAAACAAAAACAGCATGATATGGCGCAAATGAGTTTCTTCGATTTCAGGCTACTGCATTATTCTACAGCGGCAAAAAAAATAAAAAAACGTCAAAATAGAAAGAGTACTAATAGAGCTTTAAAATGATACCAATTACGATATGTTAACTCAAAGGCGACCGTTGACAAACTGACGTTAAAGTGACGCAAAAAGAAATTGGTTATTTATTTCCGAATTACCTAATAAAAACGGAATATTATTCTTCCTTCTTTCCCCAGTTATGATGCCTGGAAATTTACAATCAGAAACTTATTAATAGGCTTATGTAGTTGTGTAAAAAGTGTGTATTGGAAGTTAGCAATATATTGTATCAACATAATGAAACGATAAATAAGTTTATTTTAAATATAATTTTACTTGTAAAATGGCACACATAGGACGGCACTGGTGTCTTACACTCCACTGTGACCCAAGCGGAATGCAAATTTTTTTGTTTTGGGTCTTCTTATCGAAGGCGATATGCCACTTTGACCTGGTGAAGTAAAAAAAATCAACTGTAGCTTAAGCAATGTAAGTGCCGTCGTAACAAGGTGAACACATAAAAAATGAATATTAAGACGGATGTGTTTATGTTTAAACATATTCATATATAAGTAATATTTCAATCGATAGATAATCAATAGGCTATTGATTGATTGTTAATGATTTAAACAACATTTTTTTTATGAAGCTGTCGGTTTTTTTTGAGAAATCATTTTAAAATTGAAATGTTTTATTTTGACATATTTAATAGAAAAATACAATACTGAGTTGTATTACTACTATTATGTATAATTGAGATCAGAACCGGTTTCGCTCATCGTAAGAATTATCACCTGAATATTAAAATCACCTTTTTACAATTACAATTTCAATATTCTACGTAAGTCGTAGTCATTCTATACAGGAAATTTCATGGTTGATATTAAGATATTAATTTTTTATTTAATTTTATTAAAATTTAATATTTTTATTTAAGTACCGCAACCGGTGTGCCGTAGCAATTCATTTTTTGATTCAACTTTGGACCCCTTGATCAATTTTTTTTTAAACATAATTTCATATTTCGAATTTTACAGTTAAAATTTAATTTATTTGAATTATGTTAATTCGGAAGAATATATGATTCATTTTTTTATGTATTGAAATCTAAACCATTTTCAAAAAATAAACACACTGAAATTAGCTGTTACTTTTTGACGTTGCTGTACATAAATAAATTTTTTTACTGTAATTCTTCCGTTAAATGTAAAGTGAGATAAATATAACGTATAATGGATGTTTTTAAAAAAATAATACTAAAGACGATAAAATAAATTCTTGTCAAATCGTCTGTTCCTGTCCACGAGTTTGCGAAACATGAAAAGCATGAAGACAACATAACATATTCAAGTTAATTAAAATTTAATGTATGCAAATTAACAAGACGAGAAGCATAGTGTAGTAAATCAAAAAATATTTATTTTAAATTATATTTTTTGACGCTTAGAGTGAATACCGTAATCTCATAATTAGTATTAAAACAATTTCTCGACCTCTTTATCATTGACCAATATATCGGAATAAGAACCACTAACCGTAATATATTGACAGAATGACACACTTTTAAGGTGTTTTAGTTTAATTTTACTTCTACAACATCATTTATAAGATATATTTGATAGCTGTTTCGGCTCATTCCATCGTCAGAACTATGTTTAAATAAACATTTGCTTATCTATATACACCCAGTCCTTTTTTTACGCGAATTCGATTATACGCGATTTTTTTGGACGGCACCGCTACATTTTTTTAAGCTCTTCACTCGTTTTTACGTAATTTTTTCCCCAAATTTGTTATAAAGAAGACATTTATGTATGATGCTAGGCATGTACGTTTCATTATTTTTTTAAATAAAAAAAATATGTGTATTTTTAAAAATTAATTACCAATTGTGTACCATTTCTACACAACTATATATAATAGATAAGCAAATGTATGTTTAAACATAGTTATGATGATGGCGTGAGCCGAAATAGATATCAAATATACCTTATAAAAAAAATGTAGAACTTAAATACATTGCTATTTTTTCACCGTGTTATAATGGAGTTCTGTCAAGTAAATGCGAATTCAATCAATAATATATACTTTTTCATAAATAATAACATAGTTCCTCCATTACATTTTCACATCACAGCGGTTAGAGCTTTCAAGAAACTGCCCTAATAATATTTATGTACCGCAATGTAATATCTATCATCAATAACGTGCGTTAATTTTTTTATGTGCTTGTCCAGTTCATATCACCAAAGTGTATTGAAACCTTAACTCAATTATCATTTGTTTACAATCGTTTTCTGACATTGAAAAATGATTGTTAGTTTACAAAATGGACGCATCTAACAAGTTATTCAACATATTTTTGATACAAATATTGGCCAGGTTACGAGATATATTCAGACACAAAAATAGCTGAGATGACATATCGGTCACGACTTTAAGAACGTTAAAAATATTAACATTATTTGACGTATTTGTTTCCGTTTTAATTAACTTTTAAATATCAACTTATGAATGTTATTTGAAAACGCACAAACATTATTTGTTTCGTACTACGTTCATATTTCATAATGATCCGAAATATTCATTTATCACGAACAATTACAACTAAAAATATATTATTCTTGACGTCGATTTAATTATTGGCTTTTCTGGACCGAAAAAGTCGTCATCTCTACTTAACCCTTTCTATGCCTAAAGTTTTAGTATGGCCAGATAAGGAGGGCCGCGATTTTATTTATACATGGAAGCTCTTTTTAAAATCGATATTTAGGTGATTATAATACAAAATATGTCAACTGTAAGTATAACTGAAATATTCAAATTATTGAAATTATCAATTTTGTTGAGTTTTAGTATGTCTTAAGTAGACCGTATATACACGCGGATTTTGTATGGCCGGCACTGCGATCACGGAATTATAGACCGCATTTACACGTCTCTGGCAGAGATCCGGTTAACTTACGTTATAGAAATAATCATTTTATACATAATACACAAGAATATTTTTTTTAATAAATAGAAATTTAAATAGTAAGACATATTGTTTTCACATTTTTATTCATCACATTTGATAATGCTTCTGATGAGAGAAACCGATTTTGAGCTTGATAGTATAAAATTGTTTTAATTGTACTGAACATTGTGTTTTACAATTTGAATATAATGGTTTTCGGTGGTAATGGGGTGAAATAAGTTGTTTTGCTGTAATTTAATTTGAAAATTTTTTACCATTTGCCAATTTTTTAAATATGCCCTTCATTTTGTATTTTTTTATATTTACTTGAATAGAGTTTTGACATTGATTTTATATACTGAATTGTTACAACTTTGGATAGAGTAGAGATGGGATGCCTGAAGATGCCGAAAGGAGAAACCCGGGTCGTTAGTGACAAAACATGTGGAATCGTACAAAATTGTAACGATTCAAATTTGATATTAAAATTCCATCATGCTCCTACTGTCGATATTATATTGAAAATTATTTTTAATCAGGGCTGTGAAGTCGGAGTTGTGGAGTCACGATTTTTTCCGGAGTCGGAGTCCTGAAAAACAAGCGACTGCGACTACTTTTTCAAATCACACAGCATTCAAACAGTATCCGTAAAATATACAAAAAACATTTACTCATCATAATATATTCACCTTCAATTTAATAATGCCAAGGATTGGCGCCTCGGAAACCATTCCTGAGCGGCCTCATTCTCACCGTATGTAGGTATCCTTGAAGCAGACGTCCTGGTGATACTGTCCGATGGCCCCAGGACACGGGCTTAAGATCACGTCTCCACCATATCCTTTCATAATTGGACAGCAATGCCAGTTATCTCAGTGAGATCTGCGAATGCCATGGGCCGTTTATGTCTTCATACGGGGGATATGATTGATGTTTTTCTTATGTTAATAAGTAAATACGCATTAAGAATTTTATGCTCAGAGGAAAGTTTTGCATTTTATTTCTAGCTTTTTTTAAAAGAATATTATATGGTCTGTGTATACAATTCAATCGGTGTAAATTAAATAACGCAGCCATTAAGCAAATAAAATAATGTAACTTTGAAAGCGTAATTATACAATAGATCCTGCGTATATACAATATAAACATCATTTGTATTATAATATGAATGGCAAAACATCAATGTTGATTTTCAAATACTCATTTTATAATTTCAATATTTTTGTAAAAGTTATAATTGATTTAGCTTTTATTGGAGGTTTATTTTGAGCATAATGTATTTATAGCATATTTTTAGCACATTTTAACACATTTGCGACGGGATGAACGTGCTCAAAGAACGGATAAATTGTAAATTGATAAAATTGCAAGGTCGTCAAAAAATTATTAAACAATGACGTAAATGCTCTTTATCGACCGACATTTTGAAACAATACAAGGGCTCTTAGCTGTACTCTGGCTAGGTCAAAACTGAATAGAAAGTAGAGGGAAAGCATCCTTTATACAATGGAATCATTTAAAAAAAGATACTATTATATTCATAAATTCTGAAGATTTTTTTTTTACCTAGGATCATAAAAAACGATCATAACTTTTGCAATATTAAAACATTTTCTCTATTGGAAAATATTTGTTGAAAATTGGTAAAATTATTTATTTAACGTGATAGGAGAATATAAAAAAAAATCATAATTTTTCATAATTTTTTAATGTATTATTAAAACAATCACTTCAAGAGATTATTTAATATTCTTATAAAACCAAGTTATTTACGTATCGGTAGACACTTCAACTTGAGTGCTCAATTGTTTTCTGTTACACTGCAATTTGTTTTATAATCATTCAGTGTTTGAAATAAAAACCAAATATAGCATTTCTTTAATAGCTTCATAACTGCTGGGATTACCAGCCATAAATAAATAAGAGCATCATTATTGTATGCCAGTGTGAGCAATTAATGGTTCAAAACATTCAAAGAGTTATGTGCAATTAATTCCAACTATATCGAATGACATGGGAACCGCGTTCCTCGGTGTTGACATGTTAACACGGTGAAAAAATAGCAATGTATTTTAGTTATAAAAAAAATATAAGATATAGTTGACAGCTATTTCGGCTCACGCCTTCGTCAGAACTATCTAAACTAGACTTTCTATATAACTATCTAGATAATTCTGACGAAGACGTGAGCCGAAATAGCTATCAACTATATCTTATTAAAAATTTGGAATCCAGGATCGTTCGAATAAATGTTAAAATCGTATATCGAATTTGGACAATTAATGGCCCATATTTTACACAGGACTTCAACGCAACTAATGCAACGAACAAAATGTTACGATTGTATTTCATCACGTTCGAGAACAGTGGACGCAATTTGCCACGTGCATATCAGAAAATTCGTAATGTTTTTGTTTGTTTTGATCAATCCGGATAATAGAGGCTCTATTGTAGTGGAAACTTTTTACAATTCGGTAAACATAATCGTACAAAGTTTCAGCTATTCAAAACTGATATTGAGATTCCATCAAGCATCTTCAGTCGATATCATAAATGGTAATACTAAAATTTACTGTAAAAATAATAGAATTGTTTTGTTAGTTTACATAATTCAATCGCTGATAATATCATTAGTACCCTGTTGTCACCAAAACGATTCTAGCGGTAATAACGTCATAATTTTTTATCACTTTATACCTCTGTGCAAAATGTTTTACATTTAACTGCTAGTACTAGAAATATTGATGAAAACCTTTGATCCTACTATTATTAAACGTTTTATGAAACAACTTACGCAATTATTTTTATTTTATGCTTATTTCGCACAATTAGAAGCATAACTAACGATTCAATAAGGAACTATCTTTTTAGATTATTAACCGTTCCTTGAACTTTTATAAGAGACGACATTCGTGGCAATATTTATATGTCTTAAGAATTTTTTTTTAAATTCATTCAATTATATCAACATCAAGTTGATAGACTCGATTGTATTAACGTAAAAATATAAAAATATGTATACACAGTACAATTTCTTCGTGTGACATATATTAATAGTTCATTTTTAATATTAGCTAAAGTTTGTTCAGTTGTTACACATGGTGTTTTATTATATAAAATGTGAAAATCGAGTCACTTATTTGAGAAACATCTCCAGACTTTGTCGTAAAATTAAATTAAAGGCAAAACCCAGGTTATTAGTGACAAAACATGTGGAATCGTAAAAAGTTTCAACGATTCAAATTTAAATTGAAATTCTATCAAGCACCTTCATTTGATATCATTATAAATCAACACAGTGAAAAAATTGCAATATATTTTAATTCTTAAAAAAATATAAGGTCATATAATTGATTGCTATTTCGGCTTACGCCCTCATCAGAATAACTACTGTCAGAACTAAATATTATTCAAAGTGTAGATAGCTGCAGTTTTTTCGTGTTCCCTGTATCACAATTGACTACAGTTTTATTTATTGCAGATCAATTAAACATCTTATTTCCCTGTTTCGAAAATGTTATTTTTAGTTGTGAGTAAAATTTGTGAGCTATTAAATTACGAGACTCTATTTGCCTTAATGTCATTAGTAATTTTGTTGATATTTAGTATCTAGTTAAAATTGTGAAAAAATAGTAAAAAAATAACTATATATTTTAGTTATACATAATTTTTAAGGTATTTAGTTGATGGCTTTTTCGGTTATACCTTAAAATTTTCGTAGAACTTAAATACAATACTATTTTCCTACCGTGTTATAATGGAATTCTGGCAAGTAAAACATTATAAATCAAAATTTGAAACATTTTAATTCTTAGCATTATCATGTTTTTTGTACAATTTAATACATTGTGATAAGCCTAAAGCTAGCGAAAGAGCTGATAGCTTTCCAAAAATAACAACCCGTTTTATTACAAATTCAATTTCCTTATCCATTACGTATTCAATGTTTGCGGACCCTTGATACAGCAATTAGCAATCCTGTACAGACGCGATGAGACGTGATTAAATTTGAGTCCCTAAAGATAGTATATATAATTCAAAGATTTATATATTTTCCTATCCTTTTCATTATCGTCAACCGATATTCTTTATAAAACAGTTATAGGAAACATTTTTTTTATTCTGAACGTACGCATAATTTTGCTGTGGGCTACAATAAAGTCAATTTAAATATAGATATGCGGAAGAGAATTATTTTGAATGTATGGTTTTTTGGAGTTCGGAAAAACTAATATTGCTAAATTTGGCTTAAAATAGCTATATGCATAAAGGCTTTTCATGTGACAAAGAAACAAAGAAGAAAGACAAAGAGGTTTTTATGTGGCTCGCAAACCGCAGGTTAAGTATGGCTGCTCTAAAAAGAGATTTTTCCAGGACTGTCGAGTCGCAGTCGTGGAAAATGAGCGATACAGACTACTTTTTTGATTGGACAGTTATTAAAAATATTTCAATGAAA
Organism: Himalopsyche japonica; assembly: GCA_028555115.1. Lineage (NCBI taxonomy): Eukaryota > Metazoa > Arthropoda > Insecta > Trichoptera > Rhyacophilidae > Himalopsyche > Himalopsyche japonica. The sequence goes on from JAHFWJ010000146.1 coordinate 909,739, forward strand.
AATTTGTCGGAATGTTTGGTTGATCTTTAATTATAATTCACACAAAAAGGAAGAGTAGGAAAAGCTTAACAGAAATAAACTTTTTTCAGTCGGAATCGTGTTTTGTTTTTTAATGACTTCACAGCTCTGGAATTTTCTATAGCGTATGTAGCAGTTCTCTCTGTTGTACATTTATTTACTCGTCATTAATATATAAAAAAAAAGTTAAACTAAAATTACTTAAGTTCGAATTGTAATCTTCAGACATACATTATATTACAAATAAATATTTTATGTGAGTTCAACGAAAAAATATTTATCAGTAGCTCTTTGCCCCTTGACTTCGCTAAGCGTATTCAAAGTAAAAGAAATGGTTATTTAATGCATGGGAAAAAATAATTTGCTGATTTCGGGAAATTCGCAGAATACATTTTAAAAAGCTTCACTTCAAATTCTGTAAAGGTGTCAAGATCCTTATAACGTAGTTTTAATCTCTACGCTATAGAGTGGTCGAATGTACAGTATTATATGATATCATTTTCAGTGGAAGTATCATTCAGTTTTGGAACCTAATGCACTCTTCTTGCGACTCGTTTAGTTCGAAAAAATATGAGAAAAGATTTTTAACGCTAGCAACATTCTTGCTTGAGCAAGTTTTTCGCAATATTAATAACATGCGGACATCCACGCAATACAAATTAAGTTGTTGGACCTAAGGGTAAACCGAGTTTGATATTATGTTCTTTAAAGACGAATAATGCTTTTTTTATTTATTTTCTCAGATAAATAATACATTAAAGACATTCGATTCTCATTTACAAAATATAAAAAAGACTAGATTTAATTGGGTAACACTTACACTATAGCAACACTGACAATATGTCAGCTGTATTCGTGATCTAGCTTTGAGAGAGCTGAATAATACTACCAATGAAATTTCACCAAAACACCCGAGGCATAGACAACAAAATAATTATAATTAACACGATTAAAGTGTGATGATTTAAATGGCAATTTCTTCATAGCTTAATCTACGTAATTATTTCCTTATATGATGCCAATCATCGGCTGTAACTTTATTAGTTCTTCTAATATTTTTCTTTCGATGTACTTACGAAAAAATAAACACGCGGATGATTTTTGAGGCGTCTGTTATTTATTGCGTATCATATTTTTTACGACATGATTGCGTTGCACACCTTAAGTGCGGCATTAAAACTTAAAAAAATATAATTGGGAAAATGCAGTTGGTACACATTGAACATGGGCCCACTTTCACCCGACAATATACATTTACACAATATTAAACGGTTTGTGTTGAATAAGAAATGTCAGCTGTTTTGCTAGTAAATCTGGGTCTAAATTAATGAAAACTGGCACTAACCTTGCTGGCCGCTGACGTCTGAACAGTTGAGACGACATACTTCAGTGTGAAAGACAACTAAAAAAGAATTAATAGTACAAACAATGTAAATATTCATCAATCAATAAGTTCAAAGAATGACATATAGATAGCGCACATAAATTATCTGATATAGTGATTTTTGTGAAACCACTTTTTCAATTTCCAAAACAATGGAATGTTCTTAATTTTGCGTGTTAATAAAGCATAGCTTTATAGTAAGAAAAAACTGTTCAAACAAAGCAATAGCTTGGAAAATGTTATTTGAACTCTGTTCCATCGAGAAGAATGGTTGAGAAGTGGTTTGCTGATTTTAAACGCGCCCGTACAAACAACAATGATGCTGAACGCTATGGTCGCCCAAATTTTACAGTTTTTTCAGAAAACATAAAAATATGCACGATATCGTTTTATAAAACCGTAAAATGAAGCTTTATGATATACCTAACACCATAAAGGTAATATATCAAAAGGCAGTGTATTCACTATTTTGCATGAACATTTGTCCATGAGAAAACTCTGTTTGAAGTATTCAATTGAGCTTAGTTTTTGCTACTATGAATAACTTTTAGTTGCAACTAAACTGCTCCATAAAATGAAAGTAAGCATTGTTATTTAGGTACTTAAAGTATGTTCAGGTGCAATATAACTCAGCACGCAGCCTAACTATAGTTTCGATGAGAGATTAAAAGTACCAACTGTCCCTAATTCAACAGATAAAGGTTTAAGATGTGGTAAGCTGTCGATAGCTTACCACGAATATACATATATTTATAATCCAATCAATGCTGCAACGTAAAGAAATTTCGACAATCGTAAATCGAGAATGGAAATAGAGCGCGCCAAAAGATTTTCATACTTTTAGGAAAATGTAAAAATATATTAGTCTAAGATAACGTATTTTTATTTAAAATAATACGTTATTATAATAATAATGTTTTCGATAAGTAATATGTCAATAAACAATTTGCTGGATCGATCTATTATTTAATGTAAATAAATAGGAAAGGTAGGCAAAACGTCGAAAATAAACTTTTTTAGTCAGTGACGTCTTGTTGGTCGATTTTGGAATTTGAGTCGGGTTTTTTAACGACTCCATATCCATCGTCAAAATTTCAACATTGATATTTATTAAATACCATTTTTATAACTTATTTTCACGCTTTATCAAACTAAAATGACTTTCTGTCAACGTCCCGATCTAGCGTCGCTGTTATTGTGAATAGAGTAACCTTTTACTCTGTGGTAGCTTTAAGGGAGCTTTTTGTGTGAATCCATTAATACCGAATGCGTCCTTACACATTGTAATTGTTATATTATATTAAAATCGATATCATTAATATTTGGAAACCGATTCTTAATGCTTTGGCATTTTTCTAGCAATGATGAGTGTTCATAAAGATTTGTTACTTACTAATAATAACTCTATCAAATAAAGTTTTGTAAAACGCAATATAATCTGTATTAATTCGCATTGTCTTAATAAAAAAAAACTATTCCGAATAGTTACTCACTCACATAACATCAGCATTGATTGATAATTATTTTGCCAAAAACTAGATCAAAAGTAAGTGAAATATATACCATGTCCCATATGCCGCAACTTTACACTGCTGTCAATATTATATGTTTTTTTTTTATAAAAATAAGAAAGAGAAAATGCAAATCTGTTTTTTTTTATTTATGTTATAAATAGAGTGAATATATACCGCAGAAGTTCTCAAGTATTGACGAAATACTGAGAGTAATTTAATGTTGGAAATACTGTTAAATAATAACGTTTTTGAATACTAATTATTAGTGTTTTAATTTGAGTTGCATTAGTCGATAATGCTCGTGATGAGCAAAACTCGTATTGATCACACATTGTAACACTTTTAGATATGTTATTATGTAAATTATTTGGATTGCCTCTTTCGAATGAAAGTAACAAAATCTTTAAAGAAAAATATTTTGAATCGGAAACATAGTGCTGCTAATATATTAAGCAATACAGCTTATGCCGATGCGTCATATATTTGATATTGAAAAATTACTTAGGATAATTTTTGTAATCAGGATGATCTCGAGAATAAACGACATTACTCAATTTCACGAATAAAAATTGAAAAAAAGGGGAAAAAGAAATTATCACTTAATCGCACGGAAAAATCCTGTATCATTCAGGAACCGACGTGATAAGCAATAAAGATTGGTAGCTTTTAATCTATCATATTAAAATATGATTATTTCGTATATATAACTTTGCGCAGTCGTTTTTACCTTGTCTTTGGAATAAATAAAAACATTGTTGATTGAATTGGCATTCACTTGGTAGAACTCCATTATGACATGGTGAAAAAATAGCAATGTATTTTAGTTCTACAGAATTTTATAAGATATAGTTGATAGCTATTTCGCCTCACGCCTTCGTCACAACTATGTTTAAACGTACTACTATCGTATTACACTATAATGGGGATTAAGGGCGCGTTTAACGCCCTTCTTTCCCTTTCGTCGCTGGTGTTTTGTGTTATGTAATTTTTTGTGTGGATCCTCTTATTTTTTTAAAAACGTCACGCTAGATTTTTTGCGTGACGCTTTTTCGATCTCTTTTAGGGCAAGTGACTCGCAGGTTGCGTGTCGCTTGCAGCACTAGGTACAAAACAAAAAACAAAACATGGCTTCTATATAAACCAAAATACATAAAATATACAGTGATTCTATACAATCCAAAGAACGTTTAAGGTGTTTAAACGTACATTTACTTATCTATATATAGGTGTGTAGAAAAGGTACACAATACATATTCTCTTCTGCTTTAACACCATAGCTTCATATTATGGTTACAATAGAAAGCGACACTTTGATTTTATTAATTATTGGACGTGGGAAGTATGCGTAAATACTGCACGGAGGTGATTTATTACAAAAATGCATTAGACTTTTGCAATGGTCTGGAACAGTTGGAAATAAACAGATTGTCACATGAAATTTTAAACGAACAGACAAATATAAGTCTCTCGCCGCTTTTCAGACCATTGCGAAAGGTTAATGCAGACTGTATACAAAAGAGAAAATCCTACATGTCTGTCCGATGTAAACGGATAAACTTGAACCACAGGACATTTCCTGAAAATAGTATATCTACTCGAGTATATCTAATAGTATATTTACTCGAGCTAAGGAACATATAAGATCATTCAATAGTAAAAAAACAGATTCACAATTCGCTAATCACATAATATAAATTCAAGCTCAGCGCCTAAGTGTTTGCATTTTTGCAGTAAGGGTCGTTGGATGACCGCTTCGGAGCAGCTGGAAATCAATAGACATCGACTATCACAAAGGATTCTTAACGAACAAACTAATATATTATTTAGCCCATTGATTTAAGCGCTCTACGGAGGGTAAGGGGTCTGATTTGTTTCCATAATGGACCATTTCCGTGCCACATGTAAACTTATTGTCATAGCCGCATTTTTTAGTTTCATTTACAGTTTTTGAAATTTTTTATTTTACTGAGAGAAAGAAACAAGCTAGGCCGTTAAAACAGGAGAGAAGATGTATCGTGTACCTTTTCTACCCAACTATATATAGATAAGTAAATTTACGTTTAAGCATAGTTCTGACGAAGACGTAAGCCAAAATAGCTATCAAATATATCTTATAAAATTTTGTTGTTAAAAGAAAGCTTTTATTGTCTTTGAAATCTGAACACTTAATTGTAAGGTAAAATCCAGCACCATTCATGTACCGACACGATAAGCTATAAAGATTAGTAGCTTTTAATCTACAATAATAAAATATGATTATTTCGTATGTATTACTTTGTGTAGTCCTTTTTACCTTGTCTTTGGTATAAATAAAAATGTATTTTGAATGAGAATGAGACTGTCATCAAATCCACAAACTAATTGACAATATCTAACAGTCGCCTCATATAAGCAAGCGCGCATGCTTAATCACTTCCAGGCGAGCACGTAGGTAATTTTTGTGATTCGTTTGATCTTTCCTTCAATCGAAACTAGCCGCAGGTGAGGAAAAAAACTATCCCACATGTTTGATTAAAATTTTGTTGCGGTCTCACTGAAATGAGCTCCTATTTTGCGGTTTCCGAATATAAAGTGATTCTCATCTGAGCGAGATACGAAAAAAACATACACAATTGGTACCAAGACACACCTGTATACATACATTGCAGCAATGTTTATGTATTTTTAATTTCCACTGAATTCTGGATTACACTGATTTATGTTTATTTTCGGTGAACTGTAGTCCTCAAAGTTTTAATTATATATGTATCTTAAATCATAAATTAAAACAGTCGTGGATTGCATATTTATCACTAAAAGCTCGCACGCTGAACGTAAGAAGTAAAAAAAGTGGAGAAATTTTCTCATTCCGTCACATAAAACACCATTGTTTTTGATGTCGTAAAACTCAATATCCTCGATATTATGGTAAAATAGCATGTTACCTACCCTCAAGTAATATCCGTTTATTAAAAAAACAATGTAAAATCATATGTAACTGTCGCGACAGGCATTTTGTATGAAATATATGCCAAAACCTTTGCGGGAGTGTACTCAATGAATTTGTTAAGTTTCATATCAATCGGATGAATGGTGTAATAATGCATAAAGGACAAAAAGACACACATACACATATTGATTTATATATGCGGGAGTACAGTCGACTGAATTGATGGCACGATCACAATTAAGATGTATTAGTAAGTTTTGTAGTCATACGTTTTTAAATTTTACGCACAATTTTCGGTGGAAATGTTTCATCGAGAATCGAAAATTCAAAAATTTTACCGCATATAGATACATCGAGGAAATCGATAAATGGGGAACGGTTAATGCGGGATTACTTAACATTGTTTTTATGGTTGTTTGACGGGACTCTAAAAATGAACGATCCACACTGAAAAACGTATTATGCGAGAACTCCACTTTCACTGTAAATATGAAATGCAAAAATTATATAAAACAACTCAATTATTTAATGGGGTGTTAGCATACTTCAATTGACTTGTACAATACTTTGAAATTGAATCAATAACTTTTGCTTTCGAAAACAATTCGTCCCAATAACAATATTGTTAAGCTCTACTATAAATATTTTTTTTAAATAATGAATTGTGTTTATTTTATCTTTCCTCTCGGGGCACTTAAAAATACAATTAACATTACATATCTAATACTAAATCGTACATTTATTTTGAATTTATTAGAAAAAAGAGTATCTCTTAAAATTATCCAACACAAGAAGTAAGTAATTGCTTGGCCATTATACATAATGTGCAAACAAAACTCTATATATTAAAATGTTGTGACAAAGGTATTTATGACTGTGGACTCTTTTTTTTTGTTACACCGAACTTTCGTTTTCAAAGAATTATGTTCTATTGTATTAAACATATCAACGTTAGCGCTTCCAATGTGATTTTTCAGAATTTATAGAAGAGATTTCAAAATAAGATATTTGTTTGAAACATGTTTCTAAGTCGATTTCTCAGCTTTATTTTTTCAAATAATGCAAGGATATATGAATCATTTAGATGCTACGGTTGAATAGTTAATATAAAAAATCTGTCATGATAATTTTCACAGTTAGGTTTTTCAGTTGATAATGCTCACGAAGAGCAAAATAGATTCTGATTATAAAATATATTGTGAAAATAAGTGCTATTTTTTTATTATTTATAATATACTTGTCCATAAGAAGTGGCAGTTAATGCATTAAAAAGTTCTTTTTTTTTAATTTGTAGTTCACATTAGATAAACTTAATCGCATGATAAAATGTATAAGTGATTTTGATCTTGTAATTTTCACATGCACAAATTATGCATACTTTAAATATGTAACCAAATTCTATCCAAATTAAACAAAAAATGCATATATTTAATGTAAGCCATTTCACACAATATGGTATGATAAATAAAGTGAAAAGTGACAAGCAGAACCCGTCAAGCTTAATAGTTACAATCAAATGGCGATCTTCAATTAATCAGACACGCCATTTGAGACCATAGAACACTGCAATCTTTTCCCCTAAATTAAAAAAAAACACACACATGTATCCATTTTTACCCTGGCTTCTCCATATAGATGAAACAAAAAGAAACATTTTTAACGCTCTGAAAAACAACAAAAAAGAAAAACAAAACTGAAACTATGTCCCTTAATTTAAAGTCTTTCATATTTATTTATTCATCGGCTACTAAAGATATACATTATTTTTAGTACATAATATAAAACACAACGATAAATATACGCTATCGTTAAAAATCACAAAAAAACGCCGTTTACTTCTAATATCGCAAAGAATATATAATGGGTTTTGCGTTTTAGCGACGCATGTGTCTTTCCCAGAGTAGACGTTGTTTTTTGTATGAATTTTATAATGTCCCGCCTTAAAGGTTATTAAGCTCACATTCGTGAATCCTGAAAGCTTAAAAGCTATAAATATCCGAAATACTCACTCGTTGCGATCTTTACAAGTTAATCAGTTTAATATAACAAGATAATTTATGGCTCGCCTGATGTGGAGGTTTCGGAACGTACTTGGCTATAATACAATCAATTCAGCACTTATAAACATAGCAATAAATGAATTCTACTTGTAAAAAATGTCTTCATTATTTTTTTATAGCTTTATTACCGGGAGGTCAACATCCTGATTTTGATTTACGCTTCTTTTGTGGTCATCGGCCTGGAACTGCCATTTTAATAATTATGTGATTGAAACTTTTAATGCATTTATTAACCCTGTGATGACGAGTGTAAATGTATGTTTTTTAAATCAATATTCCTGCCAATATTGACTCTGAATATAAAATTTCAACATAATGTGTTGAGCTCATCGGGTATCGTACACTGAAAAATTGTTTCTTTTTTTTCTTATCTAAAAGCTGTTTACTTCATGTCGTCTGTCACAAAAACTTTTACGAAGCGGTAAACAGTAAGATTGTGAGATTTTTGCATGTAATTTTTAGATCAACTGTTCTACTTTGAGCGTAATTATGGACTCTATTTTTAGGGGTTACATAAGGTGCAATCTACCGGAATAATTTCAAGTTTCAAAGTAAGCTAGCACCAAGACAAAGTCATAATAAAACGTTTATTTTTAAATGATAACATTTTCTTTTGCTTAGCCCTCCTATTCCTTAAGAAAACTGTTATAAAGCTTAATTAATGAAAAGTCTTTGGCGGCATAAAGTTTTTAAGAAGTAATTTTTTGACATAAAAGCTGTCAGATTGAAATACGGTTGTATTAATTTCATGAATTTAAAAACCAAAAATAATGGTGTTGTCTTTATTCTGATTAAAGTCAAATTATATATTTATTGATATATAATATTTTGTACAATCAATGGCCCTTCACATAATTGCGATCACCAATCAATTAGGCAGAAACATTTGAGATATCAACCGGTCTCCGGAATTCCTAGTAATATTAATCTCAAAATACACAACGTTGACATCTGATAATGACTAGTATGCATACGTATGCGTGTGGTGTCCATGTGAATTGCATTCACTGTGGATTGCTCAGCTCTGCAGCGACTTACATTTGTTAATAATTGTACAAAAAGAACAAGTATATACATAAGAGATGAAGGAGACCTGAAGACTTTAACGCTCCATCAATTTGATATCCTAAAAAAACTTCAGATGCGATATATCTCGCGAGGGAATGCAGGAGACTATCGACAAATTATAAATTAATTTGCGGTTATTTAATTTTATTTCGATTCACTTGCTTAGCTCACCTGAAAGAGTTATATATAATAGTAATATCATTTACAACGACCTTCGCCTTGTATTTAATTCTATTAGTAATCTCAAATCTTAATTACGTATTTTTAATGGTAGGTAGAGGTGAAACTCCGGACTAATTTAAATCAAATTTAGATTGCTAATGATGATTATTAGTTTATGCAAATTAATCATTAAAAACATCGTCATTGCATGTAATACAGACTCCTGAAATTTAAATAATAACAGCGTGCTTGCGAAACTGAAATGTAATATTTTTTTATAATATTGTATAATCAAATACAAGTGTTAACAAACGATGCGGATTGCATCAATTTATCTTGGTGTAACTTAAGTCTTACACGTATTTTATGATATATGATCGACAACGAGATGGAAGCTTTAGTATATTGTTATTATGTTAAGGCGCCATCAACAAATATTTTTAAAACAGCTTACATTCTCCTCAGTAAATATATTTTGAGAATTTTATAATATAAGTATTTTTTTCAATATCTTGTACAATTACGACTTATGCGGCTTAGTAATAAGTGATCCAGCAACTTCAACATTATATATAATTTTTATTTTATATTAAAGATATTAAGTAATGTAAATTTTGCATACATATATATTATATTAATTTATGTATGTGTGTCTGTTTGTCCTATATCCATTACTACACCATCCATCCCATCGATATAAAACTTAACGATTTTTTCGAGTATACTTTCGCAAAGGTTTCTGGCATACCCCACCCTCAAAAATGTTCGTGTGATCTAATTGATATTATAATTATTATATTAACACCTATTAAAAATAAAATAGTCCTTCCTTGAATTTCCTTTCTCTGAGATCACAGCAACGCGCGACGGGTGAGCTACTAATAAATTAATAATAAAATAACAATATTTTTTTTCTAATACGTATTCGATCCTAAAACGAGACAATAAGATAACGATTGTCTAATCACTGGTCCGGGACTAACTTTATTCTTATAACACGGTGAAAAAAATTGCAATGTATTTTAGTTCTACAAAATTATTTATTGATTCGATGGTATAATAATTAAAATTCACAATATTGTTTTTGCAACGTATGAATGTTTTATAAAAGGTATCATTGCAAAATTTGCCTGAAAAGAAACTGCAACTTTAAATATATACTTTTTACATAAAAAATAGTGTTTGCTTCAACTCGTTCTTATTCATTATAGAAAAAAGTTTGAACAACCGAATGAGAAACTTGAATTGTTACAATTTCCTACGATTCCACAAACATTGATATTGATCTATTCAAATTTGATATTAAAGTTCCATCAAGCACCTTCAGTCGATATCATGAATTAATGAATGAGAAACATTTCTCGTAAAAAATCTTTATTTTTTCCTAATTTACCTTCAAGTCTTTATGCTTTAGATTGGAATTAACAATGGTCAATCACATTTTCAAAAATTTTCTCCTCAATTTGAAGAAAAAGGTTTGTTCAATGATTAACGACCATTTTTTGTCATTAAGTGATTTGTTTTAATAAGATGTTCCAATATTTAATATTATTTTGAGCTACATGCATTATATGTAAACCTCAGCGAAACATTTTTGTATTAAGTAAAAATTCGTTTCAAAATAGTTTGAAAGGTAATGTGTACAATACCACTAAAACTGTGATTGACCAAGTTATCAATTCCTATTTTATTGTATAATATAATACTACGTTCTATGTATCTCAGAAGATACATATTATAACATTTAACCGTACGTTTTGTTGAAATGTGCAAGCGGATGGCTTAATGATTATTTTCACTGCTGATAGCTCAAAGGAAATTGGATTTGAAGGGCCCATTATGACGATGTATTTTCAACTAACGCTCGTCTGTCAAAATATCAAACAGCTGACGAGAGCAAAAAACTGTTCAGCGGGCCTAAATTTGTCCGGCTATGTCCAACGTGCATTGGAAACGAGTGTATTCTTCAATAATGATGCCCAATTGGCCGGAATAAGATCGCGGACTAAATTGTCGATACAGACAGATCTTGTCAACTTGGTAAAATAAAAAAAATAAAAAATATTCAGACATTAAAACTAAATTATATCCTATTTTTTTCATTCGTAATGTTGTTTTTTATAAGACAGGACTACATTTAATACGAAACCATTTATTTTTTCAATGTTTTATAATTTAGATATAACCAAATATTTAAAAATATATGATCCATTTGTATATTGTGAGGTGGTATATTATTAAGACGGTGAAAAAAATAGCAATTTATTTTAGTGCTACATTTTTTTTAAGATATAGCTGATAGATATTTCGGCTAACGCCATCACCAGAAGTATATATCATCATGTCAACTATATCTTAAAAAAAAAATTGTAGTACTAAAATGCATTGCAATTTATTTCACCGTGTTATAATAGAGTTCTACCAAATGAATGCCAATTAAATGAATGGTTTATTATTAATTGTAGGAGGCAAATTAATTTAATACATACAACCACAGAGAATAATTAACTGGTCATTTATTTAATTTATAGATAAAATTATAATTTTGCTTAAAAAAATTAAAATCTGAATTTATAAGTTAATTCAGCGTCTACAGTATTCATTCTTTTTACAGAGTGTGTTTATAAAAGTTATGATTTTGGAAAAAAATCATGTTATAATAAAAATTAGGATAGCATCCTACAGGCGATGTAATCTTGAAAAAATATGTAACTTTGTTTATCCCCATGTTGTAATCTAGTAAGTTAAATAACTCATATTTAAATCACGTATCTTATTAATTGATGAATTGACCAAAAATGCCAGTTATTTGTAATTTATTCTCTCATAAATTGAAACGAAAAAACTATGTGTATTTAATTTATTAAAAAAAAAAATATTTGGCCCAATTTCAATGATTCGTTGCAATGTCAGTTTTGAATTATTCAAACTTAAAAAAGCTAAATAAGTCAACAAATGAAAGAGTAATAAATTAGATACACCTGTTCTACACTTAGCACCGTTTTCATTTTAGCAAGGTTCTCATTTTGTTGAAAAAAAATAAGTTTCCGATAAAATTCTACATTGTTGATGTAAATACATCCAGCTGTGCGAATTTCAATTTCAAGTTCTGTTCATGCCACCATCACGACATAATTAATTCTACATTATAATCGTGGAATTGTAAATATTTTCTATTTACTAGATAATTTATATCTACGATGCATTTAAAAATATTCGATGATCTGAAAAATATACAATGGCAGTTAACCAAGTATGCAAAAAGTCTTGCATTCGCGCTTACAACTGTATTTTCAAATATAATATAAAGAAAATCTAGCTAGAATTAAACTAAAATGGATTTTTTTCATAAATATTTTCGAGAATAGCAGCATTGTTTGAATGACTTTCAATATTTAAAAAAATACCGCTTATACTGAAATCTTTAGTTGATTTTAAACGGCTTAAACAAGAAAAATGAAAGCATTTATTTGAGGTTTTAGGTTAAATATCATATAAGCTACAGATTAACGGGTGTATATTCAAGAACGAACAAATATATAAAACAACTTTAATAAAAGGTATGTCAAGATTTAGGTTCTTTTTTACGATTGGCAGAAAATAACAAATATGATATCTAAAGCAGTAGTAATCTAAATCTAGTGATTCAGTCTAAAGGAAAAACATACAGTTTTAAAATTGTCTAGTAAATAATTTTAAAAATAATAAATACTTAATAAACTTTTTACCATTTTTCCTTTAATAACCTACATATCTAAACATTTTATGGAAGTGCTTAGCACGATTTTTATCTCGGTGATGTAAATGAAACGATAGTCTTAAATAAAAGAAAACTGACTTTCAATATCATTTTGATTGATTCATATTTGATTAAAAAGTTTTATACAGTCAGCAAATAAAAACGCGTTCATTAAATTATTCATTAATACGTTAAAATAATGTGTGTCATTTTTTATAGGTTTCATAATCGAAATGTTGCTTACATTTTATAGAACATGATTTTTGTAGTAATATATTTGTAGATGTAATAAAAAATGAATTTTCGTTTATTAGATTTATATCTACGCGGACCCTCTATCAATAGCGGCCGGTGAATTGATTTTGCCTTCATTTAACTGTAGTATGCACAAGTGTCTGATTTACACATGCCCTTATGCCTTCTTCATTATTACGATTCGTAATTTCTTTTTGAAGTGTTGATCAATCAGATTTCTTTTCCACTTATGAGATGCGATCTTCGCGTATGCTTAAAAAATGATCGGAAATTTAGTTTCTGACGAAATAAATACGCACTTAAGTTTATTTGACGCGGTTTCGTATGAAACTGATCATGATTAATGGTATTTATATCGAAGGCATATCGTTGTTTTAAAATGAAAAATAACTCACTCGTTTCTCTGTTTTGTGGAATATATTATTAACAGACCGTTGCTGGTCCTTACAAAATGGTGAGACGTTATTTAGGAACAAACTTATAACTAAAGTGAATAATATTGTATTTGATCAACTTGGCGCCATTATTCAAATAAATAATAGTAGATCTTAACTCATGAAAACTTTCCATCTAGATACTGTCTTCATTTAAGTCTACTAAGGTGACTTTAATCCAAATATTATAATAAGTTTGAACAAAATCATTAACAATTATTCCAGTGTATTTTCTCTTATAACAACACTTTTCACTGTTACTGCATAGAAAATTATTAACTAGCAACGAAAGCAGGAAAATTAAGAAAGAATATTGTTCCATTATAGAAATTATCTTAAACGAGCTTTTGTGTACTACAATCAACAATTTAAATTCACGACTCATTTAATTTCGGAATAAGTATTTTCTGTTAATCACGAGAAAATATTTATCAAACAACGAACACCAACCTCAATAATGAACAATTATTTCAATTTATTGTCAACTATCACAAAAGATTCTTAACGAACAAACTAATATATGTCGATCGCCATTGCTTAACCCTCTTCAGGGGGCTTTTTTGCTTCCGTAATATACCTTTTCCGTGCCATATGTATTGATATTGCCGCCTTTTTAGTTTCATTTACAATTTTTAGTTTTATTGCGAGCAAGAAACAAGCTAGGTCGTTGAAACAGGAAAGAAGATGTATTGTGTACCTTTTCTACATAGCTATATATAAACAAGCAAATGTTAGTTTAAGCATAGCTCTGACGATGGTGTGGCCGAAGTAGCTATCAACTATATCTAAAAAAATAATTTTGTAGAACTGAAATACATTGCTATTTTTTTCACCGTGTAATTCTTTCAATATTACACATTAAAGATGCAATATATCGCTGGTTCGTACGCAATCCAACATTCTAAGGGCTACGAACTGCATTTTCACGATTACCTTTAAAAAATCAATTTCCTGTTGTACGATATTATTAATTCAATCATATTGTTTAGCATTATCAGAAATAATAAAACATCCTGTGTTCATTTTTAAAGTGGCTCAAGGAATATTATATCGTTTTTTATGATTGAATTTTATATTATGTCTTTCAAACCTTCAGCCATTATTTCATAATAATGATTAAATTTTTAATGAGTGAATCAAATTTAACCGTATTTATATTTGGTTGGGCAATATAACGAACTCAAAAAAGCAAGGATGATTTATTGGTAAAAGTAATGTTAATACAATTTTTCGGTTGACATATTGGGAGCTTTTTGGTCAAAGTGATTGATATATGAAGTTTTCTAAGCACTAACATAATTATTCCTGGTACCTTTATTATGATGCTAGAAAATACATAAATATGATTGAATTGGCATTTACTTCATTGTAGCACAGTAAAAAAATAGCAATGTATTCTAGTTTTACAAAATTGAAATAGTTCTAATGAAGGCGTGGGCCGATATAACTATGTATGTTAAAAATTTTGTAGAACTAAAATACACTGCTATTTCTTCACCGTATTAAATATGGTTAATAAATGATTTCTTATTATCAAAATTTAAAAAAAATCAAAATTCACTCATATCTACATGGTTTGTATTTCTTATCGGAAATTATTTGATAAACCAATCGGTTCAGCCGCAGGATGTACATTTGCTGGCTTAATATACCAGTGGTTCAGTTAAGGGTAGAATAGTTTGTGTGCTTTTAATCGAGAACGCTATTTGGCTAACATTTCATATCTCTATACATTTCTAAAGTAGGTAACAAATATAATATTTGAAATATCATCCGATAAAATTCTGTCATGTGCAATAGCGGATGCGTCAGTTCTGTTGTATCCGTGTGATAGAATGCCTGAAAATGCCGAAAGACGAAACCCTCCTCGTTAATGACAAAACATGTGGAATCGTACAAAGTTGTGACAATGCAAATTTGCTAAGCTTTAAATTTGAATCGAACCGGGCTTCGCCTTTCAGCATCTTCATGCAGTAAGTAAGTTCTGTTGCATCCGTGTGATAGAATGCCTGAAGACGCCGAAAGGCGAAACCCGTGTCGTTAGTGACAAAACATGTGGAATCGTACAAAGTTATAACAATTCAAATTTGATATTTAAATTCCATCAACCACCTTCAGACGATATCATAAATTATTAAAATAAAGTTAGCGTTATAAAAAAAAGAAGTTTAAAACAGTAAAAAAAATGTTATTTTCGTTAGATTGATGATTTTGTAGCTATATCAATATGTCAATAATCTACCGATAAGATTATTGTGAAAATATTTACTCGTTCCTAATGTAGAGTTGCAATGTTATGATATTCAATATAATTTTACTAATTTGCAACTAAACTACATGTAGGCGAACAGCGTTGATCAGATGTGGGTTTTTATGTGTGTCATTGAGTTTATGGCTTTCATAGTCAATCGATTCGCCATTAAAGAAAGCCCAACAATAAAGTTCGGAAATTGCGATCCCAAATTGAAATTTCATGTCGATATTGTCTTTTGCCAGACAATGAACGCAAGCGGAATTTTATTCTCATTGGGCACATTCGCGATGCTTATTTTCGATGGCGCTTTATTCGAATTTTGCCCGAAAATTTCGACCGCAGGGAGCAAAAAAATAATCACGTTTACTTCAAACTTGCTCCACATTTTCTCTGCAAATAAGTCACCATGTTTCAAATGATTGACTTGAGCTCATTATCGGAACATGAACAGGTGAAGCAAACATAAAATGAAGCTCATTTAAAGTTTATGATATCGAATAAATGTGCTTGATGGAACTTCAATGTTGAATTTGAATTATTACAACTTTGTACGATTCGACATGTTTTGTCACTAACGACCCGGGTCTCGCGTTTCGGCATGTTCAGGCATCATTTCTAGGTTCATTTCTGTTGCATTTTTAATATATATATATCTATACTCTTTGTGGTGACATATTGTGTCATCTATTGTCGATTGCCATTGCCTTAGTTAGTATTAGGAAATCTCTCTTTTCATAGAATCGTCGTCAATAGCGAAACACATGTTGACAACTCGTATGAAATAATAATCTATGCTAACGATTTTGCAATTCAAATTTCATTTTTAGTGCTATTTCCGCCATATATTTTACGATCAAGACCTGTTTCGCTCATCGCGAGAATTATCATCTGATAAAAAAACATGTTACAAACAAGACTCTTTAAAAATATTGAGTTAACAGTTAACTATCAGATAGAGGAAACCAAAGGTTTACGAACTGACAAAACAATTAAAAGACAATCATACAATTTATATCTTAATGAAGTAAAATAGCTTACGAAAAAAATAAAGGACCTCTTGATAATAATTTGTAATCAAAATTAAGTAAAATCAAAAATCCATTCAGAATACATAAACAACCATAAAAATTTCATTAGCTAGAATAACGAGTATATACGTATTTTAGGAAACATGACCCCTAAAATATTATAAATTTTAACAGTTACTAAAATTGTGCGAAGAAATTGTTAGTCAAGGGCGTCTCAGTAATATCTGAAATAGAAGAAAAAAAGGTTATATCTATTTTTCAAGTATATATATACACCATATATGATATTTCCATGCGGCTTTTTTGGTTTCTATATAATTTCAAACGCTTTCAATTTATTAATGATTATTTTAGATTTTAATCCACGTAACATATGAACAAAATTAACGTACAGATTCAAAGAAAATTCTATACATCGCATTGCTTGCGAGATCAGGTATTTTAAACTAAGAGTGTCTAAAAATACGGCGAAGTTTTATGTATTACTAAACAAAAATTTTCTAGCATTAGTTTTAGTGATTGATATTACCATTAGTTGAAATATTCTGAAAGTCGCCTATGATGTTCGATTCGTTTCAGAACTTTCATTTGAAACCATTGGCAACATTATGATACTATGGTATAGCTTAGTACGTTTTGGCTGTCTGATACCTAAATAATTGATTAAAAGTGAATAGCTTGTTTCGCAACAAAACATCTCAGACAATATTGAGAGTTAAAAATAGATCGGGTCACTTAACTTTATTCGATCGGCAGTTAAGTCACTTTCAAGTTCAAGTTAGCTTCAGTATTTTCTATTTTTTTTTTGTTCTCTGCAGCTTCTAATACCACGATAAAAATATACAATTTATTCATCACATGAATCATACAACGAAATTAGTTGACCGACTTCAAACTTGTGAAACAATACAAATGGTCATTTTTAATCACCGCGAGTATTATCAACAAATAAGGCTGTTTATATTTCGAATAATAACAATACATTTTCAGCACTATATCCACAATATATATAATATAATGAATAGGACGCTTAGTCCTTAATAGTTTCGCTGTAATTTTGATTATAAAAATTTCCACTCGTGATTCTTGATAATGAATTTTTGGTGTTTGTTTCTGTACTCTTTTATTAAAATCAAATTATAACTAAAAGATCGCTAATATTTTATTTGTGAATTGGTTTACTTCAAATGTATTGATTGTATGATTGCCTGTAAACTCTATCGTGTCTTGAACAATTGGTTTTCAATATTTGCTAATTGTTAGCATAAAATTTTCTACAGATAAACTTTAATTTATAATTTGTATTCCACCAGTTGATAATGCTCGCGATGAGCGAAACCGATTATGATTTTTTCATAGAACCTGCGGTTTTACGTCATTTTAAATATAGCTATAATATTTGTATGCTAAGAAACAGCTGTACAAAACGTATTTGAGTGTTCCCTTGCCAATCAATTCTAAATAACAATGTAAATTTTATAAATAATTCCGATCCTGTAGCCTAGTGGCTACAGTACAGTAGTACTAGTGGCTAATACTCAATTAATATCTCAATTTCAAGCAAAAGCAACATTAAATATTCAATTTGTAAAAAAAATTAAAGCTTTTTAACCTGGATATTTTTTTCTCAAATTCTCGAATCGACGTTAATAAAATTTCCTTATGTTGATCTTATGTAATATAAAAAATCTTGATACAGTTTAATCGAGAGTAATGCTTTCATATTGAAAAGTATTATGCTGAAAATTCTTTATAATTACGAATTGAAATCTACAGTGCTAGTAACATTCAAATACTTTATATTGGTTGTTTTTTTTTTATCAAGTTGGCATGATTTTCCTTCCTAATTGGCGGTTAAAACAACCTGGATAGTTTGTTACATTCATATGATATCTCCATCCTAGAAATATAATGATAAGCAATCAAGTGTTCTGTATAGTTAACGAATAGAAATTATTATACATCAAAACTACTAGCTTACAATACGGGCATGACCAACTTTAATTGGCGAATATTGTATAATTTTGAATTTTTTTTAATACCATTTTTATGATCTCTGTGTTCACCACTTGTCGATTCTAAAATTGGGTATTTGTAAAAATCAATTTCTAACCGTTTTGTTTTATTCGTTGAAAAGAGGACATATTTTTTTTTTTTGGTATTGGTTTGGGTTTCCAATTCGTTGAAAATCACCAAGTCATTAACAATGATTCAAAAGAAATAATGAAGAAGTACAAAAAGAAGCTAAATGTTCCGATATATTTTTATATCTAATATACGCGTGGTTTTCCCCACGAAAAAGTGTTGGCAGTCACTACATTGTATTCTAAAAATACCATATTTATTCTTAAACTGGGTTCGGTAAATAAGTTTATTTATTAAATTTTAACAGTAATTGATTCTTATTAATATTTCTAATTGCAAACTCCTATAATTTGACCATTTTTCATGAGATTTGTTTTCTAACAATTAAAGTACGATATAACTTTTGTAAATATGTCGTCTTCTTTGATCCGAAACAAACTATTTACTGTATATAATACATGTCTAAATTCACAAAACTTTAATAAAATTTGAATTGTTAAAACGTTCGTTTGTACGATTCCACATGTTTTGAAACTAACGACGCAGGTTTCGCCTTTTGACATCTTCAGGCATTCAATCACACGGATGTAACAGAATATTTCTGCATATATTTATGATTACTTAATCAATTATTAACATCTAATAGAATATAACAAAAAAAAATAAACATATTTTCAAACACAATTTATAATATCAACTGAAGGTTCTTGATAGAATTTCAATATCAAATTAGAATTGTTGAAACTTTGTAAAGTTGTCAGTTACGTTGCATCCGTGCGATATAATGTCCGAAGATATCGAAAGACGAAACCCAGGACAAAACATGTGGAATCGTATAAAGTTACAACAATTTGAATTTGATATTGAAATTCCACCAAGAACCTTCAGTCGGTATCATAAAAAACTTTAATGATTTCAATATGATATTGCAAACCACACTCGGTCCATATCTTTAGTTAATTAATGATATTGTTGTTAATTTTTTCAGTTTGTGTACACGGATATTATGAAATATGAAAGGGAGGAAGACCGTAATGAATAATAATTATTTTATATGAATTTTAATAAAGTATGTACATAGAAAAACCGGGGTAAGCATTGTCATTAGTCAAAAAGTACTTTGATATCCTATTTTTTTTGTTCTTTGAACATTTATATTAAAATTCTGAAATTGCGACGATTTATATTTAGGCATTAAAAGGATTGCGGATCGGAAACTTTATACAGTGAAACCTCGATTCCACGTTTTTCGAGGTGCCCTGAAAAGCAAACGAAAAATATGGGAAACTAGGAATGCGGGAAAGTTTAAAATAATAAAAATAAAAGTGAAATCCTAAAAAAACAAAAACAAGTTGTCACCTCTTTAATTTTCAAAAATAGTTAAAAATGGGAGGGTTTTGTAAAAGTTCGTTTTTGTATAAAATTGATAATTTCGCAATCCCTCTCTAGAATGCGGAATAACAAAGCTAACCGTTATTTTTTTATTAACTGCTAGTCCGTTTCTAGCCCAAATTTTTTATCTTAACTATTTAAAAAAAAAAGAGACTTTTTTAACCTGCTAATATTTATTTACTAGAAATTTGTAGGCCCGAAAAGTGGCTTCTCAGTTTATTGTATATAACAATAACTTCATTGATAGCTGACTAAAATAAAAAATTAAAAATAACACGCTCAACGTTTTATATTCATTTAAAGTAAGCCTGAATTGTACTATTCGCATTTAACACGGCATTATTGCAATTCTGCTGACATCGTCCAATTTAAGATTCGTGAATAAGTAGCCATCTAGTTAAAACGAGCACCGAGTTATTTTATTTGTCGTATACCTCTTGTGAAAATAACATTTTTTTTTAAATCGTGGAACACTAAATTGATCGTGCGATCTAAAAGTAAAGCGATAATTCTATTTAAAATGAAATTAAATATGTCCGAATGAAACTCGGATGCTCATTCACTATAATCGGTTAACAGACTTGCTTATATTTAAAATAAATTCAATGAAATTCTATTCAATGACAATTTAGAAATCGTCTTGACTTTTAAAGCTATGGTTTTTTTTTGCATTTCTAAAATGCCACCGGAAATTATTAATTGTATTGTAATGTCACTTTAAAACGTGAAAGATTTATCCGCGGAATGGTCTGTCCTTTGTTTATCGTCGGATAAAACTACGACGAAAACGTGTATGAACCTAGAACCATGAATTTAGATACAGAGCCTTAACCAAGTGACTGTAAACCTTTCAATTGTTGAGGCAGCAGATTGCAGTGTTTCGATTGTTGACACTTAAAAACATAAGGAAATTAACCCTTTGAGGAGTATGGCCACACGTTTACGTCCAAGTGTTATGTTGTCTTTATCAATTTCCATTCCCATACTTGCAAAATTTTTATTAATCATTCAGATATCTGTCATTGATTTTTGGTAGTAACATATTTTTTATTTTACTTGTTTCAAATTAATAAAAGAATTTTGTAAGAAAAAATATTCGGCGTAAAATTTCAATTTATCCGCTTCCCTTCACAGAATCAACGTCACTATTGAAACATCTGCGTTCGGAATGAGTTAAGCTCAAACGGAAGTAAAAGTTTCTAGAAAATCAATAATAAATAAATTTAAAATATTTGAAATAATATATAATACACCTCCCAGATTAATCCATAACAAAAAAAAAGAATTTCTATATATTATATATGAACACATATATATTATATATATATACAATTTGAATAGTTGAAACTTTTTATGATTCCACATGTTTTGTCACTAACTGCCCGGGTTTTTCCCTTTCGACATCGCAAACCAAAATTCATTATGTATTTCGTATAAAGCTTTATTAATCACACCACTCTCGCTAGGGTGCTAACAATTCAATGATTTAAATATAATTAATAACACAATCCATAAAACTAGCCTAAGAAATATTTATTTAACAAATATTTATTTGATATAATAGTTATTTGTAAAACACGATGAAAAAATAACATGTATTTTAGTTCTACAAAATTGGCCGTGAGCCGAATAGCTGTCAACTACATGTTACAATTTTTTTGGAACTAAAATACATTGCTATTTTTAACCGTGTTATAATGGAGTTCTACCAAGTAAATGCCAATTCAATCAATACATATATATATAATATATAAAGATATGTTCGTCGTTATAATGATCCATCAAATAATAAGCGACGCCATCTATTTTCTGAGTAAAAAAGCACGTGACGGCGCCTGTCGGCCGCTATTGAAAACTAATAAAGTACGTACATACAATGAAGTCGTACTTTAAATAATAATAATAATATTGTAAAGAAGAGGGCAGAAGAAAACTGGAAGGGGGAAACTAGACTGCCTTGAAAATACTCGCCGTGAACCTTGAAGGTCGAACGACCAGGAGAGTAGTCGAGAAGCTCTTTAAGTTATAAAACAATTCAATAATCAATAATGATAATAATACAAACGCCAAATGAAATATTTCAGTGAAAGTTTAGCTGTCATTGTATATATAGTATTATATAACGAACTGATTTGTATCAAAACTTTTCAAAATAATACCATGATAAAAATTTCAATTAAACCAATTATTCTACAAATTTTAATATAAGAAATTTGTGATGAATAAATATTATTACGTTATAAAAAGTGTTATTTAACAGGCAGAGATACGTATATTATATTTCTTTCTTTTTAGATGCTTATCGTGCGCATTAAGAGAATGCTGAGATGTGGCACTGCTGAAAAAAAATATAACAATATATTATATATGCATGTATTAATAAAATTGAATGATGATTATATAGCCAGAGAGAGAGAGAGTTTGTATGTGTGTAAGCTTGTGTTTTGATCGAATATCGACGCGTGCTATGTATTAATTACTTAGATTGATATCGAAATTATATTGTTTTAATTTTTATTTTAATTTAAAAAAAAGTACAATGTCAGAAATAAACGTTTTTTTAAATAATTATAGGAAAATTATTATTTCTTATTTAAACCGAATTCCTTAAATCTATATTGTTGGAAAGTTGGGTGTGGAACGTTTGTCACTCACTTTGTTCACAATACCAAAGATTTCCAAATAAGATTTTTCACCGATCGTTTTTTCACAATATATATAACATATATAATCTATATTTCATGCTGAATTAAATTTTCATTTTATATAGTCGTCATAAAAAAATATTTTCTTTCCGTATTTATTAACATTAATGAAGTGAATCGATATTTTGTCATGAAAAACTAATATTATTTTATTCAAAAAATTTTAAGTAGCGAAAATACATTTAAAAAATTGTATTTGTCTTAATTGAAAAAGTTAACCACCATACAATTAAAATAAACAGTAGTATTATACATTGTCCAAGCTAGGCGCCCTTGATTGTTAGCGTGAAATTGATCTCAATTCAAAATGATCTCCATTTTCATTTTTAGTTCCAAACTTCACCACTGGGGGCAACGCTCTATACATTACAAGCTAAAACTTTTGCAGGGACGAGATAGTATATATGCAAACTCTTTGCAAACGTTCATCATCACATTTTACGTCTCACTCCCACACGAGTGCAGTGTCGGCACCGGTAAAAAAATACTTTTTATAAATGCAGCATCATATCATAATGGACACAAGAAAAGTGCAACTTTACAGCCATTACACAAATGATGTAAGCAGTATACCTCGAACGAAATTATAGACGTGGAATAATATAATTGTTCATTGCAATCTAATGAAAGTGACATCTGACAATTTTTATTGCGATTATAATTTGCATAATTTACATGCTCTGCACATAATTTTATACGATCATCCATTAAACTACAAACAGCATTGTAATGTCAGTGTGTAATAATAATATCATATGAATCAATTTTTCCTCGTCCCAGAAATAGAGATTGAAATGTCGCCGTAAATGTAGGAAAAAATAAAACTATAAATTTCTACGATTAAGATTTTCACGATCTGGAAAAATTTATATAAATCGATGGTTTAAAAATGCACTGTTCCTTAACGAAAAGGAACAATGAATCTTGTGCGATAGTGACATCTATTAATGACAACAATCAGCTACTGAATTTAATATAAAAAAAATAATGTAGCGGCTTCCAACCTGGAGGCGCGGCCTCTGGTAATAGCCAGAGAAAGCAGCGAAACTATTCAATGAAAAAATAATTTTTATACCATAATATTCACAAATAAATAAAACTTTGATACTATTCTGTTAATTATTTTTTTCAGTTTTTTTTTCAAAGTTATTATTGTTTTTAACGTATGTATATAATTATATCTTTTACAAAATAAGAGATAGGAGGTGCGATTTTTTTTAAGCATAAAGGTTGGAAGCCGCTGAATTAATTTATATTTCCTGGTCTCAGTAGAGTAAGCATCTTTGATTTGGTTATTATTAATTTTCGCAGACAAAGTCAGAGATTTCAGAGATATATTTACATGTTGATTATCATATAATTGAATTCCATAAGCTTTTCGTTTGCGAATATCATATAACTATAAATGCCATTCCCGAGTCACGTGATCACTTATATGTCTCGGATATTAATTCACGCTTTTAATGCCCACCCTTTGTCTCGTTTATGTAAATTACATTGAGATAATTCTTGATTAGTACACCGCGGTATGAACTCTAAGAGCCGTGTTATTAATAGCGAAATATTAGATACATTATAATAAATTATGCCGCCGGGGAAATTGTTTAAATCTTATATTTTCTCATCACGACTTTATGGGTAAACGTTTTGTAAAAAAAAATCAAAGTCTATGTTGTTATCAATATTATAGTAAAGGCTCGATAACCAATAGTCTGGATTATATTAATCATTCGAATAATGTTATTTTATTTTACATTTTCCAGCGTAGTTATAAATATATTATAATCTTTGTGTTCAGGGGACTTCGTGAATCATTAGTTTGCATAATTTGAGTTCACGTAATTTTAAGTTTGAATATATGCGAGATGGGACCACCCGTCTTTTGTTAAAATCTAAAATAAAATACATCACAAATAAAGCGAATAGTCAATTTCTATTAAATTTTGAATTGTGACAACTTTGTACGATTCCACATGTTTTTTCACTAACGACTCGGCTTTCGCCTCTCGGCATCTTCAGGCATTCTATCACACGGATGCAAGTGATAGAATATCTAAAGATGCTGAGAGGCGAAACCCGGGTCGTTAAAGACAAAACATGTGGAATCGTACAAAGTTGTAACAATTCAATTTTGATATTGAAATCCCATCAAGCACCTTCAGTCGATATCATAAATAATTTCTATTATTTTTAAATGTTAATCTTTTTATCCGTGTACTCTTTGAAAACACAGGCTTGTCGATTTATATAAAATACTTAATTTTTTATGAGAAAACTTGTATCCTTATTGAATGGCGAATTACTATGTAATGTATATAAAAACCGAATATTTGAATATTTTAAGGTTATTTCAGTATAGATTTAAAAAGTTAATTTTAAAGATAAACGATAATATGCAATGTATGAAAGCTTCATCGTAGTTTAAGTCTTGGGTCGATGGTGAGGAGGTTTCAGAAATGCTGGAAGTCTGGACCCAGCCTGTTCTGGTCATCATATCATTTGAAAGGGTGTCACTACTCTCGCATTATATAGGAATGAATCATAAATGTATCTTCGATTTGAAAATCGCCTACTTTAACCATGATTGTAAACACGTACTTTTTAACGCGTATAGCTTTGATATTCAAATTAAAAAGCTCATAACACGGTGAAAAAATAGCAATATATTTTAGTTCTTCAGATTTTTTATAAGATATAGTTGATAGCTGTTTCGGCTGACGCCATCGTCAGAACTACTCTTCAACAAACATTTGCTTATCCATATATAGCTCTGTAGAAGATGTATTGTGTAACTATATCTTTTAAAAAATTGTGTAACTCAAGTACATTGCTATTTTTTCATTGTGTTATCATGGAGTTCTACCAAGTAAATGCCAATCCAATCAATAAAAAGCTCGTTTTAAAGTCGGATTGTCAGATACCGATTTGAAACACCGAAACAGGTTTTTTCCCGTTTATTTGATATGTGTATTAAAATGTTTTTTTTTTTTTGGTTATACAACAAGGGTTCATTGTTATACATTTAACGCAGTAAAAAATAAATGGAATATATTTTTTATTTGTTTGTTTTAAAACGTAGGATTAGAGTGTAGGTTATTTATTATGTTCTTTATAAGAACCCTAATATTATAATAAATTTACATTTTTAAGCTTCTATAATCTTTATTGGATGATCCAACGTAGTGTTGAGATGGTATGCAATAATATAGGCAGCAAGTATTCATTTGAAGACACGCACATCGTCCAAGATGCGTGGGGTGAATGTGTATTCATTCTACAAGCATGTCTCAGAAAACGCGAGTTAATTATACAATACCCTCGAAGATATATTAAACAGTATGTTGATTCGAGCTGAACTTGAATCATCAGCATAGACATAAACCATATAATCATATGATGTATGAAATTATAATTATTAACAATAATGTTGCACCGCTTTTTGTGATGCAATGGTGTAAACTGAAATAATAGCAACATTAACACATTACTGCAATAATAACAATTTTAAACACATTTATCATTTTTGATGTAATGGAAAAAGATAATATTTCTACTTTCAGATATAAGGGGGAGAGGGTTAGCTTGGCATTTGCTTGCGGCGTCAAAAATCAATATGAAAAAAATATGTATGTAATATGAATATATCGAATTTATAAATCACATTGATAAGTTTCTGTAAACTACTGAAAATAAATCTGTAACCCACAGTAATTTAAGTCCTCTTTTTGCTTAATATTATAAACAAAAGAATAAAACGTTTTAATATGATATATATCAAATATTGATTAAAATAGTACTAGCGTTTGAATCTCCTTCCTGCTCAAGCACGTGATTAATGCACTAAGTGCTAGTTCAACCCTGGATATGTCTCATTAACGACAAAACGTCAAAATTATGATAAAAATTTAACTCCCTATGAAAAAATAATACAGTGTGCGACATAACTTTATTTTAGTTGATACAAACCATCATTTCATGATGGTAAAGTCATTCCATGTTACATATTTGATCATCATTTATACTGTAATTTATGTTGAATTTTCTTTAATTATATATTTACGGAATTAACAATAAAATATCATTGTCAAAGATCATTATATTATGACCAAAAATTATACTATTATTTTTTACATAACGCCAGCATACAATGTACGAATGGATAATATTTTTATTCGACGATTTATATTAACACTGTGAAAAAAATGCCAATTTTTTGTAGTTCTACAAAAATTATAATGTATATAGTTTATACCTATTTTAGCTTACGCTCTCATCAGAATTAGTAGAATAGTTCTGATGAGAGCGTAAGCCAAAATAACTATCTACTATACATGTACATTAGACATTTTGTAGAACTTAAATACATTGCTATTTTCAACTGTCTTATAATGCGGTTCTTCTAAGTAATGGCAATGCAATCAATAATACGATTTATATTATTTGTAATATTTTTTTGCTAACGCTATTTCACTTTTAAGGTGTTAACTGTCACTTCTTGATGGAAAGGCATGATATTTTAAATAATAAATTCCATTTGGAGGTCCTTTATTGTGGAAATAAGTACTAAAAAAATGTGTTTTTATTATTTAAAAAAAAAAAAATCGCTATTTCAATAGAGAAATGTGTACATATAAATAATACTTCAGTAGAAACCTTTCATTAGAGAACAATTAAAAAATCATTAAAAAAATCGATGGAGTGACTGTGAAATTAAGCTTCGCTTAATTAAAATGAATTTAAAATATATATTTGTAAATAAGTTTTTTTAGTTAACTCTTCCTTTACTATGTCGCAAAAGGCGCTCTCTGGTGTGGGGTATATTAGACACACATTACACAAACATGAGTGATCTAGAACATATATATAATAGGACGATAAGAATTTACCTTTGACTATATGTATAAACATGGCTCACATTTATTTAAGTGATGCCGAGGTAAGGTAATAAATTTAGTTTAATTGTCTGAAAACACTGGGATTTCGACAAAATATCTTCCCTACGCTCGATAAGCGATTTTTATTATGATATTTATTTTTAAGCGTATACGTAGAATCTTAGCCCAATATACTTTTTTCATTTATAGAGAAAATTAAATTATTAAATCTATTCGTACATATTATGTATCACAGGACAGAAAGAGTTAAATATGATTTTTACTGATTATACTTCGATCAGACTGAAGCATGTAAATTTTTCATAAATTAGGGAGTGATTTTTGATGCAGTTTGCTATTCATACAGACATAATGAAGAGATAATTAATAACCCGAGGCGAGATTGATTAGTTATGTCGGTTGTCACGTGGTCACCCAACGTAATAATTATCGCAAGGGTTGAATTAATATGGCCCCGAGTCGTTATTATACAGGAAATTACAGCCGCCTTTCTTGTTGCATTAATTAATAAATAAACATTTTCTGTCTCGACGGAATGCTTGATTTAAATAAGATGAGAGCTATCAGGATCAAAACTTCAACATTCCATCATTCTTCAGTGAAGTCAATCGAGACTTTTTTTTGTGCTGTCCATCACGTGTATTTAAACACGCTTAATTTGGCATGTTTATGAAAACATTCACATGTTCCGTCAAGAACTTAATATTAGTTACAAATAAATTGTTAGCTGACTATCCTTGATACGAAAACTCCGCACAGTTTATTACAAATGCAGAGATTGCTCACAAGAAAACTCCGCACATGTAAACTTCCAGTAAGGAATATTCCGCAAATATAAAACCAATACACTGATTACTTCGCATGTATAACCCAAGGTACGGAATATTCCGCACATATAAAAATATCGTATACATAATATTCCGCATATTTAGTCCCCAGATGCGGAATAATCCGCATATAAAATTTTATTTATCGATAAATTTTGAAAGTAAAAATTAAAATTCATATTATTTTTTGGTAGTATAGCTGCGCGTATCCGAAGACGCCAAATTGGCGTTACAGGATCGTAAAGTATTAATGTGGAAAAAAGATAGTTGAATTTGTAGAAATTCTAAGCTTAATAACATAAAAATAGTATATTGGTTACAATTGTTGAAAAACAGTTTTTGAGAGGTAAATTACGTCTATAAAAGGTACCAAATATTGTATATTTTAGCGGAATTTTCTGGCACAGGACTGGAGATTATGTCCGGAATGATTTGTGCGGGATATTTATGTGCGGAAATTTTGTTCAGTGAACATTTAGTTTCTTTAAAATTTTTAGTAACTTAGAAAGCTTTCATTAAAAAATAAACTTTTTTCTCAATATTCAAGCTAAATTTCAATAAATTGTTTACATTAGTAGTTTTAAAATTATGTGATTACTTATGACTACAAAACAAAAGAACCTCTGCAACTTTTTTCTAATTTATCAACAATAACTGTTATATATATGAAATTAGAATTAGAATACTGATGGATTTTTGACGTCTTATATAGTATGTAATAATTACGAGACCAGTCAGTTATTCAGTCGCTTAAGAATTTTCATGAAGTATTTTTATTTATATTTGAGAATATTGAAAAACAAAAAAAGCCGTTATATGTTTTTTATAAATAATAATGGGTTTGATTGTGAACACGATTTCACAGAAACTCATTAATATAACATTTTATACACGGCTGTTCAATTTATTTGGCGTTTATACGGAAAATGTTAAATATGCATTAAGTACATATTGAAATGAAAGCGCCTTGGTATCTACACATTGTGCAAACTGGATTGAAGAATCATACTTGACCCTTCGTGTAAAACAAATTTATTATTGAAATTGTAAATCTTTGACAATAATGTGTAGTATCATAATTACCTAGGAGAAAAATGTTAATATAGAATCCTTTTTACTCGGTTAAAATTTGAATGTTGACTGTGCGCTAAATTTAGATTTGTAAAGCAGTAAAAATTATATTTCAAACTTGCACGAGACAACATTTATTAAAGATAGTTGGAAAACTCTTCGATAGAATTGACAAATTACTGCAGGCTATTTAGAACCGAACAATAGCCGACGGTAGTTTCCGGCCTACATCTCAATACTTCTGTATCCATATTGTTATACAATATCCAAACAATTATATTTTATAAAAGTATCATTAGAAAATTTTATAAATCTTGTCCATGTGAAATTATTCAAAAAAAAGTACAGATAGATTTGGATATTTTTAATTAACATATGCACGATAGAGCCGCTTTTATTGTGACCATTTTTATCTTTTAACATCTTTTCAACATTTTTCCTTGTTATATTATACATCTAAACCGCAAGTTCAGCGTGTCCCTAATTAAAAACAGGCTTCACAAATTGTTGTTGGTAAACAAAGAGTTAAACGGTCAATATTGATGCTAAGTTTATAATGGCAGAAATCAAAATATCGAAGAGTGTGTTAAATCAGTTTGACACTTCAATATCCCTTTAACGATAAAACGTCTTGTCATCTTACAAATAATCAAGCAAAACAACATTTTCAAGGTATGCAAAATACGTTTATTCGTCTCGATTGGGATTTATTATAAAATCTCTATTTTTTCTCATTCCAATCAATTGTTTCTTTTTTATTTTTTTGCTTCGCTTAAATGGTATTTTAAACTTTTAATGCATATTCATGAGGCTTATATTTCGCGTGTTACTTTATAATTAATTTTAAAAAGTTAATTTCAATCTCAACTGTTACTTCTTGGTGAAAGATCGTTATACTTAAATAAATAAAACATAATTTGCTTAGTAATGCTTTTGTATTTTATGTACTTTCAGTGTCATTATCCACGTTATACATAGTCGTTAAAGAAAAGAATCTCATCTTTATAATGTAAGTATATAAAATTTATTGTTAATAATTATCGGATATTCGAAACAAGTGCTCGTGATGTGGGACATAAAACGATATCAAATCACGAGGAATAACGATTATGAGATCCACCAAGACCTATAAACTTCTAATTAAAATTTGTCTGATAATAACCTTTGAAAAACGTTGTCACATTTTTAAAAAAGAGGGGGCATACTGTAGAAACTTTGTTGTAGTTGGCTTCAGATCAAAACGATAGACAAGCTGCTGATTCTGAAAAACTGGGAGTAAACCAGAAAATTTGCGTGTTTTACTTTTAATTTATTTATAGCAGCAACAATAGAGCCGGAGAATGTGCTGGACATCAAGTTTTGTGTAAAGTGGAAAGATAGGGTTTGTTTTGTGATTAGATATATACAAAAGAGGAGTGGACAAATTGTTAATTAGTAAATAAAGATATTTATATATGTTTTTTTTATTTAAAATGATTGAAATGACATAATCACACAATTTAAATTTATTTTCTAACTTATTTTAAAAGTTCCAGCGTTATTTTAACATATAAAAGTATGTCAATAAAGAATACTGTGAGAAATAAATCTGTAAATAAAAAATCTGATGTATTATTTGATAATTAAAAAAATAAAATTTTGAAATGTAATGCAACAATCTCATATATATATTGAATAATTAAAAAAATACTATCCATTTTACGTATATTGTTTTTTTTATGAGTAATTAAAAAAAGATTAAAAGCATGCATATTTTGTATTACTACCTTAACAATCGTGTATCAGTGCTTAAATTATCAATTGTCAATTCTGATCTGTGGCTCAGGTTAATTTGTACTCTATGGTATGAGCCGTAAAAGTATATTAGTCTATGACGGGACCTACTAGTATTATAAAATGACAATGTTCGTGGTTCGTCGTAAATTTTGAGATCCTTAGTGTAAAATATCTGCTAAAATTAGTACCACAAGATTTATAAATGTTGACATTATTTTTACGTATGTTAAAAACGTAATGAATACTTAACCTTGTAGCATGGTGGTCTAGTGCGCTAATTAGTAAAATGAAGTGCATGATTAGTGATTGTTTACATCTGGTAAAATTGTGTGATTATTTAATACGCTTAAATCAGTGAAATCGATTTAATAAACCATGTTTCGAAGTAGGAGTTGGTTTGGCGGAGGTTGGGGCAGACCCAAAAACCCTCATTCCTTAGAACATTTAAAATATTTGTATAATGTTTTGGCAAGAAATCACACAGTATCCGAACACAACAGAGGTCTCCTCGTCGAGTCGTTGCGTTCCATTGCTGAGATCTTAATTTGGGGAGATCAAAATGACAGTTCTGTTTTTGAGTAAGTACAGACGAACTGCAAGATCATAAACAAACAATCTTCAGTTGCTTCAAAAATACATTTACAATATTTTCATTATTCATCTTTTATTTGACATGAAAAATAGCTCTATTTTAAAAAATCTGAATCAAAATATATTTATTTTATAATATTTATTTATCCATCTATAAATTTTAATTGTGAACTATTTGTGGAATGCTCTTGCCTGACGATTTGTGGTCCAGTTGTTCATGCCCTGGACGTTTATGCTGTCAATTGAAAGTTACTTTCTGAGATTGATTTTTCAATATGCATTTAATGCTTTTTACTATACCTGATGCATGTATGTCTGATAAACTGGAATGAGGTTATTCGAAAATAACCAATTTTCACTAGGTCTGCATGCTTTAAAATAAAAAAGGTTTTTCTAATTATTCTCATGTTGTCAAGTTGTCGTTTTAAAATATAGACCACCGAATCTCATATTAAAATGCCTGAATCTGAAGTCCAGATTGTTCAAATATTTCTTGCAATGTCCAAAACCACCACATCTTTGTACTATACTGTTCCATAACTTTTTTGAAATTCTATCCCCCTTTATTACATTAAAAATTTTCAACACTTATTTGACTATAAGCATCAAATAGCAATCTAAATTCAGTCAACAAATGCAATGATTTTTCAATTCAGCCTGTTTACCAGGTCACTGTTTGTAAGCATTCTGCATTACTGCCCCATTTACCAAAAAAAAAAAACACATTTGGTGATCAAATATGTGATATACTCTCATTCATATCGAGTCCATCCAAATAGTATACATCTCATATCGCCAACAAAATTTCTTCACAACAAAACGGTCATCAATTTTTAAATTTGCATAAATGTAGTCTTGAGTTTATTGCTCTTCCCTAACTTTGAAATAATTAATTGGCTTCAAAGATAAAATGCCATCGATGCACACCTGTGATGATAAACCCACTAATTATACAATGTTTTTGTTATTTCAGTTTTTTCCTGGAGAAAAATATGCTGTCATTCTTCTTGAGGATAATGCGACAAAGAAGCGGTGGTTCGTCATATGTTTGCGTACAACTCCTGCAAACACTTAACATTCTGTTTGAAAACATTAGGAATGAAACATCTCTTTGTAAGTAACATCATTTTTTAAGAACGATAACATTTCATGATGTTAACGTTTTGTTAATAGCACACAAGTAATATACCTCTATACGAAACAAATGTAATGTTCTCAATAGTCAAAATAAGTCAGAACATGTCTATCGAAATGCAACGAATATGTAATTCATTGCCCAAAGCTAAATTAAATTCAATTTACACCAAAGCTATAACAAAAATAACAATAGACACCAATTATCACAAAGGATTCTTAACGACCAAACTAACATAATAGTATCGCCACTTGTCCAGCCGTTACACAAAGGGGTGGTCTGATTTACTTCCAGAAGGATCACTTCCGTCCCTCATATAATCTTATTGTCATAGACACCTATTGTTTCATTTAGAATTTTAAAATTTAGTGTCATTGTGTTAAAGTAACAAGCTAGGCCGTTGGAACAGGAGAGAGGATGTGTTATGTGCCTTTTCTGCACAGCTATATATAGATAAGCAAATGTTAGTTTAAGCATAGTTCTGACGATGGCGTGAGCCGAAATAGCTATCAACTATATTTGTTAAAAATAATTTTGTAGAACTAAAATACATTGCTATTTTTTCACCGTGTTATAATGGAGTTCTACCAAGTGAATGCCAATTCAATCAATAAAAATAAACAGTTTTTGCGTAGAGAAAGTATTCAATAATTATGTAATTTAATGACAAATTATATCAATATTTTACTCTTCAATCAATACTTAGTCAAATGATATTTCAAAATATTATCAAGTATTTTTATTCATTAATAGCAGCCACTCATTAAGATAGCGATTACTATTTCAAACTGCATTTTGTCAGTTCTTAACGGTTTCACTTTTCGTATACAAACATCTGGACTTTGATTGATTAAATATGTTCAATCTATTACTTGGATAAGAAATTATATTACATAATACCAGTGAATTATGGGACTTTTTATTGAGATAAGAGTGGCTGCCATTGAAAATTAAAATTCTGTTTTAAAACATATGGTTGTGAACCTTTATATTCCACAATCAACAAACATCTCACAAAATTAATGCGAACGGCGTTAACGAATTTCACTCTAAATTTCAAAGATCTTGTTATGTGTAATTTTGTTTACTTTATTTCAATAAATAAATAAAATTTTAGTTTGTGTTATTATGTAAGTATGGTATGGCTCTTTATAATATACGAAAAACCTGAATGTGCCTCTCATTGACCTCATGCATGCCCACCCCTGTTATATAACAACCTGCAGTATTTGAAATTTACGGAAATAATATCGCTTATACAATATCTTTCTCTCAATCTTAGGAAAAATATAAATATTTCCAGTTGGTCTGGTAAATGTTAACATTTTTTTATAAAATTCATAATTATCTATTGCATATAGAGAAATTATAATTCAAGGTAGGGTTATTAGAGATTGTTTACTTTTGATTCTTTTTTTTTTGTGGATCTGTTCATATACCTGTGTTTGTCTTTCATTGTTTTATCCAGTTGCTTTAAGGCTGAATCACCATGCGAACACTTTAATACATTTATTTATGTATTCTCGTGCAAATCTATCTATTTTAAGTATATTTCAATTGAAAGGGTGCTGCGGAGTGTGCTAAATACATTCTGAAAACCAGTGCTTTACTCAAATATTACAAATGGTACACAGCAAGATACTGTATGTGATATGGTCTACTTTATATTAACTCTTTTAATCCCAAACCATTTTAGAAAATGCTTGCAAAAAAAGTGGTAGTATTTACTTATATGTTATGTTAGCAAAAATGGTTATTATACAATTTATTTTAAAAAAATGTGAAAGCAAAAGTTTAAAAAAAGTAATACTTTAATCCGATTATAATATTACAACTGCCAGCAACCGATGCTGACGTAATATTGAATATTATATAAATACTAAATACAAATTAGTAAAAGTAGGACAGAAAATATTATGGATACATACACGTTTTGCAGCAGGTGTAGCTTTTGTTTATGCTGCAGGGAAAATGAATGCTGGGCTTGCTTTACGAGCTCCACACCCAATTGATGCCATATGCTTTCTGGCATCTATCTATCTCGAAATGTTCAACATGCAACAAAAAGACAGATCCAAGTGCTAACAAACTTTTCTGATAGCAAATACAAAACAAACCATTAAAATCTGGGATTAAAAAGGTTAATATATTATTAACATAATTATCCCACAATTTACTACGTAATTTACCACAGAAAAATTTCCAATGCTATTTAACAAAAAAGTGTATTTCATTTTTTTATCGGATATCCTACAGGGCTATCAATAAACTCATATTTTGAGCGTTTATCAAACAAAAATATGAAACATGACCGAAAAGGTAACATCACATTTAATTTTATTAAGATTTTAGAAAACTGTGAAATGTAACGGGAAAATATTAAAATAAAACTGATATCAATATTTCCATTAAATTTGGATTTATTAAACCTCAATAGAAGTTTTGCTCGGGAACTGGTGGTTACTCATTTTCTCTAGTTGTAATCTTTTTGAAGAAGATAGAAGGGAAGTTAAAACAGCTAGTGGTTAGCTGATCACAATCATTAGGCCCTGTTTCTAAGGATTAGATGGGGAAGGTGGGAATATTTAGACATCACAAACACCCACGCTTTCTATTAGATTCTACGAAGGTATTTTTTTTAAACTGACTACTGTGATTAAAACGTGTAAGATGTGTCATGGAGCACAAATAACGTTGCCCACTATGCTGTGAACTCGACAAGATTATGTGCACTGAAATATTTTAGAGACAATAATTGTAGCAAACACTGGACATACCTAAAAAGTCATGCAAGTACAGTTGGTTTATATTGTACAAATTGAAAATTAATGATCATTAGCAGGAAAAAAATATCAAGGTATGTTATTACTGTAACATATCTAAGTATGATAATTGCTGAATAACCTTGTGGTCTGAAGCAATTTGTCAAAACGAAAACAGTATCTTTATTGATATACATATAATTTTATTTAATATTCCTTATGTCTTGCAGTTTCCAACAATGAAACTAATCAAGCGTCTGATAACAATAATGATATTATTTTATTTCTGTTACCTTGACAACGAAACATTCCATTTTGCTTTTTTTTTTTACTTATTTTGTAGTTTCTTTTTATTAAGGCATAATTCTGTACACGAATGTATCTAAATGTGATGCAATTGCTTTTCTGGCATAAATGGCAGAGGCGTGCTTTGCTTTATTTTTAGCACAATGCTTTTTTTTATCAAGTTCTATCTTCGTGCGATGCATAAAAACATGTTGAATGTCTTGAATTTTTTTTCAATAAACTCAAAAAACGACTTGTTTAATTTGTTGGTTATCGAGAACCGATGTATCACTGCTAATTTAAGACCCTAAACAATGTGCAGTAGTCCACATACAAATATTAAAACTATTTATCGCTGGAGAATAATCATTATCGCTTTTATCTGTTTTATGATAATGAATATTTTAATTATGCCTTTTTTTATTCCATAAAAAATATTTCAGTGGTTTTAAATAAATTTATGGAGATTATCAGGACAAATTAAACCATAATTTTACACACAAATTAGTGTGTACACAACAGTTTTAACACTATTAATACTCTTATATTTTTGAATACCAAATATCAATACACTGCAATCAGCTGTGTTGACAATTGACAGTCAGTGGGTTAAGGCTTACTAAATGATATAATGTTGCAGGTTCTTGCATGCATGGTCAATCAGGGTGATATTTGTGATGGTATCATAAAATTTAACCAATAAACCAAGATATTACGATTATTTGATTACATGACATTTTTACAATATTCAAGTAAAACCTCCTGATAAAATATCTGGACAAAATATTTAGTTACTAGGTGATAAAATGCATAGCGCTCGCCCGGCTGTGCATGTATAGCCTGACACGTGTTGAAACACAGATGCTAGCCAACATTTTGCTGTACGCACCACAAAGACTGTGTACAGACGATTGTGTAGTGGGGGGGATTTACGGTGAATATTTCAAGCCAAGGTGTAATTTGGAGTAGTGTAACTGGGGGTTCCACTGTAAAAAAAAACACACACACCTTTGGGTATAAGATGTAGTATGTTTATATGAATTGTACAGTTGAAATTATTTATTGCTGAATAATTGTAGTGATCATAAAGAAATTATGTTTAATTTTATTTGTTTACAGATTATTTGCTGAGCAACAATCACGTGAATTCAATCATCGTCCACAAGTTCGATTTTTCTGATGAGGAGGTGATGGCCTACTACATCTCTTTCCTGAAAACCCTCAGCTTCAAACTGAATGCACACACCATCCATTTCTTCTACAATGAGGTGAATAATATTGCGATTGTAGCCTAGTGTTCTTCGACAGGTTATTAACCACTCAACGTCTAACAATACACTGATCTATCAATTACTAACTAACCCCAGACTCCCACAAAGCACCAGTGGGTGATGATTTTTTGACTGTAAAGAAGTATGGTCTTTAATTCTCGCCCATTTAAATCTTACATCTATTGAGACATCAGAATATTAATATTATGACAATATATATTAACAGATATGTCAACAGTATCTGAGTATCGACGAACATACTTTGTCATGGGCTGTTATAGGGTTAAAAAAATCAGTGAGCAACTAACATTCAAGCATTCAAGACTGATCATTCTCCATTCTGTCTTCTTTGCAGCACACAAATGACTTCCCTCTCTACACAGAAGCCATCAAATTCTTCAATCACCGAGAGTCCATGGTCAGAATAGCCGTTAGAACTCTCACCTTAAATGTATATCGAGTAGAAGACGCTAGCATGCTCAAATTTATCAGAGACAGGTATGTATTTGTTACTTCTATCGTTGGTCTATGATTTATTTTTACTCCAGACTTGAATACTCTTCTAGAATATAAAGATAAATTCTGTATATTGTTTTTTATTAAAGATTCCTGTGAAGTTTTTCATTCATTCTCAATTAATCACATTTCATACTAAAAAAAAGGATTATTAACTTTAAAATACCAATGTCTTAACCTCTCATTTCTATTTATTAAACGAAAAACCTCTGAAAAATTTATCTTCTAACAATTTCTGGTGAAATTTTCTATCTATATTCAATATTTTTAACAAAGACGTGTTCACCCGATATCTGGTATGTAAACAAGTTTCACTGTGTTCTATTTTCACACTGTGACAGTAAAATTTCTTATATATATATGCTATCACCAATTAATTAATTTGTGAAACTTCAGGTGTGAAATTATAGATTGTGTTTGGCCTCTGGGCAGGGAAATGATGGAGGAAAAGTTTCATAACCGTCAGCTAATAGCAGGTTAACTAGCATTTCATAAATTGTGCAGTAAAGCCATATAAAGATTATAATTTTCTTTACATCCCTATACGGAATACTTAGTTTCGACACAGAAAGCTACCTAAATATAAAAATTACAGCGAAACCTGTTTGACACTTTATAAATTATATCAAAAACAAGCTGAAAATAACATTAAAAATACTAGCCGACTACGCCAGATTCTACATTACATAAAATAGTTTTTCTTTGCCTTATTATTGAATGACAAATAAAATATAAGCCAATTATGTCCAATGTCACTAATTACTACTTTTTTGTGTATTACTACTAAATGTTTTCTTTTTCATTTCAGAACTGCCGCTCCATACTTCAGCAATCTGGTTTGGTTTATCGGAAAACATATCTTGGAATTAGATTCTTGTGTTCGCAACGATGCAGAGTATGTCATAAATATCATTACCCAACAAATCATATATTACTGTTATAATTATGTCTCAAACTATATCTGTCTGTTTTCGTATTTTAGCCATCTCTCCCAGCAAAAGCTCGACGATTTGGTTGCCGAACACTTAGATCATCTGCATTACCTCAACGACATTCTCTGTCTTAATATTCCTGACCTCAATCAAGTGTTGACAGAACATCTGCTACACAAGTTGTTGATCCCGCTCTATATCTATTCTTTGACGAGTAACACCGCACACCGAGCGAGGCTCTCGACTCAGAAAAGTAGCTCGAGCAGTTCCAACTCGGAGCAGATACAAAACATAGAAAAAATTACAAGAAATCTGGCAGCTATATTAAATCACAAGGGAATAGATTTAGGGTCACAAGAATCGACGTCTTCTCGAAGTGAAGACTTTGAAGATGAACAAAAACCTAGAGTGTCCTGTGTTGTGTCATTATTTTTATTATCGCAAGTGTTCTTGATTATAACGCACGGTCCTCTAGTGCACGCGCTCGCTTGGATCATCCTGCATTCCAACCATTCGGTCTTTGAAGACGGCGCCACTAAAATATTAGAAAATTACCTAAAGAATAAACAGAGTTGTATTAAGTTAGAGTTTGCGAAGCCGTCCGAAACGCTGGAGAAATCCCTCGCATCCAATACGTCCTGCGGTCACCGTTACAGCGATGCTGACGTGTCCGACCGGTACGAACGGCAGCCTTCTGTCGAGATAGCGATCAGAAATTCTGTGGATCGGGAGCCCTTCAACGATCAGTCGAGCTGCGATCTGGATCCTGATCTGATTTCGAATTCGATTCCGTCTACGTCTCAGGTCAGCGAGAACTGCAGCACTAGGAATAATTCCTCAGAAGATTTGATCAATTCAGATGGGGATAATGTTTCAAACGATCAGTTAATGGAGCAGTATAATGCCGTCATTAGTGAGAAGATTCAAAACAATGTCCCGGATTCACCCCTACCAGATTCGGGTATCGAGTCGAATAATTCTGGAAGTGTCCAAGACACTAATTTAAATATAACAGATGAAGAAAAGGAGAAAATAGCCATGTCCAATACCAACACTCCTCTCGTTGAACACAGGTGTTTGAGCCTGTCCATTGAACCGAAGCCTAAAGTAGTAGAAACAAAACCGTTCCTAGAAACCATATTGAAGAGTCTCGATTGCTCCGAGAATGATTATATTGCGCTGTTTGCCCTGTGCCTGCTGTATGCTTTAGCCAATAACAAAGGTGAGCAATCATTCTATTTGTTCAACATTTCTTTATGCACCATATTTCAAACATGACCTGTGTTACTATGTAAATATCATTGTATTTTCACTGATAAAAATACAACAATGTCAATTAAATTGGTCAGGAGTTAGCAGTTATAGATATGCTTCTTTCGATAAATGAGTCCACAACTATCAAAACATATTATGTAACTTGTAATATCTGCTACTCAACCTTTTGTACCTTACAAGTATGGTGACATACTGTGTCATCTATTGTCTATTGCCATTTCCAGATTTTATAGTGTATTATTATTATTTCTTCAGATATATTACACATATCAATCAATGATATTTGGCAGGCATGCCATATACAATATAATATAATTATAAATATTCAAGATTAGAATATCCTTTATGTGTCTCAACAGGGAACAGGTTAATTACTTAACTGCAAGTGTGAAATATTCAATCTAGTGCTCCACACCAGCCATTTAGAATTTGGATGGATGATTCCTTTCAATTTTACTCGGAGAGTTGCCATATTGTGTAGAAATCAATATTTTATTGAATCCCAAAAAGCATGGTGCCCCCATATGGGGTAATTAAGTGTGCGATACACTGGCAAGTCACTGATGTGCAAATGGTTTAGTAAAAAATAATTTACCAATCAAAGAGTTGAAAGTAGTTTACAGTTATGGGAAAACAATCAAAGATACCTTTCAACTATATCATCTTACTTATCGAAGCCATACAGCAATAAAACTAATTACATTATTAAATACATGTATTGTTGCGGGATATAAGGTTGTTTGGTTGACTCCTATCATCGACTTGATCTCCCTGGTGGTTAGACGTGGATTGGTGTCAATTATGACTTTTAACTTGTCGTCATCAGACTTCAATGGCCGCCCGGTACGTGGTTTATCAATTAATGAAATATCCTCGGATCGGAATTTCACAAACCATCTTCGTACCTGTCGAACTTTGATGACATCTGCTCCATACACTTCGCAAATATTTTTGGTTGCCGCACTCGCTGTATTGTCTTTACGGAATTCATAAAGTAAACAATGACATAAATGCACTTTTATCGACTGAAATTTTGAAAAAATACAAGGGATCTTCACTACTCTGGCCAGGCCAAAACTGAATAGAAAGTAGAGGGAAAGCATCCTTTATACAATGGAACCATTTATAACAAGATACTATTCATAATTTCTCAAGAATTTTTTTTTTTAAGCTAGGATCATAAAAAACAGTCATAACTTTTGCATCAACCCAATATTTCATGTTATGGATTCTTTTAAAACAACTTTGTGAAACATTGCTTAGTTACACTACTTACTAGTGCACTCATTGTACTTAACATATTATCTCATCTCTAGCAATGTTTGCTTCACGAGCCAGCTATGTCTTGTGTTTTTGTTGCATTTTATCTTTATTAAAAATTTATATATATGTATATATTTATTTTATTCTAATAATGATTATTTCTTTCCATGCTTTCTTTTTATAAAGAGGGTAAGAATTTTATTTTATATATACCGATGTTGTTTATAGTGACCGGAAATGTTTATGAATAAAATTTGCATCTGAATCAAGCCGCCATATCCATCCAATAGTTATCATGCATAGATCAATAAACTGTAGTTTCACTATCACGAGGCATTCTGATTACAAATGTATCATGCGGTTTTCCCCATGTGACTGGTGCTAATCTTTTATATGAGATTATATAACCAAATCATTATTCAGAGAACGTTAATAATCTATTTCAAACATTGGTACTGTTGAAATTGATAGAGTATTATAATGGGTGTTTTGAACTTCAACTCTTTTAATGGATTTTTTCAACTATACTGTTATTATGCTGTTAACACAGAGGGTTGTCAATTTTTTGCAATTGAGCTCATTGATCGATTGAACTCATAAAAATCCTTATATAAAATGTCATTCAGAGTAGGCCAAATTTCAATTATTCCATAACTCCACAATTTCCACAGCCCTGATTTTAAAAGCAGTATAATATCTATGATAGACTGGGTATAAATCTATATTTGGTCATTTTAGGTTAAGTACAAAAAAAAAATATTAAACATGAGAGTATATCTCGCAGGTGATATATTTATGCATCTTTTCAAGATTTACTTATACCTCAAATCAATATGATATATCTACTAGTATATGTTTATATATATATATATATATATCTGAACACTGCTGAAAGAATAATTAAAATTGAAAACTTAAAAATTGTATAATAATGATTATTTAAAAAGTCTTTCATAGTTTTGTTTTTGCTCTTATGAAGAATCGTCTTTTTGAACTTATATGTTTGCTCAACATATATAATTAATATTTCTTTATTTTCTTCAAGAGAAAGAAAAACTTTGAATGTTGTGGAATGGTGACATATGTTCATGAAAATAGTTATTTTTGGTTTATTGTTTATTTTAGTATAATTGTTAGAATTTAGTTGATTGAAATATTGGAAATGGAAAAGAGTATTTCAGTATTACTGCACCTTTGAAATAATTCATTATCTATACTGTATACAATTTGATCACAATACACCAAGCTAACTTCTATCAATTGCAATAATGGTTTTGTATAAACAAGGCGGTAAAATCAGTACTGTACTGCAAAGGCAACCTACTTGCACACACTTAGGTTTGTTAATATACATCAAAATTAATTTAATGTTACTTCTAGGTATAAATCCAGACCTTCTAGATGTGATATTGACGCCTTTCATCAAATCGGATAGCGATGCTGACAGTTCTGGCACGACGACTTCATCAGCGAGAATATCCGCAATTCCTCTGTACAGCGAGACGCTGGTCGACAAACTCATCAACATTGTACAACTCAGTTGCCAGCCAAGTGAGTATTTCTTTTTTTAAATATTTATTACTGTGTTGTACAATATTTATTCAAAGATATCAACAACTCTCATTCAATGAAAAAAACCTTAAACTTGATTTGCCTGGTATCTGTTTTGTGAGATTACGGAAAAAATAGTTCATCAGACTATCTTCATTTTTTGCGCTTGACTTGCACTCCTCACAATCCTTCGGAATATACATTTAACCCGATTGGCATGACATTTTTTCATACAAACAAAATCTGTCCGCGTTGCTATTTTTAAAAATGTTCTCTTTCCACATAGAGCTATAAATACAACAATAAAAAATAATTGGGTTGGCTTTTATGAAAGCTAGATGCATTAGGAATGTTTCACAACATTAAAAAACCAAAGAAATGTCCTATGTTATCACAATCACCTTAACAAATACATCCATAACTAACTCGTAAATGGCCATTAAGGTGACGTAACGAAGCCACCAATCAAACTCAAATGAACAAGCGCCATTACTGTCACGTGTCATGGAGTGTCACATTCCAATGCCGTGAGATTGGTGCAAAGTTCAGTGCGAAGTTAGACACAAGTTTAGCACACAGTTTCAAACTGATATGTTAAAAATGGCGGATTCGGAATAAATTTGAAGGGTTTGAAAAATTGATGTTTTAAGCAGTTAAACCCAATACTTTTGACAATTTTATGGAGGCGGTAGTATCATGACGAATTGGGCGATATTTTAAAACCAAAATCAGTCCTATATGCAAAAGATTGCCTGCATTACCGACGTTTGAATGTTCGCGTCCCAACGTCTGGGGCGCTCGCGTACAGGCCTTGCACATTGCCATCACATACGTTGGGGCATTAGCGTGGAAGATATTAAAAAACTATAAATTTGATCATATTTTTGTTGACTATATTTTAAATGTGTTTAATTATATGAAGCTTGCCGAGTCCGCTTGGTAAGTTTGGAGCTGAGTCTGAAGCTTCTGTCGCAGGCGGCAGGTGGAAAAAACGGAAGCAGTAATGCTGCAGAGAGGCGAGCTAGGGCGGTGGAAGCGGCGAGACAACATGCCGCTGCTCTTGTTAGGAACTTTTATAAAAGTGAAGAAATCTTCTTGGACATGTTTGAAGACGAGTGAGTTTTCTATTTATTTACCTCAAGCTTTTCTCACCTTCTCAAA
Organism: Himalopsyche japonica; assembly: GCA_028555115.1. Taxonomy (NCBI): domain Eukaryota; kingdom Metazoa; phylum Arthropoda; class Insecta; order Trichoptera; family Rhyacophilidae; genus Himalopsyche; species Himalopsyche japonica. The sequence continues at coordinate 954,077 of JAHFWJ010000146.1, forward strand.
AATATCAAGTTTATTGTCAACACTCAACTCGTCTGATAAAATATTTAGTAGTCTAAAATATTAGTGAGATACACATATCCTCGGTTAAATATGCTTGCCTGATAATATAATACAACTTATTTTAATTTATGATATCGACTGAAGGTGTTTGATGGAATTTCAATATCAAATTTGATGGATGCAACAGAGCTGTCAGTTCTGTTGCATCTGTGTGATAGAATGCCTGAAGATGCCGAAATGCGAAACCCAGATCGTTAGTGACAAAACATGTGGAATTGTACAAAGTTGTAACAATTCAAACTACTAATTTTATTTTATAATTTATCTAATATGATATATATATATATATTTACTGTTGAGATGACTGATTGCAGCGCATTAATAATTGATTTTTCTCACAGAAATAGGGCCTGGTTTGTCATCATTGTCGGCTTATGTTTTATTAACATTAACAATACTGAACTAATTTTTGAAACTTGACATAGTTCAGCAGGGAATGTGTTAGAATAATTAAAGGGGAGCGTACTTTATTGAAAATATAATATATTTTTTCTTTTTTTTGCAGATATTGTGATATGTGTAAACGTCCCCTAAATGTAGAATGGTTGTGTATGGATTCAGCAATTTTACTTCCCCCAACTGGCACTCCAATGACAGGCATCGCTTTCACCAAGAGATTACCATGTGGAGAAGTCAGTATTACCTCCAACTATAATAGTACAGACCATCTCATTCCAGAAACCCGCTGGTTCATTAGCATTTTATATATGTTTTTATACTAAAGCAACACCTCGTGAATTGTCATCAATAATGACTTTTTTCTGTTATATATTTCTGTGGCCGCAGATTTGTGAAATGTAATACAGTGAAACCTCGATTTTATGTTTTCCAAGGAACCCTGAAAAAAAACGGTAGTTGCGGGAAAGCTTCAAATAATAATAAACAAGTAAAATCGTAGAAAACATTTATTTATTAGTTACTTGTACATACTGTATATAAAATTTATTTTTTAAAAAAGTCCTTATGTTAGTTTGCTTCTTTGTTATTTGGCACTTTAATCTGAACAAAGACTTGTTACTAAACTTGTGACTAAAAAAGTTTGTATGTACACGAATCATTATTACCATGAATTTTAAACTTGCTTGCTGAGATACGGAGAAGTATGTAATAAAAACGGTCAATCGGGATAATATTTGTGACGGGACCAAAATATTTAGACGGTTTATCGAGGAAATCGGGGAATCGGGAAACGGTCAATGCGGGATTATTTAACATTGTTCTTATGGGAGTTTGATGGGACTCTAAAAAATAAGCGTTCCAGCTGGGAAAACGTATTATTCGAGAACAGTTGATCGGGGTTCCACTGTAATTGACTACATATATTACTTCTCAGATACTAGCTACTGAGTAATAAATATATATCTGTTGCCAACAATTTTCGTTGATAAAGCAGCACCTCACCCAACAAGGTTACTTGAATAGCAAATGAATCATTTATATAGAAAAACTCCTAAGTTGACAATAATCAAATCATTTCCTTTCTGGTTTCATTGAGATAAGCTTCTGGTACTGTGTATCATGAAGATGGTAAAATACTTAATATCATTAAAGAGAGACTCCGCAGAAAGGAATCAGATATGCCTGTAAAATTAATATTACACATTCAACAGATCTCACTTGAATAAAATGATAATTACATTACAAGATATTTTTGATAAATTACTTAAAGTTTTTATAAATGGTTAGGGGTTTTATTTGTGTTTTTTTTTATTGTTTTAGGTTGAACGAGCACGACGTGCAATCAGAGCATACTTTTTAATCCGGGATTTATCGTTCAACCTGAACGGCGACACTGACATACAACTACCGCTCACAAATCCGCTCTCATATGTACAAATAGGGAATGTATTAGACCTCAGTAAGTGGCCACTGCATTGTATAACATGATACCATTTAATCGTTTGTTTATTTTTATACACCATCAGTTTAAACATGCTGTAATTGTATGTACAGCTTAAATAGATTTTATTAACCATTTAAATGCCTTGGTTTTAAATATTGAATTTTTATAAGCGCTTATTCGTACTCTGTATTATTTTTTTTCACTAATTTTTATTGTGAATTTAAAGAAAAACAATTTTTACAATATAAGAAATATACTATCATACTGCTGACCAGAGTAGTCAAACGAAATCACTGTTAGTACAGCATGGATAAATAATTGACTAGCCTCTCTTCAAAGTGCTAAGATATGATATATCTATTGTATTTGTATTGACTGATATTCAATTCAATAAAAAAAAGCTTGAATTTCTCAGCAAATCTGAAACAGTTTGTCGAAACATTTTTTCTATTTATAAAAAAATGTGTCTAAATTGGACACTGAAAATTTAAAAAAAACGATAAAATAAATTTTGAAATACGTTTCTTTAACAACGATAAAATATCGTCTTCCGCAGATAATTCGGACTTAATAGCCTGCACGATAGTTTTGAAGGACGGGCAGAAGTCTCGGAGGTTCATGGTGATAGATCCCATTCAGATAATACTCGTGGAACCCGACCAGAAGAGGCTCGGTTGGGGTGTAGCTAAGCTGGTGGGAAATCTTCAAGACTTGGAGGTATTTGATAATTTCATATTTATTTATCAATTTTATATTTTCATATATCCAAATGGACATTATGTACTATGCTTTGATTTAAAAAATGCATTACAATGATTTATCACAGATTTCGATTTATCTCTGATGATACTTTTTTTTAAGTATTTGCCATTGTAGATATTAGCAGTCAGTGCATTAAGTTAGGAAAATTTTATTGATTGAATTGGCATTCACTTGGTAGAACTCCATTATACCACGGTGAAAAAATAGCAATGTATTTTAGTTCTACAAAATTATTTTTAACAAATATAGTTGATAGCTATTTCGGCTCACGCCATCGTCAGAACTATTTATATACTATTCTATTTATAGTTCTGACGATAGCATGAGCCGAAATAGCTATCAACTATATTTGTTAAAAATAATTTTGTAGAACTTAAATACATTGCTATTATTTCACCGAGGAAAATTTTAATTTGCAATGAAGTGTTGATCCAAATTGCGTTTTTTAATATTTGGAAATCTATTAAATCACTTTGTAATATACTTTTTCTTCTATTGGTATATTCAAGCACAACTCTTTTCAGGTGACTGGAGATAAAGACGATTCGAGATGCCTTCATTTGACAGTCCATAAGCCGCCTTCAATAGCCAGTGGTGCGGGCAGAACACCTTTGCTTCAAGCCAAGTTCGTCTTTGATGATCACATCCGGTGCATGGCAGCCAAACAGAGACTCACTAAGGTCAGTGTTCTTTTCTTGATATTTTCATCCAAAAATCTTGATAATATCTGGGCCTTTCGGATTTAACAGTATTTTAATATATTCAAGCTCGATGTACAATACTCCAACAAAAATTTTAGTAGTTTTCACTGTTGATTACATAGTATTATCTTGATAATTAATCTTTGAAACATATTCCCTGTTTATATATTAGATTTAAATTTTGTCCAAAGAAAAATATACTCAAGTTTTACTCAAGTGCCAACCTGTTACAGATGATTGTTAATTCATTTTCACTCAAAGTTGATGTTTTGATTTACCAAAAAACTTTTCTTTAACCATTTTAAAATAGAGGAAATATTAATTCATAAGAAATGATTTACTAATCTAGATTCTTGGAATCAATTATTTAACAGTGTCATGATAATAAAGTCAACTTAGAATGGTTTGCAAGGTTGATGTATAGGTGCCACATAAACTAATACCCAACACTGCAATAAAGAGCACATTGCAAAAGCAGTAAAAATATCCTTTCCGTGTATAATTGACAGCCTAAGAAGCGGATAGCTCTACTCTTTTCTGTGCAAGTGTGTTGAGACTTAATAAGACTTGAGTGATGACTTTTTATTCCATCTTCAGTCTTGATTATTCTTTTGAAGAAAAAAAGCCATACAACTCTTTCTTTTGTGTATACCTAACAAATTATTATGTTAGGGTCGGACGAAGGCCCGTCAGAAGAAAATGCAGCAGATAGCACGTCTACTAGAAGTCGGTGGTGTTTGCGGCAGCGGCGGAGTCGCCACGGCCGGTTCAGCTTCTTCGGCGCCATCTTCATCGCGCGGTCCTCGAGAACACCGCCCACTCTTCTCTACGGGAGCGCGTGTCCCAGGATTCGCGGCCGCACTCAGAAAGGAATCTTTGCCAGGGACTTCACTGAGAGGCAAAGGACTCCGAGACGGTGACATGTCAGCTTAACTCATTTTATTTTAACTTGCATTTGACCTTTTCTTCTTACTTCAGTTTTCAGGGAGGAAATCGATTTTACCTGATCAAATTATAAATCTTTTACCTTCAACCTTGTTCTATATGACTTCAGGTATGCAATAATACTCTTCTTATTTAATAAAATCTGTTGAAGACATTGAATAAACAATTGACAATCTTTAAAGTGACTTATATTGCATTTCATCAAACATCAACCACCCATGTAAATAGCTTGCTAATGTGACAAATGGGCTACGTTTTAGACACTGGAAAATTTGAAACAATTGTCACTCATTCATATTCAATGCCACAAAGATTCCAAGTGAAATCAAAACTTTTCTATTTGCCATGTATAAAATGGATACAAGTTTGCATGATATCTTATTTGTGTATATCTACTTTTAAAGGTCTGCTGATTCGAATGGCGGCAATTCAGGCAGTGTGACTCCGCCAGTTCCTGGATATGAACGGGAAGCTACCGGTTCATATTTATGCAACTCCGTTCACCGGACTGATAATATTTCTGGGTAAAATATATTTTTTACTAAATTATTTAAATAAACAACTATTTTATTTAAATAAAGAAAACACAATGTTTTGTATTATTTTCACAGTTTTGTTTCTTGTCATTTGACTCCTTAGCAGAGACCGTAAATGGCTATGGACCACAGAGACGCCTTACATTAGGTTCAGACACTAATAGATATTTGGGGTCATAACGTCATTGACACAACATTTCTTCCTCTTTTTGCTCTCTTGGATATTAGCAATTTGTCCCTAATTCCTTTTTGGTTTTGTAGAGATGATATATAATGATCGGAACATTTCCAACTAAGACACAGTTGATGTCTCAAAGGAATGATTTTTTCCATATGTTGAATATCAGTTCTCCGGGTGATATACGTGAGCACCGCCGTGCAAGCGGATCAGCTCTAAGCAGCGTCTATCGGAGACAAAGTCCTGCAGCAGGAATCCTGAGAGAAAGCCAGCCGGGAACTGGGCAGAGGCATCGTGATAGGACTAGGAGTAGAGACAGGTAAATTAACTAATCTTTTTAATATTTCAATAAGATTTCCCACTCCCAATAGTTATTGAATGATATATAAAATTTATCTTATCCCTACTTTACTGAATTGTTGAATTGTCAAATAATATTTTTAATTTTTGTAAATTGTAGCCGTGGAAATAGGTCCAGAGAAGGATCTCCGAGGATGCCTCGGCCTAGATCCGAAGAGATTCCACTGGAACCACTGAGTACCACCCCAGAAAAATTGTCTTCAATCGGAACCAATCATGGACAGCTGGTAAATTAATACATTATTATTTATTGCTCCTATATTGCTATGCTGCTGTTTATTATATAATCCCTGAATAATTATATCATTGTGGAGATAATAATCTCTCCGGTTTGATACACAAGTATATCAAAGAAAAAAATTAATAGATCAATATTCATGGTTGCAAATGTTGGCAGAAAAAAAATATAGCTTTTAATAGTACGCAACTCAATATAAATAAACAATATCAACAAATTTTCCATCTCTCTTGCTTGCATTAAAGAAAAAAGGAAACAAATCGTTTGCAAAACTCTACCCACTGCCTTTCAAAGCATTTCTTGGTAAAATCCTTATAATATCTTAACTTCCTCTCAACAATATTTGAATAAAATATAGTTTGAATAGTTTTAATGATGGCAGCGACCATAACTTAAATTTTGTAGATCTCTTGTAAAATATTTTTATTTTTTTAATGATAACCTAAAAAATATATTCTGTTTACTAGGTGCAACCTCGACCGCACACTCCAAAACCCCTTCAGAACAAACCTGATCTCATCAAAGCCTGTTCATCAGCAGAATCCTCATCAACCGCTGAAGCTAAGCCTACACTCGTCACTCAGAAATCTGAGGAGACTTCTTTCATATCACAGGACGTTGACGGCGGAAAGAAAAAAGGAATCATCGAAACCATATGATATTAGTTATATTATTTATTAAGTGACGCAATAAATAATTATTAATTGTCTACTAATTGGGAGGCCTCCTTATGGATATTTTTACATTGAAAGGTATTATGATTGTTGAAGGTGTCTTCTCTTTCTCAACTTTCTCCGTTTCCACTTTTATGACGTTTAGTCAAATGTCAGCATATTTTTTGATAACACAGCTGTACAAAACAAGCTCATAATATTGCTCACCTACCTTTTTTCTTACAATTGAAAGAATAATACTGATTATTTAATATTGACAATTCGTAACAGACATTTGACTGATTTCTATCACGGCCCTTTATAAGAAATTGAACAACTCACAGAGTAGAGATAAAATAAAAAGATTGTTTGTTTATTTACAGTAAAAATGAAAAAAAAATCATTCATTTTTATAATACGTGAGCTTTATAAATTTAAAAAAATATTCCTTACGAGTTGTCAATGTAAGAAAGACCATTAATATGTCTCTTCAAAAAGATCTTCACAATATTGAAATCCTTAAAAAAGGAATATTTGTTATATGATGCTCTTGTGCCACTGAAAACTTTCTTGTGTGAATTTTTCAATTGAATTATCGATTTATAGCCCACAGTATCCAGTTTTCTCTATCTCAAAAATTAAGTGAAAATAACAACCGGCACATTGTGCAGGATACACTCTTCTACCTATTATCAAGATCAATAGCTTTGTACTGTAACACGGTGAAAAAATAGCAATGTATTTTGATTCCACAAAATTCAAAAGGTATATAGTTGATAGTTATTTCGGCTTTCGCCCCCGTCGTGTACTTTTAAAGACAGTTCTGATGAGCACTTAAGCCGAAATAGCCATCAACTATATACCTTATAACTGTTATAGAACTAAAATACATTGCTATTTTTTCACCGTGTTATAATGGAGGTTCTACCAAGTAAATACCAATTCAATCAATAAAATGCTTTGTTATTGTACCAAGAATAAGAATGCGTAAGGAAGCCTTCATTCTGCAGTGGAAGGACTAAATGTTATTAAAAAAAATAATGAATAATATTTGGGCCTATGTGGCACTCCTAATTGAGGGTAATGAACTAATATTTTTCCTTCGAAAAATAAATTAGATTCAATGGCTAGCGAATTTCACTATGTAAATTTCAAAATATTAAATGTCTCACCTTTTACACATACGATTGCCAAATATTTAATTCCTGCAAAATATTGGGTTGATGCAAAAGTTTTTACGTATTTTTTTAAAGGAATAAAAAACATTAAATTACAATTTTATTTCAAACCTTTTATTATATCAGTCAATTATATATTCTCCATCATTTCAAATGACTGTCTCCCATCTTTCTACAAGCTTATTTATACCTCTGGTATAAAAATCGCGAGATTTAGAGGCAAAAAACAAATCGAGGGATGTTTTGAACTACCCAATCGAATTGAATGTTTTTTTATTTAAAAATTTTGTAATGATCTAAATAAGTGAAAATCTGACGGAGCAAGATCTGGGGAATATGGTGGGTGCTTCAAAACTTCCCAATTCAACTCCTTTAGTTTGTGTTGGGTTTTTATCGTCACATGTGGTCGTGCGTTATCGTGGTGAAATACAACTCCCTTTCTGTTTATCAATTCCGGTCTGTCTTTGCAAAGAGCCGCATTTAGTTTGGTTAATTGATCGCAATATCTGTCAGCTGTGATTGTTTGATTATTTTCTAATAGATCGTAATAAACAATTCCCTTTAAATCCCACTAAACACAAAGCATCACTTTTTTTATGCATATTGGCTTTTGGGGTGGTTAATGGCACTTGTCCGGGTCTGGTCCAACTTTTTTCCGTACGACATTGTTATAAACAACCCACTTCTCATCTCCTGTCACCAGTCTATTCAAAAAAGGTTCTTGTTTTTGCCTTGCACTCAATGAAACACAGGTGGAGACTCGGTCCAGTAGATTTGCCGGCGATAGTTGGTGTGGCACCCAAACCTCGTATTTGGAGACCAATCCCCATGCGATGCAAATGTCGCACCACCGATGATTGATTGATCCCTAGTTTCAGGGCGATCTCTGGTGTTTTGACGGGGATTAGCGTCAATTGTGGCCTTGATTTTGTCATCATCAGCTCTTAAAGGCCGCCCAGCCCTTGGTTTATCGACTAAAGAAAAATCTCCAGTTCGAAATCTTGAAAACCAAATTTGAGTCAAACGAACTTTAGTTGCATCACTACCGTACACGTCACAAATATTTTTGGTTGCCACAGTCGCGTTATTGCCTTTACGAAATTCATAAAGAAAGCAATGGCATAAATGCACTTTATCCACAGACATTAAAAAAAAAAATTAGGGTTCTTCATTACTCGCTAGCCAACCCAAAACTGATTAGAAAGCAGGTACATATCAACCATTACACAAAAAAAAGGTTTGAGAACAATAACCATTCGTCAATTCCGAGAATCTTATCCCTACCCCGATACTTTGAAAATACGAAAAAACTTATGCATCAACCCAATATATTAACCATTTTGGCATCATTCTCAATGCTTTCTAAGTATACCTTGCGAAGGCAGCTCATGTTTTGGATTCTTACTGATTTTTCTTTATTGACACTATGAAGAAGAACAATATTGTTTTTACATTTTACTATGTGACATGTCCTATAAAATTCTGTCATCTACTACTTCAATTGCTTTCTCCCATGAATTCCAGCATCGTTTGTTTCTGGTTGTCTTCAAGTCCTTCTGTCAATCGCTGTGTTCAAGGGCGGAAACCCTCAAGCCAAATTTTCCATATGTTGATTTATGTATGTATTATATATACAATGACTTGAATGTATATGATTATTTGTCTCTATACACCCTATCCCATCCTGAAAATGGGCTACAAACAGAGAGCAATTAACTTGTCAGTTTTCATCCTCTTACAGTTACCATGTCTCGAAAGAGAAATTAAACCACTGAATTTCTCAATCATAACTCCATTTGGAATTCAGATCAGAAACGAAGTTGGTTTAAAAGATATCTGAGATATTCTATAAGTGAAACTCTACATTTAACTTGTTTATAAAAGATTGTTTTATTTTGAATGAAGTAGATTATTTATTCACTGTATATACTGTATGTAGATAGAGATTCTTTAATAAAGATGTCATTAATACAATGTTAAACGTGTGTTTTATTTTTGTATCGTAAATGTCTTTGTTATTACACTTGTGTTTCCACTTCTTTGCAAACCATTATCAGATTAACACCTCATTGATGTGAGCATTAAAAAAAATACATTAATGCTTTTGTGTTGCATTGAAATATGGCGTGAAGGTGAAAGCATTTCAATGTACACAAGCGATTGTCACTCAGTCTTGCTTGCGTGTTACTAGTAGGATTTGCAATACTGGTATTAACAAAATTTGAATGTAAGTATTTCGCTGTTATGTCATGTGATATTTTCTTTTTAAAATGAAAAATAATAGAATTCCAATATAATGACTGAATGAAGTCAATTGATTTTTGGTAGACATTGACAACCATCAATTGGTACTTTTAAATTTATAATACTTGAAGGTGAAATTATTGTTTTTCATTTTTGATTTACAAACAATTTTTTTCCAAAAGTTGATAAGTTTGAAAAAGAACCTATAGGCATACAATATGGATCATAAAACTCTATTGAGTCTTCATTAAATTCTTGGAATCAGTATCAATATAGAGGGCCACATGTCGGACAAGAATCAAAGTAATAGTTTCAAGATAATTATTTAAAGCAATAATAATCAATATTTTTGATTAATTTTGTTAATTAAAATAGTAAATAATATTCTTCTCATACTAAAACAAAATGTAACATATGTGTTTAATATTTTGTATTCACAAATAATGAAAAAATACGAAGAACTCAACAACTCACTTCCCAAATGTTGTTTAATGCTTTACTACTACTGTTTGCCCAACTTTTCATGTATCCGCATCAAAAATGGGCATCACCTTTCATCTCACATTATGGATGCTAACATTGGACATAAAAAATGATTCCAATGAATATATAACATAACATACATTGATCATGGACATACTGGGCAATAAGAATAAAAAAGTTACTTAATAACACTTTATTTTAATAAATAAGATATTGAAAACATTTTTTTTTTTAATCTTATTAGCTAGGTACAACTTTAAAATTTAGGCTTGAAATATTTCATCAGCATAAAATATACAAAAGTAAATTTTTACAACTATTTATTTTTCCACATTCCGTCCCACACAATATTACATTTAAAATACATTATTCAGACATCTGCATATTGAGTATTTTTTCATACAATCTGATTCTAATCGGTGATGCCCAAAATCGGAAAGTCACTTTTTGGAGCCCAACTTATACTGATTTTATTGTGGTTTTTCTACAGTTTCAGCCAGAAAAATAGCTTCATAGGGGGTGTTTTTGTCAGAATAGTTTACTTTGTGAAATGAATGCTGACCAAACTGTTGAGATGATTGAACAGCGCACATCAGGCTAGACATCTGGGAAAAAATTACTAGAGTGCTGATTGGGGCACACTCTATCACAAACACTTAATGTTTTCATTTGAATTCAAGATGTTACATTTCTCATTATGTTCATCTAATGTAAAAAATACATATAGTAAATTGAAACCTATTGTATGTTACTTTTTTTTTCACCATAAAGTATTTGGGTCTTGTTTCTGCCATCAAAATGTTTTCTATTTAAAATACATACATACTGAAATAAGCATTTAAATAATCTATCTGGATTGCATGCATTCATTATTGTCAAATTAATATTTCTGAATTTGGGGACCCACTCTTGCCCCTCTACACCACAAATGAATTTGAATCAGTGCTAATTTATTTTATATTTTCATGCAATAATATTCCTAACACAACAAACCTCATGAAAATTTGTTGTATGACTTAAGTTGGGTTTACATTTTACTGGCTTTTTATATCTGTAATATCATTGATATGATGCATGGTGGTACAATATTAACTTAACATTATTTAAGTTAATCCTTATTTCATTTTAACTACCAAATAAGGTACCGAGTAGGCATGTATTTAAATTTAGTTAGTGGCATAATAATACAATCATCAAAAACATTTCTTTACAAACAAATGGAGGGATATCCAAGTACTTACTTAAAATTTTAGAATTATCCGATACATTACACATAAATTTTGATTCCAAGTTTTGTTTGGGTTGTTTAAAAGATTGATTTATCATCATCATTAAGCTATCAAAGAGATGCTGCTTGCTTTATGATCCATAATAAAATAATCACAATGAATTATCAAGTTACAATTACTTCCAGCAGATGGCTTTTGCGTACTATTGTAAATATGATATCCATAAAATCAAAGTTTTTTGACATATGAAAAAATATCAAAAATTCATCACATTTTTTTTTTTTTTTGATAACACCATTTCAATGAAAGATTTATTTCTAACTGATTTAATTTAGTTTTTTGAAACATAATAATAAACATATAAACCGCAGTTTAATTATCAGTTTTACCCAAACAAAATGGTTTCTTTTTTTATATATTGTATTAACATATTTGTTTAATTTTAGATCTTATTTGAATCAAAGGTTTGAATATTCTAAGAATAAGACTTTATGTTCAAGAATATTCCTTATTTTATTTTTTTTTCGAAGAATTGACATCAAAAGCTTTATTTACACAATATTGAAATACACTATATCGAGGAACCATCCATAAATGACATTACACATACGTATTTATGAGACATCCTCTTTATATTCCCACATTTTGCTTTAAAACTCATCAAAAAATGATACATACAGTACAGCTCAAAATGATTAATTGAAATTCATGAAATATTTTCTATAGATTAAAAAATTATTACTTCAGCAGTATTTTTTTTAATGATTTGTTTTATTACCTATTGTTCCAGTCAAGGGATAGTATTTTTTTTTTATATATGAAATAGTGCTGTGAGAAACACATATACAAATATATTATATTTGCATCTAGACTTATGTGTTCAATTACGAAATATTTTATTGTCAGAAAATTTTGTGAAAATCATTTTCTATTTCTAAAACTCTTACACAATCCTTTGTGTCAAAAATTAACTAATAATATAAGGTCTAACCAACATATATATGTGATAATGTCATGTATGGATTGCCATTAATCAAAATACCTTAATATAGAAGCAAACTGCAATATCACATTTCATTCTTATCATCTTTCTTAGCAAAGATATTAGAATCAATACTGTTTTAATAACTGGCAAAAAAAGTTAACCTAAAATATTAGACTTAGTCAAATCACGGCACGCATAAATTGTAAAAGCTTTGTACAAATATATTTTACACTTTTAATCATAAGAAAACGTCATGCAAGGCTTAACTAATTTAATAGCACATTTTGGGAAGGCTAAGCACTCACCATCAATATTTTCCCATCTAAAAAAATACAAATAGAGCTTTTGTTTTAAAAACTTTGTTGTAGAATTTATTGAGTGTATCAGCTGTTTAATGGGAATAAAATTGAAAGCCTCTCAAATAATTCAATAACTCTTTGCACTCAAAAAATGATGACACACTATTAAAGAATTTGAATGAGTAATACCCTTAAATGCAGAGCTTAAAAAAACATTATAAATTAATTTCATAACTTGGCTCCAGAGTGATGACATTCAAGCAATAAGAGAAAAGTCAATGCTGCTTATATGGTGGCATTTGAGAACAAAGAATTAATATTATAGATGTAATTAACAATGATTCTAAACAGTATTTAAGTAAAGTGGGAATGAATATTGTTTTAGCTTTTGTCATTTTATGGCTTAATTTTAAGGAGACATTTTAACCTCTGGACAATCAGTTAGGTTACTTAGGTTTCGTAGGTTATGCTCAGAAAATTATTTTATGGTCTTTATTGGCTTTGTGCTGTACAATGATGATGAAAGTAATAAAGATATAATTGTAAAGGAAAGACATTGAATATATGCTATAAAGCAATTTTATTTATGATTAATACAGCTTAAAATAATAACAAAGATTATTTGAAAAATCAATATTTTTTTATTTACAATGGATGATCATAATAATTGATTTGAAGCATATAAAATATTAAAAATGTCCAAGTAATATATGTTTCAGATATACTATTATTTAGTTATCTATATAACCAATTGTGTAGAGATGCATTTTAACACAATCTTGACATCCTAAGGGTAAACATATCTGCCTTATCCAGTGCTACAGTAGTAAAATATGCAAGGTGTATATGATAACACAGTCCTTTTGTGATACTGTAGTAAGGTTTTTTTTTTGTTTTCTATAGAATATTACAGTATTGTTATTTATTGTACCAAGGATTTTAAATATAGCCGACTTAGATATGGTTATTTGGGATTCAGATCAAGGCCCTATGCATATAGTCATAAATTATTTAAAGATAATAAAAGTCACAAGTAATTGCGTAATCAAGTATCTTTATATTTTTTACTAGTTGATTGTTTAAACAATAAAGAAAGACAAGGGTGGTTTTATGGGAAATAAACTAAAATGAAAATTTTATTATTTTTTTTGTGATGGTTGAAAATTTTGATTCAACTAGAATTTATTCATTGCATATCCTTACATACAATGGGTACAACATTATTGGGAACATCAAACATTTTATACATTCACTTTTATTATATTTTGAATGAAATAGATGCTGTGCCATGTTGCCTTGATTTAATGATTTGTTTGTAGGTGAGTAAAATTCATAAAAATCAATAACTACCATATTTTTTTATAAAATGCTAACTTAGTAAAATATTTATGTTTCATACATACAAGAAATAATTGCATTAAATTAATTTGTCATATTTATACAAGCATTGCGGATATTGGATTGAATCTCATTATTTTTGACAGCATTATCCAAAAGAAGCTAGTTACGGCGCATAGGGCGACACCTCCCCAACCGAGATCCAAAGACCAAGATGTGCTGAATATCCTGGCTCCCAGGAGCTCCTGCCCTATGCTGACGCCTCTCTGGCCTCCTATGACACCATCAATGGTACCGTCTCCGTCGCTTTCAACCCGAGGCTTACCTTGCTGGCGTTTGAAGTGGATTATCATCAGCGTGAAGAGGGCAAATAGTGCTATCAAACAAAAACATTTCAATGCTTATTTAAACAACAATACTTATTTAAATCTGAAACATTTATTATTGAAATATCCTCACTTATGTAATGGTTTAATTAGGACAATCTCTTATATAAGCAACATGTCAATCAATGGAAACCAAATCAAGTAACTTACATTGGAGAAAAAAATTGTTTATTATGAAAACAATACAATTATTATGCTATACTGAAGACAGTAAATTTAAGAACACAATATGTTTGTCCATTATGTGACATATAGGCGGTATTGAGATATAATTGTATATTGGTAACAACGATTCCAAAAAGGCAATGAACTTTATGCATTTTTGGAGAACTAAAGTGCATGTGTTGACTTACAAAAATTGAATTTTCCAGTTATCTGCTTAGATTTTTTGGCAGCATTGAGATTTGTCAGATTATGGAAACTAATAAATAGTGAAAAAAATAGCAATGTATTTTATTTCTACAAAATTATTTTTAAAAATATAGTTGATAGTTATTTCAGCTCACGCCATTGTCAGAACTATGCTTAAACAAACATTTTCTTATCTATATATAGCCGTGTAGAAAAGGTACACAATACATCTTCTCTCCTGTTTTAACAACCTAACTTGTTTCTTGCTCGCAATAAAACTAAAAATTGTAAATGAAACTAAAAAGGCGGCTATATCAATAAGTTTACATATGGCATGGAAATAGTCTATTACAGAAACAAAGAGCACCCCGCAGAGGGTTAAGCAATGCTGATCGACATATATTAGTTTGTACTTTGTGATAGTTGATATCTATTGATCTCCGTTGTTCCAAAGCCGTCATCCTGCGACCCTTACTATAAAGATGCAAACACTTAGGCGCTGATTTTGAATTTATATTATGTGATTTATTTATAACGTGATTAGCGAATTGTGAATCTGTTTTTTTAATATTGAATGATCTTACATGTTCCTTAGCTCGAGTGGATTTTATTAGACCCTTTATTAGAGATACATATAGTCTATTCAAGTGGATCATGTAAGATCATATATAGATAAGCAAATGTTTGTTTAAGCATAGTTCTGACAATGGTCTGAGCCGAAATAGCTTTCAACTATATTTTAAAAAATAATTTGTTGATCTAAAATACATTGATATTTTTTTCACCGTGGTATAATAGAGTTCTTCGAAGTGAATGCCGATTCAATCAACTAATAAATAATATTACGGTGGCAATATTTAAATAATAATGATGATATTCAAGCCAACCTGCTAATAGATACATTACTCCAGTGACCAGGACTGCACTAATCTGATGTTTGCACACTCCAAAGGCACCGACAAGCGCTGCACTGCCAAGAACAATCAGGCAGACAAGTGCGCAGGATATTGAAAGATTCTGCATTCCTGTAATAATGAAAGTTTGATTGTAATTCAAACACAGTACATTAAATAGTTTAACCCTCTGATTGCTAGCGTTTCAACTGTTGAGATAGCTGATTACACTGTTACACTATAATTAAAAATATATCAAGGTTTTGACAAAGAGTAAGACAAAGTTTTGTGTAATGACTCATTTTATTGAATTATAAAGCTTGTATTTTATATCACGGTGAAAAGATAGCAATGTATTTTAGTTCTACAAATTTTTTTGAGACATAGTTGATAGCTATTTTGGCTCACGCCATCGTCAGAACTAGTGAGCCGTGACTAGGCGTGAGCCGAAACAGCTATCAACTATATCTTATAAAATTTTTATACAACTAAAATACATTGCTATTTTTTCATAGTGTTATAGTGGATTTCTACCAAGTAAATACCAATTCAATCAATGTATTTTATATGTTTGATAAACACTAAAGCTAAGCAGGGAATGGGTTAATGTTCACATACAGAGTGCAGTTTTGTGTAGTAATATGACTCAAATCCATTGTTTTTCAATTTCCTGAACACATTAACATCGTTAAATTGCTGGGCTTTTCATTCATATTCGTTTATTTATTTATTTATAAAGAAATTATAAAGTCTTTAAATCCCTACCATCTAACCAAACAAACAAATGGGACATTTTGAAAGCAATTACCCAACTACTTGTCTTATTCTTGGCCTTTCTTTCCTATCTCTATAACATTGATGAATAAAAGTTGAGAAACTTAGTAACAAGCAATCTTTGTAAAATTCTGTTGAGAAAACATTCAGAAAAACACCATAAGCCGCACATTGTGAGTGGGCTTAAAAATAATGAATCTGTGTGACTTGTAAGACTGCTTAAAAAAGTAATATATCTGTATAAATAACAAGCCTTTTCTAATCAATATATTTGTCAATATGAGGACATGTGTGTATGTAAATTGAAAAAAATGTGTTACCTGTATTAATAAATGGATTACGTATTAAATGATTAATTTCAAAATTGGGTAACATTCAACTAAAAATATTTTCAGCATTAAAAGCAAACTTACTATGTTGCCAATCTGCTCTTGGTTCTTCCCCTCTAGCGCCCTCTGTTCCGCCCGCAAGATAATTGACACAAGAATGTGCTTTGGGGAATCCCACTCTGGATAACAGGACTATCTCTTCATCTGAAAAATCACAAATCATCTCATCACACAAATAAAATGTATCACCAAATACTATAAACATTTACAGAATGCTCTTAACGGTGATTGCTGTGTTGTACTGTGTCACAATTAACGTACAGACAGTACAGTACAGTATTTGGGTATCTATTTCCATATTTCAATAGTAAAGGTATATTTGTACTTAAGTATTTATACATTAGAACTCCAATATAATATGGATACTGATAGCTGTTTCAGCCTACGCCATTGTCAGAATATGCTTTAAAAGATTCAAGCTTGGCTTTGTATATATTATATAAATAGAGATAGACATTATTACATATTCAAACATATTTATGATATTGTCATAAGGTACTTAATGAAATTTGAATATCAAATATGAATTGTTGAAAACTTGAACGATTCCATATTTTTTATCACTAACGACTCGCTTTCGTCTCTTTGCATTTTCAAGCATTCTATCAGACGGATTCAACAGAACTGACATACAATAGACAACTTGCTTTGGTTATATAGAAGAGGAATTAATTGAAAATGAAAAACAGCTAACATCCAAACAAGCAACTGAAATAACTTTCACTACTATTCATTATATTTCAATAATTATACAAAAAAATGACCGTTACCCGTCAAAGAGACACACAGTGTCCAGATTCCACCGTTCATTGGTACTAGGAACGTATTTCTGTTGGATCTGTCAGGCCGATTCTTTTCTACAACCTAAAACAATAAAAACACTTTTAAATTCAAAACATCAATTATCAATATTCGCTTAACATTGTTGAACATTTTCATAAAGTTATTTTCAAAGTAATAAAGTTTGACATGTGTCTTTTTTTAGCTGGACCAACTTTCGATTCAATGTGAATGTATTTGGTGACATAGTTGTATTTCTGCTGAACGAAAGTATCTTGACACCGCTGCTTTACGGTTGTAAGTCATGTCACCTTACGAAAGTACAAGGTAACCGTTTACTGCGATTCGAAAATAGCTGCTTTGGATGTATACGACGGTTTAACTTTATCAGGAATAAAGACGTAAGAGAGCGATCTAACCAGTCCCAGGTTTTTAAAAATTGATTTATCAACTATGCTTGAAGCCATGAATGTTTTTGATATTTTCAAAATATAATACTTCTCACCCATCCGATCCTTAGAAACAGGACAGCGGTTGGCCAACCATTAGTATTATCCTACCCCTATTTCTTTTATATCTGCTGTCTTTTTTTTAAGAGAGGTTGAGCAACTGAATAACATACTAAAAAAAAACATGAAACATTAAATGCCATCCATTACGAAGCCTAACGTTCTTCATTTAGAGAGAGCAGGAATTAAAAATTAGACTCAAATATTTGCGACATCTACAGGTATCAAATAATAATATTCAACAATTGCATTGATTTTACATTACATCGATCTTGGTCCAATTAGTCATGAGACGTAATAGGCACAGCTTAGTACTAAAATATATAATTATTTATTTTTTATACAAGCTGATTGTGTCAACTCGACTTCTGTGTACTTTTTTAACTTTCCGTGAAGACAATATAATTTTTTTTTTGCAGACCACAGGTACAAAAGTACTGATCTACACAAACATATGACGTATGCATGACATGGTATTATATTTACGATCTTTCGGACAGTGGTTTAAGCAAGTGAATGTTTTGAAACATTCCCAAGATTCGCATACAACATGTTTTCGAAATAAAAAAAGATTTTACGATAAAATTATCTTAGAATCTTTACTAATGTTACGCACTCTATTTCTCGTTTAATATGTAACAAAAACCTCTTAATCGTTTTTTGAAGTGGGAGTCGTATAAAACAAGCGACTTCGATTACTTTTTCGATTACACCCAGTCCTTTTTTTACGCGATACATTGGTTCCAGAAAAAGGCGCGTAAAAAAAATCGCGTAAAAAAATGATTTCATGCAATTACATTATATTTCTTTACACACCCTAAAATATAAATTCGCATAATATCCGATACACTTGTTAACATTTGGCAATTGTATGTGCATTTAAAAAAATGGAATGCTTTAAAAAATTAAGTTTTAAAAATACACATATTTTTTTTATTTAAAAAAATAATGAAACGTATATGCCTAGCATAATATATAAATGTCTTCTTTAAAACAAATTTGGGGAAAAAATTACGTAAAAACGAGTGAAGCGCGTAAAAAATGCAGCGGTGCCGTCCAAAAAAATCGCGTATAACCGAATTCGCATAAAAAAAAAATCGCGTAAAAAAAGGACTGGGTGTATACGATTTTGAAAAATATCTCATTGAAAAAATTGCCGGATTGATTGGTTAATGTTTAATTTAAGGCACATAAATAGGCATGGTAGGAAAAAGACTTTAAATATTATTTTTAGTAGGAGACGTGTTTTTTTAACGACTATTGTCGTAAAATACGATAGATTGGCTGAAATAATGAAATTATTTCATGTAGATTATTTTCTATTGAATCCCTTCATTAGAGATACATATAGTCTATATTCAGCTCTTTTCTATTCGGCTCTTCATTCATCAATGACTATCTAAAAAAACCCTTGATGTTGACAAATAGCGGGTACGTAAAATATAAAGCTATGATACAAAAATAATAGATAACATCCTTTGTTCAAACATTTATTGCCGTATAGATATTTGCTGTTGGCATGGGACATTTATCGCTGTCATACCACGTTATTTGCCAAGTCACGCATTAATGACATGAACTTTTTAAGGCTCATAACACGAGTCATTGCGAAAGCCAGCGGCCTTAAAAGTGGGTGCCCGTGACTGGGATTGCAATAATGGACATATCCCATTATTTCATAAAAGCAAAAAAATCATATTGTCATTTTTACGAATAGATTTTTAAAAAAACTCATTAGTGATAAAATTTTGGATTTTATAAAATATGACTAGTAATTCTCTGAAATAAAATATGAGATTTGAAATGCTAGTTTTGATTAAAATTTCCACGTAGAAATTTGACAGTTTTGATGTGATCTTTGTGAAAATAAATGGTGATTCTAGAAAAGCTTTCTCCGATTCCATAATGGGTGCATAAATGGTCGTGAAAAAATCGAGCTTTTACGATAAAAGTCATTTTATTTAAAATTTTCCTACTCGACATTTCGGTATTATACTATTACAGTAATACCGGTATTGTAATTCATATCTGTCCTTCTTTTAATTAGTCCCAACAAATGTTTTCTTCGAATTGCTTATTATAATATAATGGTAAGCCTGTCATGTTTTAAGGAATATGTTTTCATTAAGTTAAGTTAGGAGAGAATATGTGGTTACCTAATCGCTATTTAAGCGTTTCGTTTTTTAGAGTTGAATATCGTAAGCAGGAGACAAATAGATTGATTTATGGTTTTGAGACAATTAACATATTTTTCCACTATTTTATTTTTAAAGATTACTCACGTAGACTCAGAAAAATATTCAGTAATATAGCCACATGTTATGTACGTCCTAGAGCCATAACTTTAATAAAAGCATTCCATTTAAATGCTTAAAACTTAAAACTTCCTATTGTCTGGAAAATATATCAGAAACATGAGTTATTTAAGTACTTATAGGTAGCGAATATTATTCAAGAATCCTACGATGTTATATCTGTCCCAAAACCTATATATGTATCACTAATACCCCGGGATTTACTGGAATCAAATTGAATTGAAATAACAATATATAAATTAGATTATCTTGTCTTGTATTGATTATTAATAATTATGTTAGTAATTAAATCAATTATTCAGACCGTCTGCTCGTCAATTACTTTAGAATTAAATCGGTTTACGAGATCGTAAAACGATGAAGAAATAAGTGCTTTTGAATGCAAGTGAGGATAATTGTTTTTGAGTTATGTTTTGATGAAAAATAATCGCGATCAGTTATTAAAATAGTCGTAAAATTTGGCTTAAAATGCAATTATTTTTCATTGATCGTTAAAAATTCATTCACATTATATTGTATATCAATATATCATCAGAGAATCATGTCTATATTACATTACAATTTTCGATGTATTTTTTTATTAGATTGTAAAACATTTAGTCTTAAAACATCACACGATTCGAAAATGGATTGGTGAAATCTCGAATTATCTATACAAAAAAAATAAGCCCTTCGGTTACAATCTTTACTATAAAGTCAGTTTTATATCATAATCAACGTAGTATGAAGCATATTGTGTTACCTAGTACCTAACTGTCATCATTAATTCACAATGAATAATTTCAGAACTATTATTTGAAAGTCTCATAAAAATTGTAGCAAATTAGCTCTAAAAAAAGGCGATTAGTTGATGACTAATCGCTTTCAAAGCGAGTTCGATAAATTCAATTCGTTGTTTACAAATTTCTCACTAATTGAATTCTTCGGTTAATTAACATTTCATAACATAACGCATTTCTTTTGCCGATTAATATACGAGCAGTAGCAAACGTGTTCGGATTAGCTATTAAGTGACCCTAGACTCGATTCCCGGCTGTCACATTCTTATAGTGATTTTTTCCCTATAGTAGAATTGGACAAAGGCTTGTAAACCATATTTATACTGTACATATTCAAATGTAAAGCACTTTCCACCAAGAAGTAACAGTTAACACCTTAATATTGTATAATTTCAAATAATTAATTCATAATGGAACATTCAGTGAAAAATTCAAAGAGTCTGTGTAATACGATAGACACTTTTATATGTCTTCCTTTCCCACGTCTACAATCCTAATGAAAGTAAAGCAGGCTCTTATTTTCCTGTCTATATATACCACAGTACATAAAATTTTAGCATGAAATCCTGGATATTCATTGTATATCCAATAAATGATTAATTATGAGTCATACACGGACAGTTTTTTGGAATCAATGATTCATATAGTCTTTTATATAATCATTGTTATGACTATTTTGTTACTTTTAAATAATAAAAACACATCTTTATTACTTATTTCACACAATATATTTTATGATCAGGACCGATCGGATAATGCTCGCAATGAGACAAACCGGTCCTGATCATAAAATATATTGCGGAAATAAGTATTAAAAATTGTGTTCTTATTATTTAAAATGTCATGCCTTTTCATCGAGAAGTGACAGTTAACGCATTAAAAGTGATTATTTTCATTATGAATTAATTATTCATTTAAGCTTTCTAAACGCCAGAGTGCATGGAACCAAGTCTTGAAGAATTTTTCTTCGAACATTCCTAGTAGAAATTTGAAACTCGCATAACGTTTTACGCCGCGGCATACATCGCACAGAAAGAATTTGATGCTAGTTAGAACAATGTTGATTACTCTAGGTAATTATAATATAGAAATTTTATAAAAATATGTAGAGTTTACGCATATAAGCTATTGAAATACCAAAGAAAAAATATCGACTTATTAACATTGCGTGTCAATTAAATTATCTTTGTATGTAGAAAATAATATCATTCAACAGCCGTAATACAATATATTGAAAATTTCATAATAGTATAATATTATGTTGCTGACAATTAAAAATATCCCAGTTGAGAAGGCTTTGTGTGAAGGAAACCCCTTGCGAATACTGACTCAATAAACTGGTGTTAATGTGTTAATTTTCACTTCTTGGTGGATAGGTATACCATTTTGAATGCGAAGGCTTTATCATTCCATTCCGATCATAAAATATATCGTGGAAATAGTACTAAAAATAAGTTACAATTCAATAAAAATCAAGTTGTATTTAGCGAGAATTGCTTTAATATTATAAACGAAAAAGTAGTGATATGCCTGTTTTCCATTGTTAAAAATATAACGCAACAATTTATACGATAGTATTTATTTTAAACGTGCATAATGTTTATGCAGATCAATCAAAATGGCGTAAATAGTTCTTTCTCTTTTTCATTTTACTACTATTTGCAATGCTAAAAGTTCTTTTGCAGACAAAAACCAATATTAAAGCAGTAAATTTAAAAGTTTTTGGATGATACATCACGCAAAGTTCCCTTTGCGAGACGACCGGCTGACATTTCTGAATTTAGAAGCAATTCAAATATAGAACAAACGAATAAAAACGTAATTTATATGGCTGTTTCGTGACAAGAGATATCCCACGCCAATAATAGTTTCAACTTTGTCAGAAAATTGATCATTATGTATTGTTTTCAGTTGTCGATGGTAATAAGTATGTAAATTTTACATTATGAAAATTCTATTCAAATTTCTTGTCAAAAATATAAAAGATAAATAAATATGCAGGATGAATACCGACATAGATAATTTTACAATGATTAGATTGGACAAAATTTTCAGTTTTTAACAATCAAAGCAAACATATTATATGGAATATGTCTGCTTTTTACAACTTAGCTGTCACTATTCGACATAAGTCGTCTAGAAAGAAATTTTATAACAGACTAGATTAGAGTGAATTAATGATGAAAAATTTTATATACTGATGTAATGCAAAAATTTGCCGACGAAAAATTAATGTACGTTTGAACAGTTGTGCTTATTTTTTGTAATGCATAAGTTTTTAATTGAAGGAATAAAAAAATTTCGTGTTATTTTATATAAATAACTTAACACACGACATATCAATCAAATTGTATCAAAAATAAACGTTAATTCTTAATAAATATTTGACTGGATTAAAAAATTAACATGATAGAAGCAGGTTGTAGTTCCGAGTAGATCAAACATTGAAGATTATCTCACTGACGACACTTATTTCATTAAACCAACTTCAAAAAATAAACGTGTAACCAAATCATTAACTTCTAAAACAGGATTCAAAGCGTCGTCAATATTTCAATAAAACGTAAATGAATTCATTATTCAAACGTTTTTACGAATTTTATTTACGTGAAATATTTTAATATCGTATAATCAAAATGCAATTAACCAGATTTCGCCGGGAAATTGAAAATAGTTATACGTAGCCTGTGGGAATCACTTAAAAATAATGTATTCGTTATTTATGAGTATTTAAATTGCTTACGTCAAAACGACAACACAGTTATTCCCAAACATATTACAAAGCATTATCCATCGTCATTATAAATGCTATTATAGCCAGTATTATTTAAATGAGTTTAAGTTTTTCACGCTTTTCTTTATTATTCACACTGCGTAATTATTGCAATTTTTCAAGCAAATATTATATATGAAACATCACAATATGTACTCCATTATTTTTCCCAGCAGGCAAAATTTATTAACTCACATAAACTTATCTGGCTATCAGCAAATTAGTGAATTTACATAGTTTATTTTTCCATTCTTTTCAACCTTCACAAATTATAGTTTTACATTTAATATGGAATAATAGGTAAAGTTTCTAGAGTATTCATAAAAAAATACTTAATTCAATAAATCTCGACTAATACCTTTTATTTTCAAAATAATGATAAAGCATCAATCACTTCGAAGTAACTGGCTGTCAAAAGTGTAGATTATTGGGTGGAAAACATTATTCATACATTTTAGATACAAAAATTAGATAATATAATAATTCATTAAAATTGTTTCATTTCATTAAACTTCTTTTGATTATCTGTAAATTATTTTTATCTCAAATATCACAAGTATTTAATTTGCTTTATAATATGAAATAATTATTAAATATTAATGCTGAAACTTTGTACACTTTCACGTGTTTTTTCACCCAGGCTTTCACATTTCGGCATCTTCAAAATAAATAAATAGTTTTCATATGTTATATAGAAGCAGAATTACACATGTACTCACTGACTATCATTATAATCAAATCGGTAAAAATTTAAATTGTTTCAAATATATTTAACGGCTAGCCTTGGGGTATATATTTTTTCTGTTTAATTCTTCTGTATATAACCGATGCAAACTATTTATTATGTGTCAGTTCGATTGAATTTGTGTGTTATGATGCAGAAATATGAATCCCGGGTCGCGAATGACAAAAATGTGGATTAATGTTGAAATTCAATAAAGTACCCTACTTTTGTAAATCATAATTATTAAATTTATTTTGTTAAAGTCATATTGTACCATTGTATTGAATCCTGTACTTATTACTAGCATAAAGAAAAGGTATTACTACGAAATATATTATAATACTTATTCAAGATAGCATGATATTTTTATGTTATTCAAATATCAATGAATGATGTTATAAAATATAACAATAAATCAAAAATAGACACGTCGATGTTTTATTAAGAAAATTTTAGCTACACAATCGCATGTCGGCTTACATATATCGTGACATACAAAAATGTGATTTTTGGATTGTAGCTGTTTGAGAAACTCCATTTTTTTATAAATCGAGTAAAGTTTGCATGATTTCAGTTGGAAATGGGTCAATTAAGAAATCGATGGTTTACATTTCCTCTAAATTATGATTTTCTAATGCAGTAGTTTATATATGGGTTTGAATTTCTTCTGTGTTTATGTTATGCTACGAATAATTGTATATTGATAAAAATAGGAGAAAAGTTTGCAGTTAAATATAGCGATGTATAAGCTCTTACATAATTGTCCTACAAGAGCTTTTGCTGCATCCATTCACACTACCCCTGTGTCAGAAGGTAGTAATATAATGGTATAAGGATGAGGGAAGGATTTGGCTTATTGTTAACTTACAGTTATTGCTTTTATGATTAGATAAGCAGAAGAAAATGAAGACATTACAGAAATCCATGCCTTTGTTTACACATCTAACAAACTATTTATAAAAGCATCCGTACGGAGATTTGACCCCTGTGATATTGTAACGAAATATGATGACATAATCAGTCGCTTACAGAATATGTAGGCGAGTGATGTACAACTCACGGCCCGCGAGCCACATACGTTCGATTTTTTCCTTTCAAGCCCCAATATGTGAAATATTTAATCATGGAATATTTTATTAAAATTAAAAAATTTTCTTTTACCACACAAAAATATTACATTAACATAATAATATAATGTGAATTCTCTCTAATAGAGGTATTTAAATAGTATAATGTATTTTTTATTTTTAAACATATATTCAGCGGAGAATGAATAGGTTTTTCGTCAAAATTGAAATTCACCTTGCTTTTACCAATGCAGCCCGAGAACAGTTAAAAGAAAATTTACAAATCTAACCTTCTGTTCAATTGGTTATGCATCACTGAGAAAAACTATCAATTTAGGCACTTAAACATTGGCGACATTACATTTCTCATTAATGTTGAAAGTATAAATTTGAAAATATCCATATTTCCTGTAACATCCACACAATTAAGTCAATTAATATATAGTAATGATAACAGTTTGAAATATAACAGTAAACCTAGATATCATATTTGCAAATTTCACGTCAATACTGTCAACCGTTTGAGAAAAGTTCTGGTGACAGATTTCTTATCGTTTTGATTCACATATTTGACCAACAAAATTTCATTTTATAGAACATTACAGTTAAACGGAACAAAATTGATTTAGTTGTGATTGACCTAGTTTTGCCACACCGTAATGCATTTTTAGTGTCAATATTATTTATAGGAAACGCTTTCAAACCAATACTGTGATCGTATTTACTCCATCACACTTACATACGTCCGATGTCATATGTATTTTCGTTTTCAAATTGTACAAATAAAATTAATACTTTGTTAAGTCCCGCGCTACACTAGGTGTAACAGAGGTGATGTAAATTCAATCGATTAATGGCTGCAAGGTTTTTTCCCGCTGGTGTCAAGGGACATCATCACGTACAGATACTCTTGTGTGAACATAACAGCTAATTGGTATGAATGTGAAATTTTCTGTACAGTCCTTTGTGCTTTCGGAACGGTCCTCTTTTGGTATGTATGTAACTGTAAGCTGATTTAAGTAAGGACAACCCACTCACACAAGGCTTATCGATGTGAAGTTCGTTGTATTATTATCATTATTCGAATTTTGATTGAATTTGAATTTACAGTGTGTAATTCCATTCTATTTACAATTATGTTAGACAATTGATTGTCTAATTAATTATGAAACTTTAGTCGTTTACATAGAGACAGTCGATGTATTATTTATTCTCCAGAATCTCAAGAACTCACTTGTCTCATTGTGACGTGTTTTGATATTTTAAAGCAGTGCTTCGCAACCGATGTGCCGCAGCGTATTTTTCTAACAGAAGAAAAATCATATAATTCGTCTACACTATAAAGTATTTTGTGAAAATATCACATAGAAACAGAAGTAATAATTTTTTCGTCAGAATTATATGCCATAAGTACGTAAATATTATACAATGCACACGATCTACAATATAAAACGTAAATTTATAAGAAACAAAATTGTACATTAATAAAGTAAATAATGCAAAATGAGTTTTGAAATATGTTGCATATTCTTTTATTGCAATTGCTTTAAAATTTAAAGAACAATACCTATGTTACTAACTGAATTAGCAATAACAAGATATAGCTAGGAATAGTTGTAACAAATATAAAAAAGCCTTTGTTTTTTTGGTATTTTTAAAATTATATTATACTTGTCAACCGACACAAAAAATCTTGAACAGGCTTGAAATTCAGACATTTTTTTAATATGTAAAGAATATTCCCATAGCCTATTTAAATGTTTATATCATTTCAAAAAAATAACGAAAAATGATTGATTATTATTTACGAATATATTCAGTTGATTTAATGAAAATAACGCTGATAAAATAACAATTGAAATCAATTAAATAAATATGTATTAAAGATGCGACGTTGCTGATTTTATTGCGACGGTTATTTTTGATTTAATGAATATTTAACACTGTCAAAAGTATTACTTGTATAAAACGACGAAGAAGAGAAAACTCAAAGAGATAAATAGGCCATAAAATGTTACCCACAAAAAATAACTTGATAAATC
Source organism: Himalopsyche japonica (assembly GCA_028555115.1). NCBI lineage: Eukaryota > Metazoa > Arthropoda > Insecta > Trichoptera > Rhyacophilidae > Himalopsyche > Himalopsyche japonica. The sequence continues at coordinate 981,891 of JAHFWJ010000146.1, forward strand.
TAACAAGATTTAAATATTGAAGATTACTGCAATTTATTAAAACGTAAATATGTTCAAAAAAACATCGAATTTATTTTATTCTTTGGATGTCAACATTGTTAATCTACATCTCTATTTGCAGTATTCGAAATAAGTTATTTTTATTATGCAATTTACAAACTGAAAGTCATAAAAAGCAAAAGAAATTTCACTTTTACTGCCATTGTAACTAAATCGATATACTCACCATAAAATCTAACATTGTTGGAAGATGGAAGTTAGATATTGTTATACGCCAGAAAGCACAATTTATTTTAACTGGTTGGAATTCGTTGCAATATAAAAATATTTATTTGCTCTCTAGGAACAAAACTACTATGATTTCATGGGTAAATATATGAACTTTCTCAGGTGTCCCACAAGGCTCTCCACTAGGACCTTTTTACTTATTACATATATTATGACATTAAATGCTGATAACACTGTCTTTTTTAAATATTTCATACTTATTTAAGAATATCCGTCCTTTAGGCATTATGAGAAAAATCAACTTAATTTCAAAGTAAACAAAAACTGCTACTAGCAAAAGGATTTGTTAATATTTCACCTATGACTTCAGTGTTAACTTTAACTTCTTAATGTAATGGAATTATATTAAAATACATAACACACAAATCTTCTAATGATACTTTAATATTTTATTAATAAATGATGATTGGTTTCAATATATAATGCAGACAATAATCGAAACCCGTTTATTCATTTATTTTAAAATTTGTAAGAAAAGCTAAATTGATTAGGTTTTTCCTTCATATTTTACCTACTGTTTATATCATATCAGTGACTGTAAAAATAGATTCTGCAGTCTTCTCATTGAATCCAAAGACGTTTTTATAAATATAAAAAAGTATTAAGTGAATTCCAAACTAATTATTTACTAATGCTGTTTGAAGATCGCTAAGTTTATTTGGCTTTTTCAACTGTTTCCCATTTTATCGTTAACGAATTGATTGCTTATACTTTTAACTTATTTTATTTACATGCAATTATTTAATAAGATCCGCTATTTTATAAGTGACTAGAAAAATAAAATCTGCAGTCCTCTGATTGAGTCCAAAGACGTTTTTATTAATCGAAAAAAATTCAAATGAATTCAAAACTCAATAATTACTTAGGCTATTTGGAAACCGCTTAGTTTATTTGATTTTCTCACCCCGTCATCAAAAGAGAGATTGAGCAGCTGAATAACAAGAAATTCTTGTGGAAAACATTATATTAAGACATCTCCAATGTGAGACCATATTATCCACATTTGGAGCGGGAATGATTGTTTTTTTAGTTGAGGTTTTAATATAATCATAAATGAAGAGCGGCTAAAATTTTAGATAAGGCCTGATTGTGTACACCATATTAAAGCATCTCCATAGTTAATTCAAAAACACAATGAATAAAAAAAAACTGTACAGTAAAAGTTTTAGTGAAAATTAAAATTAAAATTTATACTTACACTGATTTGCTACAACAGATTAATTCTTTTGTATAGCAAAAAATATTGATCGTTAAATGCTGAGGTATTTTGAATGCAAAAATATAAAAGCTCTTTCGAAACGTTGTTTTTCGTGATTCAAATGTAGTTCAAAGAAATAACAATTTCCTTTTAATTTAATTTCGATCAACAGTGACGCAATATGATTTTACGGGAAACACACTGCTAGGGTACGCGTATTTTTTCTAGGAAAAACAATTAAAGAAGAAAAATATTACTATGTGTAAATAATGTTGTTAGCTTCATCAGATAACCGTAGAACGACATCTGGAATTTTCTTTCATACAAAGAACAGAGGCGAATCAAGATAAGAAAGACATAACATACAAAAGACTTTTGCTAGTCAAAAAGTGCCCTCAAGATTTACATATATATTATAATACAATACATTTTCTTAAATTAATCTTCAGTCGTTTGCTACTTTTTAATAATTATTTTTTACATTGAATACAGGTAAAAGTAAAGCTTCAAGCCATGCGTAATTTTGTAGGTTAAAAGCCAAACTGTTTTTCTCAAAAATTTATTTTTTCTTAAAAAATGAAATCATCATAAACAGCTGTGTTCTTGGAAAAAAGGAAGATATTCTGAATATAATTTTGAACAGAATATGGGAATTTGAATAATTGAAACATTGTACGATTGCACATGTTTTGTCACTAACGACACGGGTTTTGCCTTTCAGCATTTTCAGGCATTCTTTCACACGGACGCAATAGAACTGTAGCCCAATACACAACAGTATGCATCAGTTATATGGACGAAAATCGGTTCGTTAGTGATCAAATATGTGAAATCTTACACAGTTTTAATAATTCAAATTTAGTATCGAAATTCCATCAAGCATTTTTAGTAGATATTATAAATGACTTTAAGGTTACATTTAAATCAATTTCTAAGATATCTATGATTTTTTTGTGACATAATATTCTAGTCATTTAATTATTGGTTATATTGGCATTTAAAAAAACATTAAAAACCCGAATTGTAAAAATTCAGGAGGTAGTGTCTGTTGATAATTCTCAATATAAGGAAAATATAATAGTTTCCTAAAATCGAATAATCTAGAAGAAGTACATATTATAGTAAACCTTTTTTTTATTAAAAAAAAAAAAACCACCGATTACTAAAATTCAGCTCGAGTTCATACACGTACATGTACCAATTCACCAAAAGATGAAGTCCTTAGTGGAAAAACTTATAGATATTATATAAAGAAAACTTTTTGGATAATATAAACTTCTATTGTGGTTTATCTCAGCGGAAGTTTTAAAAAAGAAATGCTTGTTATTGATTATTCTTAACTGCTTTTTTATGAAATCTTAGGAACAAAATGTTTCGATTAAGATGTTTAATTGGCCATTTCTTTTTGACACGTTTTAAGTTCAGTAGTTTTCAGTTCATTCATAATTTAACGTATAAATTAAGATGAAATTCATGACATAGGAGTAGAACCCATCATATCCGCAAGGTCCGTGGTCGATTGGTCAAATTTTTTTTGTAAAGGTATGCTATTACATTTTTTTAGGCTCCAACTGGCAATACCTCAATGCGGGTCTGAGTGGTAAAGCAATAAATTCACAAAAAGGGGCCGACTCTCTCAACGCTTTGCAAAATGTTCTGAGGTGAAATGCGAGAGAAAGTTCGAAAAAACCCGACGCTACGATTTTTAAAGCTTCCATTGTTTTCAAAAGTTCGCCGGGTGGTTTTTAGTGAAACTTTTAACACGTTTATATTAAGTAGGGCCTGTGTAAAAGGATTACACAATGGTTGCAAAACACAATGTCGTAAGTATCAAATTTAAGTATCGACGGCTTTAATGAATAAAGGCTTAACGTTTTTTTGTTAAGATCTAATTTTGTATAATATACCCACTACGTTTATACTTGATAACGGCTTTATAGTCAACTGAATCCAATATCAAAATGAAATATATTTATTCATCAAACTAATCTTGTAATATGCATCCTGTACAGCTAATTCCATTAAAATGAAATTTAGTACACCTTCAAAAAAAAAAAACCTTACGATATGGCCAAATGATATATTTAAAACTTCCTCAAAATTAAATATTATTAATGATTCAATCTTTCCAAGTATTATCAATTGATCAAATGTGAAACTTAACACCAAAAAACTATTTCCATTTAATTGAATATTGACAGTTATAATACAATTAATTAACAATGGCTTCATTAACACAACTTTGAATTGATTGAGAATGAAGTTTTTTCGCCGAGAGCGATCAAAAAATATCTGAACTTATATTTAAAAATTATTTTTGATATCGGCTGAAGGTGCTTGATGGAATTTCAATATCAAATTCGAATTTCTACAACTTTGTACGATTCTACATGTTTTGTCATTAAAGACCCGGGATTCGCCTTTTGGCATAGTTCAGTAGTAGTAGTTGTAGCTTCAGTTCTGTTGCATCCGTGTAATAGAATGCCTGACAGTTAGTTAGTTACAATTCAAACAAACTTTCAAATAAATTTTTAAGTCTTAACGATCTCTCCGTTTGACCAACGTACACTAGCTTCACAAAGACTACATATTAATATTTATATTCCACTTTGGCTACAGGCAACTTATTCAATTATATTCAATGTCAATGTATTCGTAATTTTGTCATTCATTTTGTCTATTTCTCCGGATGTTAAGAATAACAGCGGTTTTGTGATATTATAAATGTACACACGATCTATTTACGTCTTGGCGTATATTATATAACATATTGTGAAATATACTATCCAATTTTATTCACGACAGGGAAGGTAATAATGTCTAATGGCTAGAATAAGCCGTGTAATAAAGAAGTGGTAAGTAGGAAACATCAATAACGTAGCAGACGAAAATATTTCCAAGCTTATTCCGACAATAAAACAACTGTCAAAATTTTAAATTATTGCCTATATTTAAAAAAAAATACCGGAACATGTTTGGTTATAAATCATACCAAATTGGTAACTTGTTGATTCCAATATTTGCTGCTTGAAATGTTTTCGTTCTCAGCCAACTGAGTGTGAGTAAACATTCGTATTTGGGAAAAGTCATGTTTGGGAAAAGTCAATACTCATCGCCGGATATTGAAGGCTGGTTGCGGAAATGAATGCAGGAGTCACTCTAATGAAAACAGCTGGTGGAATTCATTTCAACCGGAAATGTCAAGAGCCAGAAAGAAAAATGACAGGAATAAGGCGTTTTAATTTATTTCAGGACTCGGTGATAATTTAATATAACTCAATGAGAAATGCTTCAGATTTTTTGTCGTACACCGTTGAGAGACTAATCGCTCAATTCCAAACTGAGAATATTAATCTATTGAAGTATTTATGTATGGAATATATTCATTACAATAACTTTTAACTCATTCCCGAGTCGTTTAAAGGATATTCCAACACCAAACTTCGAAAATTTATTGAGTAATATTGGTTTGAAACAATCTTATTGAGTTTATCAGGACAAATCAAGCAATACATCAACTCAAAAATTAGCGAGTACAGGAAGGTTTTAACCACTGTTAATTCATATTTATTTTGGGTATCAACTATCAACACAGAAAAATCAGCCGTCTCAACAGTTGACACGTTAGCAGTCTGATAGTTAACCTCACATAAACGCAACATAGAAATGTGTAAAAAATCATACACAACCTTTATAAAACTATACTCATTCATGACAAAACAATATAAGGCATTAAAGCTGACGCTAAGACATTATATTTGTCAAATAATAAAACAAAGTTAATGTAGAATGACAAAAGAAAAATAAAAACAAAAAAGAATGACAAAATTACGGATATCATTACCCTATCGTAAACAATGATGTACGTTACGTATTTTGTACGCTCCGCTTATTTTTTTTAATCTCTGGATAATTTTCAACATTATTATCCAATACATTGGGATATGAGGAAAGCCTTAAGATAACTACTGGAACTTCCCTAATCCCAGTTTTAAATGATATTTTCTTTGGAACAAAAAAGGCATTGACTAACTGACAACCTCGTTAATAAACGTCTAGATTAGTGGTGCGGCCACCAGAGGATTTTGGTGCGGTCAAAAACAGTTTTAAAATAAATATTAGAATAAAAAAAAATTACAATTTGTACTAATGTAGTCACGAGACATTTCCATAGGACCGCTGATGTTTATAATGCGGTCACAGCAAAATATTACTATTTACTACTATTCCAGATGCTTTACATTAGGACTAAAACATTTGTATTGTGTGACTAAATACATCAGTAAAGATTCGCTTACTGAGAAAATATTGAGAATAAACTAAATTTATGTATTTGATCATAATATTCAAAAAGCAAACGGACGAAATTTTCGATTCTATAAAACCGATTTATTTAATTAAAAATTTATTTTTTAGATGTTTTTTTACTTATGTAATTAAAATCAAATTCTGGTGTTGTAACATGTTATATAATACAATTCAAATAAAAAAGTATTGACCTCTACCTATGCTCAAGAGATAGTGATAATTTCCTGTCGTTATAGAAACGACCCTCCGCCCTTTACTGCGATCAGCTGGGCTGATTAATATATTCCTATCGCGTATTGAGAACGCCGCCCACTCCCAGCGTAGGCGGGAAAGGCGCCCCAGGTCTTCGCCTTTATTTTAACAGACTTTAAACTTTTAAGCAAAGAACATTTTAGTTTCTTTCAAACATTCACACGCTTTTTGAAATATCTCCAGTTTAAAAAGCTTGTAAAGTGTGAGAAATGAACGACAGCTTAAAGCTCTCACCCTTAACTTTTAAATAATCTTTATCACAAAGTATTCCCTATTCTAGATAAATATTTACCACTTATTTAATATTTTGCTTAAATATTAAATACTTTTTTATTTAGTTGTATATGCGAATATTCGAATTTCTTCAGTTTTAATTTTATTTCATCAAAATTGAAATTCGGTGTGCGCAAATTCGTTTTTATGTATGTATATTTTTATTAAAAGATACAGTGAGTAATAGGTTAACGAACAAATTGAACTGTGAACAAATCGGACAATGAGCACTATTACAAAACATTTTTGTGTTCGGGCAACGAAAGCATATTCGGATATCGAATCAAAACGGTCAATTAAAATATCAAAACAATTCGGATAACTTGCATAGTTTTGGAAAAGGTTATGTTCGTTAACTGGCCACACTCTGTATGCGTATATATTTATAATATTGCTTTTAACTACCACAATTCCATTTTTAAAAACAACGCTTTCATATATGATATATACTTTTTTCCTTGCCTTATTATAACGGTTTTTAGGTTATGTACAACAATTTCTTTGTACAATGCCTTTGAACAGTCGATTAAAATAAAAAATAAAAAACTGCTCAGCGTGATTTGAGCCCGCGAGATCCACCACGGAAGCAATCGATATTTATAAACACTGTAACACTTACCTAGCCACACATACAGCAGTAGCCACACAAAGTTGACAACACTTTTTTGACTGGCAGCCATTTTGTCAGCTTTTAAGCGATTTATAGTTAGTATGGTTTGGCATTTTAATATGAATAGACTGACGCCTGAACAACGCTTCCAAATTGCCCAAAACAAGATTGCCGTTGATCCCAACTTTCATAAGCTAATTTGGTTTAGCGACGAAGCTCACTTTTGGTTGAATGGATACGTCAATAAACAAAACTGCCGTATTTGGAGTGATGATAGTCCTCAAGTGTATGTTGATACACCGAAAAACTAACTGTTTGCTGTGCTTTATAGGCTGGTGGAATCGTTGGTCCGTACTTCTTTAAAAACGATGCTAGCCAGAACGTTATAGTCAATGGTGACCGCTATAGAGCCATGATTACTGACTTTTTCGTTCATCAATTGAACAACCATGACGTGCAGGAGCTGTGGTTTCAACAAAACGGCGCAACATGTCACACAGCTCGTGCCACAATTGATTTATTGAAGGAAACGTTTGGTAACCGCATAGTCTCACGTTTTGGACCCGTGAATTGGCCTCCAAGATCGTGTGATTTAACGCCGCTAGACTATTTTCTGTGTGGATATATAAAGTCGCTAGTTTACGCCGATAAGCCTAAAACGATTGACCACTTGGAGGATAACATTTGCCGCGTTATTACCGATATACGGCCACAAATGTTGGAAAAAGTCATCGAAAATTGGACTTCCAGATTAGACTGCGTCCGAGCTAGCCGGGGCGGTCATATGCCAGAAGTCATATTTAAATTATAATGCCAGAAGATTATCTTTAGAATAAAGTAAATTTTATGTCTATTTAAAAAAAAATCTTTGTTTTATTTAATTTCAAAGTTCTATACCTGTAAAAAAAACACCCTATATAATCGAGGATATACGGTATATCAATCTCTACAAATGATTATGATTATCATGTATACTATCCATGACATATACCATTGTGTAACATTTAGCTATTTGACCTTGGGGTTCAAACAAATAATATAAACTTCCAACTCGTATGAAAGTGCGAATCGTTAATGGAGATAAAAGAAAAGCATAAAAGCTCCTACTTCCCAAAAAATCTCTCATCCGTTTGCGCGCTTTGTCCCACAAAAACCTTTGTCCGCACGTCGCGTTAAAAGGATGCGAAAGGGGAATTTTCCGAAATGAAAACTGCGTAAAAAATTTCATATATTATTATGTCACAAGAAGCCATTTTATTTTCTTTGAATCATAGTAGCGTGAAGATAGTAAGTAACAATGTCGACGTTATATTATTTAAGACGGAATCATAAAGGATATGAGTTTTTTTCTATAATAATACTATTACATACTATTAAAATACGTTTTTAACCTCGTCCAATCATAAAATATAACATTTTAAATTATTAATAAATATTTTACGATATCGATAGTTGAAATTTGAATATCTAATATTAATTCTTAAAACTTTGCCCACTTCTACATATTTTTAATGCCATTATAATCAAATCAATAGTTATAAAAAATATTTCACATCAATATGAATCTCCTAAGGTCTATATTTATTTCAAATAGCTTCATCTTGTATTTTATATAAACAATGCAAATATTTTTCCCGTCTGACAGTTCTATTGCACCCGTGTGATACAATACCTGAAGGTGTCGAACAATGAATTTCAGGTCGTGTTGAACAATTCAAATTTATTATTCCATACATAATTTCTATTTTAATATACTAATAATTATTATATTAAAAAAAACATCTCATTTTAATTAGTGCTAGTTTGATTAACCTTTCTAACTCATTGCACATTTTATCTTCAGTGAATATTATATATTATATATATTGTTTATTCTAACCACAAAATCTTAAATATTTTCACAATTAATAGTATTAATGAAAACAAAACTTTTTTCAGCAGCAACTTCACTGTTTAATTAAATCTTCATGAACAATAATGTCACTTAAAACATTGGCAATAGATGAATCAAATTTTAAATATCTGACGGTAACGTTATAGAATTTGTGAAAAAAAAACTGTTTTATCGTTATAAATATACAGTGATTTATTCATCGAAAATTAAAGTTAACAAATCAAATTTGAATTGTTAAAACTTTGTACGACTCTACATGTTTTGTCACTTACGACCCGGGTTTCGCCTTTCGGCATCTTCAGACATTTTATAATACGGATGCAATAGAACTGACGCACTATAAACAGTTAGGATCGTATATATACCGAAGGTATTAATTGCAGAAAAATACAGACCCCCAAGGCAAGAACTTAATAGCAGTTAAAACAAATTCAATTATTGTATATTGATCTAATAATAATTAAAACAATTCCTCATCAAGTCATTCTTGAAAGGGTTTTACCACAAATATCACATTCACAAAACTATCATTAAAATATATATTTTTTTAATATTTATTTTTGAAATTCCATCAAGCATCTTCAGTCGATATCAGAAATTAACAAATTAAAAAAATAACATTCACAGTTGAATTTAGCACCGTAAGTAATGTAGTAAACGTGATCATATAACCACTGTAGTATTGCCGTCGCAATATATGTTGGTCTTTATTAATTTGTATTGCTTAAGAAAATAGTTTTTGTTCGTCGTGTTCTAAAAACTATACAAAAATCGCTCCATACTAAAATAAAATATTATATTCACGAAAGCATTCGGTTCATTTTCTTTTATTTATATTGTATGAAAAGTTACGTCCTTTAAAATTTCATACTCGACATCGCACTTAAATTATACTCAACTGTATTATATCAAACATCAACGAAAGGGAACGAATTCGGGAGAAAAAGTTTTTAGTGCTTTCCACCTAGCGCTGTTTTACTAGCAATAAAAAAGCAAAGCGCAGAAAAACATAAAAAAAAAACAAAATCATAAACAATCTAGGAAACTTCATGATTGTTAGGCATATCAATGTTGCGTTCTCAATGCACGCATGCTGTTTTAACGATTTTATTTTCCAGTAACATTTTGTATACTTAAATATGTGGTGTGGATCTATATATAAATGAATATATAGAATTTGGCTCTCGTTAACATCATGCGTGCCGTTTACCTATCCCTGATATTTACGACAAAAATCAATATACAAAATTATAATAAATATTTCATTAATTTTGGCCCAGACTTCGTTGAAATATTCTATTTTAATTTTCCACAAGTTCATTAATCCATTTATATCACAAACCAATACGGAGTCGACGAAACCTTCAGAGACAATTTAATCGCGATTTCAATTCAAATTTAAAGTAACTTAAGCCACTATCTTCCATTATGTAAGATTGAACGTTTGCGTTTGTAAAATTTACATCGAAATTTTGCGTTACTTCAAAAATATTTTTCCTATCAACTTAGAACATTTATACAGTAAAGCCTCATTTTTACGTGCCAGGAATTTACATTTTACCCGCTATTTGCGTTCTTTTTTACACTTTCATTTTCCGTTCGTATTTCCTATAATATACGTTTGAAATATTTATAATTAATATCAACTTATTTTATTAACACATCTACGAAAATTTATCCGACGAAGAATTTTCTGGTGAAGAAGAGGTAAACTTAATCTATCCAATTACAACAAGAGAAGATACTTTAAAGCATATTGAGAGCCTTGAAAGTTACTTTACTAGCATTTAAAATGTACAAGACGAGACTTTCTTATTGATTTATAAAAAAAAGTAATTTTTAATTGAATTTTTTTATCTTAAAAAAAACATCTTAAATACTCTTGTGCTTTTAATAGTTGATTTCTCAAATCGAGAGCTTAATTAATTCAACCATGATTGTTTTATCCAAATACACGAACATCTGTTATCATTCTTTATCTTTTCGTGTATACCCGCACTAGAAAATCGACTAACGTATATTCTAGTCTTCTTCTTGACTTTATTCATTTATATATTATATATACCCTTAATTGAGAGAACGAATGTTTTAAATTTTCTAACCTATGTGCATACTGCAAGAATTAAAAACGAAATGGTTAAAATATTATTTTATTCATCTTTTTAATAAATCACTTTTGATATGTTAACTGTCACTTTTTGTGGAAATTTACTATTGTTAAATAATTAAATACGATTATATATTATAAGACAAATACCAGTTTCATTCATTGCGAACATTATCAAATGATTTATCATCAACTATTACTTATCTGTGATAAACCGTTCCTGATCTTTATAATAAAAAAATGTAGTAATAGTACTACATATTAAGTTTTATTAATTAAAACATATAACTTTATCTTTGTCAAGACTGTAGTCAAGTAATTAACTACGTTAAGCTTAGTTGGGATACTAAAAAGCTCAAAACCCAACACCATATAATGTTGTATGGGTTTCTATTGTTAATGATTTCCAGTGTGTAACGAAAGTGACTAACTGTCCGTTTGTTCTATCCAAATCAAAATTTTCTTTTCTTCCTTTGTTATAAGAAAACAGATTTAGTAATTAAAACACAATCAGTTATTAAAAAAATATTTTGTTGTGATTCCTTAAATAGGATTTCGTTAAATAAGTGGTATGTTTGTTATTCAAAATAGAAACGGCTTGTAAAAGTTGTGCTATGCGATTTATTCGTATGGTACTTTTGAGAGCGCATACAAAACGGTTGAGCTTTTTATCGCTGTTATGTTCAGTTTCCTGTTTCGTGAAATTCCTGTATCTCCTCCCATTATTACACAGCAGCTTTAGAAAATATGTGACTCCGTAGCATGAGGGTGCCTTTAACTCTTAAAGTACCCTAATCTGGATGCGAAATATACCCCGTTACCTGTGTTGAGGTAGTCGAGTTAATTTATAATACCCTCTTACTTTACGTCGTACAAGTCTAGTTAAGCTTTTAAAATAATAGGAAGATTATAATAGTTTATTTACTAATTTATTACTAGTTTATTTTTGTCACTGAAAAAAATGTTTACTCATTCAAATTATTACTATCGAAGGGTTTTTTTAACTATATAAGACAAGTAACTAGTTCTGACGATGTCGTGAGCCGAAATAGCTATTAACTATATCTCAAAAAATGTCTGTAGAACTAAAATAATTTGCTATTTTTTCACCGTGTTATAATGAATTTCTTCCAATTAAATGCCAATTTAATCAATATTTAAGAATATTTAGTCGAATATGGTGTGTATAGTCATTGTTATCAATTTTAAAATTGAATAAATTATAAATATTTTTCTATAAAATAGCTATAAATATATCACTACCGGTTGGACAATATAAGTTTAATACGTAATTATAAATTGTTCAGAATTAATTAGAATACTAAAAGCAGGAATTTCCTTACGAATGATATTTAAATAAAGACAAAAGGCTTTCACTTGTTTGTTTCCGTTGAAATCCCATTCTACCTCAAATAATTATAAATTCGTGCGCTAGTTCTACCCTTCCTTGCTCACCCTCCATTTTCACTTTCCAGAACCACTCAAACTCAACGACCACTGCACGTCCAATAGTTGAGTGATTAATATAGAATCAATACTTACATTGTATAATTTTTATCTATATGAAAGGTTTTCTCTTTAAATGCTGACAATGTAGGATCCACTTTCCCTTTCTTACAATCTTTTACGTTAAGAAAAACGAATGAAATTGTTGTAATTGAGTAACGTTTAACTTTGTTGCATGTTGGTTTTGCGTTAGACGCATTTCTTCATCCAATTTTACTTAAATTTGTAGGCTTTTAAAATATTTTGTTTGACCTAGATATTCTTATTCTCACTTTAAATCACTATCAATTCTTTGATTGCTAACGTCTCACCCTTTGAGACGACTTATTACTGTGCATTGTTAGACGATACACAAACATAAAAAAAGCATAAAATGTAAATACTTTTAAATTTGAATTTTTAAAACGATATTCTCATATTTGTCTCTTTTTTTGTCACCCAGATTTTGCATTTTAGCATCTTCAGGCATTCTATCACACGAATGCAAAAGAACTGCCAAAAACTGAAGAAACACAAGAGCAGGTTTGTTGCATCCGTGTCATTGAATGCTTGAAGGTGTTGATAGGCGATACACGGGTCGTTTGCGACAAAATATGTGAAGTCGTACAAAGTTTCAACAATAAAAATTTGATATTGTAATTTCATCACTCACCTTCAGTTGATAATAATAATAATAAAATGGCGCTAGGGGCCGTTCAAGTCCATGGCCGACTGCACAACATCTCTCCAGGCATCTCTGTCGAGCGCTCTCTCTCTTCAGTTGACTATCCCCAGCCTCTCAACATCTTTTTGAATGTTGTCCGCCCATCTCCGTCGAGGGCGACCGAGAGGTCGGGTGCCAGCTGGTGTTCCTTCATAAGTCTTATGGAGAGCTCTAGACTTCTCAGATCGTACAACGTGACCCGCCCATCTGAGACTTCTCGATCTCAAGACATTAGAGATTCTTGGTTTGTATCGGTCGAAGAACTCAGCGTTCGTACGAATGCGAATGGTTCTCATTAACGGGTCCAAGTATTCTCCGGAGGATTCTGTTTTCAAATACTTGGACGGCCTTTTCTTGTTTTTCCGTTAAACCCCAGGTTTCACATCCATACATGAGTATCGGTTTAATGATCACGTTGTACACCCGGAACTTGGTTTTGATGGACAGCATTTTGGACCTGAACAGACTATTTAGCGTGAAGTTAGCTGCATTTCCACTCCTCAGTCGGTCAGCAAGCTCCAGGGTCATCTCATTCCTAGAGGAAATATTAGAGCCCAAGTACTTAAAAAGAGAGGTTCTCTCGAACGAGGAGTTTCTTATTACAATGTCTCCAGAGGGTTCGTTGCCTCTTGTCATTTTCAAATAACCTTGTGATTTAAAAAAAAGCCCAATTCATCTTAAAGCTCTCCATTAATTTCTCTTACGCCAGCACTTATATGTTTTTTGTATAGGAATAACGTTTTGCGGCTTAACATAGTTATTTTGAAATGAAGTAAATTTACTAAAAGCTTTCTAAGGTATATGAAAGCTTTTAAAATTATTTTATTTCAAACACTAAACACGTTTGTTAGTTCCTTTGGCTTGCAAGACTCCGACATGAAAATTGTGCCATTCTTGAGAATTCAAAAAAATTCCATCGTTTTTTGAAGAATAATGTACATGCAGTACTTAACCTTAGTAGAAGAGCATTTTGATACGATAGCACATGAATTCGAGAAAGATTTTTCTGAAGTATTTTTAGATCATGATGCTGTCAACCATGATTCTTTTGGGTTCATGGAAATATATATATTTAAAAAATGTTATGAGCACCTGGAGCAATATGCAATGACACACCGTTTTGCCGAATATTTCGTCGTCATCGCTCGTTCGAGCTCGAGTTATTATTATTATTAACAAAAAGCTGTAATAATAATGACAATAGGTAGCGAAGACTTCAACAGGGCGTTTAAAATATGACTCTTCTCTTATTCTCTTACAATGCAGAGCCGTCGGTTCTGGCTATCCACGATATATTACAAAAGCCGATTAAATCAGCTCTTGGCAGCCAAAGGGTTAAAGCAGACTACCAACAACGCTGCGACTGAGATGAAAATTAAAGTATGTCAAAGTTATTGCTTCGGTTATTGAAATATTCCACGTGGACGTGAGTGTATTTTTATTAGCTTTTGTCAGAACGTATTTTTACGTTTTATCACTCTTCCGAGAGTAACGCAATATACGTATATTTATGTTTTTGTAATATTTTTAAATTAATATGATTTTTTTAAAAATAAGATTCCGAAGCGTATAACGTGGCACTTATTCGACATTCAAAAAACCTTGGAGGATTTCTCTAAGACATGGGTCTGGCCTAAATACCGATGTTTTTTTTGAGATTTTCCGATTACAGTACATTTTGAAAACTTACTTCTTTCAGTTGTTTATGTTGTAATATGTAAAAGGATACATTAGTAAGTGACATAACATGTTCTGATAAGAAATAAACGTGCTTATAGAATTTGTTCAACCTAATCTAAGACTGTTAACAACTATATGTGTTTGCATACAAGTAGCGCAAAGATTTCTTATTAGATAAACAAACAAAATCATTTTGGAATTATACAATATAACAAGTAGTTATTTAAACGTTTTTAATACGTTTGAACGGCATTTTAGTTTGAAAAAGTGTTTGAAAAATCACGTTTAATGCTACAATTATTTGAAGAAAGCCGTTAATATTTCATTCAAAATAAAAATTTAAAAAAAATCTTCATTGATCGATTGAAACTTTTTTATCTCATAACTTTAAAATTTGAAACAGTACAAAAAAAATGTTGTTTAATTCCAAGGTGTCTAAGAAAAAATAGAAAATAGATTTAATTACCCAATCTGTAAGATCGCTTTTAGTTATCATTAACATATAACCATAAGTTTTTATTCGAAATAAATAATTTTGTTTAAAAAAGTAATTAATAAAAACATTTATTCACAACGTCGTTCAATTCACCATTCAAATCAATCGTAACAATCTTTTGATCAGTAAACAAAGAATCGATTTTTTTATTGAGCACCCAATATGTTCTTTGTAATGAAATTAAGTAATGTTTTCTAACAGTCATGAATATAAAATAAAACCAAGTCACATAAAAAATATGGTTTCGATTTATATCTGAAAGCTCATATTGTAAAATATATCTCTAAAATAATTTATAATCAAATAACGTTTCTAATATTTTGTAAATTACAACACCTAATTCAGTCAATCGTACGTGTATGCAATGTGTATTCATCATCTCTGTTAGTGTGCAGACTTTATTTTGTAAATATAATAAAAACATTTTTATTCTTTTGGATTTGAAATACCAAAAGAAATAACAAAGGGCATAACTTTTTTTATAAAAACAACAACATTAATATCGTTATTACGTGTGAAATATTATTTATAGGAATACTCGAAAGTGGCTCGAGACAAAGTAACGCTTTAAGCGGTGGACAAAATAATTTGAGAGTTAAAAAAAAGCTTTTTTATGCTCTTCATTAAAATTTCCCTTTCATACTTGCCAACAAAATATGAAAGCTCAATTATGAAACGAAATTTTGTGTTTTTTTATCTTTATAATTTAATTATACTTTGTAATAGAATGAAGCTAACATTGTTATTTAAATTTCCTTCTCAAAAGGTAAGTAAAATTACGTCTTTATTATTGTTTAATTTGAAATTCGAAATCACTTGTCCGTTTTCTGTTTTATTTGTCTAGCAACCCGTAGTACTAGAAAATACTCGATTCTTTTATTTGTGCGAATTTCTTCGTCATCTTTATTATGTTGTAAGTTCTTTTTAAAATTTGGTATTCATATGGGCTATGTCTATTGTCATTATCTATCAAACTCAAACAAATGAAATAACTCTCCAATCGTTCTTAATAACGTAGTAAATAATCATATATTAAATTAATTACACACGTAACACAGTTAATTACCGACATTATTTACGTTTGACATGTTTTATAATTAAATCTGTGAACATACCTGACATAAATACGACATTTAATAAAGAACTACCAACACAAAAATTTGTGAAAGAAACACAAAAATTATACCGCTCTGCCTAAAGGAATCGAGTACTTAGCTAAGCTCTCTCATGTATTATACACTAATAAGTATCGGAATATATTTTTTACGACTAAATAATTCATTTCAAAATACGATTTTTCATTTTATATTGTTTTATTATATTATGAGTTGCAATCCAACCGATATACCAACAAAACCAATATTTGACAGATGTTCTAATAATAACTATGAACGTAAATGACTTAAATCACCATTTAAATAAAGAACTACAAGCCACAAAAATTTATGAAAGAAAAATTATACTGCTTAGCCTTCAGGAATCGAGCATTTACCTAATTTTTCTCATTATCTATCCACTAATAAGTATCAGAAAATATTTTACAAGTTAATAATAATTTTTAATTTTTTTTTTTATTATTTTGGGTTGCTATGCAAGTAACCAACAAAATAACTTGGTATGCTGCTATAACAACGTGTACACTGGAATTCTTATAATTATAATACAAATGTTACGATAGTGGTTTGTTTTACATGAATCTGTCTTCAAACATAAGGTAGTCAATGTTCAGCCCATGTTCCAAGGCAACACAGTTTCAACTTTGACTGTAAATACCAACAATATATTAACAGTCACACGAATTGATACCCTGTAAAACCGTTGGGAGCAATGCCAGGTAACTTCTCAAATTATGAAAAGCACCACTTAATTTAAATTTTCTCAGAGTGACTTGTATATTAAGATATGCAAATTTATTCCGTTAGGCAATTGCTTTTTGTTAGATGTTCTATCCAGGCCACCGCGTTGTGTTACTAGAATAGATTCAACCAGAGACAGGCATCTATGATGAAAAATAAAAGCTCGACTCGGAAACTTCGGAGAAATTATTATTGCACTTTATAAACTTTCGCGTCTGGAAGAGTTTCCTCAATAAAACTAAAGTTGCACAGTATATTTCAGAAGTTTAATAAACAACCTTACAATGGCCTACACTACTTTAAATAACAAAAAAATATTTACTCTTATTTTCGAATGTTACAAGTCGATTTTATAAACCTTCCGTGAATCCATTATCACAATCAAAAACCCACATTTAAAATCAATGCCATATAAACTCTGACAAATGTTAATTGTAAACAATACAAACACATTCATTGATTGAATTGGCATTTACTTGGTAGAACTCCATTATGACACGGTGATAGTTCCAAAGATGGCTATATCTATAGAAAAAATTTTAGAACTAAAATACATTATTATTTTTTCACCGTGTAATAAATACAAACACACATATTTTTTAGTACTTATTTACGCAATGTATTTTTTGATCAGGACCGGATTTGCTCATAGCGAAAATTTATCAGTTGATAATGCTCGTGATGAGCGGAACCCGTCCTAATCAAAAAACATATAGTGAAATAAGTACTAAAACATCTGTTTTTATTATATAAAATGTCATGCCTTTCCATCAAGAAGAAACAGTTGACCCTTTAATACTGAATGTTAATTGTATTGAATAATTAATTTATGTTGAATTTTGTTTTTTTTTTTTTATATAAACGAATCTATTTCTTCAGAATGATACTTTGTTGTATCGTATAGACTTGTGACATTTGAAAAAAACAAAAGAATGTTTTTTTGCTAACAATATTTTTTGCCATTCAGTATTTTAATATCTCTTTATTTTATTAGTAGAAAACGATAAAAGGTTAGAAGAAAAGATTAAAAAACACTTACAATTAACAAAATACTGTCTGATTTTATTTTGATTTCAGAATTGAAGAAGGTAGATATAACTAAATTGAAAAGCAATGTTTGTGTGTATTAATTCAACTTTAACAACAGCCGAAGGCTTCAAATCGTTTACCACTCAATAACGCAAAATGCCTATTGCACAGTTTGATACAATCGCTTTGCAACTCAAGTCTCTCATCAACAACAATAATATCTTTATTACGCTTAACATCAGTTCGCACATAAAATTCTTAATGAAACATCGTATAGTCTTAGTATACTGACCATAGTTTTTCACATATAATCGCGCAGAAAAATATATTACGCCACGATGTGTAATTAAGTTCTAACCAGCTTTTGTACTTAGGTATATCACATAATTTTCACAGTGTAGTATTATATAAAAACTATTACGGCTTCAAATAAAATGCGATGATCAAAGAAAGCTTTTAGCGGCTCTCAGAAAACGTGTTTAGCATTAGTTCACATTTGCATAAGCTGTTATTTCAGAAGTATATCCTCTTTTTACCTAATGCATGATATAAAATGCATTTATTCGTGTGACATTATGTAACTCTGGAAAATCAACAATGAATAATTCAGGGTTGTGGAGTTAGAGTTGGAGACCTGAAAAACGAGCGAATCCTACTAGCAAATTATTGTAGTTAAACGTATAGTTATATTTTAAATAATAAAAACACATTTTTTAGTACTTATTTCCACAATATATTTTTTGATCAGGACCGGTTTCGCTCATCGCGAGCATTATCAACTGACAAAAAATTAATTTGAGTTAAAGGTAGCAGGTGTACAAAACCATGGGTTCAAAGACTAGGAAACAATTTACATAAAACCATACAATATTGATACAAATAAAGTAAATTAGTATAAAAATTAAATGTTCACAATCACTTATTAAGAATTACAATTATAATTAATAATTCTTAATTCTTAATAAGTGAATGTGAACATTTAATTTTTATACTAATTTACTTTATTTGTATCAATATTGTATGATTTTATGTAAATTGTTTCCTAGTTCTTGAACCCATGGTTTTGTACACCTGCTACCTTTAACTCAAATTAATTTTTTGTTTTGTATAAATAGACTTGTTTGTAAATTGTATTCTATCAGTTGATAATGCTCGCGATGAGCGAAACCGGTCCTGATCAAAAAATATATTGTGGAAATAAGTACTAAAAAATGTGTTTTTATTATTTAAAATATCATGCCTTTCCATCAAGAAGTGACAGTTAACACCTTAAAAGTGGTATAGTTATATATTATTGTTGGCTTCAAATATAACATAAAACACTAGGTATGCTATGATTCAATTATTGAAATAGAGCCGTTAATGCCCTGACTCAGAGGAAAGCTATACTATAAGTCCACAATTTGGATATTTATAATTTTTAATCGAATCATTCAATTTTGAATTTGAATTGTTACAACTTTGTAAGATTCCACATGTTTTGTCACTAACGACCCGCATTTCGCTTTTCGGCATCTTCAGGCATTCTATCACACGGATGCAACAGAACTGATGAAACCCGGGTCGTTAGTGACAAAACATGTTGAATCGTACAAAGTTGTAACAATTCACATTTCATATTGAAATTCCATGAATCACCTTCAGTCGATATCATAAATTGAATCATTCAGTACTAAATAGTGGTAAAATTTGGTATTCCTTTTATGAATATGAGGAGAAAATAGCTTTTAAAGTTAAAATATAAGCACACTTTTCGTCTGAAGATCCCTGATACAATCAAGTGCTAAATGCAATAGGTTTCAGAAAAAAATGAAGCTTTTTTTTTACTGAACTAAATAAGGTTCTTCGTTAGATTTAAAACTACTTTCGGTCTATTATAAACATTGAAAAATGTATTGATTGAATTGATATGTACTTGGTAGATCTCCATTACAACGCGATGAAAAAATGGCAAGGTATTTTAGTTCTACAAAATTTATAAGATATATAATTGATAGTGTTGAAAAATGTGACTTGGGATATTATACTTATGGACTCCAGAATGACGATAAAGCACTTTGAATAAGACACATTATAAAACAGCTATAAATTGTTCTTTTCCCTCCCGTTTATGAGAGAAAACAATATTTTAAATAATTTATAATATTATATTTTACCAGACAGTATATGCTATTTATAAGATTTAATTAAACACAAAAACTCCAACAGCACTAAATATGTTTAGTACTGTATGAAAATTTGTGTTTAATTGGCGTATGCACCACATACACAACATTATAAAAGATCTTTAAAGGGAAAACGGTCACCAAAATACATTCATTTAATGCATAGGTTCCCTACCTTTTTTGGGTGGCGACCCCTTTTCATAAAATCCGTGTGACCCGCGACCCCGCATACAATCCAAAAGCGTACAAAAAATTTTTTTTAGTTGACCGTACAAGTTGGCGACCCCCCAAAAAACTCTTCGCGACCCTAAGGTTGGAAGCCTACGATTTAATTTGTGGCTTATTTTATATTTTGACAAAGATGGTTTGATTTGATGAAACTTGGTAAAACAGTAAACACACGTGTGTCTGTGCTTTTTTTAAAGGTTATATGTACTTCAAGTTTGAAGGTTACTTACCCTCGCTACAGTGCCGTCCAGATACCATTGGAGGGATACTGCTGAACCGTTCGCCAAGACGTCCAGAAGACCTCTACTCCAAGTGACTTGCTCCCAATGATCTGTCATTATTGCTGCACACAACATTGCCGTGGAGCAACTGTGGAAAAGGAAACAGCGGATATACTAATTCACTAACTCGAATAACATGCTAGCGCAGATAAATTTATTAACAAAACCTTATTTTGAGAAAAAAAGTACTTTTACTACACGGTAAAAAATAGCAATGTAATTTAGTTGTAAATTTTTTTGTAGAACTTTGTAGAACTAAAAATGCAAACTTTGTAGAACTTTGTAGTACTAAATACAAACTTTGTAGGATTCTGTAGAACTTTGTAGAACATTGGTATTTTTTGACCGTGTTATAATGGAGTTCTACCAAGTAAATGCCGATTCAATCAATACTTTTACTACCTTCGGAGAGCTTAAATCCTGCCTGTGAGACTTCAGCGTACTAAATAACCGTCGAATATTTTCCGCAGGATGTATTCAATGGAATCGAGAGATTCTAGGATGTCATTGGAGGAAAAGGAACAAAAGACGAGTGAAAGGGAATCATGGAGACGTTATATGAAAATATAATAGAAAAACGTAATAAAAAAATTGAATGAATAACATGAATTATCCTACACATACAATATTAACGATCACTATTGGCTGATTTTTAAAAATATTAATCAAAAATGGTTAATCCTTACACAGTGCAATTTTTGATTGTCACTAAGATTTAATTTGAATTGTTGAAATTTTAAAAACTTTGTACGATTCTACATGTTTTGTGACTAACGACCCCGGTTTCGCCTTTCAGCATCTTCAGACATTCTATCACATGAAAAGATTTAATAAATCAATACGAATTTGGTTGTGCTGCAATACAATTCATTTTTTTGTCCATCAAATATTATGATTTTTAAAAAGTCAGTAAATAAAATATTGCCTTCACTGATCACTGTACCTAATTAAAACATAGAAAGAAATATACTTCGAGCTCTACTTAAATATTTATATCATAGTTATCGATTCCGATTTTTTCCATAGTAGTCATTATTTTACATTATGTTGAGACGTATATAACGTAGTTGGATGTATATTAAATTATAATATATTATTTTAAATTCACGTCTAATAAAAATATAAGCTAAATTATATATATTGAATATCATAGAGTGCTTAAATTAATAAAAAAGATGCTCAATAAACGATTGTCAAAAAGAAATACTATTTTAAATAACTATTAAGCTTGTCGATCACTAAAGCCGGTCAGACATTGATTGATCACGGCTTCATAAACCATTATAAAATCTTATTTTAATATACTTCATTATCACATAATAAATATTCATTAAGTTTTCTCTAGGGTAATAAAAACCTGATTTATCACAATTGATACCTGAAAAATACGCCAACAGAAAACAGACGGCATTTTTTATGGTACAGTATTTATAAAAATAAAACAGATATTTTTCGCAACAATACAATACGTTTCTATTGATTTTAATGATTGCAAGAATTGCAATTGCAATGCTGATAAAAATAATGATAAGGTAAATGACAAAAAATAAATATATACGAATTTTAAAATAATAATACAACTTCTTAAAATGGCAATGAAGTCATGTGCAATTATAATATGTGCGACCAATAAAAAGTAAATTTTAACTAATTTCTAACCCAAAACTAAGGTGTGATGTAGTAAATTGAATAATTAAAATAAAATGAGCTTAATACAAGCTCCTTTATCTATTTAATATATAAATAATTAAGTATCACACTTTTATCACGAATTGTTCGCTTCTATATTTATATTATATATAAAGATAAAAGTACGGTACACAATTAATTTATTATGAATACTTTTGAACGATCTAATTAATATTTTACTATAAAGATGTCATCTTCCACTTCTTGGTGAAAATGCATAATATTTAAAATAATAACTACATATTTAAGTAATATTTCTAAAATTTATTTGATAATGAAGACCGACTTCACTTAACGCGAGCATTATCAATTGAAGTTTATTCGGGTTGAGAAAAAATGTTCAGTTTACTATATTTCAAGACTGACATAAGAAGATTCCTGTTTATATTTAAAGTGTAGATTTTTTACTTTCGATTTTGGTTTTTTTTCGATAACCTGAAAATTTTTAAAAATCTATCCTTGGAGCTCCAGAATTTCTATAACACATTTTGTTTGACATATATTCTAATAGATAGTAATTTGGGTCCCTATTATTTAATAATACTAGATTAACCGGTCATAATCATTAAATATATTCAAGAAATAGTTCTCAAAATAACTTGTTTTCATTATCTTTTAAATAAGTAATGATATTAAAATAAAGCATTTTTACTTGCTTTATATGATCACTTTTTTTTCTCACCGAGAAACATTGTCAACAGTACGAATGTCAATAATTTTAATTGAAATCAGTTGAAAATGTTAGCTCACTGAATAAATCCAGTATAATTAAACACAATATCAAAAGTTCATTTAAAGTGATCTAAAAACTGCTTCAAACTGTTTTTGGATACAAAATTTTGAGCTTTTTCAACTATGCTTAACTTTGGGCTTGTTGAAATGTAGAATTTCATTCTAGTAAAACATTTTAATCACTTTCTTTATGGTGAGTTTAAAACGAATTTTGTTGCCAAATAAAACTGCTGTGGCGAGGTAAGAAATGTTTTTCTTACCTATAAAAATATACTGTAGATTTATAACGTATTCGTAATATTTAACTGCTGTAAGCAAAACACCGTTTTCTACACAGAAAATTTATTGTGTCCAATCTCCGTTAGGGAATGTAATTTTGACATTGGGTTTTTTCCTTTGTACTCAATTCTGATCAATAACACACGAGGGCAGTATAATAATAATGAATGTACAATATTATGGGCTTATAAGTAAACAAATAAAGTAAACGTATGGTTATAAATTTTATACATATTCTGAATATGGGTCAAATCAATCACTGTGTAAAACGAGTGTCTACCGATAAAGGACAGCAATTGTTTCATGTGTATTAATATTGCCAATAAGAAAAAAATTATGAAAGTTGTAGAGAATATTATCGAATAGCAAAATTAATTCACTGAGGTTAGTGGTTAGAGATATAATAAAATTTCAAATCAATCTTGAATTGTTGGAACTTTGTATATTTCCAAATTTTTTGTCAATCAAGACCGCGGTTTCGTCTTTCGGCATTTTATTTCGCGAATGCAAAAGAATTGAAATATTTGCAAGCAAAAAAATAAACGACTTGCTTCGATTATTGTAGAATAATATACGAAAAAATATAGACCTTAAAGCTAACAGCCAGACATTTCTTTATTAGTTTATGATATCGACTGAAGCTGCTTAATGAATTGATTGAATTGGCATTCATTTGGTAGAACTCCATTATAACTCGGTGAAAAAAATAGCATTGTATTTTAGTTCTACATAATTCTGTAGAAATTTTTTAGAACTAAAATAAATTGCTATTTTTTTCACCGTGTGCTTAATGAAATTTGTTCATCAAATTTCAACTGTCGAAACTTTATATAATTCTATATGTTGAATTTTTATATACACACAATTGAATGACAGAATGCCAGAAGATCATACAAATTTCGAACAATTCAAATTGAATTTTAATAAAAATTTCAATTTCAATTTTGTTGGGTAATTAGTAAAGCACTTAAATAAATATCTACCTTTTAAAATTACTAGGTTACTGTGGGCTTAAATATCAGGTGACATAGTATAGGACTTAACTTCCATTGAAAAATCAGATATGGGATAAAGCAAGTGAAAATTAGGAAGGTTGAGTTGGCCATTGATGATAAATATTCAACTCATTTGAGCTCAGTTTTTTCATAATTTTTTATGTAATAATTTACCTTCATCCGCGTTAAATGAATGGTTTTCCGATAATAGGTGGTTGGAAAATGTTTAAGTACATTTTTTTTTTAAATATAAAATCAGTTATCTTTTATTTTAAAATGCTGCATTCTACGTCAACTATATTTAATATTTATTGAAAAATTTTAAAAGCCATAAAATGTACAACTTATAACCGGTCAAAGGTGCACTTGAAACACCGTCATTACTCTAACGGTCAAATTAGGTAATCATTTTTTCTACTTCGTATTTATCAAACCCGTTCTAAAACAAAACGAGATTTCACCAATGGAATAACCTCTAAAGTAGATCTCGTCGTTTATATTCGGTTTTATATGTTTCGCTATTTTCATTTTATTATATCTAAAAATAATCATAATGTAAGCAAAAATTTTAAAAATAAAGTTGTCAAGAAACTTTTCTATCCATTAGGAAATTCGTGAGCTTTTTCTGTGAACGATTTTCACGTAAAAGCGTACAAAACCTATCGAACATTCTTAAGCAAATCAGTAAATAATGTAAGTTTTCCAAAAACAGGAAGCAGACAGAAAATACGATAATAAAAGTCTAGTTTCTTACCATACTCAATATCGAAAACACTCCCAAAATAGCACGGACATAAAAATTGTTGTCGTAGTCATGGGTCTTTTTTGGCTGCCTCTTTCACTACGAACTCCGAAATAAGCCTCGGAAAATACATAAGTATACGCAAAGCAGAATTTCTAGGACATTATTATAAGAATATATCTCGCACTTGGCAACGATCCAAAAACTTAAAGCCACCAAACCGACCGAGCTATGAATATAAATGTCGTCCGAAACAAATAGGGCTGAACAGAGTCAGATTGACATGTCATCATCAGTCACGTCTTTGCTAAAAGGTTTGACTTGTTTTTAATATTTTTTTAATGTAAATCAACTAAATAACATATGTTTTAAACGATTAACACATATTTTTAGTAACACGCTGAAACAATAGCAATGTATTTTAGTTCTACATTTTTTTTTCAGAACTAATTCTGACGATGGCGTGAGCCGAAATACTTATCAACTATACCTTATAAAAAAAAATGTTGAACTAAAATAAATTGCTATTTTTTCACCGTGTTATAATGGAGTTCTACCAAGTAAATGCCAATTCAATTAATACATATTTTTAGTCGTTTTTTGGCGTCAGTTCAGTTGTATCCATATGATATAACGCCTAAAAACGTCGAAAGGCAAAACCTGTAAGACGTAAGATGTAAAGGTAATTTATGTCATTTTGATAAGTTAAAATTATCAGTAAATGATAATCTGGTGGATTAATGTGTACTTAAAAAATAAATATTCAAATTTAATTTAGATATGTAACTATAGAATTGAGCTTTATTTTTCAGTATATTAATGCAATCAAATGCACAGATGAACCTACACAAAAAAAAGAACAGAGTATTTTATTTATATATTCAAAGAATAAATTAGACTAGAGAATGTAGTATTCTTTACGCTTATAAATTTAGGAATAAATCCATAAATCTTATATACAATTTACATTGAACATTTACATTTAGTTGTATCGTTCCTCCCTCATGCGAACCATGTCTATAAAACAGCGTAGCACTATGTCAAGCAGTTTGAATAGCATTGCCAAACTGAAATGATGACGTGAAAGTATTTTGCCATTTTTTTCATCCGCTACAATTCAATCTTTTTGACTACTGCTGATAAAATTTTGATCGACGTGATTGTAATGATGATGGATCGTAGCGAATTATCTGAATTTCGTAGACCAGCCTACGACGACGTAGACACTGGTGAATACGTATCAGTATCTTATACAATATTCGATACTGTCACATCCTGTGCTACTCAGAATTCTACTCGTCGATAATTTGATACAATTCAATCCAAAATTTCACATTATATTTTTATTTATCGATGTATTTTTACCGCAATATAATTTGCGAAAGTCCACAATACACGACGTTTTTATTCTTTATCATAATTTAAAATTGATATCAAAACAATGCGCTTAATATTTTTTTAATAAAACATTAAAGTTTTCTAAAATCAGCATGAGTTGAGAAGATGTGTGCACTATATTACTACAATTTAAATATTGAAATCAACATTACATATTCGAGTCCAACATTATCTGATTACCTTAAAGAATCACTTCTAGACTACAACAGCTTAATAGATAGTTTTGTATCAATTATTTTATTTTATAATCAAAACCAAACATCAACAAATTATTTGTTTTGAGCTCACAAGATGTAGGATCATGATGTTACATTTCATATTCTCATTGTTTCATTTTAATTTAAAAAACATAGGTCAAGCAATCAATAAATAATATGTTCTTGTTAAATCATCTGATGTATCCGCAAATGTCGTTATATGTATAGAAGTAAAAAAAACTTAACTCTCGTGCTTATCCGATCTATGTTCAGGCCCTAGAAATATCATAATCAAATATTACATATTTAAATTAGTACATTCTTTTTTAATTATACGATTTTCTATTTGAGTAGGTTGGAATCTATAAACTATATACAAAATTCTACCGCACTTATCTCACACTATTTAAATTGAAAACAAACTAAATATTTTATATGGAAAATTTCATAATATTAACTGCAATTTCAAGTATGACGTAGCTGTTTTCATCAGCTAAAAACCATTTTCGGCGAATTCTATGCCACGTTATTGTGAGATTGATTGTGCTTCAAATGAAAATGATGAAAAATTGAGCAGATTTTCTTTTGTTACATCCAACTGTACAAAAGAGCTTTTTATAATTAAAATCAACTTATTTAATATAATACTTGAAGTTTTATGATTTTCGTTAATGTAGTTTACTTTTTTAAAATTTATAAATGTCTAGTACGGTAAATTTAAATTGTTAGAACTTTGTACGATTCCACATGTTTTGTCACTAACGGCCCGTGTTTCGCCTTTCGGCATCTTCAGGCATTCTATCACACGGATGCAACGAGCCCCGTGATGAAATAATCCTTTCAAGAATGTATCATTAATATGATATTTAATGAAAATTATCACAGGTAATTGTGTTAATTATTATTAGATCAATATTATTAAAATTGTTTTAGCCGCCATTTAGCGCTTGCCTTGGGGTCTGTGTTTTCCTGTATTTAATACCTTTGGTATATATACTATGCTATCTGTTTATTGTACGTTAGTTCTGTTGCATCCGTGTGATAGAATGCCTGAAGATGCCGAAAGGCGAAACCCGGGTAGTTAATGACAAAACATGTGGAATCCTACAAAGTTGTAACAATTCAAATTTGATTGATTGAATTGGCATTCACTTGGTAGAGCTCCATTATAACACGGTGAAAAAAATAGCAATGTATTTTAGTTCTACAAATTTATTTTTAAAATAATATAGTTGAAAGCTATTTCGGCTCACGCCATCGTCAGAACTATGCTTAAACTAACATTTGCTTATCTATATATAGCTGTGTAGAAAAGGTACACAATACATTTTCTCGCCTGTTTTAACGGCCTAGCTTGTTTCTTTCTCGCAATAAAACTAAATTTTTCAAAAATTGTAAATGAAACTAAAAAATGCGGCTATGACAATAAGTTTACATGTGGCGCGGAAATGATCTATTACTGAAGCAAATCAGACCCCTTCCCCCCGTAGAGCGCTTTAATCAATGAGCTAAACAATATATTAGTTTGCTCGTTAAGAATCCTTTGTGATATTTGATGTCTATTGATTTCCAGCTGATCCAAAGCGGTCGTCCTACGACCCTTACTGCAAAGATGTAAACACTTAGGCGCTGACTTTGAATTTATATTATGTGATTTACTTATAACGTGATTAGCGAATTGTGAATCTGTTTTTTTACTATTGTATGATCTCATATGTTCCTTAGCTCGAGTAGATATACTCCTACCTGTCTGTCCGATGTAAACGGATAAACATGAGCCACAGGACATTATATAAATATTTATTCAAATTTGATATTGTAATTCCATCAAGCTCTTTCAGCCGATGTCATAAAATATGTCTACTATAGTATAATATGTTATATTTTCAAAAAAAATCTGGAATGAAGGTTTTTAAAAACATAGCCATTGCCAATCTTGAAAATTGCGGATTCAAAATTCCCAAAACGATTCCACTTAAAATTAACAATGTAATAATAAACTGATTTCCCACGAGTGAAAATTGTGACCTATTTTCCGTTATAAGTCGGTACTTGCTGCGCCGACATGCCACTTGCTTCGTGCGAGGAGAATAGAAACCCAAACCATTGACCTCTAACAATTACACTCGTAGACTGAGACGTGCTTTACATACATATTTTTAATATCAGGCATAATTTACGATAAACGCTGACAGTGCATTATTGAACATCAATTTTAAACGCTTAAATTTCGAACAATTTATATGATTTTTAGAAAATAAATCGCTCGGATGAACAGCTGTTCGATTCCTTTAAAAAAAATCACAGATTCCAGCGTTTCTTAAACTAGCTATTGTTTTCGGTTATTAGTGATTTTACTTTTTTTAAATGATAATTTAAAAATAGATTGTTTATGTATTGCAAATTCAATTGCAAGCATTTTTTTAAATTATTGTGCTGATTTTGAATTATTTTAATAATACCGGTTATATTGTGCTATTGTCAGTAACAGTAATCATAATTTAATACCGGTATAGACATACACATTCACTTTTGCAAAACCTACTCAAGAATTTCGATACTATGCTTGGAATGGATATGACAATAAAGTGGAAAAGAAGTCATCGTTAATGACGTTTCTTTTTGACACCTGATATAAATTTTGTTTTCTGATTATTGATTGAATTGGCATTTATTTGGTAGAACTCCATTGTAACAAGGCGTATAAATAGCAATGTATTTTAGTTCTACAATTTTTTTATGACATATAGTTGTTATAAAATGTCCTGCGGCTCATGTTTGTCCGTTTATATCGGACAGACAGGTAGAAGTATATCCACTTGAGCTAAGGAACATGTAAGATCATTTAACAGTAAAAAAACAGATTCACAATTCGCTAATCACGTTATAAAGGAATCACATAATATAAATTCAAACTCAGCGCCTAGGTGTTGTGCATCTTTGTAGTAAGGGTCGCAGGATGACGGCTTTGGAACAGCTGGAAATCAATAGATATCAACTATCACAAAGGATTCTTAACGAACAAACTAATATATTATATGTCGGTCACCATTATTGAATCCTCCGGGGGGGGGGGGGTTGTTTCTTTGTTTCTGTAATTGATTTATCCATTATCCATTTCCGTGTCATATGTGAACTTATTGATATAGCCGCCTTTTTAGTTTCATTTACAATTTTTAGTTTTATTGCGAGCAAGAAACAAGCTAGGTCGATAAAACAGGAAAGAAGATGTATTGTTTACCTTTTCTACACAGCTATACATAGATAAGCAAATGTTCGTTTAAGCATAGTTCTGAAGATGGCGTGAGCTGAAATAGCTATCAACTATATCTTATAAAAAAATTGTAGAACTAAAATACATTGCTATTTTTTCACCGTGTTTGTTTTCTGTGTTTCAAAAATAAAATTATTGAATCAAACACCCTTTATTCGACACCTCTGTAAGCTGGGACATACCTCTGCAATGTGCAACAGAATTTAGCCTGGCATTAACTCCGTTAACACGCAAAGTAACACACCCCCATCTATAAATAGAAACTAATTAATTATTCCGTTGCAATGACGTCAGAACCTGAACTTTATATTTTTATTGTTTAACCGCGCGGTAAACGCATTTCGTTTAACGATTTAATTTATTCATATTCGAGTTAAATATTCAAGAGCTATAATCGTGTTTCTTACTGGGGATATAAACCCCTTATGGACGTTTAAATGTTGCCTTTGCATACGTATTTGATTTAAAGATGCTGGTAACATTTACGTAAATGATTGGATCATGATATATTGGGACTATAAATTCAATAATCTTTATCGACTCTTTTTGAATAGAAGCATTAATTTTAATTTGTCAGAGAATCCAGAATTAAATTAAAAAATAATGATTTTTGAATCTGTGTAAAATTTCACATATTTTGTTACACTTTTACCTTTCTGCTTCTTCAGGCTAAATTACATAATCCCACCGTCACCCAACGTTTTTTTTTCTATGTATTATATCAATTTACCCAATAAATTTTCATAGTATTCGGTTATTGTAAAAACCTATCGTTATATAGTCATAAGCTTTATTGGACATTAGAACATGTTTTCCAAATTTGAATTTCATTATAATCAAATCGATTGTTATTGAATTTATTTCTGATATATATATATTTGACTCCTAACTTTAGGATGTATTTATTTGTAATTCCTCTTCTTCTCTGTCAGTTATATTGTATCTCTGTGACAGATTTTTCGTAGATGCCAAAAGGCGAAACTCGAGTCTTGAGTAACGAAACTGGTGGAGTTGCGTACTGTTTCAACAATTCAAATTCCATCTTGCTCCTTTAGTCGATATCGTAAATTAAAAAAAATAATTCATACGATGTATATTTTCTACTCGTTTTCTCAACGTGTAATAAATTGTGTATAAAAATATGATATCATATCCAAAAATACTGGTAATTCACTTCATTTAGGTTTCGGATATTTTTTTTATTTATAAAATAAACCCTCTTGCGTGCACGCTAAAGATTTTCTTGTTCGTACGTGTTAAATAATTGCAACTTTTGTGACCACATTAATAATAGTTTGAGAAATGTTGTACTTTATATCAACACAGTTTTGTTTTGGCAAAAAGTGATGTAAAGCGAAAAGCATTTCATTAACAACTTTGTCATGAAAATAATAGTTTATGTAAATCCAATATTTATGGAAAAAATAATAAGCATAATGTGAAGATGACGTATGGCCATTTTCGTAATCTTTGAAAACATTTATCAAAAATATGTCTCGAAATTTGTGTTTCAAAAGTTTGAATATAGAATATTGAAATTAATTTTTTGTTATAAGTCAGCTTTTATAGTAACTTTTTTCTTTTAAAAGTCTTAAATTTTCAATTTTATTAAGTAATCGAACAGTCATTTGAATTCAAGACTGGTTTAAACTTTTTTTTCAATTTGAAATAATATTTTTTTTTAAGTACTGCTTCCGCCATAAATTTTATGATCAGGACCATATATACATATGTGTTTTAAGTAAAATTAACTCTTTAATTTTTAACAACCATTCTTCTTATATATCAAATAACATAGAATTTTGAATGTGTATCGGATGCTTTTTTTACCATGGTGTCAGTTTTTTTAATAAATTAAACATAATGTCTAGAATTATAAACACAATTATAAAATATGATATCATCAAATATACTGTAGAAATAGTACTGAAAACATATATTGTATCATACAAAATATCATGCATTTCCACCAAGAAGTGACAGTTGTCTAACCTTTAAAGTGATAACTGTCTTTTACTTTACATAAAAATGTAGAATTGAAATTTATTGTATGTGAAATATCTTCGACAAAGCTTATTTCTTTTGTTATGTTTTAAAATGGTTTCACAATGATTTGAATTTATCAATGATTTTCTGTATCGGACGAAAATATTCTTAATGGGGATGTAAGAAAAAGTAAAATTGGAACTGTTAATGGAATAACGATTCAAGTTTGATATTGAAATTCCATTAAGCACCTTCAGTAGTTATCATAAATTAGAAAAGTAAAATGTTTATATGGCTCTTCTGTACAATCGACCAATTTCCAGTTAACTTAGTTCTGCTCTAATTGGAATCATAGTAAAGTACTAACCGGTTTTCTAAATAACAAAAAAACTAAAAATTTTCAAAAATTGTATTTATTTTAATTAACTTTTATATTTTTATGTTTCCTTCAGCGCATCTGAGTTAAAAGACAAGACGTAGTGAGAGCGATTGACAAGTTAATACCTTTATCCTATCCATACCCTAACTGCAAAGACTTAAGTGACTTAAAAACAACCAGTTATCACAAACCTTATATGTTGAGGTGAGGCATCAGTAATATGATACCGGGAAAAGGAGTGGCTTAAAAAATATTCGGGAAAAATCATTTCGTATTTCTTCAATACCTTTACATATACCGATAAAATAAATGAAACACCAAAAGTTACAAACTGTTTCAAACCATTTATTCGTTCTAATACACGTGTAATTTCATAGATGTTATCTAAACAGTTTTTGAATGCCAGTGTGCTTTTACACAATGAAACCAAAACATAACTGAGGTGATAAAAACTGAGAATTTTATTTGCCCGAGCTTTTAATTTTACATTTCGGGCAAACACGGAAGGCTCTACAATTCCGAACTAATTTAATTTTAATTGTTTCCTAATGATTCAGTAATTTTACGCTATGTTTGCTATGTCCGGGCATAAAGCCATACTCATAATGTCACTGAAATTGATACATCCCATTAAAATGTTTTCGCAAACATGATGATATAAAGTGACTTTATTTTACGGTTAACCACTCATATACAATTTGTTTTTCACCACTTTATTCTTTAATAAAAAACTCAAATTGCTCTACGGGACATTTCGGTGATTTGGCAGGAGTTGAAAAAATGGTTTTCTGTACAGCGGTGTTCGGCCACATGGCGTATTATATTTTAGCATACTGTACCTCCACCGGGTGGTAGAAGTTTGAACTACTAACGATTTCAAAATGTGTGCAATTTGACGTAGCTACATTAATTTTCTACACTCATCATCTGCCATATATCGTTTTTCGGTTAATGTCGTCATTTTTTACTATATAAAACAAACTAAATTTATGTCTAATTTCTTTCTACTTAATTAATGTCCTACTTTCACATTTTTATGATAAGCTTAAATTTCACCCCAAAGACATATCAATCAATCAATCATACATCACGTAAATTTGGTTTATTAATTTTTATAAGATTTACAAAACAACAATATCAAATTTTATTATTTCAAATGATATACACATCCAAAAATGTGTTATAACTGTCATAGTTTCGTCTTTTGTCAGTTTCATACATTCAATTAGACCAGTGCTTCGCAACCTTATGTCTTCCATGGCACACCAATCCTTTTTTCCAAAACTTCGTGGCACACCAGAAGTCAATATTTATAATAATAATGGAATATGCAACATCGACGTATTTGTTAAAACTAATTCTTTCTGCATTGTTTACTTTATTTACGTACAATTTTCTTTCTTATAAACTTACGTTTTATAGTGTAGATTGTGTGTGTAATATTTATGAACTTATGACATATAATTATGACGAAAAAATAATTATTTATGTTTCCGTGTGATTACATTTCCACAAAATATTTCACAAAATATTTTATAGTGCGGACGAATTATATGATTTGTCTTCTGTTAGAAAAATGTACTGCGGCACAACGGTTGCGGAGCACTGAAGTAGAGAGCAGAAGAGCTGACACTAATATAAACAGTTTATATTGTATTTTATTTGAAGAATTCACTGAAAATATGAAAGTCTTACTTAGTTAATTAAAAAGCTCTGTAGTGTTTTAAATTATACTTTGATTTATAAAATATGATGTTAAATAATCATGTGAAACTTTTTAGTCGATATTTTGAAGTCTTTATTATTACAAATTATAGTTTCTGGATACTAAAATATTAAAGCCTAATATTTACGAACTCGTTTTGACGAGGTTTTGAACATTGTCATTTGGTGTTGTCAATTACTTAACATATTATAGCACAATGAGATATGACGGAATAAAGTAAATAATTCTCGTTAATCCCTGAACACAATACGGGATATTTCAATAAAGCTCCGACATAACTTTTTGCCGCCTTGGGGAAAAACAGTTTTTGATGAATAAGTTTGTTAAAAGAATTTTTATTTCTTGACAAATAATTTAAAAAGTCTGGTTTTTCGACTACTGGAGTATTTATATACTTTAAAAAAATTCAAGACTATAATAAACTCAATCGAAAAACATTTTTAATCTCGGATTGGATATAGGTTATAATCATTATAAGTTTTTAAATAAAGTTAATTCAATGATTTCATCGAAAGGTTACCAAACAATTTTTATTACTCATGGAATGTTGATAATATACGACACGTCAATGTTTCATATATTTTTTATATTTTCTTCTTTGCGACAATTTTGCCCCGGGAAAAAACCACGTTTGCCGAGCCTGATTCTAATGCGTCTTTATTTTATTTCTCATGATAATAAAATTCCGTGTCGCTCCCGACAATGATATTGTTTGAAAAGGGTATTCCCAAGATAAAAGGGTGACGCAAAAATAATACAATTGTTCTTAATATCTTCTTAGCAATATTACCTCCAGATTTAAGATGTTTGCGAGAGCAAGGATATACACAAATGTAGAATGTAATGAAATTGTGCACCGCATTTAGGGTATGTCGAAATATACGATAACGTAACAACATTGAGTTCACCTGATATTACAGTATAGATGTATAGAATATTCTTTCATTTCAATAACGTTACAGTCTAGAGTTTCTTCTAGGGTCTTATACCAAACTTACATGTTTGCCTTTACAAATAAGCTTTGTAAGCAATAAAAAAAAGCACGACTCCGACTTAAAAAAAGTTTATTTTTGTCATGTCTGTTTCCTACCTTCCCTATTTAGGTGTATTCAATTAAATATCAACCGACCAATGAAGCAAATAGCCAAATTTTTCATATTATACGCGTTATAGGAATAAATAAATAAAAAACAATTTCATAATTGTATGTTCTTTTAAATTTATCGTTAAAAATAGTATTTCTTCAATCAGAATAAAGGATTTTAAGAGCGGAATATAACCGCTTCACGGACATTTGTGTTGGCGACAATGCTGTAATGGTTAATGATGAATCTTTAACGATTTATGAAGACCACTGTATTGCCATTTCGACATTTAAATTGTAGGCTCGGTCAATTTTTCCAGTATATTTAAAATTCATTTTTAAATTTGAAAATAGAGTCACCCATGTGTGCTATATAGTAAAACAAACGACGACGTGTTATTTCCTCATGCTAATGTTTTTCCGTTTTCCGTTCAATCATGACAGAAGTAATTTATGATATCGACTGAAGGTGTTTGATGGAATTTCAATATCAAATTTAAATTGTTACAATTTTATACGATTCCACATGTTTTGTCACTAACGACCCGGGTTTCGCCTTTCGGCATCTTCAGGCATTCTATCGAATACACGGATGCAACAGAACTGACAAAGAAGATGCTGAAAGGCGAAACGCGGGTCGTCAGTGACAAAACATGTGGAATTGTACAAAATTGTAACAATTCAAACACGACAGAAGTATTGTATTACCTTAACAGAAAAAATATTTGATGAATATTGGAACATTTTCTGAGTCACTTTTTAACCTTTTTAGAGTCATAAAAAATGAGCGACTGCGTACCGCGTGTGTCGTCTTCTCAATCCATTTTTACTATTTTGTAGGAAAGTAGATATAGTACAACTTTTCAATTTCTCCATGGTGACAAAAATACTAATTTTATAAATATCTCAACACTTTGACTAGTACTAACATTTGTTATCGTACACTTAACGTAAATTTTCAACAAAATTCCTTAACTGAACCATTCCTGACGCAACTCCAGGCTGAAGGCAAACTGAGAAAATATTCTAAAACCCTCCAGCGCTATTAAAATATCTTAATCATTACAAAGTCTTATCTTTTGAAAACCCTCCTGTTGGTGAACGCCCCTAAACTGTAAACCATTAACCCGTATCTTGATACGGCTCTGTTCCAACCCTTCTCATCCCAGCACTGAAGAGTGATTGAACAGAAACCATTCTTCTCGACCTTCTTCGTATATTCTCACCAGAGTAAGCAATTGAGTTATTTTTGTACGACTATTTCTTAGTAAATAACCGCTTTTGAAATAAACAATCCATTGATTATTGAAATATATTATATCCAACTTAAATAGTAGACATCGTATTGTGAAAAAATATACTCTAACATATTATAATATTTGAATCGTTACAACTTTGCACGACTCCACATGTTTTGTCAGTAACAACACGGGTTTCGCCTTTAGGCATCTTCAGGCGTTTTATCACACGAATACAACAGAACTGACGTAAAATAAACAATTAGCATCGTCTATATAGCAAAGTTATTAATTATAGAAGAACACTTACCCCAAGGCAAGCAGTAAATTACAATTAAAACAAATTTAATAATATTAATCTAATAATAGTTAACACAATCACCAATTATAATTTTCATTAACGATCTTGTTAATGAGTCATTCTTGAAAGGGTTTTTCAACAAATATCAATTAAGTAACATTAAAATATAAATGGGTTTTGTTTATTTTACGTCTGTTCTGTTGCATCCGTGTGGTAGAATGCCTGAAGATGAAGAAATTCGAAACCCAAAACATGTGGAATCGTACAAAGCTGTAAAAATTCCAATTTGATATTGAAATTCTATCAAGCACCTTCAGTCGATATCATGAATTATATTATAATACTTGAAGAGTGAAATGTTTTCAACAAAATGCGATATTAAACAAAACAAATTCACGTATGCAATATTGTCAAGTATTTTATCTTTACTAATAATCTCGCGTGTTGTTATTGGCAATAATATTTGAAAAGGGTTTTCCCGCGGCAAGAGGTAAAACCTACAAAAATATAACTTAGGTTAATATCAAGCAAGATTACATCTAGAGTTAAGGTGTTTGCCTGAAAATGGTGAATTTATACACATTTCCAGCAATTTATACGAAATATGGGCTCTTTTAAAACATCCTTCCTTTAAGAGTATCAGCAACTTATAAAAATGACTATTAGTTATTTCGATTATTCAAAAGCGTTGCAGTTTTACCTATTACAGAATATTTCAACATTTTTACGACGACATTTTCTAATAGGCTAACTCAAGTGGTCTCGAAACTTTTTCAACTCATAATACACTTAGAATTACAAGTTTTTTTAGGGAATCCCATCTCACCATTAGGAAAACACATTTTTAAATATTTTTTAAATTACATCAATGCGTTGTGTTATAAAATAGTTACTTTATCTAAAGATGTCAAATATGTTATTCCCTCTTCTACATTGACAAGTCTTTCGATTAAATAGTAATACACTGATTTGATTACATAAGTACATTTTTTTATGACGAACCCGAAGATAGGTGCCACAGAACTCCAGGGTTCCGCGGAACACAGTTTTATGACCACTATCCTAAAGGAATGATAAAATTATCGATAACATTATTTTATTAAAAATAAATTCTTATAAAACTTCTGTCAAAATCCATGGCAAATAAGTAATATGTTTAAACGCTCTATTAGCTATAAAATATTTTAATTTAGACAAAAGTTTTCAAAATAAAACCAAATATTTATATTATCTGCATTAAATATTATGTTATTTATATTTCAAAATCTTACTAGTGGTAAAATAAAGTATTCCCTGGGATATCTCTGCCGGCCAAGGAAACTATTATTTTATCCATAACAGTGCAGTTGCTGGCAACCTTTGTATCAACATAATGCAAGGTTTCAAAAGTTGCAATTTTATATATTTAGTATTTTTATGAAATTTATGAAGTTACTTTGTAAAACTTTAAATGAACAAATATTTAAATTTCCCAAGAAAGCATAAGCAAACTTTGAAAGCTGCATTCTTAAAAATGCGCTGCAGTTAATGTCTCTAAATTAATTATATACTTTTTTAGGAACCAACTTTGCGTTAAACGTAAAAAAACCAATGTGTTTTGATTTATAACGCTAAAGTGTTACAAAATATAAATGTCAAATTAAAGCCCGATCAAAAGCTTTTTCTGTATGATTGTAAACACACATTAGTTATTCTACAAATATGAATCTTAGTATTTTTATAAGCTACGGAGATTTTTTATTGTTTATTGATAAAACCAGGGCTGTAGAGTTGGAGTTGTGAGAAATGAGTGATTCCGACCACTTTTTAAAGAATATCTCAATGAACATTTGGCTGATAAATATTTAATTTTATGCATATCCATAGAATAGGTAGGAAAAAAACACTACATATTAAGTCATTTGTGTCTTATAATATTTCAAGAGTGAAACAAAATATTATAAAATGATTTTTGCTCACAAAAAATAATGAAATAAACTGCTTTAATGAATAATTGAATCAGGAATACATCTGTAAATTTTCCCTTTGGGATTTTTTATTACTCACGTGAGTCCTTAACGAAATAATTTCAATTCGTGCACAAATAATTGTATTATTAATCTGACCTTTCCTTTTCTTTGTCGTATTAAATTCACATCACGTATTCATTCCACGTTCAGTTTGATTAAAAAAATATATTTATTAATTTATATTTCAGAGTTCTAGTAGTCGCTCCATTTATTGAATGATTCATAAGTTAGTAGATTATTCGTAATTTCATCTGTTGGAAAATCAGTTTTTCATGTTTCCATTTCGATGCCTTAGGGAATTCTCTGAGAAAAGTAAATAATATGTTGTGGAGGGTTTTTACCGTACTTGGACAAAGAACGACCCTCGAACAATGTGCAGCCAGGAACGTTAGTTCATAACAGCCTGTTCGCTTCATAAAAAAATGCTTATTAGAGAATCAAAAAATGTTTTGAAAACCACATCAAAAATTATACCACGTAAAAAAAATACAACTTTGTTTACTGAAACGCATTCTCAGAATTCTTTATGATGATTCAAAATTCTTCTTAATTTTTAAAAATGGTTTTTCCCAGTACTTAGATTACATATCCGCGACAAATACATACTTAAACTTGGGTACCTGTGCTAGAAATAAAATAGCCGGCAGGTAATTAAAAGCCTGTAATAAAAAGTCTCAATAAATTATTATCACTAGAAATACTCATATCTTGAAAATTTACATTAAAAGTGTTTATTTTTACATTTGAAGAACAATTGTCACTCAGTTACAATCAGAGTATTTTTAATCATGCGTGAAACTATGTTTAAGATTCAGGATATTTTTTTTACAGCAACAAACATTAGACTTATTTTATATACATAATTAATAAGGTAACGTGAAAATTTCTTAAAAAAACATGTTGCTTGAAACTATTAAACAGAATTACAGTACTCAGGTAATAATCTAAATGATGTGCATGTTAAGAGCGAGATAAATAGTATGTGTGTGCAATGCTGTGATGTGCGTTACACATAAACTAAGACACATATATTAACGAACACATGTAATAATAGTAGCTTATCTCACTTTATAATTTAAAAATAATAACAATAATCATCAATAATAATTCAACAACATCAAACAAAAATATGAAAAAGAATGACACTACTCGAGTAATAATCTAAATAGTTTGAATGCTGAGAGCGAGAGAAATACTATGTGTGTGTGCTGTGATGTGCGCGGCACATAAATCAAGACACACATAATAATGAAAACATGTTATAAAAGTAGCTCATCTTGCTTGAAAATTAAAAAAGTAATTACAATAATCATCAATAATAATCTAACCATATCATACAAAAATATGAAAAAGAATGACACTACTCAAGTAATTATCTAACTGATTTGCATATTAAGAGAGAGAGAAATACTATGTATGTGTGTGCTATGCTGTGCTGTACGTTACACATAAATCAAGACATATATAAAAATGAACACATGTAATAATAGTAGCTTATCTCGCTTTAAATTAAAATAATAATAATAATAATAATCAATAATCATTCAATAACGTCGAACAAAAATATGAAACAGAATGACACTACTCAAGTAATAATCTAACTAATTTGCATGCTGAGAGCGAGATAAATAGTATGTGTGTGTTAAATGCTGTGTTGTACGTTACACATAAATTAAGACTTAACTTAGTAAAGTTACACATGTAATTAAAATAGCTCAGCCTGGATACAAATGCGTTACCACCTATAGTTCCTGTTGTGTAATTGAAGCGTGCACAAGATTATGATGTGTACAAATATTTTTTGATCTTTTAAATTTTCGTATTAGAATCTTACCTGGTGACAAGAAGCGTACCGAGAAGAAAAAATATTGACGGGTGCACATTGCATTCGCACTCGTCTGCGGGCTCGGTTTGTCCTTCCATATTTACTTATTTATTGTAAAAACTATATTTTATAAAAACCTAATTCATAATTTATATTTTTATTATTACATTTCTCTACATTTTTCACGACTCTAATGTTTTTAATTTCACGAAGTCGCATTTACAATCAGTATTTCCTAACCTTCTCATGTCTTAAAAGAAATTTTTTTTAACAAATTTTCTTGTCAATACAATACTTTATTACTGTTTTTTTTATAAATACAATATTATTTAATTGTCTTGACGTATTTTTTAATAAGCATGATGGTTTAGTCAAAATTTACTCAAAAGTATTAAATTTTGATATTAGGTAGTAAAATCTTTTTACAAAAAAAAAAAAAAAACAGAGACCAAAAAGTAATAAGTTTTTTTATACACCGTTAGAAAAATACCATGGAAACTGTTACGTATATTATTGTTTTGTTTGTATTGGTTTATTTTTGCTGTGAAAATTTCAGATCTAATATTTAAAAAAATTATTTATCATTTCACTATGACACATACGTGTGACACTATTTAGCTATATAGACATTCACGAAGTATTTTTTCCATATTGCGGAAGATTCAAAATTCGAAAAACGACAACCACCATCGGCTTTTCAGCTCGATCTGACAGTTAAAAAGCGTTTATTCGTCTTGTAGTTGCCAACCCCGAATGTTAGAATTCCTCAACAATAAAATGCTTTCGTTTTTATTTCAGACGATATTATTTGTCATTTGCTTTACTGTACATTTTTATTCCATTTAACTATGGAAATCTTCCCAGTAATTGTTTTTAGATATATATATCTTGATACTATTTTTTCTTGGTTTTTCATCATTAAAACCGTGTTTCACTTTTCTTCGTAAAATACGGTTATGCGATTGTTTACATATGTTTTCACGTGTTTTTAATAACAAAGACATAATTTATACTTATTTTAACATATTTATTTGACGCTTTAGATGTTAGATCTTTTTTACGAAGTTCCGTGATTTTTATTTAAGGCGTAAAGTTAAAATAAAAAAGTTTAATATATCTTTTAAGGTGGATATTTTTCTTGCGTAGCAACACCACTTTTCGACATTGTCTATCTGTACTAAAGGGGTGAGAGTGTAGTTAGAAAAGAAGCGGCGCATAGTACAGGGGACGTTTTAAAAATTCTTGGCTTACGTACATTTTAAAACTTATCAGTTAATAATAATTAGGTAATATTTAAATTTAAGCGAGGTAAGCAATATATTTTAATCTCACAATCTTATTTTGTTTCTCTCTTTTTATAAATGTGTTACTAAAATGTTTAATCGTAGCTATATAATTATGTTATTTTAGATATTATCCCGTCTCGTACAAAATCTTCTCAGTTATAACTTAGTATATTAACCCTTTG
The DNA here is from genome assembly GCA_028555115.1 of Himalopsyche japonica. Classification (NCBI taxonomy): domain Eukaryota; kingdom Metazoa; phylum Arthropoda; class Insecta; order Trichoptera; family Rhyacophilidae; genus Himalopsyche; species Himalopsyche japonica. The sequence goes on from JAHFWJ010000146.1 coordinate 1,024,087, forward strand.
GCTGCTAACGTCTCAACTGTTGAGACGGTTGATTTTATTGTGTTGACAGTTGATATTCGAAAATATATGAATTAACAGTGGTGAAAACCTTCTTGTACTTGCTAAATTTTGAGTTGATGCATTGCTTGATTTGTCTTGACAAACTCAATAAGATTGTTTCAAACCAAAATTATTCAATGAATTTTTGAAGTCTAGGCGTTAGAATATCCTTTAAAATATGCAGCAGGGAACGGGTTAAAATACCGTTGATGGCGCTTGCTCTCTATTCACTTGAAATCATCCTGGTTTGTGAAACAAATATTGTTTTACGACTAGGTAGTCTTAAAAATTGGATTATCTCGAAAAATATATTTGATTATGTATTTGAATATACATTTACATTAACATACACAATCAAATATATTTTCCTAACATGATAACATCCTAATCTGAAATAAAACCAAGCAAGCTTCCATTTGAATACATCTTGAAGATTTTTTTTTATTGCAGCATTGATTTATAATAAAAATATTATTTTTGTTTTGAGGTTTTTTTTTCGTTCACCCGGTTATTTATTCAGTGCACATGCGCACTAAACCAGAATCTGGTTGAGCACGTACGACACTTAACTTGTACGAATGTTTTTCTTATAAATACGTTATTATGTCGGTCAAGACGTAACGAATAAATACGCAGTAATTTCGATTTACGCGCCAACTCTTTTTGGAACGTCGTACCCGCCATACGATCCTGTGGAGGGTTATCAATTGATTTTCTTTGCAGGCGTTGGATCGATGCATAATGTTATGTAATGTTATATCCCTGTTTCAGTAGCTCGCATAGAAATTTCCTAACAAAGAACTTTAGGCAAAACAATTATCTGTAGCTACAATAAGATATTCCATAAACATATACAATAAACTTGTGACGTCTATGATAAACGTTTTTTATTTAAAATTGTAAAAAAAATACAACGAAGCATTATATAGATTTAATATTAAGAAATTCCATAAACAAACTATTACAATAAATTTATGACGTCTATGATAAACGTTCTTAATTTTTAATTGTGAAAAAATGCATCGATTCATTACGTATATTTCGTAAAAGTAAGGTTTGTAGAGTTTTTAAAAAAACCTGCAATTTTACTGAAGTGAAAAATTTTCCTTTAAGAAATTACTATACATTGCCTGTTACATACAGTTGTAACTTCACTAATAATAATCAAAAAGGCTGTTTTATAATTATGTACGTTCTGTTGATAATGCTCGGGATGACTTAAACCGGTCCTGATATATTGTGGAAACAATATGTCTTTCAAAATAGCAAATTAATTTTGATAACATGCTGAAAATTTACAGACGATGTCATAAACTTTTTTAATTAGAACAAACTTAAATGAATTCCAAAAGGATATCATTAGCAAGCTTAACACTTGTGCATGTTAACACGCAATTTTGTGGTGTGCAAGATTCAAACCGAATCACACTCTCTCTTTCGTTTTAAGGCACACAAATTTTCCAATGGCGCGGAAGCGCTTTGTTAACAAAATGCTCCATTGACGAAGCAGAGGGAAAAAAATAGATCGGTATAAATTGTGTTAAATATTTATTATTTTTGTCATTTTTCAATACTATTTCCACTATATATTCAATGATTGGTACCGGTGTCGCTCATCACGAGCATCATCAACTGACAGAATACAAGTTACAAAAAAGCCTATTTATACAATTTTTGATCAGTTATATTAAATATATTGTGAAAATAGCTCTAAAAATTAGTCGGAATTGCTCATTTTTTACGACTCCTTTTTTGATTACACGATTTTTTTAAATATCTCAACGAACAATTTGCCGGATTGGTTGGTTGATTTTTAATTTAGTGCATATGAATAGAAAATGTAATAACCTTTCAACGTCGACGTCGGAATCGTGTTTTCTAACAACTACACAGCTCTGTTAAAAATGTGTTGTTATTTTTTGAAATATCATGCTTTTTCACCGAAAAGTGACAGTTGGCAGCTTAAAAGTAAAATCCTCTTAAATAAATATTAAAAATATAATTAAAATTATAAATAATAAATGCTTTTTTTCGTCTGTTCAGCTCTGTCTGATTATGAAAATTAATAGGTATTTAGCAAAGCGTCACAAGATTTTTATTCAGCAGTAGATTGAATGACCACACGCATTGGCGTTATAAAAAAGAAATTTCTATTTTAAATTCAGTTAATAATGATTCTAATTAAAAATAATATCTTTCATAACTCCCAATAAAAAAAGATTTATGTTTACATGTGTTAATTCACATGTATTAGATCTAAGTCGAATATATCCATAATGCAATGGATCATTTTTGCCTTTTCGACTAACACATACTGTATCATGTTTGTTTATTTATGTCAAAACCTTATCTACAGTTTACCGCCCTTTTCGTCTAACACGCAACTAACATCATCTAGTTTTGAGGTTAAGCAACAAATGTCACGGTTTTTTTAAGTAGCATTTTGGCGGTCATTTTTATTATTGCCATAGTGAGGAATACTCCTCTCCAATATGATTTTTTTAAAAAAAAATTATTTTACAAAACTATTCGTGTTGTATCTTAGGGATGATCTCTTGATTTACCAATTATAATTTACATAGAGATTTGAACTCTTTGTTGTGATGTATTTATGTTACTCTTTTCAAAATTTGATCCATAATATATTTAAAGTTTTAATTGATATATTTTCAAATCAATCCGTATTACATTATAAATCAGTTTGTAAAAGTGATGCTTATCTTATTTTTACGTTAGAGAAACGTTCGTTACTATTCAAAAATTATTTTTAAATATTTTTTTATTTCGCAACAGTGTAACTGTAATTTTTTTCATTCGTTACTTTTGAAGATATGTAAATATACGGAATATAGAAATTATTCCACACCGACTGGCAGCACTTTTGTCGTTGCGACTTTCGTGAATGTTGAATCCAGTGTCTCGCAAAATTTAGTCACACGTTTTTCCCTCCGATTTATTGATATCATTCCTTCCTATTGTATTATTCAAGAAAGTCCTGCTTTTTAAAGGTACGTCAATGCATATTCATTTTAAATCAGCTTAATATAACATCTAATTAGTTTCCAGCCGCCACTTAAGTTACACGTTGAAAGTGACGTTTATGTGCCGGCGTTTATATTTGAATCTCGCGAATACCACTTGATTCTGTATTGTGTCAACTATCGAATTCTCAATTAAAACGAAATGCTCATATTCCTTCTGTTGAAGGGCAATCTTTGATATAGTTGTGCCTCTTCGTTTGCCAAATATCGAGTTCTTAGATTAGCTATTCCAACCTACCTACATACGGCGTTAGAAAGCGTTTTACTCTTTTGTACTTGTCATTTCTCATGTTCAAGTACGTTGCTATAATCTCTTCTAACAGCCCCGAATCGGAAGGAAATAGTATTAATTCCAATTGAATTTTAAAGTAAGACAAAAAAATCTTATTGAACTATTAATCCAACTTGGTTTTTACATATATATATTGTATATGACCGTTATGACCCCTTAGGCTCGGTAACAGTGTTTGACAAAATAAACAAATTTCCATTTTTGATTTATTCGTGTTATCGAAACCCTAGTTCAATTTTTTTTTATACATGACTTGCTAAATGTTTAACATTCTACTATAGTCACCTAGATTTCTTTATGGACATCTCAAAGTAAATAATACATGATTTTAACTTACTATAATGACTGAGAGTTCCAATTTCAAATTTAAATTGTTTATTGCATCTATGTGAACCTGGGTTATCAATGACAAAACACATGTAAATGTGCGAAATTTCAACAATTCAAATAATATATGTGAATGGTTTCTAGAAGATGGCTGACGTTCCACAAACATTGTGCTCCGACCCTCACGAAATGCTTGGCATTGGAAGGAGGCATCTCGCCGTCAGAGATTATCCAAATGCAGTGACTACCTTGGGAAAGGCCTGTGAACTTCTCGCTCAGAAGTATGGACAGCAAGCCGATGAATGTGGCGATGCTTACTTGTGGTAAGTCTAATAATTACACCCTAGTCATTCGTAAATTCGAAACGTATTTAACGGACGCAGATAATATTTAAACCAATTGTTTATTCATCAATTCACTAAAATTAAAAACTGTATAATGTAACTCATAAGTGTTTTATCGGATATTCGAATTTTTTAGGTACGGCAAATCACTTCTTGGTTTAGCCCGTGAGGAAAGTGGAGTCCTCGGTGATGGGATTCCTCAAGGAGGAGAAGAAAATCAAGAAGATGAAGAGGAAGACCAAGACGATGATGATGGAGAAGATGACGGTATTGTTGTTTTAACCGGTATGATCTTCTAAATACACTATTTTTAAGTATTGACCCAAAACAGTATCTTCTGGGCTGAATTTATAAATTACCCACAAAACATTGACTGCATTATTGAAAAATTTTATATTCCATTCTTAATAATACGTGTGAAATTAATTTCACTTTCGATCTACATAGAAGGTTAACCTACTGACTGCTAACATCTCAACTGAGTTGGTAGATGACAGTGCATTGATAACTCATATTATGAAATGTAAGAGTATTAACATTGTTAAAATAATGTGTATACTATTTTTGCATAACTCTGGCTTAACATTTAATTTAATAATAGCATAATATTTAATTCAATTATATCGTGGATCATAATAGAACACATTGTTTCCTTTTTTTAATTTAAAAAAAATAGTCATTTAATATTTCCTTACCCGACATGAATGTAATTTGAACTGCTTTTCGGTGGAACTGTTTATGATGAGTTGGATTTACAAAATCGTTTGAAACTGTACAGAAACAATCATGACTTGAAGTTAAAAGTTGTTTTATCTACACAACCATATTATCATCCACATGAAATAAATACCTTTTTCTTTTATTTGCATATAACTTACTTCCTCCAGCCAGGAATTTCGATCCTTTTTTTTTTTAAATTAGTCAGTAATACCATTATTCTTATTTAGTAATTGAAGTTTTTATGTTTGTTTCATCATGTTTAAACACTGTTTATTTGTATTATCATTTTAGAAGAAGCTGAAGCAAAAGATTTGGAATGTCAGGTCTCTTCAAGTGATCCAATCACCAAAGAGGAAGTTGAAAATAAAGATGAGGCAATCGTTGAAAAGACGACAAAACTTAATGTAAGCAACGATGAGGACAAAAATGTTGAAACCATGGAGGCTGACTTTGTGATTGTTGAAGCAGCTGCAGCCGATTCTAGTAAAGTGAGTTTTAAAATACCGCTTATGGAAATACATTTTCAAATGCCTGAAAAGCTCTGCGTTACTTTTTGTTTACTTGTATAAGTGAAACAACGCTATAATGTTTGCTTGATTTTCCTACTGCTTCTTAAGTATTTAAAGTAGAGTTTCTTTATGCTCTTTAGTTGCAACTTGAATTTGGTTAAAATTTAAAATTATTAGACTTATTCTTCCCAAGATTTTGTGACAGAAAAATCAAACACGCCTAATACTGCACGCAGTCACTATATGTCCAATATTTGGGATTGAATATTTCGTTTGTGAACCATGTTATTATACAAAGAACATTGTTTTGAGAAGAATATTTTACAACTATAAATATGCCAAAATACAATAATCAATAATAAATAACGAATAATTTAAAGTGTACATAATAAAAATGAAAATTCTTACAGTTCATGAATTTTTTTTCTGTTTAGCCATCTGATGAAGAAGCAGGCCCGTCATCATCCGCCGGTCCTTCAGGAACAGCTGGCCCGAGTACACAAGAAGGAGACGCATCTTCAGAGAATGAGGAAGACGAAGACGAAGTTGAAAACCTACAAGTCGCTTGGGAGGTCTTGGAGATCGCTCGAGATATATTTCTGAAACGCGGCGATAAGGGAAAGAAAGATCTTGCCGACGTTTATTTATACCTCGGAGAAGTCAGCCTCGAAAGTGAAACTTACGACAAAGCCGTGATTGATATGAGTAAGATTTCATTATTTTTATTTGTTACCATTTACTCCGTTGAAATTACCATAAACAAAAAACAAACAATTTTGTGCAAACAGCCTGCAATGAGTGAAACCAGTCCTGGTCATAAAATATAAAAAATGTTTCTAATATATATTTTTTTTCAGCAAAGAGTCTTGAATTATTTAAAGAGCTGTACCGTTCAGACGACAGACGCATTGCTGAAACACATTATCAAATTGGTACGTAATAAATTACTGGTTTTGCAATGTATAAAATATGTGAAAGAATATAAGTCTTTTAGTTTGATGTTCATTCGGAATTCATTTACATTCTTACTGTTACAACATATGCAAGATTATTTCAAAGGCAATTGCACTAAAGGCTCATTTTATTATAATTGTTTTAAGATGTTTCTAAATTGTGCACAGTGAATGTTGCTAAAGTAGCCTAAAGCCAAGACACCATATTGTTTCTACTTAGGGTTTGCACTTAGTACCCAACTTATTAACTTATGATAAATCACAATCCCACTAATAAATAATCATGAAATTAAGTTCTACAAACTGTTTATTGAAATGTATTATTTATTTATTGTTTAATTTATTCTTATTTATAATTTACTGATAATTTTACAAGAATGTATTGATTGCATTTCAGGTCTTGCTCATTCTCTCTCTAATGGATTTGTGGATGCCATAACGCACTTCAAACACGCTGCCACAATTCTAGAAGACCGAATCAAAAGTTTGGAAATGCCAGCCTCAGCTGCTAACGACGCCGATGTGAAAAAATTTATGGCCACCGATCCATTTTACTCTGTCGAAGGAGAGATCAAAGAACTGAAAGAATTGTTGCCTGAAATCCAGGAAAAGATTCAAGACATGATGGATTACAAGGCAGAGGTAAGAGTATGCAATTGCCATGAAGAAATCAGAAAAGTCTTATCGAAATTTTCGATTAATAAACGTGATTGTCGTAGTTATGATTGTGCAGATGACAAATAAATTGTTGATTTTGATAAAACTGCATGCTTTCTGTTCTTTATTGTACAGTGGAACACGTTTATCATGAAAAGACAAAAATTTTCAATGCAGAAGTGACCAAATAAAAAACTTGCCTTAAATGTTTACAGGGATAAAATAGAGAGTTGACATTTATTGTGCTTACAACACAAGGTGTATAATTTCTCATTATTTAACTTGTTTATTATTCATTATAAACTTTTAGTTAAAACAAAATTCACCAATTGGTAAAAAATGTGTCTGAATTCAAAAGTTAGTACTAACTATAAACCTAATGTTTTTCTTTAAAAGTCTATATTATATGACGCAGCACCGTTATTGTGCTGATTATTGTTAAGTTTAATGAAAGCAAGCGAGTCATTAATAGTAAACAATCATTGACGAACACATTGTCAAGATTGGTTTGTTTTTTGAAATGTCAATTTTTTTTCATGTTAGGAAAATATATAAAATTGACTTTGTTAACTAAGACTAAAATTTTGTTGAATGTTTTGTGTGGAACGAGTGTCACTGTATATCTAGAAAAATAACCCATGAATGAAATACAATACATTTTAGTTAATCGGGATTGAATCATTCTGATTTCATCATACAAGCATGTTAGTGTTTTCATTATCCCTTAATAAAATCTGATCTCATCTAAAATAAAAAAAATGCTCTTAGCTTAATTCGCCAAAATAAAATATATGAAGAATTCTGACATAATAATCTATAATAATTGTGTTTGAATGCATATAGTTAAACAATAATGTTCAAAACTTTTCCAGCAATGAAAATATGTGAATTTAGTAAAAAGACTTGATTGAATTTAGAAAAAAAACCTTTTTAAATGTTTTTGCCACGAAGATATGCACTCTTTATTTTTAATAACCAATAATTGAAACAAAATATTAACTTTTCATATGATGGCTATCAAAAATATTTTGCAGTTATCAATTTTACACATACATTTCCTTTGATAGTTTATGCTATGAAAATATCTAGAAGGGTTTTCTTTGTATATTAATTTTTGTCTCTATGATCTTCTCCAAAGCTGTTGAAATCCATTCTAGAATCTTCTAACTGATAATTGTTGTGACGTCTGCATTTTTGGCAGCGATTGTTGGATGTAGATTTTTAGACATCCTGAATTCAGAATCATGATAATAGGCATCTTGTAATCGAAGGAATGTAGTTTAATACAATTTTATTTTCAATAGATGGTATGCTTTGCCCGAAGACAATTTTTTGTATAAATAACTCAAAACATCACTTTTTTAACATACAGCTTTTGCTCCATGACAATCTTTTTACTATTGTTTTGTAATCTAGAAAAGTGTTTTCCAACCTTCTTCACACATACGGTAAGAAATATAACATTAATATTGCAAATGTTTTTGTTACCAGCACTACTGGTCTGTCGGTTGGCAAATGCTAGTCTTTACTTTATTATTAATGCTTCAATTAACCTTTTTAATCTGTTTTTAACTGGTTTGCACTAATTACTAATAATTTAATTATGTTCTAAATTCAATGTGATAAAATGCATTTTGTTGTGATCACACTAATTCTCATTAAGTTATTTAAATTAATTGTTACTAATTTTTGTATCTTTTAAAACATTAAGACTGATAATGTATGATATATTATAAAATAATTTTCTACAATAAAGAGTTGAATAGATGGTTTATAATCGCGTATTTGTATTAACTCCACTATCCCGCAACCGTAATCCTTTAATTGAAATATTATTGATGCACTAATAAATTAATGGGTATCATTGATTATCGTTTGATATAATTGAAATCTATTAAATCAGCAGTTAATTTAAAAACTAATCAGTATCAACGAATTACAGGATACTAACACAAAAAAAGACTCTGATTTTGATATAAGATAATGTTATTGTTACATGCTTTGTATTATTCCGTAGGCTATCCGATCAGTGAGAGAGTCATTGGGCCTGTCGATATCTAACGGACAATCGTCATCTAAAGAGAACAAAACCAAAACACCTGAAGCGACGACCGAAGAGAAGAAAGTCTCCGATATTTCGCATTTAGTGAGAAGAAAGCGGAAACCGAGTGACGATGGTAAATCAGAAGACACCACTGCCGCAAAGAAGCCATCAGTTTAAGTTAATATTACAATAATGTTATAGCAACACTGCTGTTAATCTTATTTGTGTATTTAGTGAAAATTGATTAGTGACGAACAAATTATGGATCGATACACAAGTGACTCAGTGAAACCTGTTGAAAACTGATTTATTTTTATTACCAGATGAAGAAATTTTCTAAATTATTTTTTTAAGATTGGTATAAGTGTGATGATCTTAAATGAAATGTATGCATAAGAGTTTGTCTTGTTTTTGTTCAGTTATATAAATTTTTTAAGTCGTGGTATAAGAACACATTTTTGAAAATTTCAACATCAATCCAGAGTTTGCATTGGCACATGTCAGTGTTGGAAACCATTTCATAATACTGTGAATAGATGGCAGCACAATTTTGACAAACGAAATAATTTTAATCAACACAAAACAGCAGCGTGAGTTTTATTACCAAAGTAACTGACTACTTCGAGGAAAAAAAACAGTTTCTCTTACTTCAAACAGGCTACTGGATCAGCGGTGAACCGCTTGAAACCGGCAAGCTAGTGACATACCTACGAATATATTTAAAAACATTTAACTTTTTTTAACAAAATGGCAGCACTTCACTATGTTTGTTGCTGGGTGTTATTAATATTTGTGTGTATCCTTTTTCCAATGACTGTATCATTGTTACTCCATCAACTGAACAGATTAATGTATGGCCATCACCGTTATATATTATGAAGCTTTTACAATGTAGTAAATTTATTTCTTGAAATGATCCAAATGTGACTTTAACCACTATGAAATTAATTGGCTCAATTATTTTCTTATGTGTTAATATTTTGTCCGCTAACTTATCAATGACCGATTCAAGCTAAAACTATTATTTCTATACAAAACAATATACATACATGAAATATTTTCATTTAATAATTTTGACAATTTATTTTGTAACACAATCTCTTCTTTCATTTAAACAGCAGTTTCTGGTCAAAAGTGAAAATTGTCTGCTTGTAAACCATGTTTGTTAAATGTTTTCCACATAATTTTCGGAATAAAATTATTGTTTCTTTATTTCATATCATAGTAAAAAATTGTAGAATTAGTGAAAATTTCTGTATTTAATATCAAATTTAATTTTTCAATATATTTATTGTTTGTTTGTATATTTATTGTGTTACATCTCATAATTGAAATTCCCAATGTAAAAAATTAAGTGACAATGCTTTATTTTTGAAGTTAGTATAAAAAAAAATATTTCTATATCATTTATTGAAAGATGATGATTAAAACAGCAACTTGAGACTCGTAAATGTGCAAAGGTGTAGCTGTTTTTGTTTTATCGATGGAAAAATATAATATTGTAGTAAATATTCAATTCTAATTCCTCAATCATTATTGTCTTTTCTGACCAATGATATTTCAATATTCTTAATGATTATCATTTAATATCAATGGGATTTACTCGTCGGGATTGAAAAATTCTGCCATGTGATAGGGAATCATAGAAGCACCGTGTACTATCCATTTGTTTTACAGCAAAAATCTTCATTATGCGTACTGTTAAATCTTCCTTTATATTAATCTACCGACTCTGGTCGATGAAGTGTACAAAAAATTCATTGATAAACTTTCAACACCCATTTCTTTCCCTTACTATTCTTTTCTCAAGTAAATACCCTAGGTCGAATTGAATATATGTGATGACTTAATCTACTATGAATATTGTTTTTTTATTTTTGTTTCAGTGTGAACCCGAATTTCTTTGGCACGTGAAATTTACAATGCCTTTCATTACAAATTGTTATTTGACAAAATTATTTTATTGACTTAAAAACCAATAATTACTTATAATATAAATAAAATATTTTGTATGGTGGTCATGATTCTGCGGAATCAATGTCGCCGTTTATTTATTGTGTGTGTCTTGTGAGGAATAATTATGAATAATGTAAGATATAGGATTATTTTTTATAAATTTCTACATTTAGTCTAATTTCAAGTAATAATTACAAAATAAATGTCTGTCTTATAGCAATGACTATGATACAATAGAAATATACAGTCTGAAATTTTTACACTCTTTTATTTTTTGTCTTTAGCCGTGTGGATTTAATTTTTTATTTTTTAATGAATTTATATCCAAAATATATGGTTGCCTGACGTGATTTCATCGACAATGCTAAATAATAAGGTATATAAAGGTTAATAAATGAGCTTTTCTTTCCGTGTTTTATCTGAAGAGAAAGTTTAGCCAACATGAGGACATTAATGTGAATATATATTTCTTTATTAAATTTAAAACAGACACCTATAGAATGTCATCTCATCTCCACAATTTTGAAGTGGTGAACAATTTGAGCAAAACTGCTGTCACAGGATTGGCTCACGTTGATTTTTAAATATATATATATATATATAAATTTTTTGATAATCAAAGCATTTAAAGTCTATAAATTATATTGAAAATGGTGTGAGATATCTTCTAAAGGAACCATTCATTAATTCTGCATTTTTTTTTTCAATCATATATTTTTAATAACCTTGCATTTTTACTATCTTTTTTGACTTGTAAAATATAATAAAGAGCAATTCAATAAATGATTTTCTGTTTATGTATTGTATTTTCATAAAACAATTATGAGTTGGAAACGTTTGCCTCCTAAGTGTTAAACATCTGATTATCAACCTGTCATAAAATAGATGCATGCTTAGTAAGAAGAAAATGTCCAAACTTTCAGTCTATATTATAATAGGGTTGCTGTATAAAATATTTGTGGAATGAAACCTATATTTTTTGTGCATTGAAACAATTGAATGTAGTAAGTATAATTTGTTCTGTTTTTCAAAATTGGAACTGTTTTGACAGAAAGAATATTATTTTTGTCATTCAGATTACGTAACTGTCAAATTGCTAGTCATTATCAAAATTATGTTATTTATTTCATTGACAATATTTGTCTTCAAAATCCAATATTATTGTGAATTCCATATGAATTGAATATTTATTAACATAAAAATGTAAGCCACAAATAATTTCTGCTTTCACTTTGCTAGACACATATTTTTACCAAATATATTTTGGACATTTGTCAAGTATGAAACTAATTGCTCATAATTTATTTTTGATAATGCCAATTTGTAAAAATATATATTTTATCTTCGACCAGTCTTTATGGATAGTATTTTGTCAGTACTTTCAAAAACATAATCTATCATGATATTTTTTTAAAATTAGATTAACAGCCTAAATTTAGCAATTAAACAATGTTTTAGGCCATTCCTGTAAGAATATAATGCTATGAAAATGATACAGGACTATTTAATATTAAAAGGATTACAATGAGTACAGATCGGACAGCTCATGTCGCGTGTAATTGGCTCATAGGACATCTCCAAGAAATTGGCCTGCAGCGAAGATTATGGAGACCAACTGTCAAATTCATACTCGGTGGTGGATGTTTTGGGTCTATTTTGACAGCCTTTCTCTTTTCTTTCGTCTTGGCCCTAAGTTGTTCTAAGGTAACTTTAATGTTTGAAAAATTGTAGAGGAAAACAACCAAACTGAAATTTGATTTACATCATATTTCAATGGTCTGACAACATTATTTTAAGCAATGTACGCAGAACTATTCACTTAATCTGCTTCTATAGATATAACACATAAATGTACCTCTTCAAAAAATTTGAGCGACTAATCAGTTTTCAAATAAGAACTTATGTTGAGATTATTCACAAAAAGAGCAAATATTGTTTAAAAAAAATAACAAGCTTAATCCACTGACTGCCAGTGTCTCAATTGGTGAGACAGTAATTGCAGTTTGCCAATAAATAATACTCAAAAATATAAAAGTATGAACGAATGTTTGTATTAAAGTGTTACCTTATTTGTCCAGATAATCTCTATTATTTTGTTTACCACCGACATTATTACATCAATTTTAGAAATATCTTAAACAGGTTAGAAGAATATCAACAACAATCGTCAAATAATCACTTGTACTCATATCCTCTATATTTGGATCCTTTAATATATTTTTTTACTTATATGCATTTTGGACTTGAATATTCAATTTTATTAAGGCCTAATTAACTTAATCATTACTAACCATAACTAATGAATGTTTCAGAAACTCACACTTAAATCATTTTTAACAACCATGATACTTTTGGTAGCAATGGAAATGGTATCGGACTGGGCAGATATGTACACAACTGAACTATTGTCGAGGAATAATATACGACCATATCAGACTCTCTGTAGCCTCTCATTGGCGACCTTTTTAATATACCTGGAAATTACCCTCTGGATGACTGCAGTAGAATTTTATAGTAATTGACCATAGAATTACATTGAAAACACAATAAAACAATTCATCTTTCTAATACCAGTAAATATATATCACATCATATCTTTGTTTTAGTTCAATTGAATTATACAACTGATGAATTTGTAAGGTCCATAAACAAAAGCTTCAGTCACGGTTTTCCTAATCACTCAATAGCACTAACAAAGCTGGAATGTTATATGAAGAATTTTTTCTATACAAAATAAACATAAAGAGAAAAATTAATGAATTTTTAATTTAAAATAGCGTGTTAAATTCTTGTGTTTTTCATCACTGTCGAGATCAACCGCTTCAAAAGTCTCAACCACCTGGTGTGGAGATAAACACTGGTATCTTTAACCCCTCTTTGCATTTCACTTTTCGTAATAAGTTTAAAAAGAATCAATTTATAATATCAACTGAAGATGCTTGATGGAATTTTCAATATCAAATTTGAATTATTGAAACTTTGTTTGATTACAACATGTTTTGTCTCCGATGAACGGGGTTTTGCCTTTCAGCATCTTCTGGCATTCTATCGTTCATCTGACACATAGTAAAAGGTTTGTATTGTGGTCTGTATAGCAGGAAAAATATAGACCTTTAGATTAGATTAGATTAGAAGCTCTACATAATATATACAGTGATTTAAAAATAGGAAAGCAATTTTTTAAATATAAAACGTTTCCATCAAGAATTCACTGCTAACTAACATATATTGAAAGTGATAACTGAATTTCTTGCATGTTTGAATTGAAATTTTTCAATGTTTTTTTAACCATACATTTATTTTAATACTTCAAAGGTTTTAATTATGATCACCTTTTCTCTTTACTCATTTAATTGTCATCTGACAAGTTAGGAATCTTGTTTTTTTTATGAAAAGAAATTGCTTGTTATTTTTTAACAAAACATTTTATAAAAAAATATATTCATTGAATACATTATCGACACACATTATTCTACATAAGTAAGGCACAATTTCATGAATTTGGCACAGACATAGACTTACAAATATTTTCTTGTTTACACAGATTGTTCTTCAGTTAAAATATGCAAAATAAATTGCAATTTTTCTTGACTCGTCACTCGACACAACAATAGTCATAAAATTCATTTGCTCAAACAGTAGCCGTATTAAAAACCACTCATACAAGTCAAAAAACCAACAGATATCACATCATTTTATATGACCATAATTCCGTTGCAATGTGATAGTTTTTCTTTCCCGCAAAAGATCTTCAGACTTTCTGGTATAATTTCTTGGAATCTATCCAAACATCCACGAGACTGGAACAAAGAAATCAGCTGTCCTAGATATGCATGACAAGGTCTTTTAGTTGCGAAGTAATATCCGAATTGATCAAGTGAAACACTCATTTTATTGGGCATCGCAAACACATTCATGTGATCGAATGGTTCATACAGTCTGTGGCTTTTATCTTCATGAAACCGTTTTATTTTCGGTTTACGAATGACGTCGGATATCGGTCCGAAGATTCCTTTGAATGTTTCCATTGAGTCACTGCCCGAAGATTCGGAAGAGCTCTCAAAGCTTGAAGAGTTTTCATCTGACCATGAAGGTAATTTAGCATTCAATGTCTTGTACATTTTGTCAAAAGGAAGGCCTGGCTTTTTGTCAACCGGGTGCTTATGACCAAAAGGGTCATTCTTATTCAGAAAAGCTTCAGATGATGCCATATGGCCGTATAGTTCTTTGAAAGGATCACGAATTTCTTTTGTAAATTGGTGCTCCAAAAACTCATCTGAGGTTTGCAAAGGTATCTTGTCTATTACACTCTTTGCATCCTCTGATGAATTCTCAATTGAAAGCAAATCTACTACGTAGGGCTTTTCCTCTTCTGACACTGGAAAAAGAGACCTCTTTAATCTTCTTTTGTTTTGAGGCTTTAGCAGACGGGGCAGTTCATTAGGCTCCAATTTTGACGGATGTTGTTCTTTAGGGTCAAATTTTGTTGGAAGTTGTTCTCTAGGCACAAATTTTGGCAGTAGCTGTCCTTTAGGCTCAAATTTTGGTGGTCGCTGTTCTTTAGGCTCAAATTTTGGTGGTCGCTGTTTTTTAGGCTCAAATTTTGGTGGTATCTGTTCTTCAGGCTCAAATTTTGGTGGTCGCTGTTTTTTAGGCTCAAATTTTGGTGGTCGCTGTTTTTTAGGCTCAAATTTTGGTGGTATCTGTTCTTCAGGCTCAAATTTTGGTGGTCGCTGTTTTTTAGGCTCAAATTTTGGTGGTATCTGTTCTTCAGACTCAAATTGTTGTGATGACTGTTCTTCAGGCTTAAATTTTGGTGGTGATTGTTCTACAACTTTCCTTTTACTGCCTTTTTTTACAAATCGATTAATTTCATTAGCAACAAAATCAGCCGATTCAGCAGATCTGAGAGAAAGTCTTGTCGGCTCATGAGATTCTATAGATTTTGGTAAGTTATCGGAATATGACTCATAATAATAAGAAGATGATTCTGAAGATTCTGAGTAGGAAGAAGAATCATCTCCGCTACTTGATTCAGAATCGCTTTCAGAAGACTCTTCATGATCGTACTTCATTCCTAATGGATCGGTAGCATTATCACCGAGACCTGCAACTAAAGGCGATTCCTGACTGGCATACATACCAGTTTCAATTGTCAACCCTCCCAAATTTACAACTTCATGAAGATCATCTAAAAGTTGATGAGGAGAACTTTTTTTAACTTTAAAATTATCAGCCGTGTAGTTCTTCTGTAACTCTTTCACAAGCTCGCGAATCTGACTATTTATGCTTCTATCCTGATTGTGATTGTCGGATTTATCTAAAAACATTTGCCACGGCATCGTTATGCCACCATGCTCCCACAGTGTCAGCACTCGGAATACTATCGGCAAAGCATGCGGGGTGATTGTCTTCCATGTTGCACTGAGCGGACTATGCTGAAAGTAGTTACTGAACGTCGATCTGACAACTTTGACAGTTTGTTCGTTCACTCCGATGCCACTAATAAGCGGCAGAGGTGTAACAGTATTTTGCGACTCGGCAGACGATGTATCGAAAAATTTGTATCGATCTAATCCCATTTGCGATTGTTCCCAGTTTTTAAATCTCGAGTTTCTTCTGAAAGTTTGGTCCAGAGTATCATTCAGAAGCACATAAATATTGATTGCCAAATTGGGATGCTTTTTTAAAGTGTCCTTGAGAGCATTTTTATACTTGTAAGGATTAAATGACTCTCCTTCATTGATTATTATATGAAGATGGATATCGGTTTTTTCCGGTTGTTGAGGAGGAGTGGAATGCCTAAGTATGCACTGTCTCTGCAGTGACCGTAATGTGTTTGGATGTGCATTCAATCTTCTTGATGCCCCAACTAACATCAAAATGCAAGCAACAATCATCATGCAGGACGCCATTGCAAAGAGCCAGCATATGGTGAGATGTTCTGAAAATAAAAGCCAATCAAATACAACAAATGTCAAATAGTTTTTATTATTTATTTCAATATTTTTTTTAATAAAATAATTTCCATTACAAACGCCCATTACCAGTTACATGCCATCAAAAATAACATTGCTAGAATTAGTGATAAACATGTTTATGAAAACTGTTATACAATAAAAAAAAGTAGTTTTATATGTAAAAGAAAGAAATATCTGCCTACTGATATTCATTTATTCATTTCTTTAATAGGGTTGAATATTTTGATGGTATGATGACATCCGATAGGGGTCAATCTATCACATTAGAGAGCCTTACAAAGAAAATCAGAAAGATTGATGCTACGATGACCAATGTTCATTATCATTTGAAATAATAATGAAAGAAAATTAAATTGAGCTAGAAATTTCTCTATATTATATTTTAAGTAACTTATTTTTATATTATCGGTAATCATACGAAGTAGAGTTGTTGATATTTGGTTTACTCTTCAGCGCTCATCTGGTTTCTGGTGAAAACGCTGTTAGTTACAAGTTTATTACTTTAGTAATCTAATATCTTTTCAAATCATGCAAACAATATATATAAAATAAGTAAATAATTACTATAAGAGTATCAGGTAATGTGATAAATACTACTTAATGTATGAAAGTTTTCAACCAATTGTGGTGAAATCTTAATATAATTTTTTTTTCATATAATATAAACTTCTCATCTACTATATGAATATAACGTTCCTAAAGTTTTCTGCCATTATAGAAATGACAAAACACTAAAATATATTTTATAAATACAATATTTAATAATCAACATTGTTATGGTAGGCAGAATTACTATGCCTATGTTCTTGTAAAATGTGAGTAATATATGAAGCCATAAATGGAAAAAAATTACACACTTTAGATCATAGTTACTCAACCTTTTTACATCCGCGGACCACCAAAAAACACAAAAATGTTTTGCAGACCTTCAACATTGGAATAAAATAATAAATACTTATATAACCGATTTTTTTATTCAAAACAATTAATTTTGCAACACCGTATGCTGATATAACAATATTTAAGAATATTAAAACAGACCGTAACAAAAAAAAATAATTGAAAAATCCATAAAATACAACATAAAACTTGATTGTTTGTCACATCGCAGACCACCCAAAAATCTCCGCAGATCACTGGTTGAGAAACTAGGCCATAGATAATATCATATATTTAACCTGTTAGCAACTAGATATAAATAAAACAGTAGGTATACAACACATGGGTGAGTTGTTAGTTTTAGACAGGTTAAGAAGTTTTAAATATTTATCACCAACTGTACAAAAGGTATACATATTATATATATATTATTCAACTACATTTAACTGCATAATTTTCGTATAGGCTACACACGTTCATTTTTTTATCCATCACAAAACAGAATTAATATTCACTAAAAATTGTAATACCTACAACATTCTGACTTGATAATCATTTTGGTCTGTCACAGTACGATAAACCATTTTGATTGAATAATATCAAAAAAAGTTGAGTTGTAATTGATTACAAAGCATACATAATATCATTAATATCAGCGTTCAATTAACAAGCTTCTCAGAAAAGAATAAGCTACGATCCTCCACTACAATATCAAATATTAATAAAATATCTGTAATCAATTAATTTGACTAAATAACTGTTATAAAAAAACTTACCGGGCCACCTATTTATTATGGAAGCAGCTCCTTTAGCCATACTCTTGGCTCTTCCTCGAATCTTCCCAGCTTTCCATTTTTGCCTGAAGCTGAGAGGCTTTCCCCACTTGGCGTCAACGTAAGCTTCCTCGTCAGATCCTTTATAACCGCAAGCTCCGTCCAGCATGGAAACCAAGAGCGGTCTGTCTTCTCCTCTATTCATCACCATCTTCAAAGACCTTAATTAAGTTCACAGCACTTGATAGCAAGGAAATAGTTTTAAATGTAACTGCAAAAAAATAATATATATTTTTAACCATTTAACAAGTAGAAATAATTAAAATAGTAGGAAAGCGACAGACCGGTGGGTCGTTAGCTTCAGACAGGTTAAAAATGCTTGTTCTAAATTATTTGTGATTTCTTTTACACATTATTCTATCCATGCTTATGTTTCCTCTAATATGAGAAGGTCTCTTCATAAAAATTTCATTGCTGATCAGGGCAAGGCAACAAATGCATTGCAAAATTTTAGCCATTTTCCAAATATCAATGTCATATTTCTATACCTAATAAACAAACTATAAATGCTTGATGATATCATTCTAATACAAGAATCTTTGCAGATTTTTTCTACGTGAATCGTTTGTTACTCAATTACTTTTGGGAGTGGAGAGAATAGAGCAAGGATAAGATTAGTTTAAAAATATGATTTATTTCATGCAGAGGTAAGGAACATTTATGGACAAGATTAATATCCAGGTTAATTTCTTAAAAAGTGAACTTTTAAAATATGCTTGAAGTGTGAGTTTACTCAAAATGGACAATCCAGAATCATTACCTATCATCACACTCTTCTTCTACAGCATAAAAATATTACAAGCATTAAAAAAAATAGTCATAACTGTAGATCTTTCAAGAGTTTAAATCTACTCGCTCTTTATGGGACATCGATAAAACTTTGAATACAAGGCATGTCTGCCTGTGGAAAATATATCACACTGATATGTTTATTGTCTTCAGAGCTTTTTCTTGGCGATGTTTATATTGATCGTCCCCTCGAGAATTAAATTTATCACAACATTGACATATTATTCAATCGTTAATTTCACATAGAACTGGTAACATTCGAATATATTGCGTTTTTTTATATTTATTTTTAAATAGTTTTAGATAATCACTCCCGGTAGCCTCGTAGAAATGTCTTATAACCCCAGCATATGTTAGGAAGACTGATTCAGTTAAAAGCCTTTGAAATTTTCTCAGACGACGTTTTAACGGCACCACTGTTACGATAATAATAAAATACGACATCGCTGTTTTGAAATATTTCACAAGTTTGCACTTTTCTGGAGTTTTTTTTTTATTAGAATTATTCGATCAAAAGTCATATGTCACATTTCAAACAGGTGTAGAAAAAAATTGTTGAACAGAATAATTATATTTAAATTTATTGTTTTAATTCGAATACAGAATTATTATTGCATATCTGGTTGGTAACAGTATTAAAATGCTATGTAATTATTTCTTAGCCAGTGTACTCACTAATATTAAAATTTCAAAAATGAACAACGAAGTGGTTTTAAATCGTAAAAATAAATTGACAGACTTCAGTTTATTCAATATTTTATAAAATAGCGGATAAATAATTGGTTCATTTTTCGCACAACAGATAACAGGTAACGGAAACGATCGAACGAAAATATTTTCGATTGTTGTTTTACTCAAAAAAATCTTATTCAAATAAAGTTTTTTTTTTCATTTTTAATATTTTTAAGTAGTCGATAACAGGGTCGTAAGCTTGTATCTCTGGTATATATCATATTGTCAAATTGCCACTTTTTGCATTACCGGTACGATTTGAAAGCGTGCCGCAATCGCACAGGAAGAAATTGATAATTCGGTTAATTGGTATGAATAATATAACATAATCGATATGGTAAAGATTCGCGTTTTTATTTTGAACATGAAAATATCATTTTGAGAAGATGAAACACAAGAATATAGTTTCATACGTCGAAACACTAATCATTTAACGCTACAGTTCTTAATAAATATTTCACAATGATTAAAGACGTGTTGCAAGAATTTTGTATTGCCCACTTATAAATAAATTTAATATGAAACCTTTTAATGCGTTATCTTTCACTTATTAGTGGAATTGCATTACATTTACATAAATAAATCACCATAGTTATTACAATTTCCACATTTTTTCTGTTAAAATATAAGGTTATCGCTCGTGATGAGCGAAACTGGTTCTGATAATTATGATATGTATTAGAAAATTGTGGAAATGGTATTGAATATTGCGTTTTGTTTATTTAAATACAATGCACTCTCGATTATCCGGGCTAATGCTGGGGAGGATGGTCACGGATAATTGAAAAACACGGATAATCCGAACGTAAAAATATAATATTATATCACAATAACAAACTTAGTTCCGAGAACTGACAAATGTAGGCAATAAATATCGAAATTAAATAATTTACTGCGGGAACTCGCGCCAGTTTATGCACTTCACTGGAAATGTAAATAGAAACGCATGTGGAGTACAAATGATTTCAATTCTTGACTCATTCTAGTCCCATAAATTGTGATATTGCGGTATATGCGAACATTCATACATTCAAAACACACAAATGGTTAAAAAAAATCACCGATTAGTTACGTAAACACAAACACATCGCTAAATTCATCCTTTTTTTCAAACAACGCGCATATTCAAGATCGCAATTCATTAATGCGTCTCATAATCGTCA
This sequence comes from Himalopsyche japonica, assembly GCA_028555115.1. Lineage (NCBI taxonomy): Eukaryota > Metazoa > Arthropoda > Insecta > Trichoptera > Rhyacophilidae > Himalopsyche > Himalopsyche japonica. Next base: position 1,045,346 of record JAHFWJ010000146.1, read on the forward strand.
TAGAAAAAAAATCAATCGGATAATATTTGAATTAAAAAATATTTATTTTCAGGCACGAATAATCCGCAAACCGGATAATCCATACACGGATAATCGAGAGTACACTGTATGAATTTTTAACATACAACCCTAACTAACTCTCAACGGTTTGGTTGAAAAAACATGTTAACATACATAGACTTTCGCCACTCTAGCGACAATTTTCAGTTGTCAATCATTGACAAACTCTCCGATACATTTTTATAAGTCTGTAGGAAACTGTTTCAGTAGAGTATAGTATTTATATTTAATAATTATTTATGTCGTATTGTACAGTGACCTCTATGCAATGGGTGATCGGTTAACGAACATTATCTGTTCGAAGTACGGCTGTGGAGTCGTTAAAAAAACACGATTCCGACATTGACCAACAACACATAAAATAAGTTAAGTTTTGTCAGGTTTTTTCCTACTTTTTCTATTTATGAGCATTAAATTAAAAATCAACTAATCAATCCGGCAATTTGTTCGTTTAAATATTTTTCAGAATCGTCTTATCGAAAAAGTAGTTGGAGATCCTCGTTTTCCAACTCACGACTTACGACCCCGACTTCAGCCAAAACACCGGGATTTCACAACCCTGGTTCCAAGACTATGTTTGTTATCCGAATTGCTCAATAACCGCTCATCTATTAAACATAGATTTTTATGGGAGACGACATCACAAACCGAGTCAAAAGTGCACCGTTTTCAAAACTCTATTGAATTTAAAACCACGTTTAGTTTTACATATAAAATGAGTGGATTAGAAATATCGTTTTACTTCGTTATCTGAATATGTGTTCGTTATCTGAACACAAAAATCTTTCGTGATAGTGTTCGTCATCCGATTTGTTCGCAGTCCTAACTGTTCGTTAACTGATCTCCCACTATATTCCCAACAACCAACTGATTAATACAGTGTTGGATTACCGGTATACGATATAAATATTGCTCAATATACGTATAATATTCTCAAACTTGATTATTTAAAACACTTTTATTATATCGACTGAAGGTGATTGATGGAATTTCAACATCAAATTTGAATTGTTACAAAATTTAAATTAAAAACACTTTATATTCGCATTAAAATTAGGCTGTCCTAAAACTATTATAAAATTACGTCTAAATCAATCACTAATTCGAATATGGTGAATATATAACGATAGTAGGAACATACCACTAAAATAATCACAACAAATAAAGTTAAAAACTTGTCAAATAATATTTTAATAATCCGGTATAGTCGATACAATAATTGAAATAACACTGAAACCTTATTTTTTTAACCACGACACGCATTAAAAATTGAATTATCAATACAAACGGCGTGTGTATTCACGTACCATAAATCAAGCCGTAAAGGTGGTCTGTTGTTATTTATGTGCGCAAAATAAATGTTTGTTTATCGCCCGGTGTTTTATTGTAACGCTCGTGCATTCGACAAATGCATATTATCATTCGTATCTATTGCGCTCGCTGAAATTGTGGAAAACTGCGCCAGATACGGTCAAACATTGGCACACGGTACAAAAATATTAATTACGAATACTTATCAACCGACATTTTAACGCATAAACGAATAATCTATGAAGAAATCAAAAAATAGTGAAAACGATACACTTACACTCATTTGCAGGTATATTTTTGTCTAGCACTAGATTGTAAAACATCAGTGCCGAATCCATAATTTGGGCTACATTCGACAAGTTAATACAACAGTCAAGCTGAATTAAATATTATTTTGGATTTCTTCACTATCGAATATCACTCGATTGTTTTCAAGAACAAAAAAAAACAAAACCAAGTAGCACTTCCCTTTTCCTTCATTTAAGCCCTAATTTAAATAACATTTAGAAAAATATGGGTATATTCATTCAAAGCTTTTCTTAGATATATATAATAAAATGAGGCTCGCGTGTATCTATTACCTTCAATTTTTTGACTACATCCGCTGTTATTGTAAAGCATAGAGTCACTGTATGAATTTTGCTTCAAATCAAACGATAATTTCTTGTTACTCGTCCATTCAGATTATCTTTGTTGAAGAGATTTAATATCCAAGGAACGTTGACTTAGATCATTGGCTGCCGGAATGCTAACACATATTCGATGCTTCTATGGTTTTTTTTTATATATACATATAAACACGTTACAAAAATTACAAATTACAAATTTATTGCTTTTGAAACGTCAAAATATTTAAACATTTAGTTTTGGAAATTCAATAAATAAACAACAAAACAAATTATAGGGATAGCAAGAAAGTCAAGCAAGCAAGCTCATGAAAAATCTACTTTAACACATTAAAAAGTAGTATTCGCCTGAACTCACTTTCGTCCACATGGAATATGTCAACATCCGAAGCAATACTGTTGAGCATTGTTAATGCTCTTACCATCGGCATCCTCATTGGCAGACTGGTTCTACACTTTGGAAGAACAAACAATTCATGTTCAAGATCTCTTAAAAAAATATCCGGAACATACAAATTGATATTTTTAAGGGTGGCAGAATTCCCATTTATTAATTTATATTCATATAAAATATTGCACATCCTTCGTCTATAATAAACAACAGAATTATTATACTTTGATAACCCTGCAAATTGAACGTTGAGACTCTGTTCGATAAAAGAGAGATACATATTTCTTATTTGTAGATAAAAAATCAATATAATTATCGAAAGATTCAGAAGTCGGGCTAATCTTATCTTACTTGCTCGTCACACGATATATGTACCAAGTAAAAGCACAAATTGACAGCATTCATAAAATACATTCTGTGCTGTCATATTACCAAAGAAAACTCTGATAGGATTTGGCCGCCCGCTCAAATTAGACGCCTAGGTGATTCGCATAATTTGTATGTAAGATACAACCGGGCCTGTCTATTAAGCAAAGACAGGCCTTATACGGATGAATTTTGAGGTACAATTTGGAGACAATCAAATTTAAATGTAAACATGTCCATATAAAAATTCAAAATTGAAATACCGCGAACATGAAATATAATATCACGGAATCTTTCTTCTTATGAATTGCTCACCTTTATTTTATGCTATTTTAAATATTCATCATTGTTAATATTTTATTCAGCCTACTGTATTTTGACAACACGAATCGCTAACCAAATAAAAAAATGATTGACATTCACTTGTATTTATTACAAATTTTCACTTGTGTTCACACATAATGATGATGACGCATATGATGACGAATTTTAGTCATCTAATTAATCGATTTATTTACCCATTAAATGCGTGGTCAATTTGTGAACAGCAATAAAACAATAAAAACGAAAAACATGTATTTTTTAAACAAGACCACTCATTGAAATTTATTCATATATAAAAAAAACATAAAATATATGTGTGTTTTTAGTGACACTCTTCAATTAATTCTGGCTGTTAACCCGTCTAAAGGTAACGACACACAGGTGTGTCGCTTTCTTGCTATTTTATTTATTTCTAGCTGTCAACGGGTTAAAGGAACAGAAATCTGAGAAATTGTATTCTTACACTAGTTCACCTGATATCTAATCTCATCATAAAACACCCATTTAAAATAATTAGCTTTGTACCAAATTACCCAATAGCATTTTAAATGAAATTTGTTTGCTGTGAAAACTTATCATAACAACAGACAAGTTTTTCGAAAACTGAATGTAGTTTGTAGATCGTTCGGGAAATCAGTCAGTAAACACATGCGTACCTTGAAAAGAAGGATGTTTATATATTAAAATATTATAACGGGATAAAAATGTTAGTAAGTAGTGTGTAAGGTTTTAATAGAAGAAGATCGAATGTCTATTTTTACTTGTTATTGAAAAAAATATATTCTCAATCGCTTTTTGTGTATTTTCAAAATATTAAATAAGCTTTTTATAGTGATAATATAAAATATTTTAACATCTCGATATCTCAGTTAGATGACTTCATAGTTACATCTTTATTATATTATTAATCAAATATTTATTTACAATAAATTATGTTGTATTTACGTACTCATTTTATAAATAATGTCGATAATAACAATATTGGCTTATTTTCCCCCAATCCTGTTTTGTCACTATTTTTCTATTCGAGCATGTTGTTGTAAAAAACTACAAACTCCGGTTTGACTGATATGAAATGATCCAAATAAAACATATTTTTATGTATTGTAGTATATTGCCAAATTCAAACAGGTTCATAAATCGCTTGGAACATAAAGCTATCTCTGATTGTCTGACTGCTAACGTCTAATTTGTTGAGACAGCTGAATGTAGTATGTTGATAATTAACACTTAAAAAACGAGAGTTAATTCTGTCAAACCTTTTATAGAAGAGCTAAATATATACTGAATATATCTAAACGTTTAATTAACATCTGAATCCATTATTTAAAATATTCGGTGTTGTAAAATCGTTTCATACCAATGCATACATATACAGTGGGTGATCGGCCAACGAGCATAAACTATTCCAAGAATATGTTCGCTATCCGAATCATTCGTTAACCGATCATCAATTTACCATAGATTAGTATATATACAAGGATCGTTTTACTTCTTTATCCGAATATGCGTTCGTTGTTTGAACATAACAATCTTCCGTGATTTTAGTTCGTCTCGATTTGTTCGCAGTCCGAACCGTTCATTATCCACTTTATTATATACAGTAGTGAAATACTTTATAACTCGCAGCCCTCAAAAAAGTTAATAAATGACTCATACATTGTCAATTTTAACTGAACATTTTTTGAGTTCTGGTTATATTGGAATAATTGCTTTTATAAATTGAATAATTCGCTAATTTTTTATTGATTTATTCTTGTAACAGAACACTTTTATGTTGATAATGAAAAAAAATATGTATTGTGTGTAAAAAACGATTTTATATTAACAATAATCTATGAAATCCGCGCTTAATTATTTGCGACGCCATTTTGCGATTAGAAAAATGGCGCCTCCGAATTGCGCACGGGGTCTCCCAAGTGCATAATCTGTCACCGACAACATTCATTGACATACGTCAATTTCTGGTGAATTTATATTCACAATCCTGGAATTTATTCAAAACATCACCTTATTACTGCTCTGTGATATCTTGTGTCAGCATATCGTTTTTATCCAAATTGCACATATTAACATACGGCATAATTTGCTGATGTTAACAATTTTAAAAGAATACTATCACAATAATCATTGTGTGAATGTGATACTTCGTTATAAAAAATTATAAATATAATGCCCAGCTATATCATGTAAAAGTGATAAAAATTAATTGTTTTTTTTAACAATTCTAGTACTTAATGTACTGTGTTCTCAATAAATTATTTATTTTTTGCATTATTTTAGTGTCAACATAACAAGGCGTAATCGCAAGAATTTTTCCAAGACTTTTTCGTCAGTATTTTTTGTTATTTTACATTTCTCTTTCGTCGTCATCAAAAGAAGGATGTTATCGCTGTAGAGGTGAGCAAACCAAATGGTATTTTTCGTTAAGCCAATGGCTAAATTGAAATATTAAACATGTGGCGATGTTTATACTCATATCAAATAGTGGATTTAACTCTCTAGAGAACTCTTTTAGCGGTAATCTAAGCACTTCAATAACCATACGTGATATCGGATAACAAATGCGTATCGTACTATTAATCGAATACTATTTATAAATTAGAAATTAAAAATTTTATAAATGATATTCTTTTTTCACTTATAATCACAAATATGAAATGGGTTACATTAACAAATTTATCTGGCCACATATTTATTTCAACTAATATGAGACCAAAATGAGAATTATGCCGTCTTTAATAATGTCATATTGTATGTTTTTGATAATTTTTCGAGATGTCAAAAAGTAAAGAGTTGTACCAATCTACCAATGATAATGTTTCTGATTAAATCATTATCATTTTTCAAAAGTATGGCTACGGATGTCGAAATATCTCACGTGGACGAGAATGAGTCCAAACAAATACTGGTTTTTAATTTTTAAAAGTAGATTTTGTCTGAGATAAGTTTCTCTAAGATTTAGAATTTTCCCTATAAATTAATTGATTGTAAGAGATATGTTTGTCGCAACAAATAACATAGCCCCATAAAATAAATGTTAAATAAATGCTTACTTTTTCCAAATAAAAGCGAAAATATTTTTTTATTATTATCATTCACTTGACAGCAACTCAATATAAAAAAATATACATATGTAGTTAATACTGAATTCAAAGTATTTGAATTAATAATTACTTTAAAAAAATAAATTACAAATTTATTTATTAAGATTCGGAGGTTCCAACCTAAAAACAATGCTCTCGTGGGATAATCCACTACTGACATCTTTGTAGTGATATTGCAAACGTTTGCCAAAACGAGTGTTATTGTAGAAATGCACGAATGTTCAGAATTTGGAGATAAAAACTGGTAGTGTGTTCAGGAATAATAAAGCAAATTTGTTTATATTTTCAGTTTCTTTATTTCTGCATTTTGAATGCTACACAGATACAATATTAGTTGTGATACATTTACAAAATTAATCGTATTTTAACATTGTACCATTTTCGTTTTGCTCATGGTAAACATTAACACAGTGTCCGAAACTATTATATATCGCTTAAAACGTAATTTATACTATTGTGTTTCCATTGTAAAAACAGCTGTGATTTACTAGACAGTGCAATCTTCAGCCAATTACCGCTTAAAGATAAAATGGTCACACCGATTAACAAAACGAAAGATAATAAATTAATTTCGAAACGATATTACAATAAATTTAATAGAAATAAATATGTTAAAAAGAGTTTAAATACATTATTGGTGTTGGATTGAATCACTTATAATATTCAAAAATAATAAAAGCTATCATCAATGAAAATATGTAACACAAACTCTTTATAGTTTCATATATTGCCTATAGTAATGTGATTTTATTTTTTGAAGATTGCATATAATTAAGAACAACTATAATATGTTGGTAGCACTGTTGCCCTACCGGGAAAAAGTTGCACTTTTATTTTGACAACATCAAATACTTAACACTAGAAATTTATTCGATTTCAATAAAATGCAATAATTATATTCAGAATGATACCATATATAGCGATTTTTAAAACAATTTAAACATTTTTCATAGCTAAGTTTTACTTTTACAAAACATTAATCGTGATTCAATCCAAATATTCATAGACACCATCACCAATATTACCCCAAGAAATATTTAATTTATTTGAAATACATTGAGAATTTTTTCCTCCAATCTGAAGATTGTTATAAAAAAGTCTTAGGCATTCAATAAATAAGTTGTTTTTAATACACTTATAATATATAAAACTAATTAATTTATCTTTATTGATTACAATGACTGATACAGTACATATTAAGTAAATTTATTAAGTCTTTATCGTTTATATTGAGAAATACTTGCTTTCCTATAATCTACACTAGACCAACTTAAAGAAGATTAATTTTAATGGCATTTGTGACTAAACACAGTACATATTATAACATATTTAATTAAAACTATATTTATAAAATAATTGTGATACATGCAAACCTTTCATTTATATGAGACCTTTCAAATTTAGTTTTGGTATAATGACAACACTGATTGATCATAATCGGAAAAATATATTCAAATTTCGAATCATAAAATCTGAAAAGTTTGAATACCATTCAGCTAGTGATAATAGTATTAAAAATATTATCTGCAGTCGCCATTTTATGTTCCATAGATAATTGAATATATTTTGATATAAATCAAGGCATCAGGAAAATATTGTATCGAGTATCACTTAAATGTTAAATATTTTAATTGTGTCCATTTATTATTAGCCCAGTCTAATCTTTATACACATAACAAATAATGATTTGAATGGTTATGTTATAATAAGCAATCGGCTATAATATTTTCTAATTCGTATTTATTGTAAGTACGTATCCGTTTTTAAGGCACCGGTTGTCTTTCAACACATGGTATTTATTTTAAAACTAAATATTATGTTATCGATAGAATTATGTTGAGCTCAGATTGGAAAATATGACCCGACATTTAATCTCTTATAATTCGAACGTTTTTTCTAGTACAAAAACATTTTTTTTTAAATATTATAAACGTGGCATCACATCTTAACTTTTCACACCAAAGTAAAAATTTGAAATCATTCGTGTAATGAAAATCAATTACACTAAATAAATAACGGTAAAAACCCGTCCGTTTTATTAAATAGCAGTAAATATTTACTGAAATTACGATTTTACATTTCGATAATTGCACTTCAAACCCTGCACTTAAAATACTTCAATTTAACTAAATTAGGGAGCAACATTAACTAATTCGATCGGGACTTCCCACCGCCTACTCCAAACTTCAGGAGCATTGATACACCTTGAAATTCTTGAAATTCTCTCGCATTTTCTGCTGACCGGCCAATAGACGTAGTCCTGTGGACACTGGAACAAGAATCCTTGCATTCTATGCGAAGGAAGTGATCTTCTACATTTCACAAACGCTGGAGAACACTGGTTTTCTCTATCAAGAGAGAAATGTCCTTCGGATGGACATAGCAAGCGATCAGCTTTCACTAAAACCTGAAGAAGAAAAAGACAAAACCAGCATTAAATTACTTATTCCGTTAGTTTCTAAAATATTGTTTAACTAACAATCAAATTTTCTGTCAAAATCATTAGAATATTATAAGTAAAATACAAAAGTATTCCAGAGAAATTAGTTACACTTAGTTCTTAGTTCTCTTTGCTGAATATTATTCAAACTTTGACATATACATTTTACAAATGAGCGTTTATGATATTATTAATATTCTTTTATCGATTGCAAAACATTTGTAAAGCGGAAATCAAACAGAAAGTATGTTTATATCATACAATAAAAACGAAAAATAAAGACATATTTCTTACCGGCGGTAACGAGTTATCATCCAATTTTCTGAACGTCGCCTTTTGTGCAATCTCTCCCTGGCATTTTTGCTCGGTCTTATTTTCAGGCAAACATTGAGTCTTTTGGTCTACGTATATTGTGTCATCGGGACATCTCAGGACGGCCACTTTCATGTCGTAGTTGTTAGGGTCATTAGTACATTGATAGAACAAATTGCAGTACTTGGGATGTCGTCTGAACCCAGTTGGACAGACAAGAGCTACTTGATCACCTTCCAATTCCCCTACAGGGCAATTCGTTTGATTTCCAGATGATTCAGTAGATTCTTCAGTTGTCATCTCTGTTGTCATTTCAGTCGTCATTTCAGTTGTCATATCTGTAGTTCCTTCAGTTCCATCTGTGGTTCCCTCGGTACCCTCTGTAGTTCCTTCGGTGCCTTCTGTGGTTCCTTCAGTGCCTTCTGTAGTTCCTTCCATACCTTCCGTGGTTGCTTCAGTACCGTCTGTAGTTCCTTCCGTACCTTGTGTAGTTTCTTGATTGGACTCTGTCGTAGCATCGGTTGTTTCCATACGTTCAGTGGATTCGGTCGTTTGGGACTCTTGCTCTGTTGTTGTTTGTTCGGTCTTATCTTCAGTTTGAGTTGTCGCTTCGGTTGTGTCAGGTGAATCAGTTGTGGTTTGTGCTTCGGTCGTCGCGTGTGCTTCGGTTGTAGCAGGTGCTTCAGTTTCACTGGTTTCTTGTGTTTGCGTAGTCGTTTCAGATTTTTCTTGGTCTGTCGTAGTTTCTGGTTGTTTTGTAGTATTTTCCTGACCCTCTGTTGTAGTTTCTTTTGGTTCTTCAGTCATTGTCATTGTTGATCCACCTCCGGAACAGTTTCTTGGTGGATACACTGATTCTTCGTGATTGCAAGTATCTAACTCGGGATCCCATATGGTACCGTCCGGACAATCGTAATAATAGACCGAGTATCGCTTTCCTTTGTCGCCATCCCAATCAACACATCTGTAGAACTTTTTACAATTTGTTGGATGAGCAAAGTATCCTGCATGTGGACAGCTTATAGTAGCATTTTGAACTGTGGGCTCTGTGCCATTACACGATGTTTGATTTTTACCTGACTCTGTCGTCGCTGTGGATGTTTGAGTTGTTGATGATGGCTTAGATGTCGTTTGAGATTGAGTTGGTTTTGATGTAGTTGATTGTGTAGAAGGTTTCGATGAACTAGAAGATTGCGTTGAATTAGACGATTGCGTTGTTGACTGTTGTGTTGAAGACGATGATGCAGTTATTTGAGATGACGAAGAACTAGACTCAGTAGTCTGCGGTGATTCTCCGTCTGAGCGGCATGCACTGTTCACAGCCCAAGGGTGGTTACAACTGGTAGTTTCGTCATCCCAAACTGTCCCTTCAGCACAATCAAAGTCGTATTTCGTGTAACCACCTTTGTCGTTTGAAACACACCTATAAAACTTTTTACAATTATTGGGATTTCCGTGGAAACCTTCAGATGTACATTTTTGGGATGATTCAGAAGAACTTGTGCTGGATGATGTATTTTCTTGACTAGTGGTACTTTCCACTTCATTTTTCTCTGTTGTACTTGGAGATGATTCTTGGTTTTCTGTCGATGATTGTTGGTTAGGTTCTTTACCAGAACTTTCTGTAGTTTTTCCGCAATTTTCAACAGCTGACTCGTGATTGCACCCTAAAATTTCTTGATCCCATACTGTGCCTTCGCCGCAAGTAAAATCATATTTTGTGTACCCTCCTTCTCCATTATCAACGCACCTGTAAAATTTCTTGCAATCATTTTCGTAACCATGAAATCCTTCAGATGTGCATTTACCTCCAGATGGTGGCTTAGATGAAGTAGTTGTAGATAATTCTTGTGGTTGTTCAGTTGTTAATGTTGAACCTTCTGTTGGTCCTTGCGATTGGCTTGTTGATGAACTCGGTGTTGTTGAAGAATGCTCGGGCTGTCCAGGTTCTTTCCCACTTCCATCAGTAGTCTGGCTGCTGTTTGAACCGCAATTTTTCACAGCCCAATCATGATTACATCCTTGGATATCTTGATCCCATACAGTGCCATCCCCACAGCTGAAATCGTACTTTGTGTATCCGCCCATTCCATTATCAACACACCGATAAAACTTCTTGCAATCATCTGGATCTGGGTAAAAGCCTTCAGATTCACATTTTCCTGAACTAGGCTTTGACGGTTTTGAGGTTGCCGATCCGTTTGATTCGGAAGTCGACGATGATTGCGTTTGAGTCGATACAGATGCCGATGATGTCGTTTCTGTGGATTCTGCTGTACTGCTCGATTCTGTCGTAGAACTTGATTCAGGCTTACCACCATTCTCACCTTTTGCAGATCCACAATTTTTCACTGACGATTCATGGTTGCATCCTTGAATTTCTTGGTCCCAAACTGTACCATCGCCGCAACTAAAATCATATTTTGTATACCCACCCATTCCATTGTCAACACAGCGATAGAATTTTTTACAATCGTCTTGGTCTGGATAGAAGCCTTCAGAATCACATTTGCCTGAACTGGGCTTTAGCGGTTTCGAGGTCACTGATTCGTTTGATTCAGTAGTAGTTGATGATTGTGACTGGTTTGATTCAGTAGTAGTTGATGCTTGTGATTGGTTTGATTCAGTAGTAGTTGATGATTGTGATTGATTTGATTCAGAAGTTGACGATGATGAGGTTGAAGTAGGCTTACTTGTTGTCGATGTTGTAGTGCTGCTGGATTCTGGTTCAATCATATTTTCCTCGCCGTTGTCACCTTTCTCTGAACTACAATTTTTATCAGCCGATTCATGATTACATCCTTGAATTTCTTGATCCCAAACAGTTCCATCTCCACAACTAAACTCATATTTAGTATAACCACCTTGACCGTTGTCAACGCACCTATAGAACTTCTTGCAATCTTTAGTATCTGGTTTAAAGCCTTCAGATGAGCAAGTACCACTTGAACTATCGGGCTTAGATTGCGACTGTTGCGTTGTAGAAGTGGATTGTTGTGGTGCTTCTGTTGTTTTTTGAGTTTGAGGGCGATCAGATTTACCCTCAGTTGTAGAAGATAGTTTTTCCGTGGTTGTAGATCCAGTTGTTGATTCGGAACCGGTTGATGCTTCTGAAGAAGTTTGTGATCCGTCTGAGCCTGAAGTACTTGATGCACGACCACAGGATTTGACAGCCCACTCGTGATTACAGCCTTCTATTTCTTGATCCCAAACAGTACCATCTCCGCAGGAAAATTCATGTTTGGTAAAACCTCCCATGCCATTGTCGACACATCTGTAAAATTTTTTGCAATCTTTACTATCACCTATAAAACCAGTTTGCTCGCATTTGTCATTAGAAGGTTGAGGTTTTTTGGTTGTTTGCTCGTTATTTTCAGCTGGTTTGGATTCTTCCTTGTTTGAACTTTGCCCATTTTGTGATGACTCTTGGTTATTTGGGCTATTGTTATTTTCGTCTCCACCTTGAAATTCTTCAGAATCTGGCTTGCTTTGGGAACTCTCAGTACTTTGAGTGGTTTCTTGATTAGGTGAACCCGTGTTTTGATTGGATGGCTTTTCCTGAGAACCTTGATTCAATTCACCCTCTTGGTTGGATTCGCTAGTTTCTTGTGGCTTGCTTGATCCTCCACATTTTTCAACAGCCCATGCATGGTTGCAACCTTGTATTTCTTGATCCCATACCGTACCTTCTCCGCAAGAGAATTCATGTCTTGTGTACCCACCTTGACCATTATCAACACAGCGATAAAACTTTTTGCAATCTTTCGAGTCGCCAATAAATCCGCTTTCGGTACAAATGTCATTATTACTACTGGATTGTTGGTTGTTCGAACTATCGGGAGATTGAGTTGTAGAGCCTTGTGTAGTTGGCTTATGGGTTCCTGCACTAGAAGGCTTTTGTGATTCGGTTTGACTTTGCGTAGATTGACTTTGGCTACTTGTCGAGCTCTCTGGCCTTTTGGTAGTGGATTGACTACTCTGAGAAGATGAGGTACTTTGTGTACTTTGATTTTCTTGTGATTGGCTGCTTGGAGTTGATGAACTACCTTGACTGGAACCAGGTTCTTTATTTGATCCTTGATTTTCATTCCCCTGAGACGATTCAGAGTTTGAGCCGATACTTTGTGTTTGTTGGCTGCCACCTTTACACTTTTGATCTTTGGTTGCCCACGCATGGTTACATCCTTGAATTTCTTGATCCCACACAGTATCAGAACTACAAGAAAACTCGTATCTTGTATACCCACCATTTCCGTTATCGACGCATCTGTAAAACTTTTGACAGTTTTTGCTGTCAGCCATAAAACCATCAGTAACACACTTATCATCGCTCGATGAAGTTGATTGAGAAGGAGATTTAGTGGGTCTAGTTGTTGATGATTGAGATGAAGAACTGGAAGAAGAGAATGGAGCTTGGGTTTGCTTTGTAGTTGAAGATTGAGTTGTTGTGGTCGTTTGAGTTGTCGATTGAATAGGTTTTGCTGTTGTCGTCGTGGAAGACGGTGGTGGATATTGATATCCCCCATCTTCGACTTCATTTTCGTTTTCGTCGCCTCCGCCATTTGCAGGTTGCTGTTTTCCACCACACTCTGGTCTGTTGGTACTTCCTGGATGGTTGCACACATTTGTTTCAGAGTCAAACACTGTTCCGGGTCCACATTGAAACTGAAAAAAAAACAAACATAATTTTTCATAAAAATAACTCATCAATAGTATTTTTATTCTGCCTACATTTTCTATATGCATAATTTTATATACATAGTTTATGGATACCTACAAAGACTATAATAACATAAAATCAGCTATTTTGCGCTTAATGCCTGAACCTGGAAAAATAATTATCTACACTAAATTAGATTTAATCAGAATATAATCATGTGATTTTTAAAATAATTTAAACTTTAAGAAAGGCACCGAATATAAATGAAAATTTAGTGGTTTGTAATTTCAGTAATAATGCAAAAAGAAATAATTATCGAACTGCCTTTAATGTTTTAATGATAACACTGTCTTTTTACACATATGTCTAAAATATATCCCGCGTAAAAATAGTAGTAGATATTCTTATAAATATTGTTTTTTCTTTAATTAAAGCGCGTTCTTCGAAATCGCGCGTTTCGAAAAAATTCGAAAATCGAAAATTCGAATCTACTTGGTGGTTTTTCGCCAGAGGCCACTATAAAAAAAATAATATAAAAGAATCATGACAAGCATTTTATGATAATATGGGTTTCATACCTATACATATTATCACATTTTCACACCAATATATATAACTACCTGTGGATACTTCTTAAAAAAGGGTTGTACATATTTGAATTAGTTACAAAATAATTATTTTTTTTTATAATAATAATTGTATAAAAATAAAAATAAAATATTTCTGACAATATATTTACTACAACATACCCTATACGTTGTGAACTTGTCCCCGTTAGGTACACATCTATAGAAAATGGTGCAGTCTTTCGGATCTGGATGGAAACCTTCAGAAGTACAGCTAAATTCTGAAGCAGATGAGGAATCAGATCGTAGTTTTGGTGGAAGAAGTCCTCTTTCTAATGCTCTTCCAAGTCTATCACCAAACTCTGGGAACGCTGCTGCCATGTGTTGCTCTTCTAATGCTTTAAATAAAGAAAAATCACAATTATTTTTCACTTATATTTACAGGTTTATAGACTATTAATATACAGTTAATCTTCCTATAGCGCGGTTGACATTAAACCGTTTCAGATAGTGCCCACAGTAAACCCTCATATAGTGCTCTTTGCAACAGTACCGTTTTTTACATAACGTTAAAAACCTTAGTACCTGATACCTCTTGACGTATTCTGCTGTAACTGGCGATTAATCACAAAAAACAACACTGCACAGGCAAATATTTTTTAAATTTCATAAAAACCTCAAAATCTATTTATGTTTCGCTTAATGTTAAACCTTTTTTAAGAGTCTCAGAAACGCTGAAATTTCTTTAATTCAAATTAAGATTAGCTAAAACTTTTTTTATCTTTTGAGCTACATCTAGAACTTTACTGCTTTGTTATTTGAAGCAGTAATGACACAAAGATTTATCTTCAACTGTCAAATACTAAAAAAAATGACAACTGATTATCTAATTATTTTCGATCGGAATCCTGGCTTCCATAAAGTGTTTATATTTAAATAATAATGCGATTGTTTAGAATTTTTTAAGCTCTTCTTTGTGTAAGGCGCAATGATTCTATTTAGGAAAAGCTCTACAATTTCGACTTTAACTTGAAAAGCTTATATCAAGCTTTTATTTCCTGTACTCCTGGCCTGACCTGTACAACACGTTCTCAGATAAGGAAGGATTAAACTGCATGTCGGAACTGTGAAATGTTTTAAGGTGGGTCGTATCGAATTCGATCATACACTAATGAATTCGTTATGAGACTCACGCGATTTGTTGGAATCAATTAAAATTAAAACATTTGTCTTATTACATTAAGCGCTATATCTGCATTCCGAAGAGAATATCACTTACACTTTTTTTTTCACATTTTTTTTGATCTTAATATATATAATACTCACAAATAAAATGTATTGCTTCCATCAACTTTTTTTAACTATAAACAAACCATAAACAGTTTTAACACGGTGAAAAAATAACAATGCATTTTAATTCTAAAAAAAATATAAGATATATAGTTGATAGCTATTTCGGCTTACGCCTTCATCAGTACTGTGTTTAAATGTAAATTTACTATTCCAGTTAAAAGGCGTTACTCGAAATAGTTATTAAAATTAAAATGTATTTCACCGTGTTATAATGAAATTCTGGCAAGTAAATCTCAATTCAATCAATAAACAGTTTTGCTTATCATACACAATCAATTGAGTGCTCTTTCAGTTTCATATTTGAGTCAATTGAAATAAAAATACACAAATAACAGTGTTGTACTGATAGATTTAATATTGATTTATTTTTAAAAAATTCACTGCCTAAGGTGTATAGATTTCTTAGTCAAAAACCATTTCTCTAATTTTATAGCTTTACCAAAAGCTTAAAGCTTAGATATCGTGAAAGCTTACACAATTGAAATACTACGATAAATGATGAAAATCCAACTCTATAAGAAAATTGTCTACAAAAATTCTAGCCGTGTAACATTTAACAAGTATCAAATAGAGATATCTTATAATTATGTCAATGAGATTATTTTATACCTTGCACTTAATTTATACATTTCACGAAGGAAACTTGATACAGTGTCTTATAGTATTTACCGACGATGTCTTTATTTTCACCGAGGCGAATTTAACGGTTGTTTATCACTGGCTTTGATCAAGTTAAAGTGTTTCAATGTACATTCACGAGAGTACACTGAAGTGTTTAAGCGTGGGTGTCTTAATAAACAGACGATACTTTTGCATTGCTGGGTATACTTTACTTTATCTCTTTGAGATTCGAGTGAATGGATATAAAATTTGTTCCGCTTGACTCGTTCCCTACTGAGCCAACTAAATGATATCCTAACACATAATATTTCTAAAATTGATAACCTAACCTAACCTAGGTTTAGTGTTTATCAAAATTAATGAGATAATCAAAAGAAATAAGCTATATTTAAAACAAAAACTATACATTTAACTATCTTATATTTCACGCTTAAAGAATAAACTGTCACTTCTTGATGCATAATACATCGCATAAATATCATTTGATATTGCTCGCGATCAGCGAAACCGGTCGTGATCATAAAATATATTGTGGAAGTAGTAGTAAAAATGTATTTTTATTATTTAAAACACCATGTATTTGTTAATTGAATTGGTAAAAGGCTATTACAACTAAAAATGTTGTAGCTAAATAAAATACATTGCTATTATTTCGCTGTGTCTTATATTATAGTTGTATCAACTATCAACACAATTCAATCAGTTAAAATTATCTACCTTGGTCCAAATATTTAAAAAATATCTAGCAAATCAATTCGGCTTCTAGACTAAACAATTAAAAAACAACACTTGTTGTCATAATATATCTTTAAAACACGGTAATAAACTAAACCTAACAGAAAGAATCCATAAAGTTTGTAGAGATTTTATTGACGATATGTGATAAAAATGAGAGGCTTTTCTCTGTTTGTTATCTCTAATAGTTTATTTTCTAGCAATAAATTGCAAAGGCTTGCTAAATCTAGTAACACTTTAATATGTTAACAATGTTTGTATAGCTTGTAAGATGTAGGTGTCTTTTACATTACAATATCCAACGATGATTACAAAACATAGCAAGATACTGTGGATTATCCTTTAATAGTAAAACTACTTTTAGTGATGTGATCACAGACAATTTATTTACTTGGTTTAATAAAGCGATTACAATACCGGTACAAGGAAAATTTAGATTCCGATATTTCGTTAGTTTTTTTAAGCCGAATATGAAAATTTCATATTGTCATTTCCAGGACGAAATGAGGGGTGTCCGACAAAGCTGCGCGAAGTTCGCTTATCGAACAATTCGGATAGCGAACATAGTCTTACAACAGATTATGTTCGTAGACCGATCGTCCACTGTGCTTTTCAGTCGTAGTAATTACATTAATTGCAATCATATTGTATTAATTTATACGCGAAAACAAATTATTGACTGTACAAATATACATACCAAATTTGAATTGTTACAACTATGTACGATTCGACATGTTTATTGTGCGTCAGTTCTGTTGCATCCGTGTGAAAACATGTGGAATCGTACAAATTTGTAACAATTCAAATTTGATAGTGAAATTCCAGCACCTTCAGTCGATATCATAAATTATATAAATATACATACGTTAGGCCCAAGTTATACGTACATTATAACAACTATAAAAAATAGCACGAGGCCCGTATTTACAGCTTCCTTTAAAAATATGCTACAGTAATATTTTTTATTGTATGTTTTTATGTTTCCTTCTTCGCACATGGGTATTTTTTTTTCAACGACTGATATCGCATGTGGATAAAAAAAACGACATCAAATATCTTTCGTTAACAGTCATTCGTCATGATGTCTTTGAACCCAGCTCGGGGTATAGCAAATATCTACATGTCATTTTCGATTATCGGAGCGATTCTACGATTCTCGTGAACGAAGAAATACGGGAGCAACGTACTTTTTACGGCTCGCATTTATTTATGTGTTTTATAAGAGTGCCTTGTAAAATATAGCACCATTTGAGATTGTCGCTGTAAACATTTGAGTGTTAGGAAACATAACGTGAAGTGTCGTTTTTAATGTTATTACCATTTTATATGACAGTAATTAACCGAACAAGTTTATTTTTCTATCTAGTGAATAAAATTTAAAACACATATCAAAAAATAATGCAATCGTAAAGCTGCAACGATGACAACAGTGGTATAAACAAATCTTTATATACTTTTTTTTTTAATAACGCAATATTTCTTAAGTTTCTTAGTTTTTCTCCTTAACCCTATTCGCTGATAATGCTGGCGATGAACGACTCTTTCCACTAAGAAGTGACAGTAAACACATTAAAAATGATGAATAAATTGTAAAAAAAATGAAAAAGAATAAATTAAACATGACTTAAACTTATTTTTAATTATTTCCACTATATATTTTTTTATCAGCACCGCTTTCGTTCGTGTATTCTTAGCCTTAGACCACTACCTTTTGGGTCTAAATGCATAAATCAATTACTTTAAGTTATTAACTGTCATTTTTTGATGGAAAGGCGTGATATTTTAAGTAATAAAAAAACATTTTTTCAAAATGTGTTTTTATTATTTATCGCGCTTTTTCATCAAGATGTGACAGTTAACACCTTAAAAGTGATGATTTAAAGTGTTGCAACTTTGATATTTTAAATTCAAACAAGCAGCTTCAGTCGGTATCGTAAATTAAGCATGATTATTTTATTAATTGAATTGGCATTTACTTGGTAGAACTCCATTACAACAATAAATGAAAAAACAAGCAATGTATAATCAACCCGCTCCCGGCAGAACCGCGTTAAGTATAATTCTAATACGAAATATTTCAAACATTGATTCAAGAGTGTAGATGACAACCAAGCTTTTGGAGATTTTCCGAACAAGTCAGAAGATGTTTAAAAACGACAAACAGTTCTTATACCAAAAACTTTAATATATTATATATTGGATTCTCATCTATCAACACACTGGAAACAGCCGTCTCAACTGTTGAGACGCTAGTAGTCAGGGGTTAACCTAAGCGTTAGTTGATAAATATAGACACTGTGTAATTCATTTATAACAGTAAACCTAAATATGCAACACTCAAATTGAAATTTGATTTCGGTCAGTGTTGGAAAAAAATTGTAGGTTAAAAAATAAACACACTAGAAAATTTTTAATTGAATTCAAATAGCGTATTTTTTATGTCACTATGAATAATGAAAACATGAGTAGTAAAATAGTTTTAGTCAGCAAAATTACCATTTATCCTGGTTGATAAATACAATTTACAATATGATTGAAATAAAATAAACACGTAGATCATAAAATTTTACAACTTCTCTACAGCAATTGGCAATAATATACATAATCGATGGTTAATGTTTATAAAGTTTTTAAGATTTAAAAAAACCATCTTGAACTAAGCCATTGCAAAAATAATATAACATTAACATTATGTAGTCTATAATTAATTTCTTTGAAATGAATTCAAAATATTTCACACTAATGGTAAAATGTAATTTAAAATGATACATTTATTGATTGAATTGGAAACGGAATTTACTTGATAGAACTCTATTATAGCACAGTGAAAAAATGGCAACGTATTTTGGTTCTACAAAATTTATAAGATATATAGTTGATAGGTATTTCGGCTTACTCCTTCATCAGAACTATACAGTTCCCATGCCTATATAAGGTGTAGGTCGAAATAACTATCATCTATATATTCTTATATTTTTTTCAGAACTAAAATATAATAGATATAATTTCAACTATATATCTTATAAATTTTGTAGAATACAATGCTATTTTTTCACCATGTTAAGAAAGATACATTTATGAAATGAAATGTAGTCATTTCTTAAAATATAGTAGAGTTTGAAATCCATAATTTGTTTACTTTTTCTATAGGTTGTAGATAACTTCGTAATTTATCAAAAAAATTTTATATTTTTTTTATCCACATTAAATAAATCCAATATTTATGGGGGCGCTAATGATTTACTCAACCGTTTGAATAACAGTGAATCAAAACCATTCAAACTTGTTTTTCTCTGAATAGATAAAAGCGACTTAAAAACTAGATTTTCCTTAAAAGCTAACCTAGGGTAATAGCATTGCATGACACAAAAACCAGTTTAATTCAAAATTTATAAGTCGACCTGAAAACCATTAAGACAAATGTTTACGGTTTCCTCTATACTATAAATAACATCAAATGACACTACAAGAATTTCGACCTTTGCCATTGAAATTTATTCAGCTTAATGACAATATTCTTGTTTACAAGGAAGTCATGAACGTTTTCCGATAAACTTGCGTTATATTAAGATTCAGCAATAACTACTATCCATTCGTTAATTCGTATCTTTTGATTCCTAGCCAATAAACATAATTATTTTATCAATCATAATTACTAATTGAAGATTATTTTGTAGCCAGAGGTTCTCTCAAATTTTCTCTGATTTTTATTCCACAAATTTTGCAGTTTACTTATTTAATGATAATTACTAGCATAATTTAATGTATGTATCATATTATAAAGGGTCTTTCAATAGAGTTGCTTGAAATCTGTTACGTTACAGTACATTTTGTTTAAGTGACAAATTTAAAAAAAAAGTCAAATTTGCTATCAATTTTTTAATAGAGTTCGGCAAATTATTATGGAAAGTTATAGCGTTGAACAATAAGTGAAAATTACTAAATTTGGATAGACATTCTGCATGAATGATTTGAGGGCATGGAACTGGCCAACGACATCGTGCAATTTAACGCATTTAGACTATTTTCTTGAGCTATCTTAAATCGCTAGTGTTTGCAAATAAGCCGCAAACAATTAACGCCATCAAAGTAAACATAACAAACGCCATCTAAAAAAATCAACCGGATTTATGCAAAAAAGCCATTGAAAATTGGACCTCCAATAAACATAGCCGCGATGTTATTTTTCACACTTAATGCTACAGAATATACTTTTAAATGAAAGAAAAAATAGCAATGTATTTTAGTTTTAAATTTTTTTATAAGATACCATTATTTTATCGACGATGGGGTGAGCCGAAATAGCTATCAACTATATTTTATAAAAAAAAAATCAGAACTTAAATACATTGCTATTTTTTCACTGTGTTATAATGGAATTCTACCAAATAAATGCTAATTTAATTAGTAAAAAAAATAGTAAATATCTCACTTAAAACATCTTTTATTTACATTTACACAAATTGTGTGCTTCCCTATTGAAAGATCCTTTATATTGACGATCGACAAACATATTGTCAATACGGCAATATCCTTTGTACATTTACAATGCTGGTATGTATGTAAATATGTTATTTATTGCGCTTTTTTTTTTATATAGAACTCTCCAATATTTTTCTATATACTTACTCTTAAAAAATACTACTGGTGAATAAAAGCCTACAATGAAAAATAAATATTATATATATATATTGGATTTTCTTGAGCCGTTCATTTAAGTTATTGTTAGCTTATTTGTTTATTTATTTTATCGGATATTGGTTCCGTTTTTATGAGAAACAAAACCGAAACGTCTAGCGTTCATTATAATTATAAATAGGTCGTTTACGAGCATCATAATTGCATCTTGCAACGAGCTATGCAATGCAAGTTTTATTGTGATGCATTCACTGACAGGATTCGATCTTGCATCTCTGGGAATGCGGTCTCCTTTGCTTCAATTCTACCGCATCAGCGTTGCCATTGCATCTTCATGCAGGACCGAATCAGGCGGAAGAAACATAGTATTCAGAAGCATTTTATAATATTTTGATATCTTTATGTATATTTCCACGAGTTTCATCTTTCACGTCTTGGGTTTCGCCTTTTTCTGAATTCTAGTATTCTATCGCATTTTTTTGCATTATTGAATTTAGTTGTAATAAAAATGAATTTTATGGTCTATAAACCTTTAGAGATTGTCAGGACAATTCAATACAAAAATTTGCTGTTGCACTAAAGTTTTTATCCCAATAACTCTCTACATTTAAGAATGTTGATTATCAATAGATTGCAAACAGCCGTTTCAACAATTGACACGTTAACACGTTGAAAAAATGGCAATGCATTTTAGTTCTACAATTTATTTATAAGGTATAGTTGATGGCTATTTCGGCTTACGCCATCGTCAAAACTATCAATAAGTGGACACGTTAGCAGGAAGAGGGTCTTATTTTTCACTTTATGACGTTAAATGTAACTTCTTGGTGGAAAGGATATATATTTATTGATTGAATTCGCATTTACTTGGTAGAACTCTATTATAACACGGTGAAAAAATGGTGACGTCAGACTGACGTGAATGGCGTGAACCGAACTAGCTATCAACTACATCTTTAACATTTTGAACAACTAAAATACATTGCTATTTTTTCACCGTACCATGAAATATATTTAAATAATAAAAAAACAAACAATTGTAATCTTTCAACAATTTTATTTTTTTAAGATCATGACCGGTTTTTCTCATTGCGAGCATTATCAACTGATTTGCTCGCAATGATAATGTATCAGTTGGTAATGCTCGCGATAACCGATATTGCTTCTGACCTTAAAATTGTAAAATTATGGAAATAGTAGTAAATTTGTGTTTCCATTAATAAAATAAGCAAGTAGCCGGCATGCGTTGCAATGCCACTAAATAAACTGCATTACTCGCTACTCTAAACAAATCATTAAATTAAAAAGTTTATTCGAAAATTGAATTTGGAAAATATCATTCAAAATTCATAACCTCAGTGTGAATTTTTTGCATAGGTGATACCAAGGTACTTACAATACCAATAGTTCTTGATTACATGCAAAATAAACTAAAAGAAAATATTTTTAATGTTTCAAACATTTTATATAGCAATACAAAAATGATAAGCATACAAACAAACACTCATTTACATATATCCGATTATCCAATTATCTATGTATTACATATGAAACTTTTAAGGTGTTAGCTGTCACTTCTCGATGGAAAGGCATAATATTTTGAATAATAAAAACACATTTTTTTTAGTACTTATTTCCACAATATATTTTTTGATTGGGACCGGTTTCGCTCATCGCGAGCTTTATCAACTGACGCGATGAGCAAAACCGATCCTGATCAAAAATTAGATTGTGGGAATACGTACTAAAAATATGTTTTTATTATTAAATTTATATAGATAGTCGGAGGGCTAATTGATGATTATGAATATTTTTAATACAAACCATTTATAGAATACTAAAATAATGCTTAGTGAGGTATTTATATGTAATCGTGCTCTAGTAAAAAAGGTCCAGTAAAATAATTAATAAAACAAAATTGAACAGACCTAAATTCATTACTTGTTCCAGTCTGTGATTCGAAAAGCGAATTCAAGCTCATTTGTTCTCTTTGTAACAAAAATGCGCAAAATTTTGGCGTTTGTTTGAAATGTTGCCGGAATGACAGCTGATTTTGACGAAGGGGCGAATTTGGAAGGTCATTCATTCTAAAAGGGAAGGTCGAGCGGTCGTCGACCTGCCTCGGATTTGTTTGGCTTGGAAGTTTCCTGACCACAAAATGAGCGATGATTCGTGATGATGGACCAGTGAGAGCCTAATGCGGTTTGAGTGATGCTTCTTTGTAATGATAGTGAAAGCAATACATTACATTATACAGGCTTAGCGTTTTATTTTCAATCTAAATGAAGTGTTAATATGATGTTTTTATTGTAAATCATTATTCTTCTGTTACAAATATGCCTAAATAAGTCTTACACATCACACATTAACGATAGTTATTTTGGGATGGGATTTGATCAATTTGCACTGCCTACATGAAAATTAAACTATATTTTTAACAATAAAAATACATTTTTTATACGTAAAATCAATGTTACAACAATTCAAATTATGTGTAATTTTGCACATTTTCAATTCTTTTTACAACATACGTAATCATTTTTAAGGTGTCGACTGTCACTTCTTGGTAGAAATGAAACGTTGAAGTACTTTTTTCATAATATATCGTATAATCAAGGCTGGTTTTTTTTGTAGCAAGCATTATCTTGCTCATTAAATATATTCTGGAAATAAGTACTTAAAAATGTGTTTTTATTATTCAAAATATCATACCTTTCCATGATTGGTATTTAGCTGGTTAAAACTTCATTATTGTAGAGCAAACTTTATGCAAACACTTAGCATATACTATGTATGCCATGATAAGTAATATGCGAATTTAATTATGTAAAAATTATAGTTCAAACATTAATTTATTCACTTGTTAATTTAATTTTTTTTTTGTTGATTTTCGATGTTGAAACAAACTCTTTAAGACAAATCATGGATAGTCAACAAGTAAATACAAAAAGCATTAAGGTTGATTATGACCGCTATGGTTTATTACAATAAGGATAGTTTTTTAAATTGATTTTGAAGTCGATCTGAAGGAATATCCATTCAAAGGAATAGGTATAAAGAATATCTAAAATTCCTTCTTGCTTATACTGTCCTAAAAACAACGTATAAGGAAAAACTCAAATTATTCATTCTTATATATTTATTCCATCCTAAAAATAAGACGCCAATCAATTGATCAATACACAGTGACAAAAGATACCCAAACTTCTACAAACTTAATACAAATGTTTTTTAGTAGTATTTTTAAACTCATGGTAATATAATACATGCCCATATGTTGTGCTTAAGTCGTATAAAAGGAGGCTTGCGTGACACTCAAAGCTTCAAATTTATAGTTACATTACTGATTTCTCATAGTAAAAGCTTCTATTGAGATAAACTCGTTGAGAAGTTCATACATTCTACATTGAGAGTTGATATAGTTAAAATATAGTTATTTCTCTATTAAACGTACTTTCTTATTTATGTATAAATATTGATTCTACTTTTTGAATAACATCAATGATTATAGTTGAAAGATTTTTTTCAAAAATTTTTAATCGTAAATATAACCGTTGATTCTTTTCACAAAAGGTTTTAATCAACTGCAAAAGTACTAAGAAGTCCATAAAAATATTTTTTAGTAATCGAAAAACTTAAAAAATCATTTTTTTGACACTTAGATTTGAAATATCATGTGAATTTGTAGTAATTTTACGCAATGGATACTAAATGAATCGCCGGGTATTATATTAAAAATACTTTTTTATCTGTGTTAAAAGAAATGATCATTCTCGGTATCCTGTAGATATCGAAACGAAATAAATTGACATTGCGCTAAGAATAAAGCGCTCACTTTTGTTCGAAGCAATTTTCCTCCCGCAGCGGTTGACTTTTATTGGAGACGGTTCTGCGAACTTCTGCTTCATGGCGAGTTATACCTTTTGTCGGTTAATTCAAACTACAGGTGCATCAAAATGTAGTTAGTTTAAAATGGTTTAAAAAAACATTGCCACCTGCGAATTACAACTCTGTCGGGATATGATACACATAATTATAGGTTAGATTTCAACAATTTCAAATGGAGACGTTTCGTAGTGATTGTACGATGATTATTTTGAACCTGTTTTAAAAATTGGACAAACTAAAATCTACGTAACTAATGAGAATATTTATTATTGGCTTAATTTTCTGAATTCGAATTACATGTTAATTGGTTTTATTTTAATTTTCGCCCCGTTTTCAGGTGCGAGAATTTCAGTCTTTGTTTTAACATGTCGATGATCATTATAACTTTCTGCGTCTAAGCTGTCGAGTTATTTTGTTATTATTCTAACTATTATTTTCCCTCAATTTAAATTAAGAAGTTAAAATGAATTTCCAAGAGATTACTAATTTTTTTACATATTTATGATATATTGAGATGATTACTGAGTATAGTACTATACGAGTGTGATTAACTGATGAGCTAAACCAGTTCTGATCACAAAGTATATTGTTTAAATAGTACTAAAAATGTTTTTTTATTATTTCAAATACCATATCTTTCTACCCAAAAGTGACGGTGAACACATTAAAAGTTAATATATGCGTTTAAAAATTATGTTGTTTCAAATTTCTTCAGTAAGGAAATTTTTTAAATAAATGTTGATTAAATATTTTATGCACACGTCGATTCGGCCTTGAACTACGCAATAAAATTTAAATTGCAATAAACGTGTTTTAATTGCACGAATTCTTGAAATAGGCTCGAGAAATGAGTGGATTGTTGACGATCGTGCAGGTAAATATTCGACGGCTATTTGTAAATTCGAGTGTTTTTATTAAGTCGATGGTCAAATTAACCTCCTTAAGTTTTCTGTTTATTTTTCCGAATTTATGAATATGAACGTCTATTAATTTTATTGTTCATGAATTGCGATACTAAACAATTTAAATTTTGATATGTTAATTTGAGTGGTGCTGCCGATTCGCGATTCGTTCGTGAGACTCGCTTACTACAAAGATTAGGTTTTTTCGATTCATTCATTCATTCATTCATAGCAAGCTATAATTAATTGATTGAATTGTCATTTACTTGGTAGAACTCCATTATTACACGGTGAAAAAATATCTATGTATTTTAGCTCTGCAATTTTTTTTATAATAAATAGCTATTTCGTCAGTACTATCTGTTATATTATAGTTCTGAATAAATTACAAGATTATGTAGTTGATAGCTATAAACTGTATCTTATATAAAAAATTTGTAGAACTAAAATAAATTGGTATTTTTTCACCGTGTTAGTTATATAAACTTTGAATTATGAAATGACTTGAAAAATGAGTTGATTATTGGCGTCCGTGCAAGTAAATTTGCGATGGCATATTTGTTCAGTCGTGTTGCTATGAGTTTCTTTATTAGGTCGATGGTCAAATTAACCCTATTATTTTCCGCTGCAAATTTATGAAAATGAATATGTATTAATTTTATTATTCGTGAGTCACAATACTGAATGGCTTGAGTTTGACAAGCTGATTCGTGATTCGTTCATGAGACTCGTTTACTATAACGATTAGGTTATATCGATTCATTCATTCATTCATTCATAGGAAGTTATTATATACTTTGAATTATGATAGGGCTTGTCAATTATATTATAAAGTGTTGTACATCATATATAGCTTTTATAATATTTTTTTTTGTTTAACGAAACAATTTAACTCTTCTATTTTGTTTTGATCGCACTTTATTGCACAAAATCATCAGCTTGCATATTTCAATAGAAAACAATCCGCATTGGTCTGTATCAAGTTTCATGTTGTTATGAACCAAACTAACTATTACAGGGAAGAAGTGAAAACCCGTTCCACCGTGACGGGAATGATCAACGAATCGCCAGCGGGGTTTTGAAATTTCTGCACGCCTCGCCATCTTTATACATTATCAAAGTTTATTTAGGTTTCCCGATATATCTGCGAGCCTACAGGAGGGCCAACATCAATAACAATATTAATTGGTGAACAGAGAGTGCGTTGAAAAAAAGCATTACAAAAGGCTTCGCTAACAAGTATGGACATAATGTAGAATCGCCGTCGTAAATTTAGCGTGTTTTTTTTAGTGAGCAAGAAAACGAAAATATCCAAGTGATTTGTCAGGTTGTTTTCAGAGTAACGCAGGATAGCGCTTTGCAGGCGTGTTATAGAGCATAGTTTCTCAACCTTTTTACAACCGCGGACAACTAAATAATCCAAAAACGTTTTGCGGACCATCAACTTTGGAATAAAATAATTAATATTTATATAACTGGTTTTTTATTCAAAACAATTGATTTTGCAGCACCGTATGCTGATATAACAGTATTTTAACAGTATATATATATTAAAAGTCCATAAAATACAACATGAAATTCTATTGTTCATCGGAATAATATCACATCGCGGACCACCGGTTGAGAAACTAGGTTATAGAGTATTACAGTAACAGGGTTACTATTATAAAATAACAATTTTCCGAACCAATTTACAACTTACAACTTACAATACATTTTACAAGGCCAAAAAAATGTCGTGAATTTTCATATTCAACATGGTTACCTAAATTTCATTTTATCTGTTGAAAATGTTGACGCCTTGACCAAAATGAGTTGAGATAATATTTTTTCTCATTATCAAAGTGATTCGTAAAAAAGTCTGGATTTAATGTGCTGATAATTTAAAAAATAGAAACAATACTTTTGTTTTTATGTTAAACTAGGTATATCGGAATGAAATTCATTACATATCCATTCTGTAATTTTATTTATGTTTTTCATAAACGTGAGCGTATTTTACATAGTCATGAAATAAGAGTTTAGGATGTGTTTTTCCTCTCGATGAAAATAAAACAGTATTTATTTTTTAACACGGTGAAAAAATAGCAATGTATTTTAGTTCTACAAAATTATTTTTACAAATATAGTTGATAGCTATTTCGGCTCACGCCATCGTCAGAACTATGGCGATGGCGAAAGATGGCGTGAGCCGAAATAGCTATCAACTATATTTGTTAAAAATAATTTTTTAGAACTAAAATACATTGCTATTTTTTCACCGTGTTATAATGGAGTTCTACCAAGTGAATGCCAATTCAATCAATAAATTTATTTTTTATTTTTTTACTGGCAACACTTTTGAGTACCTTGCATTACTCTGTAAAATATTATCAATAATTGGTCGTATTTAAATGGCTATTTAAATAAACATTGCGAAACGCTATTAACATAGGTTAATCAAAAGTCTGAATGCAATCCGAAAACTCGAGCTACGCAAAAAAATACTTTTAATATTTCGAAATTAAATCAAATACTCTATGACTGTGGTTAAAGTATAAACAATAATTATCCGCGGGAAGTCCCTATGACTAATATCATTCCCTGTCTTTCCCACAGCTGCTGCGTTGGTGCAATTTGCAAGGCACCTTTAATAGTTTGAATAAATTAGTTATGTGTGGGTTCAACACTATAAAATGCCCTTTAAATGCAGCTCACGAGAAGAAAATAAAAATGATTGAATACATTATTATGTATGCAAGAGATAAACTTTATATATTTTATAGACTATGATAAGGGTGCAATAAATTTAAAAAAGATTCCTTGTCAAATAAATATACATTTTTTTATCATCGATCAAATTCATGAAATTTAAGGAAAAAATAACATTTTTGTTACGAAAAATTGCAGGGTTTATACTTAGGGATTAAAAGCATTTCTAGACTATTCTTAGCTAGAAAGTATGTATATATTATAATCAGTACCGCTTTCGCTCATCGTGAGCATTATTAATTGATCATAAAATATATTGTGTAAATAGTAATAAAAATATCATGCTTTTTCGTCAAGAAATAATAGTTAACACCTTAAAAGTTTCTTACGGATTTTCCGAATTAGAATAATTCAATAACAAATGTGAGAAAATCTCGATATGTAAAAGAAAATCGACAAAATTCTAGTGCTATAAAATAACTGAATATTAACATTAATGATATACTCCTTTATTAAAAATCTGTTAATTTTTATTGAACAATTTTGATAAAAATTCGTTTATTAATATTTTTTATATGTATATTATATGTACATATATTACGAAAATTCGTAATAAATATTTGTATTTTATTTATTTTGTACATACGTGTTACAAATATTAAAAATATAAGTTTATTGGTTTCGCAATGTCAAAATATTTAGAAATGTATTAGGTATTGAAAAGGATAGCAAGGAAGTCAACCAAGCAAGCTCATGTAAAATCTACTGTAATACATTAAAAAATAGTATTTGCCCTAACTCACTGTCGTCCACATGAAATATATTGAAATCCGAAGCAATACCGTTGAACATTGTTAACGCTCTTACTATTGGCATCCCCATTGGCTGAATGAAGAACATAAAATTCATGTTGACGATATAAAACTCTATCTAATACAAGTGGCGTTGAAATCTCACGAACGGTCATGTTAAACAATGTTAGCAGTTTCAAATATACGGTAATTATTCACAAACATCTTTTTAAAATTAACATTCTATTTATTTCCTATTCAAGTAAAATTTACATTTGAATGCACATTGAATAGAATAAATAATTGCAGAAGCTTTAATGTTTTCGTAATGTTTAAATGCAACAAAAGCAACATGTTGCAGAGCTTAGAAAGGTCTATAAATAACAGCCGACAAGTGGAAGCTTTTATTTTATTTATTTTATTACAACTACACGGTACAAAACTTACAAATTATCAATTCAATGCTTTTGCACCGTAACACATTAACATATTTATATTTAACAATATAAAAATTCAACAAATACACAGTAAAACAATCAATAAGGATTGCAAAAAAAAAGAAAGTCAACCAAGTAAGCTCATGAAATGTCTACTTTAACTGAAAAAATAGCATTCGTCTGAGCTCACTTTCGTCCACATGAAATATGTCAACATCCGAAGCAATACTGTTGAACATTGTTAATGCTCTTACCATTGGCATCCCCATTGGCAGACTGGTTCTACACTTTGGAAGAACAAACAAATTATGTACACAATTTCTTAAAAAAATATCCAGAACATACAAATTGATATTATTAAGGAAGGCAGAATTCTCATTTTGGCCTCGAATTAGTCGAAAGAAATATGTGGCTAGATACATTTCTCTTCGATTTTTCAAACTATTAAAAGTGAGCATACCTAAAAGAAAGTCAGTTGGATAAAGCCACGGATAGTATCCGTATGCCCTCAAGTAAAGAAGTCTCAAAAATTTCTTCTGAACCTTTTCCACCATAAGGGCATATTTCAAATCTCTTGGGGCCCAAACAATAGACCCACTCTCAAGCCTACTTTGCACTAAGGTATTGTACAATAATATTAAAATTTTAACACCTGAAAAGGCTCTCATAGTACGTAGGATAAAACCCAACATTTGCAATGCTTTGTTGCAGGTTGTCCTAATGTGACTATTGAAGGTTAGTTTACTTTCGAATTGTACTCCAAGATCTTTTACTGATGAAATTCGCGAGAGAGTTCTGCCACTCATTGAATAGCGGAAAAATAATACTTGCGACCGTCTAGTAAACGATAAAAGATTGCATTTGTCTATATTAAAATCGAGTTTATTACTCATTCCCCATTTACTATATTGACTATATCAGACTGGAGACGGAGACAATCATCAATTGTGGCAATTTGCAAAAACAGATTCAAATCATTAGCAAATAATAAGAATTTAGCATTTTTTATGACGTTTACTACATTTTCATTACTCATTTACAAATATAGTAAACAGCAATGGCCCCAAGTTCGAACCTTGTGGAACACATGAATACGTGCAGAACGGTTGGGATTCAAAGAGCCCATACGATACATATTGTTTTCGGTTCCCAAAATAACTTCCAAACAATCTAACAAAGCTATCTGACAAACCTATCATTTTGAGTTTTTCCAAAAGTATGTCATGATTGACTGTCAAATGCCTTCGAAAAATCTTTGTAGGAACAGTCAACTTGTAGGCCTTTGTCCAATGCCGTCGACACGTAACTCGTGAACACCATCAAGTTTGTATCGGTCGATCTTCCGGTTCTAAGTCCATGCTGTTCGTTTATTATAAATGGCTCAAATTTTCTTAAAATCAATCCATGCATAATCATCTCGAGAACTTTAACTGGTGCTGAGAGAACAGCTACTGGTCTATAATTTTCCACTGATGATTCTGCACCACATTAAAAATTGGAATTATCTTTGATATTTTCCATATATTCGGAAAAAATTCTGTTTTCATTATCAGATTAAATATGTAACATAAAGGACTCTTAATTAAATCAATACATCCCTTCAAAAAAGATGTAGGTACCCTGTCGGGTCCAAGCGAGCGGGAATTCTTTAGTTTTTTAATAAAAAATGCCACATCTCCTTCAGAGATTTGCATTGTGTCAATGAATTGGGCACCTTTTGTTTGATTTTTTAAAACAGAATTTGTGTTAAAGTGTGGTTTGTCATTTGAGTACACAGATCTGAAATGACCAGCAAACGCTTCTGCCACTCCAAGAACAATCACTGCATGACCCTTCCAATTCATTGACTCAGCAAACCCATCATCCTTTCTGACAGAACGTATATAATTCCAAAAAACTTTAGGATTATCGCGTATACAATCTTCCATCGTACCCAAATATGTTCTGTAGGCTAATCGAACATTTTGTCTCAGCTTCGTTCGAAGTTTACTAAATATTTCATAGTCTCGAGAACTTTTTGAAGTTTTCCAGGATCTATGATATATATGTTTTCTTTGCATGTCCCTGAAAATTTCTTGAGAAAATCACCTCGGATATCGCCTTCAATCACGACATGGTAGCCCTCTTGCAAAACATACATCAAAGATATTATAAATTATAGCATAAAATTGAGTAACCGCCTCATTCACAAGACGATGCTCGTAAACCTCACTCCAGTCAACTTCACTTAATAACGAATGAAGTTTTCCAAAGTCTCCGCTTTTAAAATTCCATCCCCTCCATAAATTAGTATTATAACTTAGATTTAGATACTCGAGAGCCATGAACGTTGTATAGTAAAACTAAAGAAGGGTGATATATATCCTCACACACTAGCGGGGACATACACCGTGTAACCAATAATTTACTGTTACTAAAAACCTTGTCAAGTAATCCATTTCTCATGTTCAAAACATCATTGTACTGAGAAAATCCGAAAACTGAACACAGGAATTCCAAGTCACTCCTGACACTGTTATTGCTTCGAGCAGAGTCCAAATTAAAATCAGCCACAACAATGATCTTCCGACCACTAAGCAAGCTAAATCTAGACAGTAAGCTATCAAAAAATAGTTTATATATCTCCAGTGTACTCGCTGGAGGAAAATATAAGACTATGATATAGGTAGTCTCTCCAGCACTGGTTAGTTTGACCCAAAGATCTTCATTAGACGTCTCTAAAACATGGAAACGTTCAGCCTGCAACCCTTCCATACTTCTAACGCCCAACAAACAACCTCCACCCTGCCATTGGCCTGCACCGGAGTCTCGATCCCTTCTAAATACAATATTATCACCACCAAAACATTCATGATTGAAGACACTGTTATTTAGCCATGTTTCCGTTAATGCTATGACATCATAGTCATCAACCAAAACATCAGCAAAAAAATCATCACATTTTGTCTTCAAGCCGCGAACATTCTGGTAGTAAAAAGATAATGTTGATCGCGATTTATGTCAACTTAAATTTAACCGAGGTGTTTCCATTTTGTCATCCATTCCTTGATAAATGAGTGATTTGACCAATTGTCTGCCTTCAAAACAAGTTTCGTTATTTTTGATGGAATCCCTACCTTAAAAGATGCGTAGTCACCCTTTGTTTTTAGTTTCACTACAGTGAATTTAGCGGGCTCAAATTTATTCAAATATTGATTCATATTTGTGATCGTGGTCTCCGGGTGAAAAGGATAAAAATGATAATATTTCACTTCATTATTATCATCCCTTCGCTCACTCATACTTCCACGAACAGTAACACGGCGTTTTTTCACAACAGTCGACCACCCATCCACCGTCCGAGAAGTAGAATCTACATCGGCTTTGAAAAGCTTGCTCTCGCGAAATGAGATGGGTAAGATACATAGAGCTTTTTATAGCTTTGAATTTTGTTCGCATGCAAATTGCTGCGCCTATATTATATTATTTTATCCACGAAGGCTTAGAAATATAATACCTTACGCAACTAATGTTTAAATAACATATTTGTACTTACAAATACAAACGGTAGGAATGATTTATCTTGACACGAAGACATATTTTCAATATTTAAAAAATGTGCACGTCTTATTGAAACTAAAATACAATTTAGCTTAAAGCATATTCAATGTCATTCAATTGTTTATTGATGTGAACTGTTTCTATAATTTATGATATCAACTGAAAGTGCTCGATGGAATTTTAGTACCAAATTTGAATTTTTACAACTTTGTACAATTTCACATGTTTTGTTATTAACGACCCGGGTTTCGCATTTCGGCATCTTCAGGCATTCTATCACACGGATGCAGCAGAACTGACGTACAATAAGTAGTTTGCATCGCCTATATATCAAAGTTATTAATTACGGGAAAACACACATCCCAAGGCAAGCAGTAAATGGTAGCTGAAACAAATTTAATAATATTAATCTAATAATAATTAACACAATTGCCTGTTATAATTTTCTTGTTAATGAGTCATTCTTGAGAAGGTTTTAAAACAAATATTAATTAACTAGCATTAAGATACAAATGGGTTTTGTATAGGGATACCTACTTGTTTCAATCTGAATGCCTGAAGGTGCCGAAAGGCGAAACCCGGGCAATTAGTGACAAAACATGTGGAATCGTACAAAGTGGTAACAATTTAAATTTGATCTGTTTCTATTCAGAAGTATTTTCTCAGCGAAAGAGAATTTTCGAGATATTAAAATAGACTATTTAACGTATATTATGTATTCAAAAAATACATATCCATACAAAGATGTATGTATGAAGAGTTTATATTGTTTTTTATGTGATAATTAAATTAATAAGATATTCTTTAACAAATAAATATTATTACATCTGTAAAATGCAAAATTATTGATGAAATCAAGTATCATTATAGACGAGTGTTTAAGCTTGTTGTCTTACGTTGCTTTTCTCATACTATAACTGAGCACAGTTAAAAATTCAGCAAACAACTAATCACTCGACATTGCCTAGCGTCATCCTATTCCTAATCTATGCGAAAATAACCAAGCATACCCGGAATTTAAAAAATGTGAGAAATGCATAATTTGAATATCCGGTGATTACGACGATATATTTCTACACCTGCAATTTCTACGAGAGTAAATACAGAATCAGTATACTTTTTTATTCGAAAATAATAAACCACACTAATTAGAAACGCGCCATTTTTGCCTGAGGGAAACACTCACATACTTTTAATTAACTGAAGGGATGCGTCTGCTGCATGTAAACAACTCTGGATAATAATTTATCCTTCAATCTCATGTGATATATAAAACCGCTTTCAAATGTGAATCTTGCGTTATTAGATGTTTTATATAAACATTCACGCAATGCGAGTTTGTTTTGAATTAGTTTCTTTATGTTTCTACAACGTCAACAGATAAGATATAGTGTTGGTAACCATGGATACATTTACTGTCAAGTAAAGTAACATCTATTCGACGACATTTTATAAATATTTTTTGTTACCAGGCAATCGTCAATTATCACAATAATATAAATTATGTTATTATCACAATAATGTAATGAAATTATTTGTGCTTTATAACATTTCGGTGCAAAACAAATATAAATATTTAAGTAATAAAATACAATACTTTCTACAAATTAACATGGTCCAGATCGGGACCGGTTTTGATTATCGTAAGCCTTATCAATTGTTCAGTTGATAATGCTCGCGATGAGCGAAACCTGTTCTGATATGGACAATGTAAACTTGTCGAAGTATTACTAAGCATTGTCTTTTATTATTTAAATATAATGCGTCAATACTAACAGTTAATATTTAAAAATTAAAATAAATATGATTCCACTGTAACACGGCGGAAAAATAGCAATTTATTTTAGTTCTACAATTTTTTTTTATAAGATATATTTTATGGATATTTTGGCTCACGCCATCGTCAGAACTATAGTATAACTTGATAGTTCTGACGATGGCGTGAGCCGAAATAGCTATCAACCATATCTTATAAATAAAAAAAAACTTGAATTTAAATACATCGATATTTTTTCACCGTTTTATAATGGAGTTCTACCAAGTAAATGCCAATTCAGTCAATGATTCCACTGTGCTTATGACGGAAAACGGATTAATATTTTGTCACGCTATTGAATTTAGCGCTTGTATTGCCATACACAAAAATCGCACATTGAATTTTCCTAAGTTACAAATTAAAATTTATAATCGAATTTATTTCACGGAAAACTCTACAAAAAAAAAAATGAAATTATATCATAGTTCACACAGCGATATATACACTTATATCGCTTCGTCGTATCTTATTGAAAGTAATTTCATTTAAACGTGTTATAATAATGATATATTTTCTAAAATGACTTATTATTTAATTTCATAAATCTAGCTCACCTTGTTTGCGGCGCTTCGGGTGATGATAACGACACTGAAATAACGAGTGCAATCAAACCTGTTGCATAAAGTTGCATCTCGGATAGATAACATTAAGTGAACGCACTGCATTCTATCTACGTAATGCAATACCTTCAGAAGTTATTCATTATTTTATCGGTATCTTCGCATAATAATATATCTCACTTTAAATAGAGAATTTTTGCGATGTGGTATCCGTACGCAGTGATACTAATTTACAATTTGTGACTAATTTTATAATAATATAATAAATTGTTTTCATTTTTATAAGATGTGCTTATCAATAAAATAATCTATAAGTAAGGCAAAGTTAATTACCACGCTCTTATTGAAGTAAGCATTGTCGTTGTGCATATTCGAAGGTGATTAATACAATACTTTTTGTGTCAATAACTATTTGCCACTCATTTGGTACTTTAAAATGGCGTATAGGAAGTGATTCGATAACCGCTAACCCAGCCATGTCCTTTCTCAATTGAAAAAGAAAGACAAGATGAGAAATTGATTAACAAACAGTTTTCAGAGGAAGCATATTTTTTTAAATAGACTCCATAATGATGTTATTATGGTCTACATTGCGAGGTAACAAGGCTTAAAAAAACTATCAGTGAAAAATAATTTAGCACATTGGTACACATCTACCCCTAAAGGATTTTGTTACAGCCATTGACAGCTTCATCATAAATATTAATATTAAAAAAAAAAAATTCAAATTATTTTCTAAAATAATTATATCCAATATTAAGTCAGCAATTTTTATCTCATCTCATCTCAAAAAAATATTCTTTTTTTTTGTGCGGCCATGACACATTTTCATATGATCACGCTGATGTTTATAATGCGGTCACAGTAAAATTTCACGTGAGAACTACTGGTCTAAAAAAATACATAATTTTATTCCGCCTGACTGAAAACTCGACTTCCAATTAAATGGTAAGACAAATTAATATTTTATTATTTAAGCACTTTATTTAAATACCAAAATATTTAAGATAAAAAAGGTAAAATTTTGAATATAAAAATCATAGTATTCATAATAAAAAATACTAATTATTCACAAAAATCAATGTCAAAAACATTCCACTATAATGGTAGATGCTAACATATCCGCGTAAACTACAGCTGATTAAACAAAACAATTAGATTGTATTATTTTAGCCTACCAAAAAACTTCATTTTCTAAGATAACTAGGAAATATTATAATATATATTCGCTTAAATGTTAAAAATAACCTTTTTCACAAAGATAATATTGATTAATATTCATAAAATAAAATAAAAAAATTGGCCATTTGAACAGTCTTGTTCAACTGGAAATAGTTCCAAATATAAATTGGTTTGAATCAGTATCTTCCTTATATGTATTTTTTCGTTTCCTAACAAAAACTTTTATCAAAGATACAAAGTGGAAATTAAATGTAATGAAACAAATCACAGCACATAAAAAAAACTTACCAATACTTTCGTCATCTGCGACAATGATCTGTGGTATAATTACTGTAACCAGTATCGTCGCAAAAAAGGCGGCAGATGAAACTCTCGGCAGGGCCGCCATTTTAAAATTTCCCTTTCAAAAAATATTCCACTCAGCCAGTATTGGCTATTCCTTCATAAGAAATTTTCAACGCCAAATTTCTGCAAAGAAAAAAAAAATAATCGGTTATTATAACATATATGAAGCATTTTCAATTTTAAAATAAAACTTTTACGAGATATATGTATTCGATCGTTCTTTATAGGACTGCTTACTAGTGATTTCTTTGAAATAATTTTAGCCATAATATTTAAAGAACGAACCAAGATCAATCATGATTAATTCCTTACATAATTGAGTATAAAAATCTTTAATATTCTTCCAATAATATCATAGTTAGGCTATAGAATCAATTATTATTTAAAAAAATTAATGTATGCAAAACTGCTGACATTATTATTTTATTTTTTTTAAATAATAAAAACACATTTTTTAGTACTTTTTCCACAATATATTTTTTGATCAGGACCGGTTAATCTCATCGTGAGCAAATTCAACTGACAAGATAAATAAATACCTAAATGATATGATGAAAATAAGTATAAATGATGTCCTAAAAATGTCTTTTTATTATTTAAAATATCATGCCTTTCCATCAAGAAGTGACAGTTAACACCTTAAAGTGATTATTAATTTCAACAATTATTCAAAGCTTTATTTAGTTGACCGTAGTTAGTTGTTTTTTGGTTGCATTACGTTACAATAAGTATCATTTAATTATGATGAATACTTGCATTATTTCTTGAAAAAAAACATAAAATTATTTAAATCGCATTAAACGACATTGTAAAAAAAAATGACTGACAATAATATTAAGTTAAATATGAATCGATTGCTTGTAAATTTATTTAGTGTAATATATATAGTTTTTTCAACTTTTAAACTTCCTGTACTCTTTTAAGTTATTTAGATAAAACATTTTGAAAAATACGTTCTTTCGTAGTTTAAAGTAGACAATTTATCTTAAATTTAAAAGGATATGTTATTAATACCACACGTCATTGTATTCCCTTTGTTATTTATGTATACAACAAACATCCTGTGTATGATTTAAAACATTCTTCGATGATTTATTTTCCTTGTGTCAGCTTCATATTCAAAATTTCGATAAAGCTTTTAAAGCAACCTTATCAAAAATTTTGCATCACATTAAGTGATGGTTTTAAAATCACGGTTCAAAATCGTGATTTTTGATCACCCAAAAATATTATGATGGATTTTTGACGAGAGATTTAAAAGGCATAATTTGTATTCATCGTATCCAGAGTGCAATACATCAAATGAATTAACATACTCAGGACATTAAGCCAGTCTTAAACGTTAATCGGAAAAAGTAATACATCAAACTTTATAATTTTATATCACAATATATTCTTTTGGCAACATTTGTATTTCTTTTTGCTGCATATACTTCTTATTTTTAAAGGATTTAGTGATAAACTTAAAACCCAGCCGACCGCATCTTTGTGTTATGCTCATCAGAAAATATTTCGACATGCTTGTGGATAGGAAAATGAAGTGAAATCTTGAAACATACAGGCAAAATAAACTATTAATAGAATATATCATTTACGTGTATTAACATATATAAGCCGATTATACTGAACATATGATAATTTTTAACCATTTCA
The DNA here is from genome assembly GCA_028555115.1 of Himalopsyche japonica. Lineage (NCBI taxonomy): Eukaryota > Metazoa > Arthropoda > Insecta > Trichoptera > Rhyacophilidae > Himalopsyche > Himalopsyche japonica. Next base: position 1,084,661 of record JAHFWJ010000146.1, read on the forward strand.
AAACAATGTGAATAAAGGTGTAATTACTAAGAATATGTTTTTTAAATGAAATACTTTGAATACAAAAGATTTTCAAAAAACACTTTTTATCAACATCAACATTGGAGTAATTAAGTTTCTAAGTGAAAGTTAAACATTTTTTACTATCTAAGGGTAAATAATTTCGTCGTAATATCACAATATTTTCTGATTGTTACGACACAAAAGAGTGAGTTTTCAAATGCTCGCCATCACTGATTGTAATCATTATATACTAAAATTGTGAAAATATAACTTGTTCATTTTTCATTCATTTAACAACTTTTTTTTTATTTTATTATACATTTAAATATATTGAATTGCCTAAAATTTATCATAAAGTTTTGTTACTTAACAGGAATCTAATGCTCAAAATAAAATATTACTAAAGAATATTTAAACAAATGACATTCTTTCTTGCTGTTTTTTTGTATCCATATCATATTCTTTATCAAAAATAAAAGAAAACTATTATATAAAAACTAAAAAATTGTATTAAGTAAAAAGTAGAGGAATGAATAGTACAATCGTTTGATTACTTATTTTATATATATTATAAGTGAAACATATTAAAAGTGTTACACCTAGTAACACAATTAGTAGAATAACCGAGCAATAATTTAATTTTTATTGTATTTTAAAAGATAAATTTTTACAAATTTCTGATAATTACATATTTTGACTCATCTTAAATGTAAAGGGGCTTAGTTTTAATAACTACATGCCAAACGCTCGTCTGAACAGCAAGCTTTATAAGTGCCACGTCATCTCGGACATAAAAGCCTTTTGTCAATGCGATTCTCGGAAAGCTCTTTCGAAGATTATCCGATTGCTGATCGAAAGGGCAAGAGTGACTGAATGATTTTAATGAAGGAATACCTTCAGCTGAAAAGATAATACGCTTTCATTTATTTTTACTGAAGCGAAGAATGACGAGTGATTTCTTGGGGTATCTATATTTAGCTGAACTTTTGATGCGAGCTTTTGACTTGTCACTTGCTGTCAATTTTTTTTTAACATAACATGTCATCAAAATCTCAACAGTTATACTTTAATGCATGAATTTGTATCAACGTCATATATATTATGTATACTTTAGTAGGTTTAATTTATATCATGAAAATTAACAAAAAAAATGTCTTAAAATGCACAGCTTCGTGGTGTTTTGGTCAATGTCGTTGATTTTCATGACGGACTTTACAGGCCCGAGTTCTTCCGTTTGAAGGTTTAGGTGTGTGTGATGTCATACAATTTATTCCCACGAATTAGATCCTAAGGTACGAGGCATAAATGGTTAGCGTACAACGATTAATGTGCCTATCCTAACCATTCTATCCTTACTCCCTAGGTAATAGAGACAATAAAAACTTAGTCACAAATATACCTAATAAAAAACACTTCTTTTATCATACCGTTAAGAGTTATATGCTTTAAATTTGTAATGGCTATTAATTTTGTACAATTTTGATGTTATTGAATAACTGTTAGAATTTATTTTACCTATTGACTATAAGATTCAGTCATTTAATATATATGAAATATGGAAATAACAGAAAGTATTGTTTTACTCGCATGTTAATGTGTTTCAAATTGGTCGTTATTCGTTAATTACATAATAATTTTTATTTTCTAATTCTACGAGTGGAAAATTTGTCCGGCGAAGCAAGCCTTAGACCACTACCTTTTGGGTCTAAATCAGTGGTTCTCACGTGAAATTTCACTGTGGCCGCATTATAAACATCAGCTGTCCTATGGAAATGTCTCGTGGCCGCACCAAATGCGATAAAAATAGTTTCGATATTTTTTTTCTATATAGTGCATGACACTGAATGTTTTATGGTAAATCGACAAATTTAATAAAGCAATTGTTGTTAATTCTTTATATTGACTTAATTCATGGTCAATGTATAACTTCAACCAAATTTTTTTAACAGTTTTATTATTAAAAAGGTCCTTAACTTAAACACGACTAAATGCTGGATAAGCCAGGATAATTCAATCAATTTTAAAATAATAATAACTTTACAAATTCATTCGTAAAAATACATTTTTTTTAATATCAATATTTACTATAAAGCTGTGGACGCAGCAAAATCCTCTGGTGGCCGCACATGAGAATCACTGGTCTAAATGCAAAAATCAATCACTTTGAATGTGTTACCTGTCACTTGTTGGTGGAAAAACATGATATTTCAAATAATAAAGAAACATTTTTTTGTACTTATTTCTTCAATATATTTTATGATCAGAACTGACTCATCAGTTAATAATGCTTGTGACCAGCGAAACCGGTCCTGATCATAAAATACATTGTGGAAATAAATACTAAAAAATGTGTTTTTATTATATAAAATATCAATCATTTGCAAAAATGTATTCATTGAAGACTGGAACGATATAGCAACATAATTTATTTTTCGTTTAAAATGGAAGAAATATGCTCGCTTGTAGGACCGGAAAATATCATAGAAATGCGAGCCGCACGAAACATTAATGGTAGTATTATATTTTAAAAGAAGTACGCCAATAATGGTCAACTTTAATTGTGTAAAATGTTATTTATTCCTACAGGACACGCAGTGTTTCACGTTTCGCAAGTGGTGATATCCCTAAATCGTCAGACAAGACTCTTAAACCAACTACCAAATGGCTTCCTTGTTGTAGCCGGTTTTTCAGGAACTTCAAAGCCCTTTACCAAGTAGCAAAATGAGGCCTCCAAGTGATGAGCTACATCTTTTCATTGCACATGTTTAAAGAAGTATTCACTATTATTTTTTTTTCAGATATTGATAAATAAACATTAAATTTATTTATCATCCTATAATTGAGTCGAAGTAAATGAAAATTATCTTCTTAATTTCATGATTTTCGTTCCGAATTAGGAAGTTTTACTTAAAGCAAACTGATCCTTTTTAATATTTTAAATAATAAAAACATTTTTTTTCGTACTTATTTTTAAAATATATTTTAAACAATAAAAACACATTTTTAGTTGTTTTTTAGGTGTTGCATTTTTAGTCTTACACTTACAAAAACAGACGTTTTAAAACAGAATAAAATTTATTGTTTTGTAATTCTCCATATAATTAAATGATATTTTTAAGGTGTTAATTGTAACTTTTTGACTTTTTGATGGAAAAGCATTATATTGTAAATAATTAAAGCACATTTTTAGTACTTATTTCCACAATATATTTTTATCAGTTGATAATGCTCGCGATGAGCATAACCGGTCCTGAACAAAAAATGTATTGTCGATATAAGTACTAAATAATGTGTTTTTATTATTTAAAATATCATGCCTTTCCATCTAGAAGTGACAGTATACACCTTAAAAGTGATAAAATATACTAACACCATAAAAATTTCATTTATTTTTGTAGAGAATTACAAAAAAATGAATTCAATTCTGTTTTAAAACGTTTGTGCTAAATTGTTTAAATTCAATAGGCTTTTAGCTACATAAATAAAAAGCTCTATGAAATAATTTAATCTTTGAAAATTATAATTTATTCCGATTATTTTTTTGTATTATATCCAAAAAAAAATCTTGTATAGTATCTATTGAATATTTCACTAATATAAGAAATCGACCACATCTCACGAAAATACATTTTTAGGCTTTTGCTCTTATGGGAAAGACAGAGGCGTTCTACTGGACTTGCGATTATTATCACGCTCAAGTTTTATTTAGAAGCCGTAGGATATAAGCACGAGTGCTCATGTACTATAATATTTAATGCTTATTGCACTGTGTGACCATTTCTAAGCATCATATTACTTTAAATTGCGAACATAAATTCAGTAGATTCTTCTGCGCAACTAAACTCGTCTTTAAACTTACGCTGAACACACTACAAATAAAATTAAATTAACATGCAATATTTCCAGTAGAAACCAGTTGCCGCAAGTTTAAATAGAGAAAAACTTATAGAACGTAACTCATTTTTGTGCTTAAATTTTCATTACTACGACCACTTCTAAGTGCATATCATTGTGTCACTTATTAAATAAAATAATTATATTCGAAGTCCATTTTATCAATTTTATATTGATAATTATTATTAACATATAATATTTATTTTAATTCAGCAGAAACCAATTTTTCACATCTGATTTTGTGCTGTAAGGGAGAGATTATTTATTTTATGTTGCCATAAACTTGATGCTTATAACTTGAAATGTCAAAAACATATTCAAAAATGGATTAATAATAAAAAAAAATCATTCATGAAATGCACAATAATGGATACAAAATGGCAATGTATATATACTATATTTTACTTAAATATATAGACAAATGAATAAAGTCGTTAGCTTGTTTTGCGAAATTTTCGGGATCGAATCCTAGTAGAGGTAATTTGTTTAATATGTGCTTCAAATTTTGTGGTCAGGACTGGTTTCGCTCATTGCGGGAATTATCAACTAAATAATGCTTGTGATAAACGAAGCCTGTTCTGATCATAAAACATATCAAATAATATTTTGTTTCTTTTTCAATTTTAAATTATTTGTCTGTTCGCCTAATTGTATCTACTTGTTTAACTGTCATTGTATTGATTCTTACTTTATTCAAATATTTGTCATTCTTGGCACACCCTCCTCTGAATAGAATAATCAGCCATGACGTTACTTAATACCCACATTCACAAAAGCAATTTCTTCAGTTATAATATTATCCTCAATATACATTTAACGGGCTGTGTTCAAAACTAGCTGTGAACATTGAATTATGAACAACAAAGTCTTCTTATCTGTTATCAAACTGGGAAAGTGTCCAACCGTCTGTTTTATTCGACAATTTGCAATAGCAATGCGGAATTTGTTTAGTGGATCGTGTGACAGTCAAAATAACACTAACATATGACTATAATATAAGTGCATCGATTTAAATTACGACATGTATTGTACTTTCTGGCGTATATTTTAATGATACATCAATATATAAAATTTTGTTGATTTCCGGAAAAAAAACATGAGTATGAAAGGACTTTTCCTATAGCTGGAATTATTCTAACGAAGTGAATTCAAAATTCTAAAATTATAGTATCGATAAACTAGCTTTTATATTTTATAAAACCTACTACAGACATATTTTTTTTTTGATTTATCTTTTTCGTATTGTGATAACATTACATATATTTTTGTCATACCATAATTTATATATTTTATACATATATATGAATATACTTGTCCGGTATTCAATTTCTACATTCATTTGGTCTTATGGAAGACAACAATTTTCAATTTAGAACATGTTAGAATTGTGAGGATTTTTTTCCTTGAACATACGTTAAATTATTGATACGTGTACACTAAGGCCTCATAAAACTCGGCTTTATACAACACGAATGTATAATATATATTGTGACATATTTTTATACAACACGTTTTATATAACACGGCTTTTTGGAAAAAAAAAAGAAATATTGAATGAACCTACCACAATTAATGACTCGGAAAGCGGTTGCAGCGAAATAGCCACACGTCTTACATTAAAAACAATACATGATGACTTGGAATTGTCTAATAAAATAGATTTTTTTATTGATAATGATCCTATAATAGAAGGGAGTTTGAAAAACACGAGGAAATTAAAAAATATTTTTTAACCTTATAAGGAAATACGTAAAGACGTTTGCGCAAAAAGTAGACAGTCGCTTATTAACTAATTTTTTAAGGCTGAAACAACGAAAAATTCAGAGTCCTCCGATGATGAAAACTCGTAACCGATTTCAAAAAAGAGTAAAAAATGTTGAATTCTAAATGATAGTTATGATAAGTCAATGGTATATTATGTTATTAAGGTTTCTTTCAATTAATACATAATTTACGTAATTTCTTTATTTAAAAAAATAAAGTACATATTTATATTAACGATTTTCGATTTTTTTTAGTAGCAAGCTTTAATTTTGTATGAACTTCAAACCTTGTATAACACGGATTTGTATAACACGAAGTTTTTCTGGAACCATATAACAGTGTTATACGAGGTCCAGGCGTACTTCGATTTTTCTTCAATTACTTGCGTCAAAAATTTGAATTTCGAACAAACTTGATCATTTTTTTTTATTTAAAATTTCGAACACTTTTAAAATCTATATCAACATATATATAGCCATGAAATTTCAGTAAAATTCATTTAATATTTTTTGTAGTAATGTATGCATACATTGAAGATAAACAAAATAATGTACGTATTGTATTTAGCTTAAATGGCATTCATCCAAGTAACCTGGTATTCGAGTCTCAATTCGTTGTGACTGGTTTTGTATGATAATCACGTCTGATAGTGTCAAAGGATCTTTCTCATTTTTTACAACAGTAAATACAAACAATGGTATGATATAATGTTTTTGCGCGGAAACGATTTCCTTTTTATCAAAATTACTTACGGTTGACCGACATTCATTATAAGTACCAAGTCATATTTCAGTGTCGCGGTAGACTCGCAATACAAAAAGTATTACATGTAGATATGATTTTTGAATATTTTTTGTTACTTATTTTCTTTTTCGTTGTAGAGACGTTGACACAATCATAAATTCATTAACGAAAGTTGTTTTTTTCTTCAGAAAGGGTTAGAAATTTAAACTGCGGTACAGAACGTACTTGTTGTTAACCAATAAACTAAGGTGAGTGCGAACGAATGTAAAAATCGTAGGCATAACTAAAAAATCAGCCGTTCAAATTTTGTACAATTTCTCACATTTTAGCGTGATCGGTCGGGGTTTTGCCTTTGGACGTCATCAGGCATTCCAAAGCAAAAAAAATGTTTAGGAAACAATGCATCATTCATAAATGACGTCATCATAATAATCACATAGCTTAACGGATTCCAGCATGGGAAACGCCAAAATTATACAATATTAAAATATTTTTCGTATAAATAAATAAATCTTCAAATCGTAACGTAGTAACAGATTTATAAAAATAGTCATTTCTATCAAGAACGCATCTATATTGTTGTATCTATTCAAAAAAAAAGGTGGTAACGGATTTTTTTACGAAGACGTAGTTTCATAAAGATTGGAAGCCGCTGACATAATGAATATCATTTGACTATTTTCTCAATTTTATTGTCAAATATTTGGTTTCTTTTGCATTTATAAAATAATCCATCATTGATACAAATTGATACCTGAAATGGTGATAATCAACTTGTTAAATTTACTATTATAATCTTCAATAATTGAAAACATAAAGTTCCATGTATTATATTTTGCTGCATAAAAGAAGGAATGATTTGTTCAATCTTATAAACGATAATAGATTCAAATATAGTTTGAAGTTTGATACGCCAAATCAGTTTAAAATCTTATTTTAACGAGGTTTGTATATTTGTATGTTAGACATACGGTGTATTCATTCTAGATTAGTATGAAAACATTGTCACAGCTATGTAAGAACTATGTGTGCCAAACAGATTTTAGCGCGCACTTAGAACTACGGCATTATCTAAACATAGTCACGTCTTTACTTTATTTGTTCACAGGATGCTTTGTAAAAATGAAAAGTAACCGTTACTAGAAGATGACTGCATGACATAGCCGGTAGTGATAGAATGTAACTGGGAATTCCCGACACACTGGCCGTTGTTTGGTTTTGAAAAGATGCCGTACAACGATTCGGAGGGTTAGTGTCATAAGAATGTTTTGACAAAAACATCACAATGACAAATCTGCCATTTTTTTACTGTTACGAAAGGCTTATTAAAAATTGCAAAAATACAAAAATATTCATTAACGTTCAAGCAATACATTGTTAAATGTTACCTAGTTATTAATTTCTATGTGAGTTTCATTCTGTTCCTTTATCTATAGCATTCTTAATATTGTTTATTATGTTATAGTCAACAATTATCCATTAAACCTCTGACTGCTTTTCTATGTTGACAGTTGATACTCAAAAATATATGAATTAACAGTGGTTAAAACCTTCTTGTATTCGTTCAATTTTGAGTTGACGCATTGCTTGATTTGTCCTGACAAACTCAATAAGATTGTTTCAAACCAATATTACTCAATAAATTTTCGAAGTTTGGTGTTGGAATATCCTTTAAACGGCTCAGCAGGGAATGAGTTAAAAATAACTATGAACAATTGTTTTATTTTTAAATAAATTATTAAAAAAATAGTTTATTTTTCCTGTGATTGTGTGTTAATATGTACTTTATATATTCGGATTCGTGGTGCAATGGTCATCGTCGTTAGCTTCTGTTGTGGATGGTATTAAATCCCAAAATTAACAGTATTTATTCAATCCAATTATGGATTTTTGCTCAAAACTATAAATGTATTTAATATTTTAAATACGCTTCACCTTTTTGGTCCTAAAAAATGAGGAAAAAATAAAATAATTGTCTTACTTATAGACATTTTCCTTTATAACACGGTGAAAAAATAGCAATGTATTTTAGTTCTAAAAAATTATTTTTAACAAATATAGTTGATAGCTATTTCGGCTCACGCCATCGTCAGAACTATCTGTATAATCTATATCTATAACTATAGTTCTGATGATGGCGTGAGCCGAAATAGCTATCAACTATATTTGTTCAAAATAATTTTGTAGAACTAAAATACATTGCTATTTTTTCACCGTGTTATAATGGAGTTCTACCAAGTGAATGCCAATTCAATCAATATATGTTCCTTTATATCTATTATATTATTTGATAAAAAAAAGAAAGATTAAACATCTGTATAAAAAGCATTTTTTCTGTTAAGATATCTCTTGTTTCATACGCAATGCTATATTTACAAACTCAGTTGGAATATTCAAAATAAATTCAGGAACAATATATTGTTATCACAAACAAACATTAAAGACAGAAAATTTCGCATTGAACTTGTCATCAGCATAAAAAAACGTAGCATTTTCCGTTAGACTATGAAGAGTAATTTATATATATATTAAATAAAATCATTTAGAATGATCCTGTAGTATTTAATTCAAAATATAATATATCTTTTAAACATTTTCATTACTTATCAATAAACGCAATGATTTTATAGAAATATTTGTTTGTATCCCGGAAGTCAGATAAAAGTGTAAAAACAAACATATTTTTAATGGCATATTTTCTTTTAAAAAGACCTAAAATTTGCAGAACTGTTAGATTATTCACAGTCCTAAGGATGTTACTTTAACAATAGTCTTGTATAAAAATAAGAATGCATAATGCAATAGCGTAAAAGTATCCTGGAAGCGCATTCATATTAACAAGAAAGTATTCTGAAAATGCAATACAATGCAGCAATTAATTCTAACTAATAAAAACTTACATTGTCCCTCTGTTCAAAGAAGGTTGACGAGTAAATAAATTTCATTTTTCAATGAGTTGCTTGACCCGGAAATACGGTTGCTTCTGGTACAACTCTAATATTTTTTTTTAATTGATTTTTTTAATTTCTAATAGATGGAACGTTAGTATCAGAGTTCTTTGAGTCTCCTTCATATCTTATATATTGATTTATTTGTTGTATTATTTTTGTGTCGTTGCTGACAGACTTTAGTCGCTGCAGAGCTGAGTAATCTACAGTAAATCCGGTTCACGTGGACACTACACTCATTATAATTATATTCATATCACTACATACTTTATTTACACACGCATGCATTTGCATACAAACACACACAAACATACATATACACAAATAATTCATAAGGAAAGTCATTTTTAGATGTCGTGGTTGTGTATTTTGGATTATAATTTGATAAAATTGAAATTCTTTAACACAACATGTGTATTTACTGGATTTTATTTTCATTAAAACAAGAGAAAATTAAAAATAATAATATATTATATTTTATTAATGTTTTTGATATAATTATTTTACGATTCAATTAGGTTTGACGGTGTTTCCCAAGGGGGAGAAAGACGAGCCACATTTCGCAACACAGCGTGGAATAACAAGGTTATCCATTTTTATTTAATATGAAGATTTTAATCACTTTTTAGGTGTCAATTGTCACTCTTTAGTGGAAAAATATTATGTTTGATTGGATAAAACTCCTACAACTATTTCTAGTACTTAAAAATATAATTATCGGAACCGCTTTCACTCATCGCGAGCATTATCAACTGATTTTTTATTGTTTTAATTAAATTTTAAGACTTAAATAAAACAATAAATTGTTTTCACTTACAGAAAAAAATGTTTTTTTAACTTTATAATGATATTGAGTAACTTCAATGGTTTATTAATAAAATTCTAAATTTTATCGTAGATCTTTATAATTATAAGTAAAACACTGCATTAAACACTTATTTAAGTATTTATTTTTAAGGCTTATTTCATTTGGAATGCAAGCATTATAAATAACAATTAAATTTCTTGCACTATTTGCAGCCTTTCTCAGTCATCCAACATATTCAATTTGTATTATATTATAAAACTATTTACTAAGAACTTTAAAATGTATTTTCTATTATATTTTTATGATATTCCCAAAATGAATGAAGTCCCAAAAAAAGTCAAGCGTCAATATTACATCAGTAATTGATTTTAGAAAAAGAAAGAAATTATTCCGAGTCTCTGGTCATTTAAAAAATAACATCGTATAAATTCTTCAGAAAACAAGAAGAATGAAGAAAACATTTGTATAATGTATGCCGTTTACGAAAATGTGCTCCTTGAACATGAAAATACTGTTGATGATTGAATACCATTGCCATTCCTATAAAGGATTGAAATATTCCGACTACATCGGACTTCGGTGTTTTGCTCAAGCATTGCTTTGCATACCACGTTTAACAATTTAATTAATAGATAAAATTTGCATATAATGAAACATGCATTAAATTCCTTGTTTAAATATGTTTTCCGTTCATTATCATTCGCAATTTAAGTCCTAGCAAACGATAATGTAAATAATTGAAATCGCTCTAAGCTTCTAAAAATCTGTTACATAGACTAAATTCTTGAAAGAATATGACATAGCACAGCTATTGACAAATAGTATCGTATTTTTTTAAACGAACACTGGAATGTTTCTTTTATGTCAAGACACAATATATTTTTACATTTTATTATAAAATTCCATTCTTATCTTATGTAAACAAACAATCCTTTTAACGGGTCATTGCAGAAATTAGTCAAATGTTTGATAGGATGGTCCAATTTTAAAAAATCGATTGATTATTTTTCATCATTCTTACTTTATAAAATTATATTATATATATATTGATTATATAGAAATAAAGGTTCCTGAATGGTAAAACAATTAATAAATCTATCTTGCGAAACTGATTGAAAGTTTTCAGTACACAAGCGTATTCGTTTATGGTGAGATATTGTTCCTTTTAAGCATTTAGAGGTTACTTTCAAACCAGCTACGCTGATAGAATATACCAATTATTTGTTCTGACTTACGATCGTGCAAAGTGGATCTTGTTTCGTACTAAGTAGTTATTTAAATGCAGAACATTTATACCATAACAACATAATTTATCACGGCAATATTTCATCGTCGTATTATTAATGAAAACATAAGTAAAAGCTACATTTGAGCTTTATTACTTATTTAAAACTTTAAGAGTAATATAAGAAATAATCGTGAAAGTTAATGAAAATCTAATCATTACTGTTTATTTTGAATAAGCTTACATTCCAATTATTTATTTATTTATAACTACACGGTACAAAACTTAAAAATTATCAATTCATTGCTTTTGCACCATAACATATTAACATATTTGAATATAAAAATTCAACAAATACACAGTAAGTGATCACACAATGAAATTGACTTTTAGTATAAGCTCTACTTGCACTGTTGTGAGCTAATTTTCTCCATGCTTATAGTTGAGATGATAGTTATTTTCGCGGTTTCTTTTTTGGATCCAACAAAAATTATATGAAAATTCACTTCACTTTTAATGCACACATTTTTTGTTTCTTAAAGTATATTTAAATAATATCTCTTATTCAGGCATCAATCAATCTAAAATTCATGTATTCTCATATGTCAGTGCTGTTGCATCAGTGTGAAGATGTCAAAATGAAAAACCCATTTACTAGATGACAAAACTTGTACACGGCTTAAACAATTCATTTTTTTTTTAATATTTAATTGTTTGTGAATTTTCTATGTATTATATTGACCGAGGTATAAAACCTATAAATTAACTACATTACCTACAATTATTAAATAATATTTACTTTACATTTTTTTTTTAAATTTTGGTTAATCCATCATGTTTTGTTATTTGAAAACGATATTGCATACACTCTTAATAAAAATATGCATTTAATTCAATTATTGTATTCCCTCTTACGTTTAATTAATTTATTTATCAATAATTTCTAGTAATAAAGTATAAATTAACAGTCAATGTAATTGAATCACAGAAATATGCCAAAAATATCACTTCATTCATCGCTACATGAAAAATATTTTAATCCAGCGTTTGACATAAAATATGCAAAATTATTCGTAAATATATTTCATATTGACACCCTTGCAGATAAACGCCGATCAATCTTACTTAACCCAACATTGAAATAAATCTCCTGACTAACCGAAAGCAATAAGAAAACATATTCATCGATTATTCAAACTTCTCTGCCTCGAAATAGCAATTTCATTCAGTCAATATATTTAATTTATTTGATCGAAGAACACATTGGAAAATAAGGTCTATTAAATGAAATCTCCAATATGCAAATTCTTTAATCTAAATGCGCCAATTAAGATAGATATGAATTAAAAGGGCTTATATTTACTAGTTGTATGATATTTATACTATAAAACATTATATTTAGTAATGCTAACAAGATTTTATTCTATTAAGAACAAGACTGGTTTCGTTCATCGCAAGTATTATCAACTTAGTCATTATTAGTATCTAATACAATTTTATCGTTTTCCAGTGCTTTTTGTTTTTCAACAATTCAATCGCTTTTAATATCGAAAAATCAATGAATATTTGATTAAATATTACAACCCAATGCTTTGTAGAATTTCCACATTTTTATATGCTTCATATCAGGAATAATTTCTCTGATCGCTAGCATCATTAACCGATATAGTTCAACGAAACCGGTTCCGATCTTGATAATTTGAAATTGGGGAAATTATGTCAATCATTGTGTTTTATTTTTCAAAAATAAAACTTTGTGACAGTTAACACATTAAAAATAGTCTTATTTATTAATTTATTTTGAAAAAATAATCTTAATGGTAACCACATGTTGTATGTATCTAATCCCTAAACTTGACAAATATGAAGAAGGCATCCATTCTTCGTTTCCTCTTTTGTGGATTAAGTTATCGATTAAAATCAAAACGATGAGGATAATTTTCAAAAAAGTAAAACATGTGTCACCACGTGTTGCACAACCAATAGATTTACAAAGATCAAATTTTAGATTATCTACGCTTAAATAACACAAGATCTAAAATAAATGTTTCAATCTCATGTTTTTTTTTTTTTTTGAATTAAATTAATTAAATGGATAAAAATAAAATTAATTGAATTAAAACGTGTTAAATAACGTATACATTTTTATGTTAACATATTTCACTTTTAAGGTGTTAACTGTCACTTTTTGATGGAAAGGCATGATATTTTATATAATAAAAACACATTTTTTAGTACTTATATCCACAATACATTTTTTGTTCAGGACCGGTTATGCTCATCGCGAGCATTATCAACTGATAAAAAATATATTGTGGAAATAAGTACTAAAAATGTGCTTTAATTATTTACAATATAATGCTTTTCCATTAAAAAGTCAAAAAGTTACAATTAACACCTTAAAAATATCATTTAATTATATGGAGAATTACAAAACAATAAATTTTATTCTGTTTTAAAACGTCTGTTTTTGTAAGTGTAAGACTAAAAATGCAACACCTAAAAAACAACTAAAAATGTGTTTTTATTGTATAAAATATATTTTAAAAATAAGTACGAAAAAAAATGTTTTTATTATTTAAAATATTAAAAAGGATCAGTTTGCTTTAAGTAAAACTTCCTAATTCGGAACGAAAATCATGAAATTAAGAAGATAATTTTCATTTACTTTGACTCAATTATAGGATGGTAAATAAATGTAATGTTGATTTATCAATATCTGAAAAAAAATAGTGAATACTTCTTTAAACATGTGCAATGAAAAGATGTAGCTCATCACTTGGAGGCCTCATTTTGCTACTTGGTAAAGGGCTTTGAAGTTCCTGAAAAACCGGCTACAACAAGGAAGCCATTTGGTAGTTGGTTTAAGAGTCTTGTCTGACGATTTAGGGATATCACCACTTGCGAAACGTGAAACACTGCGTGTCCTGTAGGAATAAATAACATTTTACACAATTAAAGTTGACCATTATTGGCATATTTCTTTTAAAATATAATACTACCATTAATGTTAAATAACGTATACATTTTTATGTTAACATATTTCACTTTTAAGGTGTTAACTGTCACTTTTTGATGGAAAGGCATGATATTTTATATAATAAAAACACATTTTTTTACAACTTATTTCCACAATATATTTTTTGATCAGGACCGGTTTCGCTCATCGCGAGCATTTAATTATATATTAAAAATATAAATGATTAATGTTGAGTGCATATTTGAACATTACTTTATTACAATATTATTTCAAAATTGAACAATGAGAATGAACTATGATGTGATTCAAAACGATGATGTTATTAATCAAAAGCCTTGCTATACAACTATAAATGTTGTAATAAATTTAAATTCTTATGCACGCCGATAAACCAGTTTAAGGCTTACATCTATTCTAAGTAATTCCAGGTTTGAAGATGTGTCGTTCACATCACTCCTGCAATCCACCCCTCGTGATATCATCGCAGCCTTGATAAAGCCGTTTACCTCGCCAAAGGTTCATTCATTACCCTTACAACCTTTCCAGGTAAATAACAATTGCATATTATATTGTGAAAAGTCTTTTGCGGCATGCATACTGCTTGTAAGCTCCGTCGCGCGGCTGCATATATGCGAGCTTTTAATAACGTAATTGAGGCTGTGAAATAGGATGGGCCTCCATAGTTTATTTTTAGATGATCCTTTTAAAGCTTTGCAAAAGTTCCCTGTACATTTATATTTAATAATATATTGGAGGGAACAGGGGCATATTAAACATCAGTCGACGTAATATAGGAATTAAATTTATAAGGTTGTCGACTCATTAAACTGATATCACGTAAAGTATATAACAAGGGTGAATTGGTGAGATAAAGCTTATCGTATAGAATATGACGTGAATTATATAATTGACCTTTGTTTATTTCTAAAATCTCGTAATAAAATAATTTGTAAAAGTGCTATTGTGTAATAATTGAAAACCTTCATACGCGTTAAATGAATGTTTTTCTGACAATAAATGGTTAGGTCAGCCGTCGAACGAGGTTTCGTCAGTTCTGTTAATGAACGCTTGATGATGCCGAAAGACGAAACCCGGGTCGTTAGTGACAGAATATGTAAAAATCGTATAAATTTTCAACAGTTAAAATTTATAAAATTAAAGTTGAGATGGGGCAAAAACCAAAACTGACTCAATGCTGGTTAAGAAACACTGTTGTGAAGAGAGAATTGTAAATATCCCTTTTATGTTGTGTCGCTGTAACAGTTGATTTATGAAACCTCGTTATGGACAAACTGTGTTCACAATAACATTGTCCGTAGCTTATTAGGAATCGCCTTAAAATGAATGCATACGAGGCACAGTTTTTCTTTGCCTATTTATGCAGTTTTCCATTCTCCCGACGAACACTATCTAGTGTGTTAAACATAATTGCACTCCAAGCAAGCAATGCCAGCGTGACAAAAAAGTACACTGGAATAAAACATGCGCATTTACAGTGAAGTGCATATTAGTTATTAAGAGTTGAACAATGTTTATTGTTATACAATGTTATTCCGGAAAAAATAAATTAATAAACAAACAGATTCACAACTTGAAAACGATTTCGTAGAGTAATCGCATAACATTAATTTAAACTTAGTGTCCACGTGTTTACAACTTTGTAATAAAGACCCTAAACTAAATGCATTGGAATAGTCCGGCAATCCAAACAAATTTTAATCCGAATCTCAGATCATTACAGAAGGTTTATACATTTTTTTAATAAATCAACTTAATGCAATAAGTATTCATTATTTACATTTATCCCCCAAAAAATGCAGATTTATTCTCACTTCAAAAAATGCATAAAATCAATTTACCACATTTTAGAATTTATTAACACAATATGAAACAATATAAAACAGAAGAGAAGATGTATTCTGCGCCTTTTCTACACAGCTATCTATATATAAATAAATGTGAGTTAAGGCATTGTTTTGATGATCGAAATAGCTATCAACTATATTTCTTATAAATTTTGTAGAACTAAAATACATTTCTATTTTTCCACCGTAGTATAATGGGATTCTACCGGGTAAATACCAATTCAATTAATTAAATATTCATTTCTGTGTATGTTAAATTTAGTTGTGAGATTTATCTATCTACGACTATTCTATAAACGGTCAGGAAAATAGTGCTTGTTATTATAAAGAATGACGGAATTCTCATTATGGACAATTGTGTTGAAAATATTTGGCTAGATAAACTTTTCTTCAGGCGTTTGAACTATCAAACGTAAACACGTCTAAGAAGAAGTCGTTTATGCATCTTCAAATATAAAGGTAAATTTCTTCTGAACCTTCTTCACCATAAAGGTATATATGTTCTTCTGGGACCAACCAATCGATCTACCTCCAAGAAAACTCCTTGAAAACTGAAGAACTTATATTAAAACTGGCACGCCATTTGCTAGTTGTTATTAAACCTTCGGCATACGTTTACTGAAGATGGTTAGTGGCGGCGAATCAAACTGATCGTTAGATTTTCAAGGCCACGTGATGAACTTGCTCCAGAGATTTAAATGCACCCATTATACTGAACATCTTACCGAAGATATGTTTCAAGAAGAAAATTGCAGCATGGAAGCATTTTATTTAAATATACTTTTTACTTTAATAAGCTGTAACCCATTACTTCTAAACCATTTACGAGTATGATACCTTCCACGCTTAACGTAAGTGCATAAGTAATCAATAAACAAATCACTTAATTGCTAGTTACCAAAAAGGTACAACGGAACCCGTGAATCATTGAGATAACCTTGTTCTTAATGCAGTATAAAATATAATTAAATATCAAATTTGGATTGTTTAAGCTTTGTACGATAAACATGTGGAATCGTACAAAGTTATAACAATTCAAATTTGATATTTAAATTCCATCAAGCACCTTCAGCCGATGTCGTAAATAATTAAATAATAATAAAATATTAATTATTTCCACAATACATTTTTTGATCATGACCGGTTTCGCTCATCGCGAACGTTATCAACTTATCAAAAAATATATTGGTGAAATGAGTACTAAAAATGTGTTTTTATCATTTGAAATATCACGCATTTTAATTAAGAAATGACAGTAACCCCTTATAAGTGATAAATAATTAAATATAATATTTTTTGTTACTACAATACTTACAAAATAAAAAAATATTTGTCGAACACTTTTACATTCATGGTTTTAGAGTATTTCTAGTAAAAATATTTTACCTTCTCTTTTGATTCATAAAACAAAATATTTTCCCAAAAACAATTTTCAATATCATTTTTAATAAAAGTTCTGAAAGCTCACTCTATGATCTATAAAAAGCTATATATCCCCATCCAATTTCAATGGGAAATTGCTTATTAAAAAATGCTTAATATAATTAAAAATGCGCCCATTATTGTATTAGTATTTCATAGAATATCCAAAAATATATTTGATTTTAAAACACTCACGCCATTCATTTGTTTGCACAAGAACAAGATAAACTAAATATGATGACTTCAAATTGTCGAAACTGCCAAATATTCAAAGCACAATTACCTCCAAATGACGACAAAAAATTTAATAGTTAACCTGTTGCTGCTTTGGGCAGTTACAATGCATTCCTTTTTGTCTGAGTTTGTTTGGTAATCGAGATCAATGAATGGTTGAACAATTATTAATGGC
Organism: Himalopsyche japonica; assembly: GCA_028555115.1. NCBI lineage: Eukaryota > Metazoa > Arthropoda > Insecta > Trichoptera > Rhyacophilidae > Himalopsyche > Himalopsyche japonica. The sequence continues at coordinate 1,102,723 of JAHFWJ010000146.1, forward strand.
GCGCTTAAACGATAATGAAAAATACCACTGACCATACTTTCTATAACGCAAGTTGTTCTTTTAGTAGTCACTTTTATGTGATCACATAACTGATTCAAATAGTTGTGCGAAAATTTAAAGTCATGACCTCTCCGGGCCAATAAATAAAATCTTTAATTACTGGGCGATATAGCACCATAAAACTGGGACTGTTAAAACATTAATTTTTGTAACCGTAAAACAACTTTTTTTTATCAAATTGACGTTCGTAGTTTCCGGCTACAAAATATACCCACGGTTATTAGAGTGTTGCACGAATAAAAAAATATTTATGAGCTCAACAACTTTTGTATTATATCATCAATGTGATAATTAATAACTTGTTTTTTTGATAAAAAATACAGTTGTTTTGATATATTATTATTGACTGTAAATTCATCTTGCTCGGGTTCAATCAATGGCTTAAATTAAAAATCAACAAAGAAAATATACAATACATATAATTGAATAATGACTGATTTTCGAATTCGAACAGTTTATGGACAGCTCTATTTAAATGTCAAATGTATGAGTCTAAAAATAACCAACAAATAATATCCCGAAAATTCCGCTCGGCTTCCCATCGAACTCAGTAACACGATGTTTACGACTCGCAAAAAAGTTTACACGTATCTGTAAATCACATATTATTAATGATGGTTTAACGTCGAAATAAACTCTGTTCGAAGAACGAACAGGTTTATCAATGGGCTTGTATCGATAGCCCTAACATTTAGTGGCGAATTCGAGCCGATAATAATTATTGGTAGTCAGTCGTGATAAATTCGATTTATAAAACGAGGAACCCCTTGTAAATATTTATCATGTAATAAATTGCAGATTTTAATCGAAGCTCGAAGTTTTTGTTTTCATAATAATAGCTTCGGGCGGAATAAATAATTTACTGTTAGCTTAGAACCCATCATATGGATATATTTTTTAATAAACTAAAAATAAAATTATCTAAAATTACACCTGACACTTTAGGTGTCAAATATTTTGAAGTTTTTAAATCACGTGACACGCTCGAATGAAATTATTGTTACGTCACTCAAAAAAGTACATATATTCTCTTGATGGAATTTATACCAAGACGAGCCATATTGTAAAATTAAAGGTGTTACCACTGTTTTACAGAGTCTGATTAGATTTTAATCATGTTTTCATACCACCAAAAACCTTCGTTGTTTACCGTATTCGATATAGGTTTATCATCCAAAGGTTACAATTGATTATACACAGATTGTTGGTCAGTTTATATTCTCTAATACAACACAGTTGCGTTTTATTATTTCATAACGAAAATTGTGTTTTGTTTGTTTCAATAGCAAATATACGCCAAACTTAACGAATGAATAAAATACTGCTTCGTCTTATTTGACGACAGTTAATCAGCTTTATTTACATGTATGCAGGCACAAAGTTATCATGATTTAAAGGTAGATTGTTATGAAAATTTACCCTAAAAGGTTGAAGCGACGTTAATCTTTAATCTCGTTTTATTTCGGTAGCCAAAAATCAATCACAAACATTTTATACAATCTGTATTTAGAATGAATAACATACTCCTGTCTCTCCATCTAAAGAAGCCGTCTTCAAAGACTAATCGTTTTCGTTTAAACCCTTTGCCAAATATTTATCAAGATAGAGCATGTCTCAATAAAAATTAGCATTTGTAAATATTTTAACCCCTTCAATTAGATTTTAATTAAATTTTAAGAGAAATATAATAAATTGAGAATACAACATTTATTTATTATCATCGTAAAATTAATTTGGAACCGAATGATATTGTCTATTATCCAAGAAATACTCCTCTAAAATATTTTTTAAGCGACTCTTAATCTATTTAACAAAAATATCACATATGTAGCTTATAAAACTTTACCTCACTGCAACAAACAATATTTTTTCAGTATATTTTAGTATTTCAGTATATTGATATCTACTCATTATCACAGTTCATATAAGTAGTTGTAAAAATTAGATTAAAAACTTCAAACTATCGGAAAATGCCGTAATAACATTTTGTCGCTGGAAAAATTTATCAATATACAACACATTTTTTTGATATCTTTTTTTAATGTGGAAAATGAATTTTTAACGGACATAATATAATATATACACATTTATGATAAAATTTTCACTTTCACGTTGTTAACTGACACTTCTTGGTGGAAAAGCAAAATACTTTAAATTATAAAAAAACATTTTTAGTACTATTTCCGCAATATATTTTATGATCTTGATCTGTTTCGCTAATCACGAGCACCATCAACTAATTATCGTTGCGATCAGTTGATGATCGTGTTGAGCGAAATGCGTAATTACCATAAAATATATTGTGGATATAGAACTAAAAAATGTGTTTTTTTTAATATTTAAAATATTATTGATTGCTTTGTTATCAGTTTTATAAAGATAACGACTTTAATTTATTTGTTAATTTAACATTAACAAATTTGATTTGTTGCAACTTTATACGATTCCACATGTTCTGTCACTGAAATAGTCAGTTCTGTTGCATCCGTGGAATAGCATGTCTGAAGATGCCGAAAAGTGAAACCCGGGTCGTTAGTACAAGTTGTTTCTATTTTTAGTCATCCCTTTCTCTAAGTGTGTAATATCATTTTTTTAAATTACTTTACAGTACAGCTCTCACTTTGCTCAGATTTGGAGGATAGTGAGAAATCGATTTGATTTAATTTAATCAACTATAATATATATATAATAATCCGTGGATACTTTAATGGGATTAATAAAATATTCAATAACTTAGACTATTCGACAAGACAAGTTCAGACAATTCAATGTATTTAAATTATATATTCGCCAATATGAAAAGAAAAACTATCGGTTAGCATGCTTGCGATACAAGCTTAAAACGTAACATCGCAAAGTAAATTTCAAATGCACCGGCAAAGTCAATAAACCCGATCAAAGTTCGTGTAAAAAACGAGGTTAAAAAAAAACTACCGGTCGATCGATTTTATGATATATATCAGCTTTGATAGGTAGATGTAAGTAAAAACCGCTTCGATTTCATCTCGCTGATTAAATCTTTACCGCAAACCGACATTAAAGGGTTTCTGTGATTTTTTATGACGTAAATAAATTATCTGAACATAGGGAGTAATTTTGTTGGGCGCATGCGGTCTAAACGCAATCATTCAGGACCATTATTTGTTTGTTGCATCGATAAAATGTATATAATTCAATACAGAAACGATTTTTAAGTATTTTTACTGCGCTGGAAAGAAGTAGTGATTTGTCTCGATTATATTCTCTCCTTGTGTTCAAAGTATGGACTAACGGTCGCCAACCAGTGATTCGTGGGACTGTAATGATTTGCGAAGAAATTATGATGGTCCGTGTTGATATTGCAGTAAGATCATCAAAAGTCAATAGACAAAAAGAGTCAAAAATCTATAGACTTATTTCAAACAAAATTACATAAACTATTTTTTACGAGTATTTTTTTTCAATTTATTGATTTTATTTTCACACAGTAAAAAATAGCAATGTATTTTAGTTTTACAATTTTTTTTATAAGATATAGTTGATAGCTATTTCAGCTCACGCCATAGTCAGAACTATTTTTAAACGTACATTTGCTTATCTATATATAGCTGTGTAGAAAATGTGCACAATACATCTTCTCTTCTGTGTAGTATAGATTAATTTAAATTTGGTTTTTTTTCTGCTAGCACGAAGCTAGTTTATTAAAACAGAAAAGAAGATGTATTGCGTACCTTTTCTACACAACTATATATAGATACGCAAATGTACGTTAAAATATAGTTCTGACGATGGTGTGAGCCGAAATAGCTTTGAGCTATATCTTATAAAAAAAAATTGTAGAACTAAAATACATTGCTATGTTTTCATCGTGTTATAATGGAGTTCTACCAAGTAAACACCAATTCAAACAATCAATAGATTTTATTTTCGCTTGTCCAACGTTTCCATAAATTTTTCCAACATTAATAAAATGATTTTGTATAATAAAACAGAATTAATACGGCGTGATTGGATGATATTACGTCAATTCCATTGTGCGATGTAATAGTATTGATAAAATAACGCGGGAAAACGCACCCGAGTTCAATGGCTAAAGTATTTTCATCACCCCGGCCAGTTAAAAGCATCTATTTTAAATGGAGTCCTTTCCGAACAGGTTTTCTGCAGCTGCTCCGTTTAAGGTTTGCAAGCATAGAAAAACAAAAGGGAAAATAGTCGAAAGGGAATTTATAAAAAGAATACGCAATCTTGTTACAGGATGAGCAGGTTTCTACCCAGTTCGCAGCTAACTTCAGGACTGGTTCTGATGGGAATGAAGTCAGTGTTGCACTTTTTTTAGTCTTGTCTATGGACAGCTGTTTTTTTAATGTCTTGAAAATTATCATTAATTCCACTTGTTATTGACAGTTTTCGAATGGATTTACGATTTTGATTACGTATTATATTTCAAATAATATTATTATTTTACTGAATGCTTACTCATAGAGCGAAACTGCTTTGTTTTAATTTTAAGGTGCAAACTGTCACTTCTTGATGGAAAGGCATGATATTTTAAACAATAAAAAACACATTTTTAGTACTTTTTTCCACAATATATTTTATGATCAGGACCGGTTTCGCTCATCGCGAGCATTATCGACTGATGACTCTTTGTTTTAATAAAATATAGAATATGCACTTTTTGTCAGAAATTCGTCAGGATCATCATAATATTATATAATATCACACGGTGAAAAAATAGCAATTTTAAAAGCTATAGCTTTCAAGGTCAACAATAACTTAGGCAGACATCTTAAAAATAGCAAAGATAAAATCAATAAGCTGGACAGAAGCGGTATTTATAAAATGTCCTGTGGCTCATGTTTATCCGTTTATATCGGACAGACAGGTAGAAGTATATCTACTCGAGCTAAGGAACATATAAGATCATTCAATAATAAAAAAACAGATTCACAATTCGCTAATCACGTTATTAATGAATCACATAATATAAATTCAAACTCAGCTCCTAAATGTTTGCATCTTTGTAGTAAGGGTCGGAGAATGACGGCTTTGGAACAGCTGGAGATCAATAGACACCAATTATCACAAAGGATTCTTAACGATAAAACTAACATAGTAATATCGCCACTTGTCAAGCCGTTGCACAAAGGGGTGGTCTAATTTGCTTCCTGAAGGACGACTTCCGTCCCACACATAATCTTGTTGTCATAGACACCTATTGTTTCATTTAGAAACTTGAAAATTTTGTGTCATTGTGTTTAAATAACAAGCTAGGCCGTTGGAAAAGGAGAGAGGAGATGTTGGGTACCTTTTCTGCACAGCTATATATAGATAAGCAAATGTTAGTTTAAGCATAGTTCTGACGATGGCGTGAGCCGAAATAGCTATCAACTATGTTTGTTAAAAATAATTTTTTAGAACTAAAATACATTGCTATTTTTTCACCGTGTTATAATGGAGTTCTACCAAGTGAATGCCAATTCAATCAATAAATTATATAATATATTTTTTAAATATCAAAATATTTTTTTGGTACATATTTTTTTTTTTTTTTTAGTGAGGGATAGACCGCAGTAATTGTTTCTATTTTTAGACGATTGGTTTAAATCGGTTTTATATTTAAATAAACTGCAAAAAATCTAACGAAATTTACAATGTTTACATTTTTGTGTTATTGATTTAGTGTTGCTATGATTTTCAACGAAGACGAATTTGTGGCTAGTAATTTATATTTAAAAAAATATTAGTTTCTATTCCAACGATTAACAACATTTCTATTAGAATATAAATTGTTTATGTTATTCAAAAATATTTCAAATACGCATAAAGTAAATTTATTAGCATTAGATTAAGGTGGCATAATAATAATGATGATTTTCATGACATTCTGTATATAATATTTGATTCAATGATCTCAAAACCTTTTTCTTGATTTTGCCATACGTAAAGATGTCCTATGACCCAGTATGTTGTAGCACCATCTATCAAATTACATACATATTGAATCGTAGTAAATTTGACGCCTCGCCTCTTTTTTAAGTATATCTGTGTAAGGCTTGACCCTTCTAAGTTTTTGATGTTTTTTAAATAATTTAAAATTTTCGCACCATCTTAAATTTACGCATTTATACAGTTTGTTAATAAATACTGATCATAATAATAATCGTTTTAGTTTTTAAGCAACGCTAAAGTTAAAGATAGTTTGCGTTATTATGACGATGTCATAGACATCAGATGTTATTATGTCAACATTGATGCATTAAAACTCGGTTACGAGTAATACAAATTATGAGTATAATACCTTTGTATGAACCATTTATCAGTGATATTCAATTCCTATTACAAAGATAAATATTTCTATCTTCACTGTGATAGAAAAAAATACAAGATAATGTCATATTATCTGGTAGGGAATTATACCAGTCAGCTACTGGTGTATCAATATTTTTAGCTAATTGCAGAACTCGATTAAGCAACTTTTGAAAAATTAATAGCCGTATTTTTTGGTAGGCTGCAGTTTGACCTAAAACTAGATTGCATTAATATTTTATTAATTAAACGAAATTATCTTTCAAAAATTGTCAGTCATCATTGTGTTGAAAACCTGTTGCTTTTAGTCAAGAATATTTCACATCAACATGATGGACACGTCACAAACACCAGCTACGTTGCTAGCACAATAGATATCAAAGTGTAACATACATTACATTACAGTGAACAGGTGTTCATTATATTAATTGTACGTAGAATCGTTCGTTATACATTCAGCTCTTAACGTTTTGCTATACATAATATTTCTCGCTCATTAATTTTTTTGGCAATTACAATACAATAAAAAATAGCATTTGTAGGATTTTGAACTCGTGTATGATGATGATGATGTATGAATAATAGTGGGCATGCTAACAAGTTCATGGTAAACGTTACAAGGATTAAAGACAATGAATAATAAATTTATAACAACATAATAAAATCGTGTTCCGAAAGTACAGTCACCAGCATTAATTTTAACTTTGTTAGAAAGAAAATTAAATAACCATAAATAAACCAATATATTGTTGACAATGATAATTTTCAATTAATAGGTTTAATAATTTTGTGACATTTATTTAAAATCTATGTGATTTTACTGATGCTCACCTTGAATTAATTGTTTTAGCAAATTTTTCTCAAATAAATATTATTTTATAGCAGGGCTACTTAAAAAAAGTTTAATTTCGTCAGATTTTTTCCTAAATTTCCTATTTATATGTATTAAATTAAAAGTCAACCATCCGATCTGGCAAATTGTTAATTGAGATAGTTATCAAATCGTCTAATCGAAATAATAGTAAAATAGTCACTTGTTTTTCAAGGCTCCGACTACAGTCATAAACCTAAAGGTAAGCGTATTGAAACATGCATTGACAAGCAAGATTTCAAAACAAGTAATAAAAATTCATAACACAATCATATTGTAAACGTCTCGGTTTACCCAAGAATTAACAATGATCCACATACGTATGTTTCAATAAGGTATTTCTAATTATGAAAACTGCTTTATTTTACCAAGAATACAAAGCTCAAAAAATATATCAAGCATTGTGTCGCTTTTTATTAAAAGCGATTGAAAGAGCAATTGCAAACGATTGTCAAGAATTATATAAGAGCTTATCCTTGTCTTTCTACTTATTATTTGTTTTTATATTTCCCCGATCAAAACTGAAAAAGCAGTAATAATGTTTTAGAACAGATTGAAAGAATCCGAAAGATTTGTCATTTTTACCACAAAATCTCTCTAGAAACAAACGTCCAAAGAAAATCCAGAAATAAACGTCAAATGACGTTTGAAAACTGTTCCAATTTTAAATAATTCGAATGATACATACTAGAACAGATTCAAAACAAGTGTTCATTTTTTATTGAAGTTGACTGTATATTCAGTGTTGCCATCTCTGAAGGTTCAAAACATTTTTTTCCCAACAGTTATAATACCTATTCATTGGCCTGTAACGTTACATGAATACGATATGTACCTGTTTACTTTTGTTAAGATTCTTTTATGGCGCACATCAAAAATACTTATATTATTGTTTTACTTTTTACGAGTTATGATTTATGACGTAATGGAGGATACCTTGAATAATAGTTTTTCAATTAAATTTATCTCACTAGCTAAAAAAATCTGTTGTAGTAGCTTTTTTTTAGAGTTCGATTGTGTGCTGCCACTGTAACAAGTTAGTGTGGAAATCATACAAGAAAATATAAAAATATTAAGATAGTATCCAAGATTGACGCAAACATTCTATTAGTAAATCGTCACTCTTTTTAAGTGTCAACTTCTCATATTAATTTTGATTAAAATTTAAAAAATCATTTTACTCTTATGAATATTTTTCATTGAATCTCACGCAGTAACTGACAAAACTCTTCCTACTTACGTATTGCAAAGAAAAAAAATATTTTTATGTAACAATGCATGAATAAAATATTGTTTACAATTTTTTTTATCTTTATTTGAGTTTTTTTAATATTATGCTTAAAATCGGTCACTATTTGCCACATGTTTTCTCCGTTACTATATATGTAACATTAAAAATGCAATTTTTATATATTAGCTATTATGATATGTAATATTTGTTAATAAATAAGCTGCTATTTTGGAAATTTTAAAAAAATATGTCAATCGAATTGTGGTATGTGACTATTTTAAAGTATTCTAGGACGTAATGATTTTCGTTAAATTGGGAGAAATGTTATCTCATACCGAGGGTACGAAATCAAGCACAAGAATAAAAATGCAATTGTAAAATTTTTGCAATACCTAACTTTAAATGGAAATTAGAACAACAGTATTAATACTACTATGAAAACTTTTACCTTTATTTCAATATCAATACATTTATAATTCCGACAAGAGTCAACTTCCATAGACAACAACAAACAATTTCAAAAGAGGCATAAATATCTTCTGAATCATTTCAGTTGGTAAAGAATTTTTACTTTATCGGATATTTATGGTTTCTGTAAGACATATTTAGCGGTTCGGCTAATTTCAAATAAAACATATGTAACATCCGAAGCTCGAAGACGATCAAAATCAAAATTGACACAAAATCTTTGCCTATGATATATTCTTTAAGGAAAGAAACAGTTTATGCGCGAAATCTTCAAAGAATAATCGAGAAACTTGGGAGATTATCTAATTTTGAAAATTAAACCAGATTAACCTCAAAATAGGCGACAGATAGAGTTGTATGGACACAGGTGTGAGTCTTCTTATCAAACATCTTCAGTATTCCAAAGTCGTCACGATTTTCAGTCATGCTACGAATAATTGAATGTTTAGTGTGAAATGATCGAACAAGCAAGATAAAATATAAGAAATGACTAGAAAGAGACCGTGATTATTAGCGCAATGTACAGTGTTTACAAAATCTCATTATTTTAAGCATAAATCTTTGTTATATATTCATTATAGCGGCTCTAGTAGGTATTATCGTAAAATAGAATAACAACTCAATTAATAATATAACTAAAAACAATATTGAAACATATGAATCATCCTATACTTGTCTCATAGAGTATAACAATATTTTTTCTCTCCAATTTTACATATTAGAGAAGCAAAAACATCTTCTGTTGATTGATTGATTGAGAATAACTATTGGCCATCGAGAGTAACCTTTAGGGATAAAAAATCCAATTCGAGGGTCATTCGTTATCGTAGTTTGGTAAATCATAATGGCAACTTATCAACCTATTTACACCTGTAATAGAAGTCGGTTTAGTTTTTTTTTTTAGTCGTGACCGTGCAAAAAATATATATTATAATTCTTTCACAAAAACTTTGAGCGGTAAAACGAGATTCATATTGTTTTATTGAATAATTCACTACTGATAGTTACTTTTCTTTATATAATAATGTAGAGTTCACACACTTTCGCTTGTTAAATGCTTTCTGCTTTTAACCATGTTCTTGCTTCTCCCCAAATTAAACCAGCGCCGTGTAGCTTCATTGACGTCTTTTGCATGGAATGACTACTCGTATAGAGGTTCTCTTCGAGTATTATAAGCTTAACCATACTTATAATGTGATTTTCCAGCACAAAATAATCGAAGGAAAAACTGGCAAAAATAAGGCTTTCTTTGTAAATTTTAAATATAACATCAAATCTTATCTAAAACTAAAAAGTATCTTTCCTGTACCCTTGTTTTCGATACAAGCATAAGTTTTTCATACATTTCGTTGCCTACCTTAGTAGTTAGATCTATAATAGATATTTTTTTTTAAATAATTAACCATTTCAGTACCGCGAAATTGTAAGCTAGGTAGGCTAGGTAAGCTAGGTAACATTCATATATCGCGAATTTTTTATTTAAAAAATAACCTTATCTTATTTATGAATAATACTATTGTTTATATGTAAATTGACATAATGTTTGAATTTTTTATATCAAAGAGTCGGAAATTTAAACTTTTTTTAAAGAGTTGTCACTAGCATCTATAATATTTTATAAAATATTAATTAAAAGTAAATATTAGTTTCAGGATATTAACAGCTGAAATAATTGTGTGTGAAAAAAGAAAAAATTCAGGGCTGTCACAAGCTAGAGTTCAGGTATAATTTCAAAACAAAAGACCCAAATGGTGAAAGTTAGGAATACATTTAGACTTGCATTATTTCGCTTCACAATTATTTACGCTTCATAATTATTCACGCTTCAAATGTATGGATTACACCGAAAGTGACATCCCTAGCAACCTCTCTACGTCGACTTCTATTAAATTTGATTTTTCGGTAATATTTATTAACAGGAATGACACATTATTTTCCATGATAGTAGATAGAAGCCGCTAGCAATATGTGAAAAATAACACGGTATTTCTAATTGGAATATTTTATACGTATTTTTAAAAGTCTGTGGACTCATGTCCCTGCGGTATTCGCGACGTCCCCGCTTAGAAGACACATATGTCCTCGCGGTATTTAAACGGTTAATTGATTTATTATGTCATGAATTAATTATCTGTCAAAAATCAACGAAGAAACAAAAAAGTATCAGCCTTCATTAATCTGTCTAAATCAAACAATCCATCGGTGTGTTGCTTTTCTAATAGTTTATTTATTACTAGCTGTCAAATTATTACATTTTTCAATATAAATTAGATATCTGCCATGAACTTTTCTTATCAAACCGAATTTCGTCAACAAATCATAAACAATGTTCTCCACCAGGCGTGAAGATGTCTAGCATGTTTAATAACTAATTAAACAGGATATCTGATCCGTTTCTAATGGGTAATTAACCGGAATTAATCGGATTAATAAGCCATTAGATACGCTAATTAGATAAAGCTTACCTTTATCGTAACATATTAATTACCAATTTGGTTTTGCGATAAAAAATCACCATGTTATCGAACGTTCAGAAACAAAACTGACTACATAACGTTATTATCTCTACCAAAAATTACTCGCATGAACGTTTAATTTAGTTTTTTACGTCATACCACGAGAATGAAGAGATAAAGTAGATCGACCGGTTGGTTTTTGGCTTAATCCAGCCTCAAACTAAATAAAATGGAGAACATAGCAGTTAATTTTGAATATCTTACAATTAATATATTTATAATAATATATATACGATGTCTAAAAAGTGGATTGTAAACAGATATCTTTTGAAAAAAAAATATTGACAATAAAGGTATTGGTAAGGGTAAAAATTAAAAAGTCAACGAATAGGATAGATATAGTATACCCTATAATATTAATGACTTGAGTAAAAGAATGGCAATTGCAAAAAAAAACATAATAGAAACAAATACTTAAAATATATACATTCATTATTTTATGTCAAATTTGTTTTCAAAAACCTCGAGAAATTCGTGCGAGTTGTGAGATCAAAATTCACAATGGGTCGAATAAACCAATGTAGCATTTATTCAAATAAACGACATTGTTCGAAAATATTGTTCTTAATTCAATTATTTTATCGAACTTACAATGTGAAGCAACGTGACGAATTAACCGGCTTAAAATCATATTAACAATGGCAACACTTTACTGCAATGTATCACATTACTTCCTATTTACAAATATTCTTTTTACGTAAGATAGAGGAACAGTCAGATTATTATAATAAAGATAACTAATTATTTGCTATATTCTTGGTATTAGTTTATATCTTCAAGAATGCAGATGCTTCATTACTCTACGATACTGTGAAATGTTTAATTGATGTTATTAAAACAATTAAATAAATACCCTAAGACGTCAATGATTGCACGTATTATCGCAGCATTATATTGTTCTACATGATACACTGAACTGTGAAACAATAGTAGGATTTTTAGCATTACAGAACTTGTAACATAACATTGGAAAATTAATATATATAAGTTATCAGAAAATTGATCAAGCAATTCAATTTTTAGTGATAGCAATAAAATAAAACGCTTTATTTGACAAAATAAATACAGGAAGCATATTAAAAACAATAATTTGAAGATGAAAAAGATTTCTGGGAACATTTTTGTAATAATGATATCCTTATTAGCACATAAATCATAAATTCTAAAAACATTCTCTAAATGAATTTTACTGGAGATTATCGATAGCCAATAGTAGCGCTTCGCAACTATTGTGTCGCGAAACGACACTAGGTATGCCGTGGCGTAATGCTTGCAATACTTAAGAATTTTTAATAATGTTTACTAATTGTAATTTTCTTTGTCAAATATCATATTTAATTTGATATAATAAAGAAAATTAATTTATTAAGGTTTTTAGTAGTGTTTCTGAGCCGCTAGTACAAAAACTTTTGATAATAATATGTGAAATTATCGAAGGACCATAATCATGATTAGAGCTAATTAAATCTATTTTTGAGAGATAATAACTTTAAAGAAAGATGTTGCAAAAATAAATATTTTTTTTTGAGATCAATCAAGCTGGAAGTTAAAGAGTTATCATATACTTTATTTTATTCATTCATTTTTTATTATGAATTTAACATATTTTCACGTCTTGGTATGCCTTGAATGATAAAATGTTGCGGATAACTGACTTATAATATTTTAGATAATTTTACACACAACACTAAATGGTATGTTTTTAGCACATCCACTCGAGTATAATACACATACATCACATTTGTTTTTATATATATTTAATTTCTGCAACTATATTATCTAGAGACTTTTATAATACTCACGTATGCTTTCAAGATATACGCTCCAAAAAAAAAGAAAACCACTTGCGAATTCTGATTGTCGGTGTTCAGTTAATAAATATCCTTAGTTGATACTATCACATAATTCTATGTAATTAAAGCAAATATTTATTGCACTTGATATGTTGTATTTTTTCAACTTATAAAAACGAAAAATGATATTGATTTCTAAATAGCACACAATGTACCAGGTTAATGAGTGAATTTTTCTCTCATTGTCATAATAATCAGTACTCGACTTTTATCACTCTTATCTATACATAAACGAAGAGGGAAGGTAACTATGATATATAAATAAACAAATAATCTGAGAACGTTATACGATGCTGGTGGCATTTTCTGATAAGCATACGTAATAAACATTAAAATATCTCTTAAATCACCTTAAGAAGTCTATAAAATACAAGGAAAAATAACAACCACTCTGTAGGAAACTGAAATAGTCATTTGTAAAATGATTTTTCTACAGTTGGCAACCCTAGTCAACCAAAATAACTGTTAAGTTTTGCCAGGTTTCTATGATGACAGGTTTTAGAGTAGAAAAGAAAATTTAATTGTCAACACAATACGGCGTCGATTATGTATGTGTGTGTTTGTATTTATAATCTGTATTACAATGTCAAGATCGGCCCAAAAAAAACCGAAACTGTCGCCTATTAAGCAGAACGTTCACGTTCAAGGCTATAGCCATTATTCACCATTTGACACACATTCAGTTACATGCGGGTAATACCGTTTATCTCTTTATGCAATAGCGCTTTCCAAAACGTGTTGCGCAAAACATATCAAGTTATCATCACCTCACGATACGTAAGTAAATATAATATACTTTCGAGGTTAGTTTTAAATTATGTATGAAGTTTAAGATATTGTAAATATTGAGTAGAAAAATAGAAGCAAAATAAATTGATAATTTTGGGTGAACTACGTTATTTTTTACATAAATATTTGTACTGGCCATGGCTATAAATGTTGACCAATCAAGTTTTAATGAAATCCATAAAATGTCATTAATTATTTTGCTTTTTTTCAAATATTTATTTTTAATCCGTTGAGACCAAATGGTAGTTATTAATATATTTATATAATAAACAAAATATGAATTTGTATCCAGCCCCGTGGGTTTTTTATGATTCCAAATTTTGATAGCGGTTTTCTATAGTTCTTCTCAAGACAACATTTTTTCTATAGCCAGTAAATAAAATATATTTTGATAAAAAATCTGCAGCTTCTGTTGATAGTGATGCTGCAAAGAAATTAAATATTGCTTAATTTAAAAAAAATGTACGGAAATACTTACTGAAATGTTTTTATAATATTTAATTATAGTGGTGCAATTTTTCACTGTACTACTTTTCTGCAGTACTTAAATGAAAAAGTTGACGCGTTGTTAGTTCATAAAAGATTGAGTGCTCTTGATTATATAAAAAGACAGATTTAAATAATTCTTTATTACTATCGTACCATCTATAGCAAATTTACGCAGTCACTTTTTTTCCTATAGTAAACTATGTCATCGCCCACCCTAAGAAACATTTCGTTGTCTATGAATCATAATTATATCCTTCTCTCGGAAGATTTATTGGTCACATTAAAATACCTGACAGTTGGCACGATTGTAAAACAATGGCGTCCGTACCGCAATGCGACATCTCATTAGCGACGGATTTATCTGTCATAATGAGTATCGTTTAACAGCATATTAGGATAGTCATCAATTCGGTGTCAAAAATTCATGTTCTCACATCTTTCACAATTTGAAAATCGTTACTAATACATTTTCGTGTAGGTTAAAAACGTAACGTACTTATAAACGTAAAATGTAGATTTTATATCGAGGAGCTTATTTAAATACTATGTGCAATTTTCGTCTTCATGACAAATATGCAATTTTACATCGACTATGCTTTTGATATTTCTTGCTATAACAGTCTTATAAAATAAATCTACAACAAGTACATACATCATTTTCCATTATTTATTAATTTCAAATGATCAGAGCCAGTTTCCTCTACCGAGTAGGATATTTCGACATTGATAATTAAATCCTGATTGGAGTCCTGCTTGTAAACCAGGTGTAAGGGGAAGTAAATGAAATTATTTAAAAAATCTTTAATGTCTCGGAAACTATAACTATTATTAACAATTTATACTGTCAATAATTACTGCGCATCTCCAGATCTGAATATACTATGATTACGTAAGAATATATTACTTTTGGCATAAAAAATCTTAATGAATGACCTTGAAATTAAATTTATTTATCTAGATGGTTTCTTACCACTGGATTTTTGCAAACTAAATGAAAAAAATACAAATTGTAGAGTCGACGCTCTTTATCGATAGTTTTTTTAATGTTATTACTTTATATTTATTTGAGAGTTCAACAAACCGTTATAATAATATTTACTTATTATAATTAAATTATTGAGGCATGAATTTTATATTTTACTATTTACGATTCTGTAATTAATATATTATGCGTGTGGTATTATCAAGCTTGAAATCACATAAAAAGCATTTAATTTTGTGGAAAAAAAATTAGTCACTATGTAGAAATGTTTTAATCTACAAATGAAATATTTAAACTGATCATAATTGATTGTTTGTAAGTCACTTAACTTTTTTTTAGAGTTGATCAAGAAGAGATGAATAGAAAATGATCGGAATAAAAGCCAATCAAACCTTAAATGATGCAGACCCAAGCAAACGTTTTCGCTGAATAAAAATTCTCAAATAACGACACAAGTGATTTTTTTAAATAATCATAATTGATTGCGATTAAAAATTATCTTCAAGAAAAAAAAACTTGTGGTACTTTGATAATAGTGGACCACACAAAAGCACACAGAGGGCCACATATGGCAGGCGGTTTGTTGTTTATTTCATCTCCGCTTTCTAGTATAGAACACAGTTTCCCAACCTGAGGGTCGACAAGGGTTTTTTGGGGGGTCGCCAACTTATACGGTCAACTCAAAAAATATTTTATTTGTATGCTTTTGGATTGTATGGGGGTCGCAGGTCACATGGATTTTATGAAAAGGGGTCGCCACCCGGAAAAGGTTGGAAGCCTATGGTATAGAGTGTTTATAAATATATCGATTCTGTGTAGTCTGTACTCCACACTAGTTTCTGGATCGGACTAACATGGTGGATTTGAAATCAGCGCAGAGATATACAAACTTACTTTTCGATCCAAAGTGTCATTTGTACGGTAATCTAAGACCTAATGAATAAAAACTCAACGATAATAACGTTTAAACATTATAAATAAATATTTTTTTACTTCAAAGAAATCCTATACAATTTATCGGTTATTTAATGACACAAGTGATACGTCAGTTATATATCTACAAGCAAAACAATAATAATATTCAAAATTAAATATTTTTTATCGATATATATTTCAACATGGATGTCTTCAAATACTTACTAAGAATCTGTAAGAAAACATTTTGTTTCTTGTCTACTATCCCCGTTATCATGTCATACTTTTTATGGCTACCCTGTGATAATTTACAGCAGCTATTATGTAACACGACAAAAAATAGACAATATAAATAGTCTCAATATAAGGAATAGACAATAAATTGATCTAAAAAAATTCAGATGGGAAAATTTATATTAATATATTGCACTACTCGACATGTTCTACTGTATATTCGTTTTAAAATAATGCCTCAACATTTTAATAATTATTAATTACTCGCATTTTGTTCTGTTAATAATATTTTTTATGCAATTTTTAATCCAATACTTTAATTTCGTAATATCGATATCGGACAGCCATGATTAATAGTTGATTAAACTTGTGAGCATATCAAATTTTTCCAATGATTTTTTACGGCTGGAATAATATAAAATCTTAGAAATTGATTCTTAGAACTCTGTGGACTCGTAATTGGAGGTGGCGGTAGTCATGAACTTGATTTTTTATTGATTCTTAACATCGTAAAATTTTTACGTTTAATAGTTATACAAATAAACAGTTGAGTGAAGTTATTATGTATTCCTTCGATTTTGTACAAATTTTTAAAAATAAACATGATTTTAGTTATATAAAAAAACTACTCTGCTGTCATTATAATGTATTATTCATTTTTAATTTCGATAACTTCAATTTAAATGACATTCATTTTGTTTTGAAATTGTGGTTGGAAACATTTCACTATTTGACGTATTGTATATATCGAGATGAAAATTTCAAAGATTATGTCGTCACATTTCGTGACATAAGTCGTCGTGGTTTTATATGGCTTCAATTTCAAATAATAAATCAAACCGACAAAAGTTATCAACTAAATAATATATATTGTATATTCGTAGTTAATTACAACTGATCTTTACATTCTGACATCTCTACACCAATATACGTGTAAAACAATTGAATAATAATAATACTGCACGTAAAATCGAAATATATTTCCATATAATTTTTAATTTACTATTTTCTTGATTTATATGGATGAATTTTTACGACACTCTTATAATTTTTTCTTTTTTTATCACCATTAAATTTTGTTTCACGGTACCAAAACATTATGATAAAAATATTTTTAATAAAGTTTACCATTCATGATTCTTGTTTGGCAAAACGATGATGATTACTTCGAATGATATACAAGAATATTTAGCTGATACGGCTTCTCATAATATTTTAAATATATGCGCGTTAAGAGGACTTATTGTAAGTCAATCAAGTAGGTTATTGTTTTCAAAAAATAATTAAAAATCTACTAGGCTCGTCAAAAAAGCGTGCTTATTGAAAAAATGTATAAGAAAATTATAATTTATATCAGGCATTGCGACATTGTTCACACTTAATTATAAGGAAACTTTTTTTTGTGCGGCTTATTTTTGCACAGTTTTCATTTTTTTTAATAATGATGTCTTAGGTAATTTCATTTTAAATATGTTTTGCATCATTGTAATTTGCTTTAATTAATATTGTCATTTGATAAAATTATTTCATAGCTTCCCATTATTCAAATTTAAGAAGATATTTCATTGAAATTATAACTGATTTTTTTTTCGTTATTTTGTTTGTAAGCGTATAAAACTGTAAGTCCTTTATTATGAATTTTATTTAATTAATTTATGTATTCAAATTTCATTTCTGTTGTATCCGTTTGATGGAATGCCTGAAGATGCCAAAATGCGAAACCCGAGTCGTTGTGTAAGTTAGGGTTAGCCTCAACAATTAAAATTTGATTTTGAAATTCCATCAAGCACCTCCAGTCAATATCATAAATATTATATGTATAATGATTTTTTTATATTCAATACATAAAATTTCCTTTCGTATCGAAATGTCGTTTTGTCATAGAGATTAGAATGCAAAAGAAAATTAGCGTTATTTTGTTTCCGAGCGTTATATCATGATTTTTTTACATTTGACATGTTGTTAAATCATATTATTACGGCGCCATTCTTTTTGCGCCGGATAATTACACGCTAACTCGCATTCCCCCTAAATCACATACGAGATCAACTGCCGCCCGAGATTAATTCTAATTTATTATCGACGCTAAAAAGTAATATAATCGCCCGTCTTGTTTGCCTGGTTGACCCACAAATTCGAGAAACAAAAAAAAGCGCCGTTATAAATGTTTCGCTAATTTGAGATCACCACACCTACTCTATCTCCCTTTATTTTGCATTACGCATTCGATTGGATATTTGAATTGTCATGCATCCACACTATCCGCGGTTAAGTCGGCAATACGGTAGTCTCAATAAATTTGCACACATGGATTACCATTCGTCAAACAAATAAATAAAGCAATTGCTTGTAGAATATTTTATTTTTCTACCATCAATAAATACATCATCTCAATATAACAGCGACAAATACGCTTTTGACACTTCAGTGTCGGGATATTGAATTTTTAGCATTGCAACACTTTTTGAATATTAATTGCTACGGGTTTTTGACAGCTTATTTAGAGATGTAACCTTGACTTGCAATTCAGCCAATACTCAAAAAAAAAAAAAAAAGAACTCGATTTTTTTACTGGTATTGATTGTCAATTTAAGTGTGTTCCAAATTCTTATCAAAATTTTCTCTCTCGATTTATTAATCTATCACATCTTTCAAGCACTTAGTTGCTAGATTCTACTTTACATTTATTTTAACTTAATGATTGCCAGAATCAATTAAGTAGATTTTTTGATACTCCAGCGTGAACCATCAAAAAAGTGTCCAATAATTTCAATTATTTATGTTCTTATTAATCAATTATTTCTCGAATGGAATTTAATAGTTTCATCGACTTAAGACAAAAATTGTTAACATTATATAATATGAACTCAATTAAACTAAACTAAAACTTTCATAGAGTTATGATCAATTCGATGTTCTCTATAAAATGTTTATATATTAACATAATTGTTATGCAGTTAGTTTTTTTTAAATAATTATTTATAACCAAGTATGAACTGTTAGTTTGGTGGGAATTCCTTGCAACCTTAATTAAACAGAACGGTAATTTTATTATTTTATTAAGTTTTCCTTTAAAAAATGCCATTTAAAAACGAAATAAATGTTTTGTATGTTTTTATCACGTTATCAATAGTCCTTTATGAATATATTATATATATGCATTCCATTATTTATGGCTGCAAACTTATATATCTAAAAAAATGATTATTTATTCTATCATAATCGGTCAAGGGCGATC
Source organism: Himalopsyche japonica (assembly GCA_028555115.1). Classification (NCBI taxonomy): domain Eukaryota; kingdom Metazoa; phylum Arthropoda; class Insecta; order Trichoptera; family Rhyacophilidae; genus Himalopsyche; species Himalopsyche japonica. Next base: position 1,122,660 of record JAHFWJ010000146.1, read on the forward strand.
ATTGTACACTTGGCTCATCCATTTAAGGGTTGTCGTATTGTTTTTAATTATTTCAAATATACATTGTTCAATAAACAAGCTTGATGATTAAACAAATTATCACTCGATAAAGTAGTATAAAATTAATAGCTACTTGTAAAAACATGCCTTGATCATCGTCATTTTAAACACACGATTTTAAAGCAGTCATTAATTCCAGTCATAATAATTGCGTTTATTTATTTTTGGGTCAAGTGTGAATGAATAGAAATCAAAAATTTACATTAAAACTATTGTTTGTTCAATGTAATATAAAATAATATGTAATTACTTTTTGAATGACAAATGACAATAAAGAGTTTTATCAATCATAGACAAAGCTATAATACAATCCAATGTAAAATTAATAAAAAGAATATAGTATGATATTTTCGCAGCTTTATTTGGTATTGTCAGAATGATATATATTTTGATTTTACTTTCAAAATAATAACATGAACTGTCAAACGAATGTTAACGCATGATTTTTTTTTAAATTAATTTGCTGAAATATATTAATTGCTTAAACTTTTCGTTATTATTTTATTATTCCGATTATAAAATTCTTTACTTATATTATTTCGTTCAGAAAATAATCGAAGACATTTAAAGGGCTTTTTTTAAACTATTGTTTTAAATAATATACAACACAAAAAAATAGTTTTATTTAAAAAAATTAAACATTATCAAAAGTAATCTTCAACAACTCAGATCATAGCCGGTTTCACTTATCGCGTCATTATCAACTGTTACAATAAAATCATCGATTTAATAACTTCGATTTGTGTATGTTTTATTTTTACTCTAAAACAATAATTATGTTTCAAAAAGAATTATATTAGTTTATAAAATAAAGCACTTTATCAACAATTGCTGATAATGAAAGATTATATATTAATTTAATATTGTCCTGCTTTTTTGTATTCACTGAAAATACAGGATGGCACGACAAGTTCTGCAAATATTTTATATTTTTTAATTAAAAACAGAATTAGTTTTTTTAAATATATATTTAATTGAATTGTTGAAACTGATATTTCTGTTGCATCCATGTGATAGAATGCCTGATGACACCGAAAGGTGAAACTCGAATCATTAGTGGAGAAAAAAATATGTGCAATCGTACAATGTTTCAACAATTCAAATTAAAACAATTTTCAACTTTTAATAGTTTTTTAAGATCTATAACTCTTTCTGGATTGATTATAAATAAATAAGCTTTATTTTTTATTTAACAGTAATTTTATTTTTTTACTTACATAAAAACGAATATTTTATTATTATAAAATCGAATCACATATTATTATTAATAATAATAGGGACGCAATTTTAACATTAACATTAAAAATTTATGACTTTTTCGAGATCATAAAATTCACAGATAATAAAGTGCTATACGAATTAAATTAAACTAAAAATATCTCCGTCTGTATTACGTGTTTTACACCATTTTTCTCGATATTTTGAAATGAATATTTCAACTGAGCTAAGAGTGTTAATTATTTTCCCACTATTCGAAACGACAGTAATATTCCATAGTATTTTCGCCATAACTAATCACTACTTTTCTATCTATCTGTTTTCCTCGTGAAATTTCCTCGTAAATGTATTTTTTAACCATTTATTATTCAATATAGTATTTAATATAAATATATAAAAACGGTTATTTTCACTCGAATTTTTGATTAAAAAGTGGTATATTTTTAAATATAATATTAAAAAAATACGATTTTATTTTTCTACTTCATGTGTTTGGGCTAAAGATGCTTCTCAAAAAGACTGGTTATACCATTAACATCTCACGAAGTGTACTATCAAAAAATTACCAATTTCTTTTTTATTATTATTTTTCTTAAATTTTTATATTTAGATAAATATTATTTTTGATTGCTATTATTTATTATTTCTTACCTTAAAGAAATTTCCCCTTCAGTCAATATTTTCACTTTCGACAGGAATCCACACACTGAATTTTATAATGTCAAAGTAACCCACAATTTTTTTCATAAACAAAATTCTTTGCGACACATAAAAAATAAATGGCGATCAACCAAATATCGTCAAATAAAAATATTCAGCGAACGCATCCCCATCGTACTTATTGAAAAGCGCTCGCGTTTGTTGACAGCGGTAGTTCGATTGTTTGTGTTGATTTTCTAAATTGGAATGTTTAGTAATATTATGCTTTTCCAAGTTTCCCGCGCGCGCTGTCCTTGCTTCGTTGAAGGTCGCGTTCTGTGTTATTGTGATGCTTCTTCAAAGTGCCAGCCACTACTTATAGCCTCTTCGGCAGAGGGTTGGCCCGCGTGCTTCAAGCAGAAACATAAAACGGTAGATTTTATATACCGATGAACCATTTTGCGAATATCAACAAAATTCATCAAATAGTTGAAATAACATTTATTTTGCTCCGTATTCAATAATATGAATACACATATATTATTACATTATAAATTTTTAATCCATAAAAAGCATGACATTTTAAAAAATACATTGCTATTTCTTACCATACTATTGTTAAGGCTTATCAAGTAAATGCCAATTCGATAAATTATCATAAAAATTATTTTTTACATGTTTTAATGCGCATTGTTTAATCGCCAATCATACATTTTCAATTCAATTCGCAAGTATAAACTCGAAAAGATAAAATAATTTCACGCTAACTAAATACTTAACGAAGAAGATTTTAATTATAAAACTTATCGGTGCCATGGTGAAGTGGTAAAGTCAATGGGTTCCGTGATGGAGCTCACGGGTTTGAGTCCCACTTTTTATAGTTTTTTTTTATATATTTTTTTTCAGTCATTGATAGTGATCGCGATGAGCGAAACCGATCCTGATCAAAAGAAAATATTGTGGAAATAAGAGCTAAAAACTGTGTTTTCATTATTTAAAATAGCTTGCTTTTCCATCAAGAAGTGACATCTAACATCTTAAAAGTCTATTGATATTGTCTATGATTGTAAACTTTGTATGGACAGTCTTTAATAATTATTTCCAGTATCGCTCTAATTTTAAAAAAATGGTCTATTTTTCATGCGTTACAAAGCAAACATATTTATATCACGTTCGAATATGTTCCGCGTTTCAGTCAGATGATATGAAACGGGATCTGGCGTTGTATGACAATTTTTGTTGATCTCAAATGCTACGCCGGACATCGGGTGTTATCTTTTTACTTCGGGCGGTAACCGTTTCGAACAAACATGCGTCACATTAAATTTAAATTTGGAATGACCCTAATCTGTAAAAGTCAATTCATTATTAATATATTACACACACAAGAAAATTATAATCGATTTTGGAATCGTAACATTTTCATTTAAAGGTCTAAAGGAATTAGTTTATGTGCACATATATTCACATATATATATTTATAAATTTATTGTAATTTTACATGTAAAATGTATAGGTAAACAATTTTATTATAATTACATCTACAACAAAGAAAATGAGAGATCCAATACAATAATTATACTATTAAAATTTTGTTTACTTAATAAAATCAAATTTAAATAAATGATTTAAAAATTGCTAATCGTACATAGTTACATAGTTAATGAATAATAAACACAGAAAAAAATATTATTTAGTGAATTCCCGCAATACGCGGAACTGGTTCTGATCATTTGAAAATAAAAGTGTTAATAGTACAAAAAATAGGTTATCCTTGTAATGCAGTACTTTTGAATAAAAGATTGATAATTGAAACCATAAATGTGATTTTATAATTCGTTTGTTTTTACGTTTCGCATACATGTCACTTCAAATCAATAATGAAGTGTTTACCGGGATTCGTACAAAAGATTTTAAACGTTTTTTTACAGAAATAAAAACAACAATATATATGATAACTTATGATTTATGATATCGACTGAAGGTGGTTGATGGAATTTTAATATCATTTTTTGAATTGTTACAACTTTGTTTGATTCCGCATGTTTTGTCACTAACGACGCGGGTTTCACCTTTCGGCATGTACTAAATGTAATTTAAAAATTCTGAAATTAATATTAATTTCTTCAGGACTTTAAATCGGCCCATTCATATATATATTGCTTCAAACTTAGATTGGAATATTTTCATCAATAGTTAAGAATATTTCAGGCTCTCACCGATGCTAAATAAAACTCTGATCATATGCATTTTTGTATGTTATTATTTCTGAATGAATAATAAAAAAAGATATATATAGATCAGTTTGTTTTATTAACATGAAAAAATAATGTGTACTGTAACACGTAACTTGTTATTACCATCTGCATTTGAGAGGATATGATCCCAAAGTAAATATTATTATGTAGATGAAATATTCGACAATTTCCATTTTCTCCAGTTTCTGCATATATTATATAATTGTTATTTTGTTTCAGATCACGTAGCAACTTGAATGTCTTTTGTTTAGAGCACTACGCTACCTAACTAAAACGATACACCGATTGAAAGCAAGTGTGTCATAAATATATGTAAATTTAATGTAATATTTCAACACTATCACATTACAAAAAATATTTTGTAAAATTTATTTCGTCAAAAACTGACAAGTATATATATATGAGATAAAAAGACGCGAATTTCAATCTCAATGATGTCTTAAAAAATCATTTTTTTTATTATATTAAAAATTATCTATTATATCAATAATTATCAATTAAACCTTGTTAAGAATAATATCATATTGCTACCATTTTGTTAACTTGAGACCGAAATATATTTATTCAAACAATCTTAGACGTACTAAAAAAATAAGAACCAATTGTTTTTGTTGAAAATACTTTCAGTTCACCCATTTTTTTCATTATTTGTAATTATCTTCTTTAATATTTTTATTAGTGATTTCATATACATAGTTTATATAAAACGTGATGAAATACCCCCAGCACCAAGTAAATAACCTCCAATAACATAAAGAGTGCGAGACCTTCTCATCTATACATCAATATATCAAATCAGAAAAGTTTTATCAATAAAGACGTATGTTTTTTTTTAATATTACACATGCATACACCGATTATTATTTCAATTAATCTATCTTTTTCTCTGAACGATACTGTTTTGAAAATAAAAATAGATATAAATCATGCAACACACAACAGAAGTTGCGATGAAATAATATAATATTATTCATTATACTTTTTATATGTAATATTAAATTACATGTTTAAAAGTGCGAATGTTCTTTATTAGAAACAGACGATAAGAAAATTACCTGCTCTCTGTTTGATGGAAATAAAATCTTAGACCAACATTGAATCAGATAATATTTTTCACGTATTAAATTCGCACATCACACAACAGCATGTCTGCTATAGTGATAAGTTGACACAAAACGTTCTTGGAAAAATCCACATAAAGGAGCAATGGTATATTTTTCATAAACAATTTCGTAAAAAAACAATTCGCAAACAGCTAGTCCTGCTCTCACCAAATCCATTTCGATGCTCCATAAAGAGTGTATGTACTCCATATTGGAAAGAAAAAATCGTGCTATTATAATAAACAATAAAAAATTATAATTATGTTCATACATAATATAAGATATATAATTTTATAACCATCAACCTGAGTCTTCGTCGTATTTCGTAATTGATTTTCTGAAACACTGCTTTCCTAGTCTTACCCAAAAAAAATAGCTTCATCGATTACTAAGACGTATTCCTTAATTAAATATTCTTTCAATGATAACAAATAAATTTCGATTTTTCTTTGCTATGTTTATTAAAAAAATAATTTATTAATTATTGGATCAATCGTAAATATTCTCAATAAAGTACAATAATAATTGAATTGTGTATTTCGAAAACGCTACGAGTCACATTTTTGTAATTAGAAGGGGAAAAAATTTACTGACTAATTTCATTATGAAATTTATTCGTGTACTTAATATGTAATTTGAATTGTTACAATGTTGTACGATTCCACATGTTTTGTCATTAACGACCCGGGTTTCGCCTTTCGGCATCTTCAGGCATTCCATCACACTGATGCAACAGAACTGACATGATTCAGTGACAGAAGATGTTGAATCGTACAAAATTGTAACAATTCAAATTTGATATTGAAATTCCATCAAGCACCTTCAGTCTATATCATATATAATATACTTTTTTATTTGCTGTCATAGTTCTCAAATAAAAAATACCGAATCAAAGAACGGGCTTGATAATATTATTGCGATAGCAGAACATCTTAATATCGCTACAATAATTGTTTACTAATCGATAAAAATTAAATGTCAATTAACAATGTTCATTCCTTTCACAGGTGATCACAAAATTACCCTTTTGCTATCTCAACATGTCGCTGAATCATCAGATAAGAGATAAAGTATTGACAGACATTTAATCATAAGAAGTTTATTTTTAATTACATGATGAATAACCACTACTAAATAAATATGTAGGTGTACAGTTTTATCGCGAACAATGCGATTATAAACGTAATTACAAGTAAATTAATCGATCAAATAAACATTACTTCAAGAGTTTTTCTAATGGCATCAATCCAAATTAAATTTCATCATTAACGATTTCATTTGTCTTACAGAATTTCATTTAGTTGAATCTATTGTATGAATAAAAAAATTCCTGTTAGTTGAACAACATCAACTCTCATGATCGATGTGCACTTGGTTTTTGTTTTTGACGTTAATAAGTCTTTGCGGAATATGATGTGCTTTACATGGGAAAAAAGTTCAATCCAACAGTGAAAACATTAAAAAGTTGAAACATATACGTAAATTTATAACGAAATTTATTTGAGAAAATATAGTATAAAACAATGAGAAATTAATTATTGCGCGTTGATTATTAAATCAAAACCATTAACCTGTTATAGCACCGTGAAAAAAATAGCAATGTATTATTAGTTCTACAAGATTATTTTTAAAATATAGATAGCTATTTTGGCTTACGCCATCGTCAGAACTATGGTTAAACTAACATTTGCTTATCTATGTATAACAGTGCAGAAAAGGTTAACAATACATCTTCTCTCCTGTTAAAACGACCTAGCTTGTTTCTTGCACGTAATAAAACTAAAAATTGTAAATTAAACAAAAAAGGCGGCTATATCAATAAGTTTACATATAGCACAGAAATGGTATATTACAGAAACAAAGAATACCCTTCAGGGGATTAAGCAATGGCGATAGATATATCTTAGTTTGTTCGCTAAGAATCATTTGTGATAGTGTATGTCTATTGATTTCCAGCTGTTCCAAAGCCATCCTGCGACCCCTACTACAATGATGCAAACACTTAGGCGCTGAGTTTGAATTTATATTATGTGATTCCTTTATAACGTGATTAGCGAATTGTGAATCTGTTTTTTTACTGTTGAATAATCTACCTGTCTGTCCGATATAAACGGATTAACATGATACATTGCTATTTTTTTCACCGTGTTATAATGGAGTTCTACCAAGTGAATGCCAATTCAATAAATTAACCTGTTATCATTTGATAATACTCGCGATGAGCAAAACAGGGCCTGACCATTAAATATATTATAGAAATAGTACTTAAGATGTTTTCTTATTATTTCAAACATAAAATATAAACAATTTAAATATAATTAATCAAATTAATAAATTATTAGACAGCAAAAAATATAACATAACGATGTTTATGTAGTGCTATATAAGATAAAATACAAGCGTGTGTTTTTCAAATAAACATAACACATCCCATTTGCTTAAAATTGATTTTCCACCACCCGTCGTCGATGTGCAATCAGTTATTTCACAGCGTCGTTTCATAACTCAATAACGAGTAAATAAAAAATATATTTGCACCTCATAATAAGCTTAGCTCAAAGCTCATATATTTGCTCTCAAAGCAAATATAACGCAGAAAGGATAGGGCATAGTCAACCGATTATAACTTCATATGTAAATCGAATTAAAATCAATATTTTTTTACGTAAAGCGATTCATATCAAACAATAAATATGTACGTTAATATAGATCTTATATATATCTATTTTTGCGTGGAACACTAAAACGTCGTTGACTACTTATAATGCAAAGCTGACATAACGGTTTTTGCTTTTAAGTGACTCATATCTAAGTATACTGCTCTCATAACTTTAAAGGCAGTAATCTATTATATAATATTTGAAACTGTCGTATTTAGAGATATTGAGACTATCATGTTTTGTGTATTTTGTAAATAATGAATAAAAGCAGTACTGTCGTTTTATTTATGAATCTCGTTATACTCTTATAAAAGTTAATATACCGACTTTTTCGGGCGTGATAAAAAAAACTTATACTGGGCTAGAAATTTCCATAGAACATTATCTTCGCACTAGATCAATTTGTGATTTTTTTTAAATAGCTTTCTTTTGTCTGATGAGGCAGTGTAGTATTCCTTTTTTATTATTGTTTACGTCTTCAAATACATACATAAATTATAAGTGACAGGTGATATGTATAAGAATAAAAAAAATATTTTAAGTTTTGTTGTGATTAAAAACGAATGCAGATTTTTTCTGGAACAAGCTCAAAAGCTCTGGCACCCGAGAGGACCTTCATCTCAATCATCCTTGTTTTAGAGACTACATAAAAGGACTCACTTGCCCTAATCGTCAACGCTGATATAATAAAAATTTCTTTTACTCCAAGTGTTTCTTCTACGGTTCAGTTCTTTGACTGCAATATCGATAAACAATACATTGTGCATGCAACCTTCTAGCTTAAAGTTTATTGCGTTAATTCCTTTAACCGGACCAAATCAAGTAAGCCCAATTTAAAAAATCACAACAGAACACCCACAATCAGTATTCGTAAAGTGTTTCCTAATTTAATCCTTTAGCCTACAGAAATTTATGTTAAAATGTATCTATATTCCAGTCTAGAAAAAAATACAAAAATAAATCTGTGTAACAATCGAGCTGGAAATCTATAACTTCCAATAGTTATTTGCTTCCACTTGCGTTGTTTGTAACATGTGTCAATTAAATGCATAGAACCGGACACACGTTCACACTTATGCTTTTCTTACATCAAAATTCTTTACGTTATAATAATCTTACAATACAAAGTACTTGCACAATCTTTTCGTCTGAATGCGATCGTCATGGCCAAAAAAACACATGTTAGGCGCTTTGCATATCTGTCGAGTCACTAGCTGACAGTACCTGTGACAAAATATGCTAAGTGTTGCTGTATTCTGCGTAGTGAAATTCGAATAGTGCCAGATCGGACAAAACAAAAATGGATATGATATAGATTCTGTCGGTTGCCATGGATACAAACAATACTGATAAATTATAACGTGCTTCAAGTTATCATGTTCTATATTCAAATTTTCATAAAATATAACAAGATTACCTATGATTTTAACATGTTCAGACCTGGAGCCGCGTTACCACAAAACATGCTAACCATTCATTGAATACCGGTAACGTGTTTAAAACATTGCTATAGTTATATTGTATTGGAAAAAATCATGGTTACAATAGTAGTGGATGATAAAATCTTGCTAACATAGTATTTTATAATTTATTTGCCATTGATTTTATCGATCGAAAATTATCTTTTTGAGTATCGGAAAATCACACGTCATTGCATTGTAATGGATTGAAAGCAGAATATACTAATCACGAAGTGAACTTCTAATCTACTGATGACATGTAGTAAGGAACATTTCTCAATGAATTCTCAGGATATTTTTGACTGAAGAAGAGTCAACTGTTGTCCATGAAGTTATGATATAAAGCGATTACTAGTTTTAAAAAATACTTTCTTGGATGAAATGAATTCTTCGTTGTGAAGGACTGGAATGGTATCAAACACTCCACAAAACCAATAACTTGAACAATTTTTGCAACAGTATAAAGCCTTATTACTTGGTGATAACATTTCAAAGAGAATCATTATGTTGGATGTGAATAACTTATACAAAATTCAAATATGAATAACAAAAAAAAATCATCTATTACATTATAAAATTAGGTGAATGGTAAAAAATATCCTATATTGATTTTTGTAAACTGGCGTTTGTATTAATATAAAGCAATTATGGATTGTAAAAGCTGATCGACTTTCCATTTTACAATCGGTTGAATCTATTAGATTGTCTCATATCTATGCATTTTTTATGGACCTACTAAAAGGTTCAAAAATGATTTGCTTATTGAAATTATGAGATTCTATATTATTAATCTCATTAAACAATTGTTCATCCAATACAATATGCATTATTATACCAAATATTGATATAAGCACAACTCTTTGTAAAAATGGCTTGAATCGTTCACAGAAATGACAAAATGTTATATTGAGTCATTATGAACGAGATAGATCTTAATTATTTTATAATTTTACACTTCTCTCATTTGTTTTGAATATTATAACTGTATCTGTAAGCTTTTCAAGATTTCATCAAAACCTTTATATTACATTTGACGACGTGGTAGGCTCCATATGTTAGCTAACGATTATTTAAAGTTTAAACTAATGAGTCTAAAGTCTTTAATACTCAAATAATTGAAAACATTTTTTTAAGTATATTGAATTTAATTGACACATAGGTCACCATTAAAACCAATAAAGGAAAATATATTGTATATGGTGTTCTCTTATCTCTAATGTCATTGCTGATTTAGGATTGAAAAAAAAACAAAATTAATTCTTATTATGATTTTAAACAGCACTATCGGTGCAGACAAAAAGAAACAACGATTTCTGAAAATATCATCTGTTAAGAAATAGTTTTACATTTTTGAAAATGATAAAAAACATATGAGACAATCTTTAAAAAAACTTTGAACAAAAAAATAATTCAACAATATGTCATAACCACATAATTCTGTTTTTATTGCATACACTCTCTTTTTACATACAATTCATAAATGTTCAAATTTTGAAATGAAGCTAAACAAGTAACTGAGGAACGTCTTTCGACAAAAATGGTGTTCAGTAAACGGGTATTTCCATTTAAGTTGTGGTATTTCTGTAGTTAAATTGCACGCTTCAATATGTCATCTGTCAGTGGTTCGATTGAATTGGGAATCAAAAAAAAACACGGGGAGCAACGTCCTGTCGTCCATGTAGAAGTGACCCATTCGCGATGTTTTCCAATAGTCTGTTAAAGTAATATCAGGTAATTCATTTCGCGAATAAAGAAGACAGCATCAGATAATCATGGATAAAACTCAATCACGATCGACATTACAAAAGGAGCGCCGTCCAGCCCGACTTGACCATTTCAGATCCCGGGCTGATCAAAACGTCCTGAAAAAATGTGAAAATGACGCGTTTGCTCGGACATCTTTCGCGATTATGTATTATGTGCAGGGTTACCAATCGAAATAAAAAATATTCAAAAAGAAACTTTTAATTAAAAGTGTGAGTCGTTTTATTGATTGAATTGGTATTTACTTGGTAAAACTCCATTATAGCACGGTGGAAAAATAGCAATTTATTTTAGTTCCACAAAATTCTAAAGATATAGTTGATAGATATTTCGGCTCACGCCATGGTTCTGACGATGGCGTGAGCCGAAATAGCTTTCATGCATATCTTTAAAATCTCTTAGAACTAAAATACACTGCCATTTTTTCACCGTGACTCATTTTAATTAAAGCGTATTATCATTTTGTACATTTACGGATACTACGAAAACACAATGCTTAGTACTAACATATAATATTTCCACAATCGTATAATCTAAAAGTTAGAATCGGTTTCGCTCGTCGTGAACATTATCAACTATTCTCTGATTCAGTTGATAATAATTGCGATTAGCGAAATTTGCTTCTGATCTTAACATTGCAAAAAAAATTGAAACAGTTCCAAGAATTATGTTTTATTTATTTAAATATATTATCTTTATCTCACAACTTTTTTGTTCTATATTTCTTGGTTTTTATCTTCATAAATCAATAATTTTTTAGCTTTTCAAAATGAGCATATTTTTTAATTCATATGTTTTTTGCGTTTTCATATCTATTCGTCATGTCCAAGCTTGAAAAAAAAGCAAAGAAACAAAAAATATCATTAATTATTCTCTATATCTTGTCATCCATAATAACTTTACTGTAGAATAAATTTTCAATAAATCTATAAGAAAAACTTACAAACGCTTTAACTCTGAACTTAATTTTTTATCTCAGATATTTATGTATCATATAATATGAAAGTCAACTACAAACATTAAAAATCTCTTTTCAAAAATAAACTGTTATATGTGATATGGAATTTACATTACAATATTTTTGGCAACCCTAATTATCACCGCATTCAATCGTGCAAAAACTCGAATCGATCGATGCAATGGTGGATGCAAGGCGCACCACCAACCGACCGAGCAACTCTTTCTCATGCCATTGACATTGTGGCTTTGGCTTTGGTGCATACTGCATGCTGCACTTAGTACTTGATACTCAATGCAACTGTGAGATACATCGCTGTCCCCGGGATGCCGATTTATAACCTTATCAAAGAATGATGCGCTATTTCAATAAAAAGAATATAACAGTACTGTAAAATGACAAAAAATCATAAATAAAACACAATTTATTATATATAATATATACACTTATTTCACATTTTATAATAATATTATAATCAGAAATTGTTTCGTTTATTACAGGTAATAAAACATGATTTTGTATAATAATAAAGTAATAATTCGTTTTATGTATTAAAATAACCATTCCATATTGTATATATATGCCATATTCTATATAACCGTAATTCACATGGAAGATCTGTACACAAAACTTTATAAATGAGATACTTTGTAGCATAGCCTATTTATGCACACAATTCAGGACTTGTTTATTAAAAATATTTTTTAAACAAAATCATACAACAACGAAAATTAAATATTTTCGAAATGATACCGTTTTTTTATAAACGATGCAATTTGTTGTAAAACAGTCACTCTCTTAACGTTAGCACAACTATTTTCGATTTAAGTCTGCACGCGTTTGGTTATTCAATAGAGTGGAATCTGTGATGCAATAATATTACTTCGCAAATTACCACACGCCACGCCACTGTGCTGCGAACTTGATCTGGTTATTATTCGGCAAGAAATATTTTTATGTGTAACAGCGGTGAAGTATCTGAAGATAGTGAGCTAAGGAGGTCGAAAGTAAAAACAGAACATTTTTTGAGCAATATATTCGAACTCTCAACTAACTTTTGAAACTTATTTACCTTTTACTTTAAATTTCGTAGATAGCATTAAAATACACACATCGTACCTTGGGTGCGGAATACGAGCCTAGAGCAATGGTTCTTCCGTGAAATTTCACTGTGGCCGCATTATAAACATCAGCTGTCCTCTGAAAATGTCTTGTGGCCGCACCAAATGTGATAAAAATAGTTTCGATATTTATTTCTTATATAGTGCATTACACTAAATGATCTTTCACAATTAACAGTTATAGGTAAAATCTACAAAATTAATCAATCAATTGTTGTTAATTTTTACATGGACTTCATTGATTCATGGTCAACGTATAACTCCAACCAAATTTTCGACCAGTCTTATTATTAAAATTCCTTTACTTAAACTCGACTAAATGCTGGATAATTCAGGTACATTCAATCAATTTTAAAATAAAAATAATTTTCCAAATTAGTTTGTAAAAACACATGTATAAAACTGTTGGTGGCCGCAGCAAAATCCTCCGGTGGCCGCATACGGCTACCGTGGTTGTACATGAGAACCACTAGCCTAGAGTGTATAACATACATATGTTAAAGAAACCCTGATTATGTGGTGGTGCGTCAGGGGATACTATGAGTTTGTTTGTTACCAAATATTGCTGCAGACGTTTTTCATACATAACAAACATACATCTCATAACTTTGTGTGATTAACTGTAAATTAATATTTTAAGTTCACGAGCCTTTTGTTTTGTATTTATTATTTCAAAATGAAAAAAAGTTTTAGAGATGTGGAGTCGTTTAAGATAAAACGGCTCCTACTCCGACTGCGATATACACAAAAAAACACGGCTTCGACTCCGATATTGACCAAAAATACGACTCCGATTAAAAAAGGTTCAAATTTGACAGATACTTTTGTGCTTTTTAACTACTAACAGTACCAGGCATGCGTCGGAATACCACTCAAACAAAGTAACCTATAAAGAGTTTATTCGAAAATTCAATTAAATTTAAGACCAATCGATGGTTTGCAAAATGTCATTAAAAATTCATAACCTCAAAGGTGGTACTTAGGTTCATATTTTCAATAGTTATTGATTAGATTCAAAATAATTGAATTGAATGAGTACTCCTTAGAAAAAGTTTTCACTCAATGAAAAGTTGATTCCAAAATAAAATTTAGTCGACAAACTTGTAAAATGTCATTTTTAAAGTCTGATATGGTTGACAGTTTCGTAAGAGTTTTTGTAGTGATCGAAAAACTTTTCAGAAGTTGTAGTAATAAAGAAACCTTCGCGAGGATAGAAAGAAAATAATTTTTAAATTTCCAATTTTTAATACAGCAATACATAAAAACAAATAAAAATTCATTTTTATAAATATATTTATATAGATTGTGAGTAATGAAAGAAAGATGCTGTTAAGGATAAATTATTAGTTAGATATTTTTTATCACGCATTGGGAATATTTCAGATATCAATACGAGAATAACAAAAATTGACCAAGAAGCCAAGTAGCTTATCGTTCGGCCGCGGGAAGTTTACGAGTATGTATGTTGTCTGTAACACAAACTTGTCAATTATCATCGGGACTTTTTTATGATTAGGGTCAGCATAACTTTAAACACTAAATCCTTCATGATAAATACCTCGGACTCATTGTTTTCCTCATAGCTTTGACGAGAAAAAAATCTTCTACAATCGATCTACCCGCTGAGGTCATAATTATTGCGTGCGTAATAAAAGTGATTTGATTGATATCTAAAGTAAATAGATTGAATCATCAACATGAATCATACGAACGATTATATTTTTTTAAATACTTCAGCACTAGAAAATACTTGATAGATTGTTCCTTAAATCATAAAATTATCGCTTAACATTTACATCATTATTATGAGAAAATTGAATGTTTATCGCAAGAAGTCTTTATGCTGATATTTCATTAATCATAAAACCGAAATATGGAATAAAAGGGCGTGATAGAATTTCAATATCAAAATTTTATTGTTGAAACTTAGTACACTTCGTACAATATCCCTGCATTCTAATACTTAGTAAATTACCATTCTACGATCATTCTATCATATGTGCTATAAATGATATAATACTTGAAGATACCAAAAGGTAATACCCGAGTCGTGAACGAAAACACGTGAAAATATATAAAGTTTCATCAATTCTTTTTTTAAATTTTATGTGTTTAATCACTAACCTTATTTTAGTTTTATATAGAAGCTAATTTCCATAGATTTTCCGACGAATCGATTGGAAAAGGAAGTCAAAATTTTTAAATTATCTTAAACATTTAAAATACACTTTTTCATTATTTTTAACTTAATTCATATAAAATCGTTTGTCACACAACGTCATGCCGTGATATGTGTATCATTTAAATATATAATTTTAGTATACAGATTAAGGAAAATTTTTGCAACAAAATTTGTGCTGATTTCTGTTATGCTCGATGTACTACTAAACTTGATAGCTCTATACATCAGTATGATGATCCTCTTACACGATTCCGGTATAATAAATTTTTCATTTTTTTCTTGTATAACTGTAAAATTTTAGACATAGATAATTTTGTATTTGGTCACCTAATTTATGATACAGTAAACATCATTAGCTATGACCCTCGTCTTAGCATTACATACTATAACAATAAAAAATGAACTTGTGAGACATTATATTTCCGTTCTTTATAATGCTTTTCTCATCCAAGATGCTTTTTTGTACCAGTTTGTTGTGGCATGCAACAGGACGTCTTAAGTAACACGGACAGTTGTTTGTTCTATTGCATTTTTAAGTTTTTTGCGCACTTATTTCTAAATCAAATTGCGCGAAAAAAATATATTACAAATCATGCAACGTATTTGACACGCAAGGTCTGATTGGATAGAAATTGTACGTAGGTATTTTAAGTCTCAGTTGGGGCATCATTCTTTGTTTACTTTTTATGGAAATGCAGAAAGTTGAATCATAAATTGATTAAAAAATACAACCCTTAAAACATATTTTATGCCGATCCGATGGATAAATTATTATCGAACAAAGGCTTTCGTCTTTTATGATTGCGATACCGTCATTTTTTTTTTTGTTATCTCATTTCACTTTCACTCTTTCGAGCTTAAAAATGGACATATAAATAGTAATTCTTTAAAGAAAATTCATGTCGTCGTTAAATAATGAAATGTATTTTAAGATGAGTTCTATTATAAATTGTAGAATGTTTCACGCTAAAAACGATATGTTTAATTGTTAGGCCACCAATGGTGTAATATTTACTGACAAAACTAATGAACAAAACAAACGCTTTTTTATATTTAAAAAAATGAGCGAAACTCATTCTGATTCTACTACAAAGTTTTAGTACTTCTAGTAAAGAGATACGTTTTATTTTTATAAATTCTTTACAAACAAAAAGGAGCGCTTTTTTATTTACATATATATATATATATATATATATATATATATAGGAAAATAATCACATTTAAAATGTTAACTGTCACTTAATGGTCGAAACACTGTGCTTAGTATATATAATTTCCACATTTATTTAAAATTTGTGAAAATAATACTAAACGTACTGTGTTTTTATTATTAAAAAAAATGAATAAATATATAAGGCAAATTTGTATATTGTAGAAACTGAATAAAACAACAGTAAAATGGACGGTGTTTTCAATTAATGCTCATGTTTTAATAACATTCCCACAAACAGGATTGCCATAAATTTAAATAAAACAACAATCCGTCAAAATCAAAACGATGTGAACATTGATAAAAAGGGTAAGAGACCTTATAACATGAAAATATAAAATCTATTATTTTGAACAAAGGCATAAAAGTGGATACGTGTATTGAAATGTAGATTGTAGAACCAGTATATATAATAAATGAAGTCATAAATAATTAAAGACATTAATAGATGATACTTTTAAAAAGTGTCAAAACAAATGAGTAATAAGCTTTTAAAATTAAAATAAAGTTACTAACACATTAACACTGTCCGAATTATATGTTATATGAGTTGTGAAGTAGTGTAGGATGCGTTTTTTTTCAAATAAAACATGTAACACCTTCTTAATGTATTATTTATGTTATATTTTTAAACTGGCAGAATTTTTTTTACGAATAATATTATTGAAACAACACTGGTTGAGTGGCTATAAGTCACCCTCGCTAATCTCCATTTTGGGGGTTGGGAAATTTAATACCTGAAGTCTACGATGTTGAGGACTCGATCAAAGATCCGCCATGAAATATTTTAGTAAATTCAAAACAGACCTTTTCTAACCGCAAATTAGTATATGTTATATATTATATCAACGATCGTTCAATAAGGACGTTTAATTTTTTTTTAGGTTATAGCAGATATATTGTTAAAGTGACATCTGTAAAACTTGCTGTAAATCGTTTAACAGAGTAGGTACGACAAATTACTAAAAAAGGTTATAACATTGAATAACGAGTACAAATTATAAAATTTGGATGGTCATTCTACACGAGCGATTTGATGGCATGGACCTTGCTACAGAGCTCTAAAAATTTAATTTCTTGAGACTTTCTTTTGGAACTATCTAAAATAGTAAGTCTTTCTTAATAATAAGCAAATAATAGACGCCTTCAAAGTCAACATAAGATACGCCATCCAGCAAATTCAGCCAGATTTATACGACAAAGTCATTGAAAACAACGTTACAGTTCACGCGTTGAAATATACTTGCAAATGAAAAATGAATTTAGTGGATATCTCACACACAATAAGTTTTATTTACATTTACACAAATCTTGTGCGTCCCTATTGAAAGACCTTTTGTATTCACGATCGAAATACATATTGTCAATACGGCAATATCCTTTTGACATTCGCAGTGCCGGTATGTAGGTAAATATGTTATTTATTGCACGGTGTTCTATTTGCATACAGTAATGCGAATAAATCTTCCAAGATTCGGAGCAACGCGAGTTGGTGTTCTGCCAAATATAATGACATCTACCCCTATTCAACAGGCTACGGTGCCCATAAATTGGATCGGTGTCATTTTTTCATTTGTTCATTCGAATGGCATTAAATTTCTGGCGCTCTGCCACCGTTGAATGACTTAGCCAAAAAATGCTTTCACGATTCCATCTACTGCACGACTTTTTTGACAATGAATGAATTTCATATTGATAATATGGGATAAAAATACATTAAGGTTGAAGAAGATCTCCAATTTTGTTGACAGTGACATCTGTCAACAAGAAGGTTTTTTATATTGAGGAAAATATATATATCGATTAATTTGTATATTTCTTATAACACTACACTTCGTATGATTTGATGGTGTGGTATGTAAATATAATATAGTATAAATAAAATTAATATTTAAGTTGTCAAGTAAAATCCTTTGGTGCTATACATAGTGTCCTGAACAAATTCGCACCGCAACATTTGCACACAAATAAAGTAACCATATCGTATAATATATAACTTTCTTATAATATTGCAAAATGTTCATGAAATACACATATTTAAAAAATGTGAGACTATAATTGACAATACTGCAATAATAATGTTGGTGGAAATACATTATATTTTAAATAATAAAAATAAATTTTTAACACTATTTCAACAATATGTTTTATAATCAGGGCCGGTTTCCCTCATCGCAAGTATTATCAAGAGATCAGCTTATAACGCTTCCGTTTGATAATTCAGCAGCTGATAATTCTCGTGATACGCGAAACCGATTCTGGTCATAAAATACATTGTAGAAATAGAATTAAAATGTGTATTTATTATTTTAATAATTAATAATAACAAAAATATTTTTGTATAGTTTAATATTTATTTTTTTTGTATGGGTATGCAATTATTACAATATATATATGTATGTATTTTGTGCAATTTTTTGTGTGCATTTGTCCTGTGCGCGTCAGGTCACGTATTTCATTTTCACAGCATTGACCAAGCTAGACAAAAATGCCAAAACTCGTTTTCTTCTGTTACAGCATCCAAGAAAAAAATATTGATTCCTCCCCATAACGGTAAGTCAATCGGTGAATTTCAAAAAATCAAAAAAACAACTAACAAGATAAACTCGATCATGAACGTATCGAGGCACTTAAAAATCGAGGCACTTAAAAATTGCGTCGAGTTATTTTAATACGCCTTGACTTTGACCTGAATGTTTCACGACCTTCCGTTTAGTTATAAAGTTCGCTATGTACGAAACTTCGCCAACCTGTCAGCACGACTTCCGTTAAAAACGTTAAATAGTTTTAGTATCATCGTAAAGGTGTTAAAAATATTTAATCAAATCGATAATCATTAATTTTTTGTAGATAATTAGCATACATGAATAATATATATCGATAGCCACAATCAACAAATCAGAATCTCATTTTTAGTTTTATTCTACACGAGAGTGAAGAAATGTTTGTTCACGACCAACCCTCTCATAGCGTAGAGATAGGAACCACGCTATATAAGGGTTCCTTATAGGAGATCAGGCACTCGTACAAATTGTGAGTTTAATTTTTATCAATTATATTTTAGAATTGAACGATATCACTTAATCAAAAAAATACATTTTTTATATTATTACCTTAATATTTATTTACTTTATTTTTTTTAAGCGCGCGTATGTTTATTAAGGGTTCTTCCTCTTATAATAAATTTTATATTCATATTATAATTTGACTTTTAAAATTTTCTATAGGAGCGATCGTTATACGAATAACTGAACCTTTCGCTATAGGTAAAATCGCTATAAAAAGGTGGGCTGCACAAATTACTTACATTAGATTTTAATCAAAACTTATATTAATTTGTATGATTCTCTGGCAACTCATTCACATTCTGATTATTTTATGTAAGTCTTGGCTTGTGTTTGTTTTTTTACCTTGCAAAATGACAGGACGTAGCTTTATTCGATAAGATTGTAAATTTCTTTAGACCTTTATTTTACAAAACAATGAGCCTACGAAACGTTTATTTTATTTATAAATCCAACCCAATAATGATTTGTACCATTTACATGTAAATTAAAATTTAGAACAAAAATCATATATATATACAATTATCGTAAGTGATTACACGGTCCTGAAAATTGTACACAAAGAAAGCGGTTTGTTGAGTATAAGTCATCTTCCATATTCAGGTTTTTTTTCTAATTTTAATGTGGAAGTTATTAAGCTTTTCACATTTAAAAGCAAAGAATTGAGTTGAATTTAATGCAATTTAATTATATTTTTACTATTAATTAACATAAATTTGCAGGTAATGATATATTTTAAATTGAGCTCAGAAAATTTATCGCTCGCAATCATCCATCAGCAATTTATCGCTAGCAGGTTACCGCCATGTCAATTGACCGCATGAACAATTTAAAGACTACAAATAGTCGCCAGTATATTACATATGCTAACGATAATTATAAGTCTATGTTTTGAATAATTTGGCACTATTCAAAACAAAGTTGTAATTGTCCTTTTATAACCCACTTCAAATTATTCTTCAACTTGATAACTATTGAAAAAAAATGCATAATAATTACACTGCAGTATTCACACTATTATTTTATATAGAAACAATTTTTTAGTGAATAAAATCATCACATTAAACTAACGGAAACTAAATTTAAACTTTGTAAGTCTAAAATTTACAAACATTTGCAAGAGAACAAAAACGTTTATTAAAACATAATTAGCAATTCAAATTTAATATTTTAAAAAAAAAATCAAAAATATTCACTGTTAAACATAACACCTGCTTTACTTAATTGACCAACTATGCAGTCAAACGACCTTCAGACTTACACTGGTATCCCATCAATCTAAATTTTTAATTAATCGAAAAAACCTCTTTTATTGCAGGTAACAAAATAATTAGCCAAAATTATAAACGGTGTTAGAGTAGCGATAACATTTGGCTTAATACTTGGACAATGCACTACCCTGACAAAAGATGGAAACATACAATGGTACAATTTTTATGGATTAATCCGTCATACAAAAGGTATTATGAAAGAATGTTCATTATATAGCATTGGTTTCTCGGTTTTTTTTTTTTGATAGAATCTTTTAATTGATACTTTTATCAAATATCATCCATTGTTGGCCACAAACTTAACACTGTTTTTTGTTCCCCAGAAAGCTAACGTGCATTTTGATTAGCTGATTTCAACCACCAAATGAAAACTTTCAATCAGTGCTTTTTTTTAATCCTATTGATATTTTTATGAAAGTTAAATGTGTGGTGTGTTCGTATGATTTCATTTGAGACTAAGTACGACTTATCTAGAAACTGCATTATTGTGTTTTCATCAGATTAAAACGATCAAACAATTCGCTTACAACAATATTTTTGATATATTCGACAGGAAGTTTGTGTAAAAACATTTTCATTTCTCAATCAGGAAGTATAAAAACAACGCGGAAAATCTCTTTTTTTTACATAAACGTTAAAAAATATTTTTAAGTTCTCTTTTGTGATTCTCTTTGCACAATATCATGATTAGAGTGAGTGGTATAGAGATAAATAAAGTAAGCATTGACGACGTTTTTTCAAAGTATTCTTTTGAAAACATTATTTTCGACATATCGCCAGCCAAAAGACTAACACTGATTAGATAAACTCGCAGTAATACGATCCACTTTTTGACTTTTTTATCAATCAATTAAATCTCTAATATGTTACATTACTTTATGGGATTCCCCAATTGCTAAAGATATAATTAATATATACAACGTAATGTAGAGAAATCCAATGGGACAACAGACAAAACTATTAACCAAATTTTAGCTCATTGTGTATTGTAACTATTTTGTAAGTTTAAAAGACTTTGTAATACAAATTGATAGAGGTTTCTTCTGTAACGTTTTATTTTTAATTTGTAAGAAAAATAAATAATAATTAATTATTTAATCTTATTCCTTACACAAAAATATTCCTAGTAACCCTAAATATTCCTTCAAAAATTCAATTATTCTGTGACTCATTCATGTAGATAAATTTCAAGTGCGGCCCTTTATTCTAAAAATGGGTGACTTTAAAATATTATTTACACGTTTTAATTTTACTTCACACTTGACAATGTCGTAATATACATATAGATTGTAAAGTTAGTAAGATTAACGATTATTATTATACTAAGAAAAATTGAGATTTTTTAAGCTGCCAAAATCATTTTGCAAAAAAGTGGTATCAGTATCAGAAACAATCTATTTAAAAAAAACGTGCCTATTTAAGAATTAATTTTCATTCATCTAATGAAACCAGTTTTGGTTTTATTGTAATTTTATTTAAAAAATTATTAAAGTTTCCCCTATCGGATTGATGTCCTCAAAAAATCCGCTCGTGTATGTTATCAGTGCAATATTGAGACGTCCGGCTTAAAAAAAATAGTAATCTTCTTCAACGGAAGTCAAAACTCCCGCCAATTTCTTGGGTCAGTTAGTGCGGCCCTCACCCGATGTAAAGATTTCCATACGTATTATACGTTGGCATCCACAAGCTAATTTAAGCCACTTATAAATGTTTTTGTGAACGCTCTTGCACAGAAATATTAACATATTACTTTTTATGACTTTACACTTCGCTAAGCACGGTCGTATTCAAATTTTTAGCCATATTGTCTATTGCTAATTTTGGATATAATCATACAGTACAGTAGGGCTGACTTCATACAATAATAGTGAAAAAAATGTGTATTGTAATGTACATTTTAAAATAATTACTCAATTCGTACGCTTTTATCGGATGATTCATTACAATTGAACGAATTATAAAGATTTTTTTTAGTTATTTGTGATACCCACCTTGAAATAAATAATAAAATGTATGTTGGTAAGAACTTTTTTTTGATAAACACCTTTTCGAGGCGTCACTGTGCCATCCCACTTAAAAGACAATGGAAAAGTTCCAACAAAAATATCTATCAATAAGAAAAAAATATACTGTTTATATGAATGATTGCTTGAAGAAAAAAACGAATAAATGATGAAAAGTGACATTAAAGATTTTTCACAAGTATTAGATAGTTCGGAAAGAAATGACCATTTTTTTATTCACCTCTGATTGTTGACCAAAACCGATCGATTATGTATATATATAATATATATATATATGTGGCTGATTCTTATTTCATTTTTGTAATAGTTTTACAGTTTTTCAAAATAAAATCGAGTGGTTTTTGTTGAAATAAACATATCTTTTTAAAAATATCACTCTGTAAGAATCGTAAAACATTATTTAAAAAAAAGACTTTAAAATCTTCATATGCACATTACCACAGAAATTTTATCTTTTCTCTCATCCTAAATTATGTTAATATTGTCAAATTTTACGTGTAATTTATTTACTTCAGAACAACACAGCCCGTGAAAAATGAATTGAACGATTTAAGTTTTATATTAAATGATTTCCCATATATTACGGAATCAATCGAAAATATTGGCCCAGGATAAACAAACTGTTTTAAGTAAATAATTGTATCTTAATTAAACATTATTTGACGAAATATTTATTAGTAAATTAAATTTGTAAGCTGTCAGTAATTTAACTTATAGTTACTCAGAGAGCAATCAATAAAGATTAAATTAGCTCACGTTTTCAGCCTGTTAAATTTTGTAAATTGACTGTAGATACTTACTGCCGATTCTGACATAATACTGGCAAAAATATCTCTTAATACTGGCAAAAATAAAAGCAAACTTTAATTTGAACACGTAACGTGTCAAAAACGTTTTTCATATTCTTAATCAGAAACAATTACGTAATTTTCTTGATTATTGATTAACACACGTAAACAAAAGTAACTAAATTTAATAATTGATTTTTCCATCTGTAGCTTGATTGAATTGAAATTGTCTATCGTATATCAAAACGATTAAAGTTATAATTTTATTTACGACCGGCATAACTTTTAACTGATCATATTTGATTGATACGACATTGAAACGATAAAAGTAGTATATACTACCATTTACAATTGTATTTTTTTTAATACTTTTGACTGACCTTTTCAACGATCTTACTTTGATCGTGACATCTTTATAGCATCGTCTAGTCAAAGCTTCCTCTTGTATTTAAGGTTTTTGTTGGAACTGACGAACTTATCTCTATTATGCGAAGTGAGTCCAAATATTCGGATATCACATAACAAATCCCTATAATAACTCTTCGCTTCCACGAGGTTTAATTATTGTTATCAATTTAACAACAATAAGCGGAAAATTTTGATGATTTTACAGGAATTGAGAAACTAGTAACGCTTATGTCTGAAATTTAAAAATGAAATGTTTGTTTGCTTGTTTGTTCTGTATGCGTTCCTTTGCTGATCATTTGATTGCAATGAAATTTTGGTGGGCTATTATTCACGCGCCCGCAAAAGTTTCTAAGCTTATATCAACTGCAAACATTTTTTTTTCATCTGATTACAATAAAAAAATGAATTGCATACGCTCACGAAGGTGTCTGGATTAGTGCAATATCGGTTTCGCATATCGCTAGCGCTATCAACTGATACACTAGGCTATATGGATATGACTCTCACATGAACAACTTAATGTGGTCTGCTCACGCGTTGTAAAACGTTTTGATTTGTTCATACACACAACAGACGAAAATAAAAAATAATTTAATTAATCTCACGGGGGAGTCTGGAACCCCTAGAGAGCGCGTCCCCAGTGTGTGATAAAAATATCGTGAACTCTAAAAAATAATTTACTTTTGTTATTCGATTCAATTTTGTCAAATGGATGGTTTCATCAGTTTTTATGTCATGTATTTTAATGAAAATTATCATTTACAAATAAATAATAATGTATTATTAAAATATTGAAAAACTGACTCATTATTCGGAGTGATTCATCAAATAATATGAAAGACTTGTAAAACAATTTGTACAGCAACAAAAAGTAACTATTTTGTTTGTTCATCGAATCGCAAACGAAAACAAAATTTCAAGTGATACAATTATATTTCGATAAAGCACGCTACATTTTTTTCATTGCGTTTGACGAGAGATGAACAACGTATTCGATAATATTATATAATACTTCTACAGTACGTGAAAACGTTTTGTTATTTTGTTTTGCGATCGATAAAATTTACTCAAGTGTTTTCTGTTTCCGCTACATTCGCTCCGGAAGGAGAATAATTGAAAATTCTCGAATGCGCGTCTTTGTTATTTGACCACTCAATGTTTTTCCCGCGAAGAGAGGGTAGATTGTTACTTAATTCTTAATTTCTTATTCTAACATTATCGTCTTTTACTAGATTCGAAAAATATTTGACTGACTGATTCAAAATCAGCTCTTGAAAAAGACTTTAGATTAAAATGTCGTATTTTTTTAAAACTATATATGTATTTTTTAATGTTAAAATAATGAGTTCTTAATTGAGATACAGTGTTTCAATTTACGCTACTGATTGTCAATATCCGTAACTTAAATGTGATAGTCATTTACCTCTTGTGATTTGTATGAATCAAGAAGTTTTGGAACATCGTGTTACTACATATGATGTAATAAAGATTTTTTTGCTAGCAATTCTCAGGCCAAATCTGAATCGACCAACAGACCGCAAAAAATCGCTTATGTTTAACTATTTCAACAAACGTTACATATATATTTTTATACAAACAAATATTTTATATTTTACGATAAAAATCGATTTCTTGCAACAAAAAGTTTTGCTTGCATCTATTTGATTATTAACTGAAAAGTGGTTATTTAAAACTATGTGACAAATCTGATTCTACAATAAAAGAAAAAAACAATAAACCATCATTAGATATATTTCGCGGGTATATAATATAATCGTCTTTACCAAAGCTTGTCAAAATAAAAGCTTAAATAATAATACGTCACTTTCAATGTGTCAACATGTCAAAAAGTGACAGTTAACTGTCACTTTTTGATGGAAAGGCATAATATTTTAAACAATAAAAACTTTCAGTAATCATTTCTACAATATGTTTTATGAATCATAGCTAGGTACTAATCATATAATAAATAACTAAATGTAGTTTTTTGTACATGGTTTATATTCAATATGAAATGAAATGTATTTTAAAACCCTTTTCTTCAGAAAATAAAAACCATTTTACGTTCATATACTAATGTCTTTGAATAGCATGTCAAACGTTTTTAATTTTAATAAATTATGATTCTTCTAATAAAGTACACCCTGAAAATCTATAAAAATCTCGCAATAAAAAAGTATCAGGAAAATATTATTTTTTTCATTATTAAACATAAATATTGGATAATAGTGAGAATAGATGGTTGTTGATAACTGTTTCAGCTTGTGCCATCGCAGGACTATGATTAAACTTAATTTAAGCTTAGCTCTACATACTGCTTAGGAAAAGATAGTGAAATTTATTTATAAACTTAAATAATTTGTTGATTGATTTGGCATTCACTTGGTAGAAATCCATCATAACTTTTTTTATTAAGCTTGAAATAAGGGAGATCTTTCGAGTTTAATTTTTAGATTTTAAAAAAATACCCAATTTAAAAAATGTCTCTAATATAATACCAAACGTATCTGTTGATTGTGCATAATACATTTTGCTCTGTGTCTTAAAAATAATTAATAAAAAAATAATTGATTAATTTGAAACTCTAATTGGCACTTAAAGTGTTAATAATACCGCGATAAAAACTATTAGTTCAATGATCTGAAGATGCTTTGCGATCATGCTGAGATATCAGGTTTATTTAAGATGCTAAATAATGGGTAACATTTTCCTTACAAGTTGGCGCACAGGAAATGGCAGATACATCTCCGAACAAACTTCATGTACATCCGCTACAATGATGATTGTGGATGATTATAGTTATATATTGCATTTTCTATTCACGATCAAATAAAGTCCGTTAATAATACACCAATATTTTTTTCAATAAACAAACTTCACTCCTATACTATAATTTAATTTTGTTTTCATATGGATGCCTGAAGATGCGGAAATGTGAAACCGTGTCGTTAGTGAGAAAATATGTAGATTGGTAAAAATTTTCAATAATTTAAATTTGATAAAAAAGGCTCCATCGACCACCTCAGGTCGATATCATAAATTATAAATAGATTTGTTTGTCATTTGTACATTACCAGTTAATAAAACACGCGATGAGCGAAACCGGTCAAAATCATCAAATGTATTGTGTAAGAGTTAATAAAAAAATAGAATGTGGAGATAGATATATTTAACACGGTGAAAAAATAGCAAACATACATTGCTATTTTTGTCTGTAGTGTTATAATGGAGTTCTACCAAATAAATGTCAATTCAATCAATATACATATTTATAATTTATGATATCGACTGAAGGTGCTTGATGGAACTTCAATATTAAATTTGAATTGTTGCAACTTTGTGCGATTCCATATGTCTTGTCACAAACGACCCGGGTTTCGCCCTTCGGCATCTTCATGTATTCCATCGCACAGATGCAACAGAACTGAATACATTTATATGGGTAAACCGGATTTACTGTGTATTGCTCATCTCCGCAGCGATACCATACTACTGCATACTACGCACTAGAAGCGGATGGTGATAATAAAAAATTTTAAGTAATTATTTTCAACCGATAATAAAACCGTTATTGATATAATATTTACAATATCAAGGCGTATTTCCCTGCAACGCATAAAATACGTAATTAACTAATATTATATAAACACCATTTGTTACTGAATCATTGCAGCGAAGGTTGTACGTGTTTGGATACACATTTATTCAAATAGATACGGGGTCTTTCAACCCATTTAGCTAAAACGTAAATATCGTATCATTTAATTATCCAGAGCTTTGTTGAAATATTACTAACATGGAATACTATCGAATTGTCAAGTTCGTACACCTTTGCAAGTGTGGTCTAATGAAACTTAATAGTTATGATAATTTCAAAGGCAGCGTTCGTAAATGTCACGTAGTGCTTCATTAATGTAGGAAGTGCTCGATTTCACGGAGTTTCATTCATGATTTACAATCACGAGGCGATGACTTATTTATCAGGTCAAAACAAGCAATTAGCTGAGCTCTTGTCATAAACAATATCCTAAGAACATTTTTTTTACAAAATACCACACAACTTTTTGTGAAAAACAACAGAAAAACTTCGTTGAATCGCAAAAGCTTTTCTGCGTGAATAAAATTTGCTTTCGTCTATTTACTACTGTTTTTACAGTCGCTAATTTTACGGCAGGATCTCGTGGTTTAGCAAAGTTAAACATATCTATCCCTCGTGAGTGTCTTAAGACCAACTGTGGAATACTACTTGATGGCGTTCACTTGAGTTTGCAGAAAGATAATCCATCTACATCAACTTACAATTTCTAAACGTCGTGACTTACTTACTCTCCT
This sequence comes from Himalopsyche japonica, assembly GCA_028555115.1. Lineage (NCBI taxonomy): Eukaryota > Metazoa > Arthropoda > Insecta > Trichoptera > Rhyacophilidae > Himalopsyche > Himalopsyche japonica. The sequence goes on from JAHFWJ010000146.1 coordinate 1,151,181, forward strand.
TCATGACGTTGCAGATTTTATGAAGGCTTAGTAACTTGGCTTAGCTGATCAGTACAAAGGAAGATTGTACTGAGATTCACAATTCTCTCGATTTTGTCGCATTATATAACATAGAATTTTTCCGAAGGTTGTGTTGAGTGTACCATATACAATAGAAGATTAAATTTTAGGAACAACTATAGAGAACGTAGTTTTCTTGGTAACCCTCGTCTTGATGATTATTTATTATATATTTAAGATAGAGATCATCGACGACTTTAATTGACAGCATAACTCTTTAAGCAGTAGCCTTACCATCTTGAATGGTTTCTTTTTAATGAGACTCTTTAAAAATCCTGAATCGTCAGATTGCTGTCTCTAGAAGGCATCCAGATTAAGCCTTAAGTTCAGCGAAGAAAAATTACAATACTCTAACAAAGTAAATTCTTATATTATATTCTTTTCTTCCATATAATCAATATGACGGAATACTAACTTGAAATCAAATTGACTATTCATGGTGTCACTTGCAAGACGTTGACTAAAACAGTTAGTTCTGATAATTGCATGAAGCCGATATACCTCTCAACTATGATCATATTGTCATATTAATTAGTCTACGATTCATTTTAAGGAGTTTTCAATAATCATATATTCTACTGATGTATTTTATCGTAAGTTACAGTTTCAAGGCTTAGTTCTTGAGTCTGTTTTGTTTTGAATTAAATATCGCATTATAAACAGCGTTGTTTTGTGATTTTATGCAATGATTTTTAATTATAAACGATTAAGCGACTTAGTTTAATAATGCAAATAGTTAAAGAAAAGATAACACTATTTGTAACGTAACCTTGGTTGATAATATATTGTAAATATGTACGTATCATAAAGTAGAATATTATATATAAAAATCTTGGTCATGATACGATAAGCATAACCTTGTAGAGAAAATTAATTTAGCATTTCTCTGAACAGTTTATATGCATCACATTATACCTAGCAAATATATATTTTATGCATAAATATTTCTTATAATTCTAAATATGCAATATACTGATATATTTAATTGTTTTTTCCTCGACTTATAACCGAGAACCTGTCTTAATACTAAAATGATTCCGATTAACATTTTCTATTTTGGTTAATCAATGTATACTTAAAATATTAAAATACTTAAAATAAATGTGACAAATCTTAATCAACTTTGTATTTGAACATTGCTGTAGGTGTACAACTTCCGAATGTATTCTTTCGGTCCATTCTGTGAACGAACAGTTCATGGACGTTAGTTACAGTAAGACAGTTTCATTAATTGATTTCTGAATTTATGTTTTATGATACGCATATCTGTGATGCCTAAATTCCCTTCAACCAATCCAATACAACAACAGTCGTAGCATGAGCAATTTTCGTAGAAAAAATCTTTTGACATTTGCACAGTTTTGTGTAACAACAAAAGCTCTATTGATTGTTACAACGCTAGTGTCTTTCAAAAAAATGTCGTAAACATTAAATATCAATCAATACTTCTCACGTATTGTTGTTTAGTTAAAAAGCGACGATATGTTATGTTTTTTAATTACCCGTGTGAATTACCTTACTTAACATCTTCAGATTGTTCTAATACCTTTGATGATTCAATCGAAACGATTCGAGTCGATAAAAAGTAAGTTAATCAACTCATTCATCTGAAAATCACGTGGAATGGCATCATCTCAGCATTGAATTAAGCACGCTTCTCAGATTATTTGTTTGTTTGATCATGATTCGTAGCTGTTAGTGGATCAATCACGACAGTCAATGATCAGTGACTTGCCATAGTAAATTTAATAATACGACTTGGAAAAACAAAAACTCTTCAGTAATTATTAGTTTATTATGTTATTTTTACACAATAGAAGATTCTCTTGAAGTATTTATACAATCAAATAGTATATCAGTAAATTTCTGAGAAAAATCTTATTAAATCTTTTTCAATTGGTGCCCTCATCTCCGATATATATTGTATAGTATAAATCAGCGCATAGCAACCTATGTCACACGTATCAATAGGCGGCACGCGTTAAAAATGACAAAATTAAAACAAAATATTGAGATGCTAGTTTCCAAAGTTGAACCCTAAGGGAGTCACTAATGCTTAAACATTTTAATTTTTGTGCATTGTGAATTATTATAGTGAAATAAAATTGTCGTAATCTACAATAAAATTACTAGTGTCCAGTACTTTGATTTAACTGTTTTGTAGCGTGCCAATCGATTTAAGTTGCTAACTGCTGGCATAGACAGTAAATATTAAAGTTTAGCCAAATTATTTTTTTCAATCGACTTATTGATTATGTTCGAAGACATGAATGTTTATATTGGCTGAAAAAATACTTCCCCCACCGGGTCCTAAAAAAATAGGGCGTAGCGAGAAACGGGTTGTTTACCTTATATTACCTTACTTGGTTCTGTGGTAGGCCTTTCTAACTTTGTGAAAAATTGGGGCTTCAAAAATGAGTAACAATCAGTTTTCTATAACAAAAATTATACAATACAAAGGAACATATATATATGTACTATATTTTAACAGTTCTGACAATGGCTTGAAGCTGAAAAAATACACAACAACCTTTTAAACTATTTAGCCTTTATTTCCATAGTTATTAAGTTTTATACAAAGTTTCTGCATCTTCATAATAGCGTAGAGCAGAGATTTCTAAACTAAGGCTTGATAGAACCACCAACCCAATTTGTTTTCGATTTGTCCTAAAACAAAAATTTTCTCGTAATTCAAAACTCAGTCAGTAGGTTTGACACTTAACGAATGAGTCAGTATCGTCCTTAGGCTAAAAAATGAAAGCCCTTGTGATAGAGTGAGATTTGCCTCTGAAATATTAAAATTTTAAATCGTTTCCGGCGATAATAACATTGCCAAAAATTAAAATTCCAAGCCTCTGAGACTTTGCGAAAAAAAAATAGAGCAACTAACTATTAATAATTTCGGATGACCAATTATCTTTCAACAATATATTATCAAACTATCAAATAAAATACACGTCCCATTACTCATTCAGTCATATATATACGAATTTACTCACGTGGTAACTCGATTGGGCTCTATAAGGAAAACCATTCGATAAATTTAAAATTTTACAGTATTAATTAAAAGCGATGAACTATTTTCGTAAGACATAAAAATTTTCCGTCATCTAAGATCTGTGTCAAAATTTATGTTACGCTTCATTCCTCAATAATAAAAAAATAAAAAAACATCATCGATTTGAAATTAATACAATAATTAATAAAGATTTTTCTGTTTATTTTATTATAAATATTTATTCATTTTTTTTTTTCTCTCCATTTCCACAAGGATTGGTAGGAAAGATATCGCTATATATTGTGTTATCTTTCGAAAGAGCCTTCAAAAGTCTCATGTCGCAATAAAACAATGATAAAATTGAGTTTGAAAGCTCGGATGTATGTGATGTCTAATAATTCCTTAACTCCCATTTGATTGTTAAAAACTACGATTGATAAGCTAAATACTAGTAGACTTACCTTTTAGCCTTACTTTTATCGGAAAACACAGCTCATAAAAGCTTTTGTCAAAAAGTCAAAATATCACAATCCACTTGAAATGTTTTTGAAAAAATGTCTTGAAATATTTTTAATATTATATAAACACTAAGTAAAGTTCTTAGAATAGCGGTATTTTCAATCAATACACTGCCTTCAAAGCGTGAGTATAACGCAACAATTATGTAAATTTTAAAATCTGTCTAACGAAGCATACAGATCTAGTCCGCATTTTTATATACAACGTAACTAAGCATAATTATATTCGTGGATGTAAGAAAGCTATTTCTACACCCTTTGAGGTTTATTGAGCTCTCGTGAATATTGAATACAATACCAAGCAATGAAAATATCTTACCCTATTTAATAAATGAGTGTACTATCATTAAGCAGGTACAAAGTATATTAAAAGTGCTATTTAGTCATTGAAACATTTTTTTCAAGCCGTGTACGGTTAGAAAGTTGAGGTTAAGTATTTATTGTTCTTCCTGCTGTTTTCTATAATCAAATAGTTGGAATTCAGACTTAATATCACTGAAATCTGTAGCTTTAGATATAATTTCACATATTAATTTAAATTTCAAAGTATCTACCCTAAAAAGAATGCACGCTTTTAGGTATTGATGCTCCATTTTCCACTTTTTTTATATTTCACTGTTGATCAACATTCTCTCACATTCTCGCCCTGTTTATTTGCGCATCGTGCACAGGCGCATTGTCGTGAATTCACTATAAATATATCAAATAAAATACACATAAATTTCTGTAAAATTTTAATCTCACAGCTATTAGATTGCTATATTTGTGTGGTTGTCTAAAAATATTCAGAATCGATTTATCCCATATATCCCCTATATTACTTCCAATATGAAATTGATAACTTTGTTAATATAAAATTAAACCGATAACGAAATTGTTATTCCGATTGGTAATGTCAATAATCGTCCACAAATTTACCACCACTCCATCGAAAATATAACATAAATTTGTTTGGTTTATTTTTTCTTTTTATTATAAACAATTGTTAACAAAAGTACTACTGAAAATAACATAATAATTTTAACGTTTTTGCCAAGCAACTGCGTTAAAAAGCTGCATAAAATTTTCAAATATTGACTACGACTACGTATTATTCTAACTCTTTTAAAAGGCGTCTAGTTTACATAAATTGTTATACTATATTGCTCATACTGAAAAAAAACCAATAGAGTTATAAAACAGTGTCATCGACTTGGTTTGTCAGAGCATTATTTAAATCTCACACCGACACACGACAAGATCTACAATTTTAATTTATGGAAGCCTGTTTATCGAAACTGGACCAAATAAACTACTTCTTTATAATTGAATGTTATTTACAAGTGTGGCGTCTATACTTTGAATAATTTAAGATTAACGTTACTACAATTGTATTTAGATCAATCATGGGTGTCAAATATTGCCGATAGATGTCGACATAATTTTGAAATGGAAAATTTGGTCAACCTTAATATAAATATCTATCTATTCCTCGCACGCTTTATGCAATATTCTCTACCTCCCGCTAGTTTCATTGGTTCCTACCAGGTCTTCGTTCAACATTTACAAGTACATCCTTTGTGGTTATTAACAGCGTACCAGGAAAACAAACGCCAGCCAACTTAAAAAACACTAGAAGATTTACGCAAGATTCTAGCATGCAGCAAATTTCGTTGTTTTTTTTTACCTTATCATGGGCTTATAATGTGTGTTGTCTTACTTTTGAGATCCTGATTAGGTCAATCCACCGTACACTGAATATTAGTTACGAGAATTTGTTTGCGAAGAAGAGTATACGATTACCATACGCTTTAGTAATGTACCATGACTCGCAACTGTAAAATAGCGCTTTCAGGATTCATTTGACGTATTGTATTGTTAGTGTATAATTTCGTTAAAACGTCAACGGTTTTATTTGCACAACTTTGTATTGCCAAGATATGGACTGATTTCACTCATTGCGAGCATTTTCAAATGATAAAACAAAATTAAAAAATGACTTTTAATTTAAGAAAAATAATTATAATTGTAGCCTTATTTTAATTTGTTTTGTGTATGAGCTTAACCGGTCCTAATCTTGCTACATGATATAGGATTGCGAAAATACTTTTTAACATAGTATTGGATATTTTAAATATAATGCCTTTTCATCAATAATTGACAATTAATACAATACTTAAAGAGAATATGACTTATGTTCAGCGTGGTTTTTTTGTAGTGTAATTTAATATTGTAGAATTATTTTTCGTGTCATTTTTCACATAATAAACAGTTATATTTAAACAATACATTTTTTGAAAAAGATAAAGCGTGTATTTTTTAACAATTCAGCCATAATTAACATTTCATTCTCACAATAATTTATATCAAAACAAACAACCCACGATCATTTCAAGTCTCCGCCAACTGAACTATGTTTTCTTCTCCATAAATTAATACATTGGTAATAACACATTTGTTTTATTTGTTCGCTCTTTTGATTGTAGACTTGTTTTTATGCGAATAAAATACCTAGACGAGCTAGTGTCTAGTAAAACACAAGACGCAGTAGTTAGTTGTTTTTTTTTCATAGAGATAATATATTTATTCTTCTGAACAGTGTTTATTGTTTTGTTCCGTTATAAAATACCAATAAATCTTTTGCAGTACCAAAGATCAAGAGACTAAAATTTGGCATCGTTTATTAATTCTACTGACAGGTTTATGAGGTCAGTAAGCTTTTTAGTGTAGGCGTTTAAAAAACAAAAGAATTTACTGACACAGTTATATTTTTACCATATCCATTCACAATGTGGTTAATAACTTTTAAGGTAAAATTTATGCTGTCAACAAAAGGTGCTTGATGGAATTTCAATAACAAATGTTTTATTACTAATATTACGAGTATCGTTTTTGGAATCTTCAGGCATTTTGTTACACGAATGCAACAGAACTGACACACAATAATCAGTTAGAATCGGTTATATACTGAAAGAGTTTATTTCAAAGATAAAACACAGACCCTAAGGCTTGGATCTTAATAAGTAACTGATATAACTTTTAATTATATTGATTTAATAATAATGACACTCAATTGCCTATAATACGATTTTTTATCGCTAAATACTGTTAATAAGTCTTTCGTGAAAGGATTCTACAACAAATATTAAACAACTATCATTAAAATGCAATTGGGTAATTCTAAACGTAGATATACTTACTTATTTCAAATTGGTGGATAATTGTGGGAATTAAGCATCAGATGACGTAATAAATGAGATAAATTTATAAGATCGCATGTATCAAGGGGAATTGGGCAAATTAAGCTAGTCGTAAGAAATATAACTTAAATTTAATTGACCTCTATTAATTTCTAAAATTCTATTATCTAAATATCTAGATATAACAATTTATGATCCGGTTTCTCTCTTCGCGAGTATTATCAAATGATATACATTGCGGAAATAGTACTAAAAATGTGTCGTTATTGTTTAAAATAATGTGGTTTATATAAGTTTATAGTGGTGCATTTTATCATTGAATTCATTTTTTAGAATAACTGCTTTTTAATCCACAACACTTTTTTGCTGTAAAAGAATGAATCTAGTCAACATTAAACAGGCATTGACGTGTGCCTATTTATAACTTCTAACGCTAATTATACTCTAACTGATAAAGATATATGACAAAATAAACAATATAAATAAGATTATTGTGTAAATAATGTTTCAAATGAACTCTTCCAAAATCTGCATATACTTAGAATTAAACATTATTTTCTAGGTAACTTTGTAATCAAGTGTGCAATTCTCAAAACGTGCTCATTCATTAAGCAAATACAACGAGTGGTCATGTGCCAAACCTGATTATATGTTTAATGCAATATAACTCAATATCTAAATATAGTAACATAATATCATTAAAATTATTTTTTTATGAATTTGAAATATTCTTTAAAATTCTATCGATAAAATTACATTATTACTATCAACTAAAAAATTTTCCTGTACATCTCACCGAGGAAATTAAAAGATCAATTGAATTTTAATATAAATATTACTATGATAGCAACGCAACGGTACTGTTTCCATAATTTTATATGCTTAAGAACAGAATCGGTAACGTTTATCGCGAGCGTTATAAAACTATGGGAGTCATACTAAAAATTGTGTTTAAATTATTTAAATATAAGTCTTTCACAAAGAATTGATGATTATCATCTTAAAAGTGATAACAACAAAATAGCCAAGCCAGGTACAAGGATCAAAAATATGGGGATTTTCTTCTAGCCATAAATCACATTACTCAGTATAGTAAAGCTATTAAAGCCCTGGTATATTAGATAATGTACATTTGTTTCCACATTTGAAATATGTAGGATCAATTGATATTATATCTTCCATAAAAACACCACAATTAAACTGATTTTCTTTTTGTAAAAATGAACTGTTTATGCTTTATTATATATACTTTCCATCAAATATATTTAGTATAAGCAACATTTCATATGAATATGTAAATAAGTGCTTGTTAATTTTTTTGTGCTATGACCTGGATTTGGGTAAATTTTTGATTTTACGACCCAAGAAAAATTAATAAAACAACATACATGAAGAAAATTATAAATTTATTAATAATAAAAATAAAAATATACAATATGCAAAATTAACAGATCCTCTAAAGCTTTGAATTAGTTTGCAGTGTTTATTCATTCTAATAAGGCTACTTAAATGCCTATTGCAGGTTAGAAAGTTGGACCGGTGTCTTGAGGTTCTGTCAATAAATTATTTTCCAAAAAAATATTTTTGTACTATTACAAAAACTATTTTAAAAAATTTTAACCGCTTCATGAGTTTCCAAACATAATAATTGACCCATTTTAAGACGTAATTCATAGCCACCCAAGTAAATAATGTCTATGTAGTCTAGTAAATCTATGGTCACCTTGTTTCCATAAATAGTTTGAAGCAGAATGTTACACGGTTGAATCGAATTAGATTACATCTTAATTTTCTTAATGTATATCTTCTTCTTATTGAGATTGGTTAAAACTCCGTTTTTATCCTATATTTACACATTTGCGATGGCATGAAAGTGCTCAAAGTGATAAATTGTAAATTGATTTCCAAAGTCTTACAAAAATCATCATAACTTTTCCTCTACTGGGAAATATTTGCGAAAAATTGGTAAAATTATTTACCTATCGTGATAAAATAGTAATCATTACTTCGAGTTTAATCGCCATATGTTTTATAATGTCTCTAATGTCTTGTTAAAATAATTACTTTAAGATGTTAATATTCTTCTTAAGCCGAGGTATTTGAGTATCGTAAAACACTACAGTTTGAGTGTTAGAATGTTTTCATACCACTATGTTTTCTTTTGTTATCATTCAATGTTTGGAATAAGCCACAAAATATCACATTAATTAAATGGCTTTACGTCATAATTCTTTCGATTGCCATTCATAAATAAATAATTGCATCATTATTGCATGTCCTGCGAACAATAAGTGTCGCAAAATATTCAAAAGTTAAAACAACATTAATGTCAAGTATATCGAATGAAGTGGAATCCATATTCCACCGTGTTAATTTATTAATTATATTGTCGTTAATTAGTTTCTTTAAACACCTCATAACGACGCATTTCAATATTTTATCAGTAAACGAAAATCAATCTAATTTGATGGACAGATAGAAAAAGTCATCGCGTGCCAAAATCATATTCTCCAGTATTTAAATGACCACTCCCCTTAGAACTTATCAAAAAAAAAAAACTTATTGGAATTTTCAATCATAAATTAATTTTGTATATTTTATTTTATTTTATTTTTAAAAATGCAACGATGCGTCAAACTTTTTCTCAGTAATTACTTATGAATAACAAAATATCCGTTATATACATATGTTCGCAAAATTGTAATAAAAAATATATGTTCTCAAAAAAACACGTTTATTTATCGGACAGGATAAAATTTGCTGTTAGATTATTCAAATCTGGAGCCGAATTATTGGATATAAATAACTTTCCATGCGTATTTTTTTTATTGATTAGTCATTTTTAATTAAATTTTGAAGGCACTAATGGTTGCTTTGATTAACAAACGGGTCAAACATAATAACACTCCATTATAGATGTAATAAACGACTTGGACAGAGCACAATAATTTAATATTTTTTATTTCAGCAAAAAAACTATTTCATAAACCGCTTCAAAAATTAATTTGAGAAAATGGCATTATGTCTTATTCAAAACAATCAAAATAGTCAGTATATTTTCGACTGCATATAGACCCGCCCAACGGGCATTTGACGAACATAGTTTATTGGAATGTTATTGTTTAATGTAGACAAAAACGAAATATGTAAAATTTGTAAACAATAAACTTAACTCCAATCAAACTTAATTCCTGCAGCTGAGATCACTTGCAGTGCAGTACTAGAGTATTTATTATATCTTTTTTCCCAGTGTTGATATTATGTGACAGTGATGTTTTTTTCTCATATCCTATTTAATATATTCCAGGGCGGAGTCGGAGTCGTAAAAACGAACGAATCTGACTACTTTTTCAATTAGACGACTTTGAAAAATATCTCTATTTTATTATTCCTGGCGTTGTAAACATCATTTAACAAATGCTTTTTTTGCAATTGTTCTTTGGTTATAAATGCCACATAACCTTTAAAAATCGATAGAAGAAAGCTTGTTGAAGCTCTCTTTTTCACGTTTATATTACATTTAATCATGTTTCAAAATGTAATCATCGCTTAACCTATTCCCTGCTGGGTCTCTCAAAGCATATTTCAACGTCAATTAAATAGTGATTATTCAAGCAAATAAGGATATATTTCGACATAAACATGAGTATTGTTAACGTATTTATATTTTCCACTATAATCTATCAACAAATTGCAATCGGCCGTCTGAACAATTGTGGTTAAAAAACGATTGGCGCTTTCAACGAATACACCAAATATTTTGTGGAACAGTAATAGCATAAATACTATAACTATTTGCTGTAAGAAAAAATCATTTTTTATTTTTCTTGTCAATAGATGGCACTGTAAAAAATGCTTTTCCTTTACAATACGTCATTCAAACGTCAAACAGTTTCTACCTTATCTTAAATGCATTAATTGCCATCTGTTGTAGGCCACAACAACTAATCCATTGCTATTATAGTCGAATCATCTCTTAATTAATAATCGCTCAGGAAGAGTAAATGATCAATTAGAAAAATTAACCCAACTGTTCATTTACAGTTGATTGAACCGAGAGAACTACGTGCCTATTGACAGATTTGCTTCATTATCCAAATCAACCTGTCAAAATTTAAATTTATTAATATAAACGATAAGCTTAAGAAAAGTGCTAAGTATATTTCACGAGGCATGTTATCGTTCACGCGACTGGACTTTGTGGTGTTTTGAATACAAAAGAAATTAATGACCGCTGTCGGGTGCTTACGCCTAAATAATTTGATTCGTTTTAAAATTGTATTTTATCGAATAGGCGAAATAATTAAGGCATGTGCTGGTTAGGCATGAAAATTTGATTTTTACATTTGTAAACGAATATTATTTTGAAAAAGTAATAACGTATTGTAACGCTAGAAAATTTTTAAGGCTTTTGGGAATCGATTACAAATCAGATTTGCGTTGTTCACACTACAAATATACGTAACAACAATTAAAAAACTAAATTCAATTGCTTTTGTAACGAAGAAAAGATTTTTAATGATTTAAAAGGTAACACTAGAAATTTTCAAAGTAATAAATTTTTAAAATAATAAAAGTCAACCGAAAGGAAATTAGAGCAAAATGTTTTTTAATACATTAATAATAGTACTTGTTTGAATTCTCTGCAATTTAATACACAGCGATTTTCAATCAATATTTTGTCGATTATTGTTATATGACGAATGGTATTTAGTAAAACATTATGAAGTATCAGCGAAACAATATTCACCATTAACGAGAGTAGACATTGCAAACGTTCATTACCGATATACTAAATATTTAGTTTATAAATATCAAATACGCTCTAAATTGGCTTAGTACGAGGTAGGCTTGAGAGTCCATCGTCTCGGCCCAAAATAATTTAAAATATACCTTCATGGTGGAAAAACTTCAGTATTTTTTTAAATCTTCTTTGCTTTAAGGTGTATGGATATTACTATACTACTGTCTTTCTATAAGCATTCTCACTATCAATATTTTAAAAACACATATAGAAATATACATATTCAGACATTTCTTTCGACTTATACGAGGCCAAAATGAGAAGTTTGCTATACTTGAAAATGTCAAATTATATCTTCCTGATGTTTTATGAAAAGGCGTGGACATCAGTTATTTGTTCGTATAAACTGTATAAACAGCCTGCCAATGGGGGATACCATTGGTTAGAAGATTAACATTGCTCAAGAGTATTGCTCCGGATATCGAAATATTCCATGTGGAAGAGAGTGAGCCAGTTGGATGATATTGTTTAGTATATTAAAGCAGATTTCCCATTTCGATAATACCCAATTTTATCTTGTATAAATCGACTCCACGTTACAAAATTAACAATTTTTTGATTCGTAATTTTTGACCATATATTTATGAAATAAATATAATGCCTTAAAATGCCGAAATGTGAATTTCGCGTCTTGAGCGACAAAACTTTTGAAAGTGTAAATAGTGTTAAATAATGATTGTTTAATCTGTTGATCTGCTGACAAAAATATACAAAACATTAATCAATTCATACACTTAACAAATATAATAAACTATAATGTATATTTGCTTGATTCATCATTCTTCTTTTACTTTATTTTAGAACAAACCTTATTATTAAATATATTTTTTTTGCAAAAGCGTATACGTCATTGACAACCGATCCGTAAAACAAATTTCGAAATACATTTCAATAATTTTATTACTAAGCACTTCATAGTCGTATTATAGCCGTATGTAAATATTTTACATTTACACCTCGACAAGCGTGATGACCTCTTCGTACTGCACGATGTGAAACCAACACTTTTCTTTGAGACCAACGGTAACCCTTATCTGAGATCATAAATATGTTCCTTTCTCGTGAAGCAGATGGTTTTCATTTGATTTTACTAACGAGAATTCATTTGCGATTTTGCATTTCATAATTTACCTTTATGTATTTTCATCTCTTAGTGTTTTTTAGTGTGCTTCAACACTGAGGCGGAACATGTTTTCAATGAGTGTTTTTATGAGTTAACCCTTTATCTGCTACGCCGCATAAAGGTTATTACAATCCAAATTATTTCAAAAATTAATCCAGTAACAATTTTAAATCGTTGAAACTGTCTCTTTATACTATTCAACATGTTTTATCACTAGCGACCCAGGATTTGAAATTTTGCATCTTCAAGCATTTTATTACACGGATTCAACAGAACTGACAATCAATAAACAGTTAGCATCCTCTATATACCAAAGGTACATACGAGAGGTTTTAATTAAAAAATAAAAACATAATACCTCTATTACATAACCAACTCTAACTGTTTATTGTGTGTCAGTTCTCTTACGTCCGTGTGATGGAATGCTTGAAGATACCGAAAGGCGAAACCCCGGGTCGTTAGTAAGAAAGCATGTGAAATCGTACAATGTTTCAACAATTCAAATTTGATATTGAAATTTCATCAAGCACCTTCAGTTGATATCATAAATTAATTCAGTAGCATTGATTCCAAACAAAGTTATGAAGATGATCGCGACTAATTGGGCTATATTTAATACGAAAATTACTTTCTATACAAACTTTTCAATTCTGTTAAAACAAATTTTTTGAGTATTTAATTATCAAAACTCTGTTGTCTTAACAGTTAAAGCGTTTACAATCAGTGGGTTAAGATATCAACGGAGGATTGAGTTCAAAATATTAGCAAAATTTTAAAACTATTTTTTTAATAGAGAGTTTTATTACGGGTCGTTCATGACAAAACCTGTGAGGAAGTTATTAAATTTAAGCAATCGAATCTTATGACAAATCTCAACAGATTTTTTTAGAACTAATTGTAAGTCAGTTACTCAGTTTTACCGTCGGATGAATGTATGTAAAAAAATTATATCGTTGAAAACCTGTCACGTTTTGAAATGGTGTTTATACATCATATACATTCATGCATGTGGATAATATATATATATATAAATCAATAATCAAAATCAACAACCTATAATTTAACCAGTGGTCATGCAACCGGGCAAACGAAAGCTCAAAAGCGTTGATCAATCAGCTTCAGATATTAAAAAAAAAAAACATCAAGACTTTTGTATGAATTCATTTACAAAATATTCGCTTATCTCAAAAGCGATACATTATATTATAATAACGCTTCCAAAAGAAAAATAACGGGTTTTTGATTATCTTCTTTCCAATGTTATGCAACAAGTCGAATTTCATTGAGATTGCAAAATACATAATAAATACCAATGTCATGCTTATGGTAACCGTAAATTAATGTCACATCTGTTAGTAGCAGCTTTAAGTCGAGCTTTCGGTCTTTGAATAGACATTTATCTTACTGGACAAATTGTTTATGCCTTTCTTTGTCTCAAATGATTTATTGATCAAGATGAACATTTATTTTACACTTGATTAATAATATGCATAAACAAAAATACAAGATCGTATTGATATTAATAAAAAAAATATTTTTTGGCAGTAAGTCACTTCTTGCGAATATTTTTCATACTTAAAACTATGTAATAAATGTCAATTTAAATTGTTGAGACTTTGTACATCTACACATGTCTTGTCACTCATGACTCAGGTTTTGACTTTCGCCTCTTGTGTCTATGTCAATTCTATTGCACCCATGAAATAAAAATCCTGGACACCTTCAATAGATATCGTAACAGTTTTTATCGGAAAAAAAGAATGTGAAACACTTTGTGAGTACAGTAATAATTTTCTTAGCAGAGCTGTGCAGTCGGAGTAGTAAAAAACGAGTGGCTCAAACTTCTTTTTTGATAAGACGATCGTGAAGAACATATTAATAAACAATTTGTCGGATTGGTTGATTAAACATTAATATGATAGTATGTACATAAATAGAAAAGGTAGGAAAAAATCTGACAAAAATAAACTTTTTTTAGTCGGAGTGGTGTTGTTGGTTAATTTAGGTGTCGGAGCCATGTTTTTTATTGACTATACTGTCCTGCAAAGAACTGACAGTTTTTGTACAAATCGTACAAAGTTTTAAAAATTTTAATTTAATATTGAAATTTCAGTTGACATTATGAATTTATTAATGTATTTCTGACTTCTCTGAGAATTGAAGGCTTAAACAAATGATTAAAAAACACCGAAAAATATTTAAAAATATCACAAAAATAGGTGTGGTCCTTTTATTCCTTATCGATATTCAGCGGTAAAATATTTGCACATTATATCCTCAAACCGTCAGGGAACCACGTCACCAAAAGCTTTCAGGGCATTACTGTTACGTTGGTCATTATTTGCGAATAAACAACAATTTCGGTCACTGGTCCGCTATCCATCATCCTGGACTTAAAGCTTATGCTTTTTAAACCTGATTTCATTATCTCCTCCACGGTAGGTAACATAATACATTTACAGATATCATTCGAGTTGCCACCTTAAAAAAATAATACCGTCTGAATGGTTTTTTGAGTAAATATGATACCTTAAATGCGACATACCGTTACGTTTGTGACATTGATCAATTTATCAACATACCTTTTTAATTTATCACATTTTTATCGCTGTAATAGAGACATTTCGTGCGTAATTTATTGCAAATCTGTTCAGTTAAGATTTGGACACAATTATGTCATTGAAAAACATTTTTTTCTGTCAAGCATTTGACGTATTAATTGTTTTATTTGAATCTTAATTAGCTATTTTGTTTTTAAAAAGAAACAGACATATTAAGTGTGTCAAAATTGTAGTTGGATTATTTGACAATGATGTAAAAATGATGCTTTATTACGACAGCAAAAAGTGTTATAGACAATCCTAACGCCAAAGTTTTATTAAAATGATTATATTATACATGAATATGAATGTGGAAATATTCCTTACATTTTCGAGTTACCATTTTTCCCCAAAATCCACATTTTAATTACATAATGAGGAATGTTTTCACTTTTCAAGACATTAAAAATAACAATTAAGACATATAAATTAAGATTTATAAATATTTTTTTTAATAATCAATAACTTAAGGATTGCATATAAAACGATTGTTTATTGAAACAAATATACATGTGGACCTAATCTTTATATCTTCAAATACTGCCTTACTCCGGTTTCTTTTTTTAATATACAAATTATTAATTTAAAATAATAAGAACACATTTTTAGTAGTTATTTCCACAATATATTTATGATCAGGATGGGTTTCGTTATTTATGAGCGTTATTGAACTTAAAAGCGAAACCGGTCCTGATCAAAAAATATATTGGGCAAAAAGAAAATACTAAAAAATGTGTTTTTATTATTTAAAATAGCATGCCTTTCCATCAAGAAGTGACAGTTGACGCTTTAAAACTGATATTATTAAATAATGCATTTAAAATCTTAGCTCAAAAAAACTCTATAAAAGCATAGGAAAAATACAAAAGTTTGAACGAACTTCATTATTGTAATCAATATTTTATTATATATGAAAGATTTCTTCCACTTAATTTATCAACACTTGTTGATATCAAGACTTCAAATGAACTATTTACAAATAAATAAATGGTTTATGATTTAAGCTTGAATTACATTGAGTTGGGTTCACAGAAATACTGTAATTTTTCATCCAGAATCACATTTATATAGTTAAATATTGCAAATTATTCCTATCCGTTCACAAAATTGATTGTCATATAAAATGAGATTCAGAAATATGTCTCTGAGTGATTTTATGCAAATTAAACATTCCTGGAATATATAACATATATATATTTTTCTCTCAGTACTTCGTGTTGACGATTTTTCTCCATTTACACAAAGTTCGTCAATGCATTCAACGGTTATTAAGATAATTCGGTACGAAAATATCAAATTTATTGAAAGCCTTTTACAAAACAATATACATTTAGCTTGTCAACATTAACCTCGCGTGTCAATATGAATCATTAATGAGAAAATGAATGTAATGTTTTGAGTCTACGTGTCAGAACATTAATGACAATCTAAATCATAACAATGAAAATATAATATAACAATGATAAATCTTTAGCTTTGTGATAACGTTACAATTAAGATCAGTTTAACGGATTTAAATATCGATATTACTTCACTGGAAAATGTGATATCTGTAACATTATTTGTGTTCTAAACACCGTAGTCCGTTTACTTTTATTAAATGGACGATGAAATAGTTTTATGTAATATTTGAAGGTTAATAATAATATAATTAATACTTGATCCTCTTTTTACACATGGGACTCATTCCAAAGACTACCGTGCAAAAAGATACTGAATGAAAAAAGCTCAAAAATAAATCGAGATTTTTTTTTGCACATAAAAATATGTAACACAAAATTTATGCATTAAATTGTATATTTATATGATTTTGATCTGAATTAAATTTCATAGTTTGAAAGGTATTTTTTTATAAATATGAAAATAAGTCAGCGTTTTGGAGTCATTAAAAAAAACACGGCTCCAACATTGACCAACAACACGAATCCACTTTTAAGATGTTAACTGTCACTTCGTGATGGAAAACCATGATATTTTAAGCAATAAAAACAAATTTATTAGTTCATATTTCCACAATATATTTTTGATTAGGACCGGTTTCACTCATCGCGTGTATTATCATCTATGATCAAAAAATATATTGTGGAAATAAGTACCAAAAAATGTGTTTTTATTATAATATTTAAAACACTAAAACTAAACCAAAACCAACTAAAATTTAAAATTAACGAACTTATCCGACAATTGTATTATACATTGAGATATTCTTAAAAATCTAATCTTTTTAAAGTCTTATTTAAAAAATAGTAAAAATAGACTCCGAGATTCTAACTCCGACTGCACAACCCTGAAATAAATACGTAGTTTTTTTGTTTCCCATTTTTTAAATCATGTTAAAAAACCGTGCAAAACCGTGTTCAAGACACCAGTGCTATAAGAGAATACACCCGCATTGCAGCACGATCTCCCGAAACGTATATAGCCGTCATCTTTATTATAGTTTATCTCCAATCATAGGTAAGGCAAAAAAGATTCGGAAATCTTCTTTGAAGTGGTCATTAAGAGAGTACCGAGATTTTTATGGTAGAGTGCGCTTAATTGCTAATGAATTTTATGAAATTAGTGCAAATCTGAATAATATTTAAATATGAACAACTCGCTAGGTGGTAAGACAATGGATTTAGGTGATTGACCTTATTTTTTACGATATTCTTATTGGGCGTGGCGTAGTTTAATCATCGGTCGCCCCCGGTATTTTTCAGTTTTAAAGCGTGATACATAAATTCCAGAATTACAGTGCTGCCAATAAATTAGACGAAAATAATAAAAACAACAGCATACATAATGATTTTAACGGTATATACCTCAGAAATATATCAATTTTTACTTTTTGTGGTCGATGTAAATAACTTGAACAAATACGAGAAGCATTAGAATATAATGAATTCCTATAAGATAGAACATAGCAAAAATAATTGTGAGAAACTTTTAAGATGATTATTGATTGACTGAATTGGCATTTATTTGGAAAGACTCCATTATAACACGGTGATAAATAGCATTTTATTTTAGTTCTACAAAAATTAAAGGATATATAGTTGATAGCTATTTCGGCTTACGCCCTCTAAATAAACGCCCCTAAAACTGATCCTGACTAGTGTTATATTCACTATCCGAATTTTTCGTTAACCAATCATATTTATATTAAAGTTAAAATAAGTGTATTAGATAGATCGATTTACTTCGTTATCCGAGTTTTTGTCTGTTGTCCAATTTGTTCGTAGCTCGACTTATTCGTTACCGATCACCCATAAATTCTCCAACTTCATAACAGCAATCCTCCTAGAAATTGTATATTTATTTACCTTCATTAGACGACTACATTCTGCATATTTGGAGCGAAAATGAAACAGTTAAAGCAATAAAATCAACAATTGAGTTACATATAAATTGGGCAACTCCGTAACAAGCACTTCTCGTAGACAAATTTAAGTTAAGATAAGTTCATCATAAACCATATGCTTGACAATGGGAGCGGACATAGAATTATTAAAAAAAGCTGCAATACTTTTGTCCTTTCCCGTAAACTATTGAAAAATTTATGATATCGACTGAAGGTGGTTGATGGAATTTCAATATCAAATTTGAATTTTGCAATTTTGTACGATTGCACATGTTTTGTCACAAACGACCCGGGTTTCGCCCTTCGGCATCTTCAGGCATTCCATCACACGGATGCAACAGAACTGACTAATGAACAGATTGAATAATTATCACCATACATATTTGACAGAAAACCTGGTAAACCCCTGATTTGTTCAGTTTAATTGAATCATTCTATTTATTCGATGATACTATCGCCTCTACAATATTTTTTACTGTTCTTTTTGACCTTTTAAATTTCAAAATTAGAATTCACTTAAAATATTGCCAGTGTAAAAAAAATAAAAATACGCCTATCATGATCGCACAGTGTATGAATTTTATTTCGCAAAATCGTATTATTATATAACTTAAATATCTACGAAGGGGGCTAATTTCATGTAATAAAGTCACATCTTTATGATGTGTTATGACATATTTTCAAATGACTACATTTTGAATAAAAAATAAACAAACATTTGCATAAATGACAGTGGTTATTCGAAATATTTCTGTATATTACGTATCTGGAATTGCCACAAGGCAAATATTATATTCCCCGAATATTGACCAGGCAATAATTCAGCAAATACCATCAGTCTCGACAAGATTCGCCAAGAGGATTCAATTAAGAAAGACGACATTGTTATCCAATGAGCCGATCGATATTTATTTACGTTTAAAGATATTACACAAATTTGACTCATATATGACAGTCCATCAGTGTCAAAAAAATAACTCAGATTTCAGAGATCGAAGTAGTGACTTATTAGTTATTTATTCCACTGGATGTGTATTTGTTTACCTTTCAGTCTGAAATTGCTTCTAACAGAGACAATACACTTGTCGCTATTAGCAACAATGGGATAACTAAGTTAATTAAATTAAATTTTATATTAAAAACACAATCTTCACGTAGTTACTGCCGAAGCTTTCAAATGGCTCTAGGATGTAATTAATAGTAAAATGAAAGAGACTTGAAGGGTTTTGATACTGATGCGTCATAGATCTTAATGCTTTATCGGTTTCATATCAACAAAAAAATATAAATATATTATCAGGAACATCACTTTAAAGGTTGTACGTAATAATTACACTTGAACATATATAAATAATATCAACTGAGAGTACTTAATGGAATTTCAATATCAAATCGGAATTGATAAAACTTTGTACATTTTTACATGCTTTGTCACTCATGACCTGGGTTTCGTCATACGGCGTTCTTAGACAGCTTACACTGCTGCAAACATACTATTAAAGTTATTTCACATATGTATTTGGGACACAGCCTTATGGCTAAATAAACAGGCAGTTCAATTGAATTTGTTTAATAGAATGCACGAGGATGCCAAAAGGGGAAACCCGGGTCATGAGTGATAAAATAAATTGTAATGTAAATAATTTAATTTCTTTTGTTTTAGTCCTCACTTTTTTCTTTTATGTAATATTTTAAAAAATTAAATACGCATATCCGACAGCGACCTATAGTTATTTTCTTTAAGATCTTTTTTTCCCAAACTGAGTGGCGCGGGTTTTCTGTATGAAATTTTTTCAGCATGTTTTTTGTTCAGGAGGGCCGTAACATGAATAATTTTGGGAAGCACTGTTCTTGGCTATGACACTTATAGGAATATGGGTATTTATTTATATGATTTTATATCAAATAAGAATATAAACCCAATGAAATAATTGTCAACGAGATCGGACGAGGTTTTTCCGTCACGAAATCAACATCGATGATTATTACTGCACTACAAAACCAGCCTACATTTTTTGGATTATATTTATATTTAAAACAATATATCAATTGTTTCATTAAAATTTCTGGATGAATTCATGTTTCTCAATTCTTTTTATCAACAAAAAATACAATCGCTCTCAATGATATGACCTATGCGGTTTTCTTAAAACGTCCCTACTGTCTTGACCACAATGTGTTACGGCGTTAGTTATTTTGTCGAATATTTTCCTCGATTGTTTATATTTGTTTTGTTTATTAACCACATTTTTCAAAGTCAAATAATTGCATTTTTATACAGTCTGCCAAAATTTGTCAGTTGACGCGCTGAGCTGCAAACTTAATAAGAATCAATTGTTTTTTCTTTTTCTCTTACAAGAAGATGTGATAAAGAATATTTACAATCGATAAGCTTCAATATATGAATCAACTATGATAAATTTAATGATCAATAGATCTGAGATATAATTTAATAGAATGACAATGTGATGACATTTATATAAATGAAAATTATTCGTAACGATTATGTGAATTTTTTTCAACGGAATTCTGAATTTATCTTGTAGAATTTTATATAAAACGTTTGTATTATAGTTTTATTCATAATAAATGCGTGTAAGTCTTTCTTTTTACGAAGAAATTTTTATTGAAGATTACTATCATCAAATACTTAAAGATGTATCAATTAGATCGCACTCCTTTCGTTAAATACAAATAAATTAATTGATTGAATTGGTATTTACTTGGTAGACCCCATTATAACACGGTGAAAAAAATAGCAATGAATTTTAGGTCTACAAAATTTTATAAGATATAGTTGATAGCTATTTCGGCTCACGCCTTCGTCAGAACTATAGTTCGAAATAGCTATCAACTATATCTTATAAAAATTTGTAGAACTAAAATACATTGCTATTTTTTCACTGAGGTACAAATAAATTTATAAACTAGATAATAAATTTATGATACATGATTAAAAGTGTAATTTCTTTGAATTTTTGTTTTCGTAAAATTCTTTTATTAATTTGAAGCAAATAAAAAATGTAAGCCCGACTCAAAACTTATTGACAGATATGTGCAGCATGAATATCTGAAGAAAATATAAATATTCAACAAAAAATACGGAACTTGCAATTGATAAAAGACATCACAATATTTGGACGTACATGTACGGACATACTCCGCAAAGGGTTAAATTAGTAATCATACATAGGAGCCTGCTGTTTTTATAATGAAAAACGAAAGCTTTTTGGGGTATTAATTTTAATATTTTAAAAAATCATGAAAGCTTCTGAAAAGTAAACTCCCAACTTAAAATAAAGATCGCTACACTCTGACAGGGATGGTTATATTATAGATCAGTCCAAATGGTTTTGAGGTCTAACATTGTAAAGCATTTGCAACCAGAAAGATTCATAAAATATATTTGGTTTAGCTTTCATGAATCGCCAAGAATGCATAGTGATCTTAAAATGTCTACATTCTGCTAAATGATTATTTTATTTTGACCCGGAAAACTTAATAATGTTGATGATATCTTAGAACAAATTGCGTAGTTGCATTGTGCCGATTTTTTGTGCATTGTTAACACAATTATGTCAGGCTGCGAGGTCAAGGATGACACTGCAGTCGATGAAACGAAGGCTGAAACGCGCGGCGCAGTTCGCCATGGACTTGGCACACTTCCGACTCTGACAGTGGTAAATTAATGCTATGTACCGCGTGGGCAACGAACCGAGGCCGGTGTTGTTGACCCATAACTTTCGACAGAGCTAAATTCGAGCGCGAATTAAGTCGTTAACTAATTCATTTTTCAATTGGACAGATAATAAAACTCTTTAAAATACATCCAAATAATATCAGTCAAATTTGTGATATCGACTGAAGGTGCTTAATAGTGAATTTCAATATCAAATTTAAATTGTTACAAATTTTGCACGATTCCACATGTTTTGTCAGTTCTGTTGCATCCGTTTGATAGAATGCCTGAAGATGCCGAAAGGCGAAATCCGGGTCTTTAGTGCCAAAACATTTGGAATCGGTTAATATTACACTTCCAGTTTCATTTTTCTACAGCGCCAAATCTCTCAACATTCAAACATTTTTTTAATACTCAATATAACATTATAACATTAAATATTTGAAATTTGAATTTAATAAGATAAACACATTGCGATTTTTTTCAAAACACTAGAGATAAATCCGTATATAAATGACGTTACAGTCATCTATCTCCGAGATCACAAATGTCAATTTAAAAACAATTTAATTGCTTAATAAATTGCCCAGACAAATTGCTTGCTAGGTCAAAATTTTTGCCACTAGAACATTGAAGTCATATCACTATTAGATCATATTTTATCATAGAAATCATAGAAATCAGATATCATGATCATAGAAAATTGATTTACTTTATTTGTATGCATATTGGATGAATTCTTAGTTCTTGAATCCATGGTTGTGTATACCTGCTAATTTTTCATTAACTCAAAATTCATATAAATAGACTTGTTTGTAATTTGTATCATGTCAGTTGATAATAATCGCGATGAGCAAAACTGGTCCTTATCATGAAATATATTGAAGAAATACGTACTAAAAAATGTTTATTTATTGTTTATAAATATTATGCTTTTAAGAAGTAACAGTTAACACCTTAAAAGAGATTTTAGATGGTAACCAATTATAACTTTTTATAAATACACATATGATTGAATTATTAAAATATTTTATTGAAAATATTGCTTATTTTATATTCAAATATCGTATTTTTTATTATGACCACAAGAAAACCATTTGATTAATTGTATTTATACCGTCATATACCTACGATGAAATATTAAGAAATGTTTTCTAATTTTTCTTTTTAAAACACTCCACGTATTTGAATAAATAAAATAATATTATTTTTAACTGCGGCACATACTAATTCGATACAATTATTATTCTCATGCGTTTATTATGATAAAATCGTGATTTCCCATTACGGTTTCCAGTAATGGTTTTCGTTAACACACAGTCAATATTAATTTGAATAGTTATTGTATTCATCTAAATAATATTTTTGCGAAGATATCTTATTTTAATACAAGTTTCAGAAATACTCAAGCCGGCCCTGTGTCATAATAAAACTTGTTACATTTTCCGCGTGGCACTGCGGTATTCTTCCGTGGAAATCCTATTGCGTTGGTTGCACCACCCTTGCTCATAAAATATTAATTTTAACATCTAGATTACTCTGCATATCTAACGAATTTGAATTGAGAACGAATATCTTCACGAGAACGTAAACATGTCCTATTTTTGATGTTTCGAGCCTAATTTATTAAACTTACAACATTATTATAGAATAGTTCATTTCGTTACATATTTTTATCTATGGCTTGTATGTTGCCATTATCACATAAAATATTATATTTCCCATATTTATACTCAATTATACTTGAACCATAGCTATCGTTTGATTTTCACAAATACAACAATTTAAGCGTAATTATATTAAATATGGCTTACTTAGCTACGCAGCAATATGATGTAAATATATATTGATTGAATTGGCATTCACTTGGTAGAACTCCATTATAACACGGTGAAAAAATAGCAATGTATTTTAGTTCTACAAAATTATTTTTAACAAATATAGTTGATAGCTATTTCGGCTCACGCCATCGTCAGAACTATGCTTAAACTAACATTTGCTTATCTATATATAGCTGTGCAGAAAAGGTACACAACATCTCCTCTCTCCTTTTCCAATGGTATAGCTTGTTATTTAAACAACAATGACACTAAACTTTCAAAATTCCAAATGAAACAATAGGTGTCTATGACAATAAGATTATGTGTGTGGGACGGAAGTGGTCCTTCAGGAAGCAAATTAGACCACCCCTTTGTGCAACGGCTTGACAAGTGGCGATATTATTATGTTAGTTTGATCGTTAAGAATCCTTTGTGACAATTGGTGTCTATTGATCTCCAGCTGTTCTAAAGCCGTCATTCTTCGACCCTTACTACAAAGATGCAAACATTTAGGAGCTGAGTTCGAATTTACATTATGTGACTCATTAATAACGTGATTAGCGAATTGTGAATCTGTTTTTTTATTATTGAATGATCTTACATGTTCCTTAGCTCGAGTAGATATACTTCTACCTGTCTGTCCGATATAAACGGATAAACATGAGCCACAGGACATTTTATAAATACCGCTTCTGTCCAGTTTATTGATTTTATCTTTGCTATTTTTAAGATGTCTGCCTAAGTTATTGTTGACCTTGAATGCTACGTTTATTGAGTTTTTAATCTCCCGATGAATTTTTTCGCTAATGCTACCTAGGTAGTTAATAGATTTATAGAAGCGGTTATCTTGTATTGGGTTCGGGTAAATGAGTTTTCTAGCTAGATTTAATTGTTTTTTATATAATAAATTATTTATCGTTGTTATCTCATAACCATTATTACGGGCTATGCATTTAATAGTTTGCAGTTCTTCGTCGTAATCTGCCTGGCTCATAGGTACAGTTACTAGCCTATGGACTATGGCCTATGGACTATGGCCTATGGACTATGGCCTATGGACTATGGCCTATAAACTATGGACTATGGACTATGGCCTATAAACTTCTTGAATTAGATAAAAATAATATAGTATATTACTACCGCTATGTAGACGATATCTTGATTTGTTGGCAAGGCACAGATAGACAACTAGATAAATTTCTACAGAAAGCTAACTCTATACATAGTAATATTAAATTCACACTAGAGATAGAGGTAGACAGCCCCATCAATTTCCTAGACTTAACTATTAGCAGAGTTAAAAACAGACACACTTTTAAAATTTTTAGAAAACCTACCTTTTGTGATACCACAATTCACGCAAAGTCCCTCCACTCATGGAATCATAAGCTTGCGGCTTATAACTCCATGGTCCATAGGCTAGTAACTGTACCTATGAGCCAGGCAGATTACGACGAAGAACTGCAAACTATTAAATGCATAGCCCGTAATAATGGTTATGAGATAACAACGATAAATAATTTATTATATAAAAAACAATTAAATCTAGCTAGAAAACTCATTTACCCGAACCCAATACAAGATAACCGCTTCTATAAATCTATTAACTACCTAGGTAGCATTAGCGAAAAAATTCATCGGGAGATTAAAAACTCAATAAACGTAGCATTCAAGGTCAACAATAACTTAGGCAGACATCTTAAAAATAGCAAAGATAAAATCAATAAACTGGACAGAAGCGGTATTTATAAAATGTCCTGTGGCTCATGTTTATCCGTTTATATCGGACAGACAGGTAGAAGTATATCTACTCGAGCTAAGGAACATGTAAGATCATTCAATAATAAAAAAACAGATTCACAATTCGCTAATCACGTTATTAATGAGTCACATAATGTAAATTCGAACTCAGCTCCTAAATGTTTGCATCTTTGTAGTAAGGGTCGAAGAATGACGGCTTTAGAACAGCTGGAGATCAATAGACACCAATTGTCACAAAGGATTCTTAACGATCAAACTAACATAATAATATCGCCACTTTTCAAGCCGTTGCACAAAGGGGTGGTCTAATTTGCTTCCTGAAGGACCACTTCCGTCCCACACACATAATCTTATTGTCATAGACACCTATTGTTTCATTTGGAATTTTGAAAGTTTAGTGTCATTGTTGTTTAAATAACAAGCTATACCATTGGAAAAGGAGAGAGGAGATGTTGTGTACCTTTTCTGCACAGCTATATATAGATAAGCAAATGTTAGTTTAAGCATAGTTCTGACGATGGCGTGAGCCGAAATAGCTATCAACTATATTTGTTAAAAATAATTTTGTAGAACTAAAATACATTGCTATTTTTTCACCGTGATGTAAGTATATTTTTTAAAAACCGTGCAACATTTTCATATTAAGTTGAAGCATTTATTAATTTAAATTATTGTTGAAAAATGGAAAAAACTATTGTAATTGTATAATAAATAATTATATTGAAGTTAAACGATTAATTGAGTAGAAATTAATTACAGGAGCTAAAATAACTTTGACAATAGTGTACTATTTCAATTCATAAGAATTTTCAAATCATCCCGATTAAAGAGAATCAATGAAATGTTTAATCTTGTTAGACGATTTTTTTACGATATAACTACGCTAAATTACAATTATTTTTTTATATATTGAAAATAAATTAATCGTAGTTTTTTATCTGTATGTTTAAAGTTGTTTTGTATTAAAACTTCGATAATTGCGAGAAACAAAATCTAAAAATTCAATTTTTCATTTTTTAACTAATATAATACATACTGCGATTCGTATAAGCGTTCCTTTATTCAAAATGGACGAATGATTTTGAATATTTTCAAACACTAAAAATACACATTAATTTCATCTAATAGTCGATTCTATAAAAATCTTTACCCATTCAAATAATACACACTAACAAAACAAATATTTTTTTCCATTTTGTTGCTTTTTACCCGACGTTTTTTCAGCTCACCAGTTTTTTATGCCAAAAACCATTGATAAAGAAATACTATATAAAATTATATTTTGTGATGTGCTCGTAACTACAGCCTGTCAACTTAATTATATGTTATTAATTATTTCGGATGATATGACTATTTTTCAGCGTAATTAGTTCTTATGTTACAGTGTGAATTATACCATCACGAAAAAAAATATTTTTACGATTATATAACAAAAACCCGCAGTAAAGACGTTATGCTTGTCTGATTTAAACGTTTAAAAAATCAACTAATTGTCTTTTTACACTTGCAATAATTTAGTCGGTACTTAAGCGTGCATATTTAATTTAAGCAAAATAAATATGTATCATCTCCAAAAAATCACCTTTATATTTCAAGGCATGCAATATCCAAAATTTGAGCAGTGTTGAATGTTTAATGATCGTCGGAATTCTCAAATCGTATTCACAACGACACTAATAAAAAAACCACGAAGGTCTTACAAAAACCATCATAACTTTTTCTCCATTCGGAAATATTTGTTGAAATTGATAAAATAATTAATCTATTGCGATAAAAAAAAACTAAATTTATTTTATCATTACATCGAGTTTAGCCATATGTTTTATAATATCTTTTTATTATTCAAACAATCACTTTACGATGTTAAAATTCTTATAAAACAAGGTATTTGCGTATCGGCAGACACCACAGCTTGAGTGTTCGATTGTTTTCCATAGCACTGTGTTTTGTTTTGTAATCATTCAGTGTTGGGGATAAGCGACACAATATCACATTAATTAAATGGTTTTACTTCATAATTGTCGGGATTGTCAGCCATAAATAAACAGGTGCATTATTATTTAAATTATTTATATTTAAATAAAAGTATATTGCAAGAGTTATGAGCGATCAATGTCAATTATATCGAATTACGTGGATCCGTGTTCCCCGGTGTTAATGTGTTAATATATTATTCTTCCACAATATAAAAAGAGCCGCATTCGTTTAAGAAAATGGATTTTATGTTTGATTCTATACAACACCCACAGTTCTCCACTTGGTGTATTCCAAATCGGTTTTTTTTTTTCACTAAAAATAGAGACAATTAATATTGCAACAGGCTTCCGGTACACGGTGATTTCGCATATTATATAATAGATAAGGCATTTATGTGAGAAAAATAAGAAAAAAATACATCGACTTCCCTCTTTGATTTACAATACTGTACAGGAGTAGATTTTTATGTAAATTTAATTGTCTATCATTGTTGACCATAAAATCAAATTTTAATTGTTGACACTGTATATATTGTATCTCAAAAAAGTTTGTCACTCACGAACTGAGTTTTGCTTTTCGATTTTTTCATACATTCTGTCACACGGATGCATAAATGACACACAATAATATGTTTGCATTGATTATATACAAGTTAAAGGAATAAGGTAGGTTTAGTTGATCGCTTAATATAAACATTGAATTTAAGTAAATTTAAAAAAAGTTAAATATGAAACTTAGCTACTTTTTTTATAAAATTTCTTGACAAAACAGTTAACGATTTCCTTATGTTCATGCAATAACTTAACATCTTCATCTCCGTTAAATCATTGCATCAAAATTCCTGTGTTATTCATTTAACTTGTATATAACCAACGCAAAATATTTATTATGAGCCAGGTCTGTATCCGTGTGATAGAATACCTGAAGATGTCGAAAGGCGAAACCCAAATCGTGTGTGACAAAAATTTACAATGTTTTGACAGTTCAAATTTGATATTGAAATTCCATCAATCGTCTTCAGTCATTCATCGCAGTCATTGTGAATGATTTAATATTTTCAATGATTTTATTTATTATAAAAGAATTTTATGTAATTCATATATGCTTTGACAGCAAACAATTTAATTTGTCCAATAACATGTTTTCAAAAATGTGTTACAATATTTAATTAGACAAATAAATACACATCATCTATTAAGACTTTAAATTTCTCCAACATTTATTTAATGCCCTATATTTTATAAATACACACTGAATCCATATTTCTTAATAGATGCTTGACTATTAGAATTTTCGCTAACCTGAAATAAACACATATATGTAGATACATTCATAAATATTTCATAAAAAATGCATTAGAGATATTTAATACGGCAATGACATCTATGAGAAACCTTCCAAACTTTTTTCTTATACACAGTCGATACATTAAAACATATGAAAAGATATTATGCAAACTGTAGATAGGTGCTCAATTACAATAAAATATTATTACTGCATAATTATAGTGAGTAATACACATTAACATTTCAATGATTTCCTTATTACATGTAAGAATAGGACTTAAGAATAATATATCATTGAAATTTGCTTTCTTAACTATACATTGTATCCTACATTCACTCACAATGTCAACATTAGTTTATTTTTACAACTATAATCACCGGTTCACACTTTGTAATATTTACGCAATAATATAATTCAGTTTTTCCCAACCTTTTTAGACTTGCGGACAGGTATAAAAAGGAAAAAAATGACGGACCACTTATACTGAATTAAAAATAGTATTTCATATATATTTTTTAATCGTGTATTGTGATATAACAGTCTGATACAATTAAAACTTAGCAAAAACAATTTTCCATGCTGTTTTTGCGATCAATTGATAGCGGTGAATGAATGACGATGTGTTTTCCAGACTGGGACTTTCGATCAATTGATAGCGATGAGTTTTCCAGATTGCTTTTATAACAAAAATGTTTTTACGATGAATTTTCCAAACTGCTTTTGTTGAAAGTTGTATTTGCGGTCAATTGATGCAACGGTCAATTGTTGACGTTGAAATTACTATACCAGTTTTCACGTGTTTGTTGGATAAAACTTTTTTTTGCTAAGCTGTTAATGCGATTATAGGGAAAGGGGTTAGTTTGAGTTAAATAATTAAATTATCGTCTAAGCATTGTGAGCCAACTAGCAAACTTTACCTACTCCATAATTCTATAAGAAAATATTAGATGAAAATTAAATAGTATTCCCCGAATATTAATTAGCTATATTCGAAGTGAACTTATAGTAAAGATGTTTTCAATTTTATGTTTTGAATGTTATATTTTTGTAAAAAATATCTTATATAAATTTATATGATATACATATATGCAGAATTTGATTGACATTCCTCATTGTTGTTATCTTTATGGGGTTTATTAAAAAATAAAATATCTTTCGATCTAAAGTACATATAATTAATATACTTTGTACAATTTTGGCAAGTAAGTTACGAAACAATCGCAACAACGTGATTAAAAGTATAATAGTTTATATAGATGGCAATCAATATTTATTGTAATAAATTAGTGCAAAAATAAATCGACAATTGCACCAAAACACAAAAAAGTAATCATAATAAGTGTTATATGTCATAAATGTTTATATTTCATCGATTTATACAATATAATTATTCTTTGATTAGAATTCATATTATAAATCATCAAAAAAAAAATAATGAACGTTTATAATAATTTGAAAGAATAAATTTATACCCTGGCAAACTTAGTTTGTTACTCAACAAAAACCGGTGACACGCCGGTAAGTCGTTTTGACATTTCTTATCTAGGCTTATCACAAATGTCTCATAATTTTATTTTATCGACAGTAGTTTAAATTGGCCTTTACTATAACTTCTTAACAATATTTTCAAATGTTCGCTCAAATATTTAAAGCATTACCTAACAGTGTTTCCCAGCAATTAACCGCCATATATTTCAAAGGTATGTTATTGATAACAAAATTAATATTTATTATTTACGCCCAATAATGCCGTCAGCTCATGTTTTTTATAAGTTATAAGTATGCGCGATTTTAAAATTTCGGATTCACTGAAAGATATATACATTCCTTACTTATGCGCCTTTTATAAATTATATTTGATTCGTCTATTCTATATTAATAAATACTCTCTTTCATGGTGTCCTGATATTTTACTTATCACTACATAATATTCATTATATAAAAACACGGCATCTATTTTTTTCTTAAGGATGATATCTGATTCTGTTTATTATCCTAATTAATAGAGAGGTAGAATGTCATTCTTTCTTGGGGCATGAGTAGGCAGTATTTTATTTCAAAACACATTTAAAACAATAATACTTCGATCTTAATGAAGTGATCGTAGTCTTACTTAAAAATATCTGTATTACCTCTAACCATTTTATTCTTTTTATAGTGATACATCTAGTTGGTAACACTGAATAAATTTTTGGTAATAATCTACGATTTCAATAGGGTCCTTAATAACTAATTAAAATTTACACAGTACAGCAATTGGCTATAAGGTCTGCCTAAATGGACATTATATTCAAGCCTTGAGAAATTGGATTGTGATCTTACAGAAAAATATCCGATGTATCCAATCTGGATGTAAATGAGAATCTCAAAAATCTTGTTAGAAAAGTAAACTAAATAGTCATTCTTCATAAAATATAGCAAACTAAATGTTTTTCTTTTAATGTTAAATTATGTTATGAACTAACACTAAACACTTTTAATGGCATTACTATATTCGCAAGAAAGTCATACTTAGTATACAACATAATTCACAACATTGATTCAGAAGATTTTTTTTTTCATTCTTGAGACAAGTTAAAATATTTGAAATATGTGGGCTTGTAGAAAATTTACAAACTTTTCTAAATACTGATAAAAAATAATTGAAAATTAGTTAGAACAAGATTCATGTGATCCCAGTCAATCATATTCTACTTGAATAAAAAAATTATGAGTATGCAAGAGACAGCAAAAAAATCGAAATTGCATTTGTCGCAACGAAACACTAGTTTCTGTTGACAACTATTTTGAGTATATCATCCAAATAGTGCTTAAATATATGGATAAAATATTTCTTAGAATTTTTTTAACTGATATTAGAAAATTGTCTAACGATTCCTGTAATCAAATAGGAATCCCACTATCTTTAAGTGATGCATAGCAAAATTAATGACCTGCGTTATAAATGTATAATAGTATTCTAAAACCTAATAAAAACTAATGCTTAGAATTTATTGTACTTCTCAATTTTCCGTGCAATCACTGCTTAGTGTTTGTTAAAATAATTGAGAGTTAACTATGTTCAAGTGATACAGCCGATGGTTCTAGTTATCTTAATGATTTTTCACAGTTTACTTGTATAATTTTTCCTTCAGTTCAAGCTTCTAAAATTATTTTAGTTGAGCTATATTCAAAACCACATCATATTAATTATTTATAAAGCAATTTTTATGTCACTAATAAAATAATACTGAATCATTTTAGTTCCCCATATTTTTTTTGCAATTTACTTGATTACTATACTTTAACATTTATGAATGATTTGTGTTTATATAGCTCAGGCTTTGAGAGTTCGTGGATTTCATAGCAGTCAAGTGACCGAAGTACTTCCAAAAATGAAGATTAGGATTCTCCCAGCGTTGCAAGACAACTATATGTATCTATTGATCGATCCGGCAACTAATGATGCAGCTATTGTAGATCCAGTTGAACCGGACACTGTTTTAGCTGCAGTGAAAGAAGAAGGGGTGTCCCTTAAATCGGTGCTAACAACACATCATCACTGGTAAGTATAAATTTTTCTCTTAGACTTTTTTTTAATTAAGAGGCATTTGATTTGTATATATGTTTATGAAATTAAATAACCGTATTTACTTGAAAATATTCTAGGGACCATGCTGGTGGTAATGTTGACTTGTTGAAAAAAATGCCTACCCTGAAAGTCTTTGGTGGTGATGATAGAATCGGAGCTCTTACTAATCAAGTCAAACATGGAGACAATTTACAAATAGGAGAACTCAACATAAAATGTCTATCAACGCCTTGTCATACAACTGGCCATATTTGCTACTATGTTACATCACCTACTGAAGAGAAGGCAGCTGTATTTACTGGTATGTATTAATAACATTAACATGTTACATTCTATTTATACGTTTTAAGTAATGAAATGAGTAAACTCAGAGATAAACTATTCAAACATTTACAATTTTAGCTTGAAAAAATTGTATAACATATATGATATTGCTTGCAACCGTTGTTGAGAGGTGACCTTGCATGTATTTAATTTACGAAAATATTCATAATAAATTCTGTATTAGAAGATAAAAATCAAAAAAAAACAGAGATGGCTGTATTAAAAAAAAAAAGATATATATATTTCTTTTAAATGGTGGCACCATTTTATGAACAAAATCATTTTCTTTAGTATCTTACTATATCTGAATGAATATTGAATCATTCCACACGTCAACATCATTCACAAATTAACCCTTTGATTGTGGGGCATTTTTTTCTGATGGATTAGTGAAAATTGTGAGACAGCTCTCAGCTGTAATTATATGTTAGAGGGTTAGCCACAAATAATAAAAGTATTAATTATCACAACAATGCTGCGAAATGCTTCCTAAAGAAACGAAACACGTGTCATGTTTAGCAACACACTAAATGTATTGATTATGGTATCAGTTTTAATTTTATATTAGTTTCATTTATTTTTTCAGAAAGTATATGTCGCAATGAAATATATTTATACATATAAGTAGTAGTAAAGTTGATCAACTGAGTAGCCAGCAGTTTTTGTAGAAAAAACTCCTGTTGAAATGCTTCATATTAACACTCAAGCAACGGCACATTTCACGCAGAAAAAACGCCTATCACCACACATTTTTCGATACTTTGCTATTTTTCGCAACATTAGGAATTATGCTTATAACTTTTTACTCAGTTGAGTGAATTTAATAAAATAAGAAGTATTGTGTAGAGTATAGTATAATATATATAATTTAAAAACAATTGGCTTAAAAATAAAATTATCAAGCTACAAATCCATGATTCAATTATATTTTTTTATAAAAATCAAAAAATAAAATCTTTTAACACTCATATAAACCCACAAAGGAATGTCAAACTCTTTAGAAATCCTACACCATGTTATGTGTTTATTATATGTGGAGTTTCTCAAACTGTGGATATGTTTATTTTTTCTGTTATATTGTCATATCACTCGGTTGTCGGGAGTCTCGAAAAATAGACTCTAGCCGAAAGCGGGCGTTTTTCGGCACAACTTGAGAGCCAAACAATATAATTTTTGAAATTTTCAAAGAAATTATGTGT
This sequence comes from Himalopsyche japonica, assembly GCA_028555115.1. Lineage (NCBI taxonomy): Eukaryota > Metazoa > Arthropoda > Insecta > Trichoptera > Rhyacophilidae > Himalopsyche > Himalopsyche japonica. The sequence continues at coordinate 1,185,424 of JAHFWJ010000146.1, forward strand.
GATATTTGGTCATCATCGACTAAATAAAAAAAACGATCTGATTATGTCATAATTTCAGCATATTTCTAAGGCGAATATAAACATCTGTTTTTTAATTTTGTCAATTAGGTAAATGGCACTAAACATATTTTTAATTTGAAATATTTAAGATATTGTGGGTTTAAGATATAGTTTTTCATTCAATTTAATTATATAATAAATAACAATATATACTCGATATTCCTACAATTTCACAATCACTGGATCTCAAGTTGTAAATATTCGAGAAACATGTTTCACATCTTTTTTTACATAATGAATGAAACCATTCTGTTTAATAACTCAACAGTTTTATTGCTTTTGGTCAAAAATGGTCTCTGTCGGGTTGCCTCAAATAAGGCATTCAACATAAGTCACTCAAAACGGAATGGTTATTGGCTATCAATATGTTGATAATCAATCATATACTATAGGTCCCTGTACCTTTACTATCATGATTTTGTGAAGATATTTTTGGGGATTACGTCTTATGCAATGATAATATATTCAAATAAAAAAATACGAAACATTCATCGACAAAAAATATTTATCGAGAGTTGTTACACTTCCGAGAATTAGGGTCTGTACCGTGTGGTAGGCGTTTACCATTCATCCATCAGTGGTTTACGACAGGAACAGGAGGCACAATGAGATATGAAATATTTCATTTACTAAAAAGACATGTTGAAACGTTTATTATTATTCATTTTTATAAACATTTAAATATTATTTATCACTACAGACTGCCTAATAATAATAAGTCAGTAGTAATAGAATATTATTACTAATGCCTAATCATGATTAATAATATTCTGTTACTAATTATAATCACTTAAATTTGATCAATAATGCTTTTTTGTATGATTAGTAAACAATGAAAGTTTATTGCTGAGCTATGATAAACAAAAAAACTTGATTCGTTACAGTCCAAGAGTAATTATAGGAAACTTTTGGAACTGGCAAATATTGTTTACTTCTAGAACGATTTGGAGCTATAAATTTCGGAGAAATAGAATGAAAGACACGTAGAACATTAAACAAAACAGTTGTAAGCCGTAAATTAAAAAAAAATATCCACATGTGTCATGTGTTCGACCAGCAGACGTAAAGATGCAGCGCGAGACGAAATCCGCGCGAACGCAGGACCGGTCGTTAACTGATTGTGACAATTTCTGCGCGAACACGGGACCGGTTGCTTGAGTGTTAAGACTTGCATAAGACTTGAAAAAATTACAATAGCTTCACTAATTTTACTTAGCCTTTATGTGTTAACCCATTGTACAATTTGAATTTTCATATTATATTTAATCGTCTCATTTCTTCATTATAAATTCACAGGTGATACTCTCTTCCTGGGGGGTTGTGGGAGATTTTTTGAGGGTACAGCAGAACAGATGTACTCAGCTCTTGTTGAAAAACTTGGAGCACTACCTGATTCAACGCATGTTTATTGTGGTCATGAATACTCCCTGCAAAACCTTAAATTCGGAAATCACGTGGAACCTTATAACCAAGCAATTATTGAGAAAATCAAATGGGCAAAAGCAAAGAGAGAAGAAAAACTACCCACGGTATGTATTGTAAAAAATAATGGTTATGTAATGGAAAAGCCCTGAGTTTGATTTGAGTTTTCTCTAACTGATATGATTTTTTTTTTCAATGTAGGTACCATCTACGATTGGCGAAGAGAAACAGATCAATCCATTCATGAGAGTGACACAACCCGACGTCCAGAAATATGCAAATTGCACTGAACCAATTCCAACAATGCAATTTGTTCGTTTAAAGAAAGATAACTTTAAGTGATTATTTCATCTGAGATTATCAAAGTTTTATTTTTAAAATATGATTTTTTTTTACATACTAGATTTAACTTCAGTAGATCCTGTCATATACTCTACCTTCGAATACTAATTTGTGTGTTCACTAAACTAAAATATTGGTAATTCGAGCAGGGATAGTAATTTCAACTGATGGTCAATGAAATAAATGAAGACAATCTTGTTAATATAATTAAGTTGCCAATATGCATTGAATTATTTTTGTCCTTTTTTTTCAATATTTACAGGAAAGTTTTAATAAATTTTTGACGGAATAATTTATTTTCAGTCCAGCATTTAATGTTAGGATTGAATGGAGAGTAATGAAATTATTTTTGCTGTACCATTTTGACATAAATTTGTCACCGACCACCACCAAGTAAACAAGTTGAATTTGGTATTATTTTATAACTCTATTTGTTATTAAATAATAATCATAGTAAAAATATGTTATCACCAGAGATCAAAAAGTCATATATAGATATTTTACGCCGTTTTTATTCAACGAAGATCCGAAGTCCAGAGAATTTACTCAAACTATCTGAGAAATTCATAGATACATTTTATAACTTCAAAAATTCTATGAGTTGTTATACTAAGTTGGAGAATTTTTTATAGATAAACTGGATACCTGAATTAAATTTATTATCGGACCTTTGCAAAAACATCAACAGACTATCATATTATTTAGGTTAAAAATGCTGATTTTCATAACCTCTAGAAATTTTACTGGTAAAGAGATAAAGAAAACATTAAAAATTATCTCACATGGAAGTGTTTATACTTTTTGTTTGAATAATTTTACTTTGTCTTAAAAATGATTATCATCACTTCTGCATTACCTTTCATTTATCAATTGGGAAAAGCTTAATAAATGTTGGGTTTTCTGTGAATAAAATCATTCAGGACAGGGGAATCCTACCGATTTGATAAATGATTAAGATAAATAATGCTAGGTTTCGGGTAGATATAAATAAATATATTTTTTTTATACTTTATTGGTAGGTGTTTAATTGCTAGTAAATAAAACAATTTTTTTTTGTAACGTTTATACAAGAATGTCATTCATAATACCAACTCGCTGCCGGTGCTATAAAAAATGTCTCGGGTAAAATTATTCAGTTATTTATCGATTACAGCATAACTAACGCAATTTTAAAATAACCTTGAAGAAAAAATAATTACCAGGCGCAAATGAAATAAGTCAATTGATATATGAATGACAAAAATAACAAAAATATTTATTTGATTCTCTCAAATAACAATAAAAAAAATCAGTGATTATAATACATATTATACAATATTTTTGCATTCGTACTTACACACTAATATTTAAACAATAACTAAAATTATATACATTAAAAATTCTTATCAATTATAGTATTATTACTAAGAATACTGTGATGATAATTGTGTGTAGTGACTATTCTTTCTTAATGTATGCCGACATTTCTTCAGCATATTTCTCTTTGGATCTTTCGAACATGGCAACATATATCTGTAAAGAAAAATTTAACAAATTAAGTATAAATGTTTTTTTGTTTGGGCTGAAATATATTTGTAATAAAATGTTGAAAAATGGCTTTTATTTTCTTTGATTAATTTTGTCCCCAAATGAGGTTAACCATCTATTAAAAAAATTTTAGAAGAAATAAATGATGTATGTGCACAAATAAATTTACTTTAATAAAACACTATGATAATGAAATTGTCATCTATTTAGCAAAAAAACACTTGTCCCATTACTTAAGCAAGACTTGCAAATATATACAGAAATTTCTTCTTTTTAGAAAAATGAAGATGTTTTTGTAAATTTATCATAATAGATAAAGAAAATATTAATTTTCAAATTTTAATTGTTACAACTTTGTACGATTCCACATGTTTTGTCACCAACGACCCGGGTCTCGCCTTTCGGGATCTTCAGGCATTCTATCAAACGGATGCAACAGACTGACCTCAGTTCTCTTCAATCGTTATTGAAAAAACATGTGGAATCATACAAAGTTGTAACAATTCAAATTTGATATTGAGAATTCCATCAAGCATCTTCAGTCAGTATCATAAATTATATTAATTTTCACTCGCACTATAAAATATAATGCTGTTTTTTCCTCTTGTAGATGGAATTCATCACTATTGCTTTCAAAATTATTTCTGTTATGTTCTATAAGTCTAAAGAATATAACAATAAAGAGATTAACCACGGACTTACTTTCTTTTCCTCGCTATTTAGCGACCTCCATCTCGATGCTAGTTGCCGTGTGACTTCCTGTTTAGACGGCTCGCCAGTACTAGTGTCTGAAACACCTTCTGCAATAATAAGTGGCCTTTGTTCTTGGCAGAACTGGAAGAATGCATTGCACGGCTTTTTGGGAGCATTGGGGTCCTTCTCGGCCTAAAAATAAAAAAGGCCTAAATGAAAATGGTATCAAATTTCAAGGCCATGGACAGACAGAGTTGACTATATTTTTGTGCTAAAATCCAATATATTCACACCGTGTCAGATAAGTTGAAATAAGCATTAAATATTATAAAGTACGAATCAAAGTCCTCTGCTTAGATTAGTGGAGTTGTTGAACCCAAAACCTGCGGATCAAACACTGACTCACTAACGCATTTTAAATGACTCACAGATTGATTTTTATAAATTTTTCATACATAGTATCATTAGAGATCACAGACAATAATCGATATTATAAAAAAAAATAACAAAATTTGACCCACTTCTCAAATAAGTTCACTGGCCTACACTGTAGTATTTCAGTAACTATATGAATAGTCAATTAAAATGGTCCAAACAAATAATATTATTTAATGAAATATACATATTATTAATTTTACATACTTGAAATTAATCAAACAAAATCATTGCGGTAAACCTTAAGGTATTAAAAGCCTTACCAACTGGACACAACTAGTGTCTGGACACTTATAAATCTGAGAATAGAACTACAATAAACTGAAGAATTCAAATCATTATTTCTTAATGATGTGGGCAGGATTAATACACATAAATATAATTCAAGATTGCATTGCCACATGGGTTAAAAAAATGTGCGCAATTTCAAACGAGCTACAGAAAGATTTTGATGTTGGAGCAGTCATATTGTTACCGACTGTTATCATAGCAATCCAAAATAAATATCAAAAGTAATAAAGCCCTCAATTTATAATATAGTTGTTTGTTCACAAACAGACAAAACCGACAATAAATATCGAATCATATCCCTTATTCAATCATTATAAATGCGAACACACGCACTTTAAAAAAAATTAAAAAATATTTAAGTTTTACTTGATTTCGTTATATATAAATATGTAATAGATGTTTTAATGGGAATAATGAATAAACAATTTTTCAGGCCAACAATCAATTAAATCCAATAGATAATTTACTTTAATGACCATATAAAAGATGAATCCACAAGTTTATTAGTGTAAGATGAAATATATGTTAAATATATTACATCAGTGGGAGTAATGGAAAAATAAAATTTGGCACGATTTCTGACAGTTCATTAGAATAATTTAACAGACAAACCTTTTCTGATTTTGTTGCTTTCCTTTTTGTCGGTTTTTTTCCAGTTGAGTTTCCTGTGGAATTTTTATCATTAGGCCTACAGGGGGTGGGGAGCACACCTTTCTCAACTTTTGGGACGATATAACCGGGAAACGGTTGCAAATTAGATATATTTGGTTTAACGTCTTCTTCAATTTTAACATTCCTAAACGCATCACCGTGCATATCCAATCTATTCATTAGAAATTTTATTTCCTTTTTGTATTTTTTGGTCAACCTCTTTACTTGGTATATCCTAAAACAGTAAAACGAGTTATTAAAACTAGTTTCATTATTTTTTTGCAGGCTACAGCGAATAAAAACGTTGCGGACAAAGATCTTAAGCCAGAGAGTATCGTAATATAAAACGTTTTAGTAATTTAACCAAGTAAAATACCTGTGGACTATTCTTTCATTATCCTGTTGCAAAACCTCACATCTTTCAAGCAATAATTGGTATTTTCTTCTGTACATATCCTCCTCCGGGGGCAAACTTCCGTCCATATCATCTGACTCTTCCGAAATACTGGGGTTAATCGGCGGTACTGTCATTTTGGTATATTTAAAAATTGTAGCTCACCCAAACTCCGCTATTCGACACGACTTGTTTATGTTGCTTTCTCATCACGATATGTTGGTAGCCGTGATCGTACATGTTCGAACACAAACCAAATACGAAATATTTTTCAATAAATAAATTTTAATTTGTCCCTTTTCACCTAAATTAGTAAGAATAATTTCTTTCAATGACCAGTCACTTATTTATTTTTACATTAAAACATTTCTCTGTCACATCGATAGCAACAAATTTTAAAAGTTTTCCGGAGAAATTATAGTCTATGCATGAAATTTCCAATAAGAATTTTCCAAATTGGAACATAGATATAAATCTTTGTCTACGGTATCGTCGATAAAACAGTTTCCTCAAGAGTAAATGCAGCCTTCAAAAGAAAAACAAGGGAAAACAACATTCGGCCAACACAATAATAATTGATTTCCCAGGAAATTTACAGCACCATGTTGCACTGGCATGACATGAATACAAATAATGTTTCCCAAATTTCCTTCCATTTATAGAGACATTTTATTCACTGTGTGTAGTGGGTATTTAGGTATGTTTCCATCTGACATATTTCTTTAACCATTGAAAATTATAGGTTTCGAAATTGTGCAAGCTATGAATGAAAGGACAATCCAATAGTATCAATATCACCTTTCCATAGAATGCTGATCCCTTTTGAATATATGTCTTCATAAATACATGTTTCCTTGAACAAAACCCGTTTCTATGTGTAATAAGGAAAAACAAATGTTTGGTCAATCCGATACTTGATCATATCGTCTTATCCCTTCGAAAATTACATGTTAAATAGAAACTCCGAATTGCACAAGCTTGGCATTAGATACTTAAATGCTTATTCTATGTAAGCTTATCTCATTAGATTTAAAATGTAAAATTTAAAATTATTTATATTAACAACAAACATTAAGTCACACAAGAATCTTACATGCGACTGAAAATGACATTAATCTCTGACCTCTAAATTTTATCTTGAAAGAATAAAAGATAACGTTCCAAAACGTTTTGTTTTCAGATGGATCTTGCAAGTAAACTTTGTGAATAATTAATCAGAAATGACATGGCAGAATCAAGTTTCCAAGCGTTCCATTTTGGTAACGCTGATTCTCTGCATCACAATGGTGTACCTTACTTATTCCTTCAATTCGTGCTTAGTGTCGAACTTGGCAAAAGTCTTAAAAAGGGTAAGATATTCAAACCATCATTCCAAACATTCAAATTACAGTCCAAGAAGTTAGCGACCTAAAATATTGAAACAGAAATACACAGATTTTTTTGCCGATTCTTATTAAAATATGACTTTTTTATTCAAAAATCTTTAAGTATTCAGCCTAGCTGATTATTATTTGTTTTAAAATCCTTTCAAGAATGACTCATTAACAGTCTTTATCGTTAATGAAAACTTATCACAGGCATTTGTGTTGATTATTATTAGATCGATATTATTGAATTTATTTCAGCTGTCGTTTAGTTCTTGCCTTGGGGTCTGTGTTTTCCTTCAATTAATACCTTTGGTATGTAGAGGAAGCTAACTGTTAATTGTGCGTCAGTTCTGTTGCATCCGTGTGATAGAATGCCTGAAGATACCGAAAAGCGAAACCTGGGTCGTTAGTGACAAAATATGTGGAATCGGACAAAGTTTCAACCATTCAATTTGATATTGAAATTCGATCAAGCACCTTCAAATTAATTTTTATTAAGTACATTTTAAATGATGAGCAATTACGGGCAAGCAATGAGGTTGCAAACAAGTAATCTCATTATATCATTCCTTTCACCTTGACATTATTATCGTTGCTGACCGCTGATCTAAGCGGTCGGCAACCTTTTTGGACTCACGGACCACTAGATAGATTTAATGTCGAAATTTTGATCCAGCGAACCACCAAATGGACTTTTGTGTTAAATTCTATATATTTAAATAAAAGTGTAAGTTACATTTAAAGCCATTTGTGTTGAAGTCTGCATTGCTTATTTATCAATATTACAGCGTATTGCTTCGGGGATTCCTCACATTCTTTTAAATATTTTTTTTTTAACAAGCAGTCAGATTTTTCTGCAGACCACCAAAATTTCCTCACGGACCACCAGTTGACGACCGCTGTGTTAGATTACTTATTTATCTGATTCATTTCTCTAAACAAATAGGTTTGAAAGGCCTACTGTTTAATAAAAACATATATTTTGATTCTAGCATCCAATACATACATTCATTAACAATTATGGTGCGACCAAAAATCCTCACACGGTAGGTCACAACACTGAGACAATCGTAAGAGTTGTCCCTCTGTTGGCTGACTTCAGCATGTCGGAGATTGATGGCGCACCTAAGTATAGATTCCTGCGACAACAAGGACTGAGGCCGAGCAGAAAGCTGCCCGATACACTCATCATTGGAGTAAAGAAAGGAGGTACCAGAGCTCTTTTGGAGTTTATTAGGTAAGTGTTTATCTATTCCACTTTCATCTTGAGCCCAATTAATATTGTCTTGTTCAACCTAGAACCAGTATTATTATACTACTATCAAAACAGTGTTGTCTTTCTGCAAAACTGAAGATGAATATATATATTTTTTTAAAGAGAAAATACTATCTATTGATTGAATTGGCATTCCCTTGGTAGAACTCCATTATAACACAATGAAAAAAATAGCAATGTATTTTAGTTCTACAAAATTATTTTTAAAATATAGTTGATAGCTATTTCGGCTCACGCCATCGTCAGAACTATGCTTATCTATACATAGCTGTGTAGAAAAGGTACACAATACATCTTCTCTCCTGTTTTAACGGCCTAGCTTGTTTCTTTCTCACAATAAAACTAAATTTTTCAAAAATTGTAAATGAAACTTAAAAATGCGGCTATGACAATAAGTTTACATGTGGCACGGAAATGGTCTATTACGGAAGCAAATTAGACCCCTTCCCCCCGTGTAGCGGCTTAATTAATGGGCTAGACTATATTAGTTTGTTCGTTAAGAATCCTTTGTGATAGTTGATGTCTATTGATTTCCATCTGTTCCAAAGCGGTCATCCTGTGACCCTTACTGCAAAGATGCAAACACTTAGGCGCTGAGTTTGAATTTATATTATGTGATTCCTTTATAATGTGATTAGCGAAATGTGAATCTGTTTTTTTACTATTGAATGATCTTATATGTTCCTTAGCTCGAGTAGATATACTCCTACCTGTCTGTCCGATGTAAACGGATAAACATGAGCCACATGAAATTTTATAAACACCGCTTCTGTCAAGTTTCAAAGTCAAGTCAAGAAAACACGCTGCACAATTATTTGTATGACTCATAACCATGAACTTAAACTAATTAATTTTCTTTGAAACTGCTTTGTTTTAATTCCAAGATGAAGTTTTAATTATTTTATTAATCATTAGTCGATGAAATTGTGAAATTTTAAATATAATAACATAGCTAAACACAGAGAGAATGTTACCTAGACTTGTATGGCTAAATATTTATTTCATAATATTCCATAAGTTTCTATTCCTCTGTTCCAGATTACATCCGGATGTCCGAGCAGCTGGATCAGAAGTACATTTTTTTGATAGATATTACGACAAAGGTTTTCAGTGGTACAGGTTTGCAGCATTCAAAAGAAATATTTATTCCGTGTCTACTATACCATGTAACGGCTATTGACCATCACATCATATTTGCAAATTGGACAACCTTTATGGAAGATTTTAGATCAAAGTTTTCCTCATGCATGTGGTAGACAAATACTATTTATACTGCATTATTGAAACATGTTTCCAATCAAAGCTATATTTTACATTTACCTAATTATGTCAGAGAGAAAGAAAAATAAAATTTTTGTGAAAAAGCTATTTGGGGAAAGATTTATTTACAAATATTCTTCCATCCTGTTGGTAGTACGAAATATCTACACATCACTTTAATTGCATACAAATGTCCTCATTTTTTACATTCTACTTTTATACAATTCGCTATTTATATGTTAGTTAAAGTTTGTATTTTTGACGATAATCTACAAACTACAAATATGCCTCTATTATTGAAACCAAAGAAATATTCAAGAGTGCTTCATTGTACGCTCTTATTGAATCAGTTCCACTGGATATAAAACTTTTTAAAATCAATTGACATTACTATTTACAATACATTTCTTGATACTTTTTTTTACAATACTCTACTTGTGCGTATGAAAGTAGAGGTCATCTGTAATAGCTAAAAATGTACATGGTTAGATTATGTATTTATTTACACTATTTCTGACTTCCTATTTTATTCATTTTTATTTTGGGTTTTGTCACTTTTTTCAGACAACATATGCCACCGACACTTGAAGGCCAAGTTACAATGGAAAAGACTCCAAGCTATTTTGTCACCAAGGAAGTGCCAAAACGTGTCCAACACATGAACCCCTCGATGAAATTGCTCATCGTTGTAAGAGATCCTGTCACTAGAGCAATTAGCGATTACACTCAGGCTGCCAGGTAAATGATGTTTGCTCTCAACAATTTTTTAAACCGTGACCACGCTCAGTGTGGATTATTACATCTGAAGGATCAGTTAATGAAAACTGATTCAGCCATCACTTTTCAGAGATATTAATTACCTCGAGTAAAATATTTGACAGTACAGCAAAAAATAACAAACATCAAAGATACCTATTCCGATTAGCTCAAATATTAGACTTAAATAGTAAAACCAGACACATCTGATCACTAGAGTATAGCTATTACCACAGTCAGACAAATGAAGAAGGGTGGGACTAAGAATGATTTGTTTGATTGAACTTACAAAATCCCATAGATGACACCTTTACCCCACTCGTTTGTGTGGACCTAAAGATAATATAATATATTTGAATGAATGCTGATTTATATTGTTGCATAATCAATTATCACATAGCCTCATAATGCTGTGTCATTGACATCTATTATATATTGCTTTATATAATTCAATTATTATTTTTTTTAATTATCTTCTCTTCTTTGTGGCAGTAAAAAACCTTTGATGCCCAAGTTTGAGGACCTGGCTTTTGTCAACGGGTCGGTGATAGGAACGGTAGACACCGTATGGGGACCAGTAAAGCTGGGAGTGTATGTTCGTCCTTTACAAAGATGGCTGCGTTGTTTTCCTCTCTCCCAGTTGCTATTTGTCTCAGGGGAGAGGCTCATAGTTGATCCTGCTGCAGAAATGGCAAGAGTTCAGGTAAAATATTTGAATCTATGGATATTTCCTGAATAATTAAAAATATAATTCAGTAGTATTGGCCCTCAACAGACTTGTGAAGATTTTCAGCTTAAATCAAACTATATTTTAATAAAACAATTAGCTTGTATGCAAATGTTTCAAAATCTTAATCACTGTTGTAGTATCAACTATTGACACACTGCAATCAGCCATCTAAACAGCTATGAATTATTCTCTAACGGTCCCGATTATAATATACTTCAAAATCTTTTTATTATTTCAGGATTTTCTCGGTCTCAAAAGAGTCGTTACTGAAAAACATTTTTATTTCAATTCAACGAAAGGCTTCCCTTGCCTATTTAAATCGGAGGGTCGATCCTTCCCTCACTGTTTAGGCAAGACCAAGGGGCGCAGCCATCCCTACATTAACCCTGCGGCTATCGACAGACTGAGAGAATTCTACCGGCCGTTCAATCAACGGTTCTATCAGCTCACCGGCATCAATTTTGGTTGGCCTTAATTTCTCCGACCTTGCAATTATAAATATCAGTTAATCAATGCCTCACAGCATTTTGTCAATTGCACCGAATGGAAAACATTTTAAAGAGCCAACTCAACAAGTACTGTGAACATTTTAACTATTTACATTTAACATGCAACATAATCAATTAGGAAAATTCTTCTGTAGAGAATTTAAACTATTCGAAAACATATGACACCGCAGGTACTTTGCGAAATGATACGAATAATTAATTAATTATTATAACATGTAAAGTGGTGACTTTTTCATCGCAGGCCTTATACATGTTGTTGTTTTTGACAACATGTTAATTATAATCTTACATAAGACTTAGCGTGTAAGTCGAATGAAATTTACATTTCATCGATTAATCAAGAGGCTTTGTTTTTGAATAGGCAGTCTCAGTTTTTAACATTATTCAACGAATTGAATAACACTTTTTTTTAAGCTATCAGTGCATACAACGCAATTAGACGTGCCATCCTATAGTCTTATCGTACTTAAGTTTAACAATAAAAATACCATTATTAATATTTATTCAATTACGTGTATCTAAAGTCTATTACGCTTAGATCAGCTTTCTTGACAGTTGCTGTTAAATACTAGAAATGGTGATTGTATCATTGCAAACGAGCGCATTAGCTCGTTAGCGTTAGTGTTTCCGACTTCCTCTACGTGAAAATCGATTTATTACAAACATATCTGACGCATCAAATACACCAAAAATAATATAATTATGTATAATAACACGTCTAAGCAATTAACTTTAAAAAAATATATATTCATTCTACAGATGATATGTGTTTGTATTCATGGTAAGCCAATGAAGCAAACCTGAAACACAAATTATTTTGAAGTCTAAACAAAGGCTAGAAAAGAAAAATTCTCTTTTAAAACTGCCAACTTGTACATACATATATATCAAATTTGAATTGTTGTAATTTTGTACAATTCCACATGTTTTGTCACAAACAATCCGGGTTTTGCCCTTCGGCATCTTCAGGTATTCCATCACATGGATGCAACAGAACTGAGGTAAAATAAACAATTAGCATCGTATATATAATATATTAAAATCATTATTTACAGGAACACACTTACCAATAGGCAAGCAGTAAATTGCTGCTGAAACAAATGTAACAATATCAATCCAATAATAATTAACTCAATTACCTATAACAACTTTCATTAACGATCTTGCTAATGAGTAGTCGTTATTGAAAGGGGATTTTCAACAAATTTCAATCAAATAACATTAAACTATATATGGGTCTTTTTTTATTTAGAGAATACCTACTATCAAACATCTAGTGATGAGACATAAGAATTTTCGTCATGAGATTGTCGATTCATTGAACTGGTCTCACGTAAAGAGTACAAGGGGGAGTTGGGAAGATTGAGTTTATCGTTAAGAATGAAGTTTGAATTTAATAACTGGCCTTTCTATTAATTTCTAAAATCTCCTGATAAAACAGTTTATGGTCCCCCGTGTTATGGTGCAATAATTGAACTCCCTCATCTGCGTCAAACGAATGTCCCTCCGACAACAAATGGTTTGTAAACGTAGAAGTATCCTTCTTTAATCTATAAGCAGCTAAGTGTTCTGAAACTCTAATCTTTATGGTGCGCGTGGCTTTACCTACATAAAAGTGTTGGCAATCCAGACATTGTAATTTATAAATGTTTATTTTACGTCAGTTCTGTTGCATCCGTGTGATGGAATACCTGAAGATGCCGAAGGGCGAAACCCATGTCGTTTGTGACAAAACATGTGGAATTGTACAAAATTACAACAATTCAAATTTGATATTGAAATTCCATCAAGCACCTTCAGTCAATATCATAAATTATACATATATATGTTAACAATTAATTAACTCCTGCGATAAGAAATGTTTTTAAAATTCCATTCAAGCGTAATAGACTTACATGGCATATAAACTAATCATTTAAATTATTCATGTGATGTTTTACAAAAATCGTCAATAGCAATCATTTATTGAATTCGTTTCAATGCATATCGTCCGTACCACTTATTACTAATAACAATATTTTGTTAACACCTAATACGTTTTATTTTACAATCAGACATAATTATTACACCTTAAGTTAATCTTTGCCCAGATTATTTATTAACATTGACAAAGCATTCCAAATATGCTTTTTATTTTGTATTTTTAACTACATTTAACCCTTAAATGATTTTAATCGAATTAGTAGAAAGTAGAGCTGACAATTCTAATTTTCAAGATACAAATTTCATAAATCATCATACAGAGAATGAATCAAAGAATATCTTAGTAAAGTTATAGAGCTACAAATAAAACTGATGTCATTAAGCTTTCGTTTATTATAAAAAAAAATCAACATTTAAGAATATGATGACATTTTAGCAACAGGGTTGTACAGTAAGATATAACCATGTAATGACATGACAGCCCTATTGAAATGTAAAATGTAAAAATGATATCTATATAAAAAAAAAAAACAATTCATCACCTTCAGCGTCCATAGTTGACTGTACATTATATTTGCAGTAAAGCTTATATTTCTCAAAATACCGAAAATAAGATTTAAATGTTACATTGAAACTGGATTTTTATAATTTGTTTCTACATTTTTTAACCTGTCCCCGCTGAGCCACTTAGAAAACATTCCAATCCTGGATATTTCAAAAATTAATTTAGTAGCAAATCAGATTATAGTTGAATACAAACATTATTTTTTAGTCTGTTAACTCTCACATATTTTTAAGTATCAACTATCAACACAATGCAATCAGCCATCTCAACAGCTAGCAGACAGAGGGTTAAAATAAGTAAAACCACTAACCAATTGGTGAGTTTTTGATACAAATTAACATCTTCCAAATGTTTCTAATATAAATTATATATCGAT